>JAPTHN010000001.1:58594721-59194721 GCA_026936325.1 Platynereis dumerilii
ATAAAAGTGCATATAAGGCAAGTAATTTGGCAAATGGACTTTTATACTACCTCCAGGAGCTGCTAAGTATTTAAGTTGACTGAAGAAATATTAGTCTTGGATTTTGAAATTAGCATAACTAATTCACTGTCAGGATGGTCATGTTAAGAATGAACTCTGGTTGCCTCCCTGTTGATTCAGTCACTATGACTCCAATTTAAGCTCACTTTTTTTCCCACCAAAAAGTGAACCTAATTAGTAGTGAACCATTGATTTTGAATCTTCATCATCTTTAATAGATGTATTTCTCAATTGAACATACATTGAGATCATACTTAAAGCCAAAGCAAATATTTAATCGTCGATTATTTTTTGAAGAAGTAAGTTAGTTTATGTCAATCAATGTAAAATAATCCAAAAATCAAAATTTCCAATATTTGCATTACTTGGTCTTTAAACTGTTTGGCAGGTGGTGGAGTATTAACATAGTTTAGTGTGAATTGTGTTTCTATTCAATAAGATAGTGAACTGTATTAAATGATGTCCAATTTTCAATAATCTGTATCAAATTACATTTATCAGAGTTGAGAGTGCAATTTATACCCACAGAAATCGTGTACTGTCAATATTTGAATCACTTCAGTGATCATGTCCTGTCAATATTTCATCTATATGCATATGCTACGAAATTATGGCCAAATTAGCCATCATTGCACTGTGTCCACTTATGTTTGAGGAACATTTTTCAAGGTGATAAAAAGATGATTATGATGTATCAATAATGTGATACCTGCATAATGCATATTTAAAACTTCTTCTAGTTTCTTTGAATTGAATGGACCTTTTCTGTCCTTGAGGGGTGATGTTACACCGCTCTTCCTGAACCCTGACACTGAGCACTCGACTGCTGTTATAAATATACTCAACATGGCATGCCCGCTTCCAATTAGGCCTTTTCCATATAACCCTCTTGAGGGCTTTTGCAAAATAGATTTATTAATTATTTAAACCTCAAATAAATGCTCGGGGTGACCACGCTCTTTAGAAAAGCATCCCAGGTGACAATTTTTAAATGTTGCTTCACTTGTTCCCATTTTTGCCACAGTGTTGGCGGCTTTTCAACCTCGTAATTAACCTGATTAACACCAGGTCTCACACGTAATCTGACAGACTATGTTCATCAAATGTAAAGGCTTCATCCAGGTTGCCTCCCCATAACGCAATTAGAGCAAATGAGCAGATAAGTGACATGAACTGATGAGGTGATAATACTGATTTATTCTTGTTAAAATTGTGGACTGAAAATGTGCCATGAGGTACCTGTTATAACACTCCTTGCATAAAAATTGATTCAGCTGCGTTATAAAAATCCAGACTTAATTCATCTCTCAGTCTCTCAAGGAGAAAGAAAAAGACTGCAAAAAATGTCAAATTGATACCCAAGTGCATTACTTTTAAGGGTTGCTTGCAAATTAATTAAAAATACAGCACTGCCCCCTGCTCAAGTCAAGTTAAACATGCAGTGCTTGTACCTTGCCTGTTTCCTGTTGGCTTTGCATGAGTTTGATCAGGTTCAGGGGACTGTGTCTGCAAGCAAATGGATCAAGCTCAGAAGAAAAATCAGAAAAATAACAAGCAAATTCAGAAGAAAACAAGCAGGAATCAAGCAGATTAAAAGAGGAGTTATCTGCAGCATTCTGATGAGACCGAATGTGAAGAAAGAAGTTGTGCAACAAATGCAACACGCAAGCGCCATGCACCAGCATTCCCCTTCCCTTCAGCCCACCCATCTTCTAACCATCCAATTGCATCAACTTGTTCCGATGTGAAGCATGACAACAACCCCAAAGGATCAAAATGCACAGACTGTCATGCAAAAAGCAATGGGTGCAGTGAGGGTTTTAGAAAGATGGGAAGAAATATATTGCAAAACATCAAACATTCTATGGAGCTGCACATGTGGTACATACTGGTAACAATGGCCTTCCTATAAACCCAACCACACTAGCTTCTGGTAGCTCATAGCTTTTGAAACATCAAGAGTAAAACTCAGCCATATCAACACTGGCTTAAAATCCTCATGTAGAGATAAGTATGTTTACAAAGGATTACAGGTACTCTGTGAATTATTGCTCATGCACAAGGGGGGGGGTAACTTCAGCAACAATCTCTTGAATGATACTGGAAACAAGTGAGGTTTATCACCCCGCAAACAAATATTTGTGCTTTTCAGTGAAATCTGTAATGAATTATGACAAGAATAATAAAATAGTCTGTTTCAGTTGCATAAATACAGCTTATTATCTAACTAGGTGAATCCAGGTCTTCTAAAAAAGCAGGTCAAACAGCAAGTTCTTGTGAATCTTTGACAAACTCCCAGGCACGTGCATGTGACCTCATAGACTGAAAGAAAGAAATGCTCGAAAGTAATCAAGATTTCTGATAGAGGAATCTCCATAACAGTAAGAATTGTGTCATTCAGTACAAAGGGGAAGTAGATGAATATTTTTGATACCGGGAACTATGATAAAAATGGAAACAAGGCAAAAAAATATGAACAGCTTGCATAACTTTCATTTAGGTCAATGAGGGAAAATTGGTTTATTTGTGTGCTATGCTCTGCACGTTGACATTCACAGACTTCTCTAAAATGACACTCAATTCAGCTTTTGAATTTCTGCACACTACAAGGCCTGTTAACGAAGTCCAAAAACCCTTTGCCCAAAAGAGCAATTTCCAGTCCGTCAAATACACCCAAGATCCAACCCCAGATTCTCAAAGGTGTCCTTTGAATGAAATATGCATGACATCTGTTAAAAAAAAGCTCTAAATTTCCCTTAGGACATCAATTAACTGATTAGTCTGCCAAGGTGTTGATGGCCCGCTGTTTATCGGCCGCTGACTGCTGAGTTCAATCTGCCAATGAGAGGGATAAGTCACCAAGGAGTTTGTCTCCATGACAACTTCGATGGTTTACACGTCCGGGTCATGGTTGCCAAGGCAGCAAATGTCTATTATGTTATAACAAGTATCTGGCCCCATGCAAAGGTGAACCAACTCCTGCAATATTAAAATCAATCTCCAGCTTGATTCTTGATAATGATGATCAACTGCACCATAGTGGGTTTTGCCTAAGCAATTATTATCATTGTTATGATTTTGAGGAATGCAAATAGCTGGGACATCATGTTTTGGGGCTCAGTGATTGGAAAGTGTGATGCTAGGAATCCAAAGTTTTCAGTTATTTCAAAGTATTGCTTTCAACCAGTGCAATGACTGTGCCATCATAAATCATTAACTTTCAAAGCAAGGTATATATTGGACCATGAGAGAGGCAAATGCGGTGACCTTACTGATGGATGGACTATCCCCAGATTCTACTAGCAGCACTTTTGTAGCACCACAATAGGATAACATGCAATAAGCCAACTGCATGCGATTTTCGTATTCCAAACACAATATGAGCTTATTGGGAGTAAAGGAAGGTCGCCACAAATTTTTATTTTCATTTTAGTTTATTCATTTATTTTCTATCAAAGAGCAGCAACGATTGAAATCAAGATAAAGGGCAGTAAGACTGTTAGTGCACATGGCACAGCAAAGCCCAATAAGGCTACATATAATTGATTCTTAGCTTCTCAGACCCACCGACATAATAGATTTTCTGCCAACGGGAAAAAAAATGGGCATGCCCACAATTTTTAGATCTCATGAAGCAGAGCTTTATGAGATCTATTACAATTCTGAAGTTCTCTGTGCTAATCTCAGTCTAGTTCTCAAATGAGGTCACTGTGACCTGGATATTGCAAAGGGGTGTGTAGAGCTGTCTGCTCAGATCTTATTCTGGAACGGAGGCAAGTGTTATCGCAGTTTCTTTTGGTTGGATTAACAGAGGACCATGGCAGCATCACTAAACAAAAACCGGGAAATTTTAGTTTTAACATTTTGAGGTTGTTAACATTTTGCAACACTTGTCATTTTGCAACACATGTCTAACATATATGGCTCTCATTCTTAAGTAGGTCACCAGAGTACAATGTTATTATTGCAGCTGTCAACTGCTCCCACGGAGCAGAACTGTAGCAGACACTGAATGAGAAACACACACCAGCCTGAGGTATTTCACAAGAACAGCAAGAAATCACTAAAAAGCAATGCAAATGTGTGCACAGATGCAAAATGTCTGTACATGATTGTGGTTTCACCACTTTTCAGTTTCATGCCAGCATATCTGTGAGTGAAATGCTCGTCAAGGGGGGGGAAGGTTGGTCTAGTGGTAGAGTTCTGGACTTCCAATCGCTGGGTTCATGTTTAGAATCCGGCTCTTGCCGGGTCACCTGGGCCTATGTTGGATGGCTGTTCCAATCATCCTTCACGTCATTGCCATGTCCTCCTCCCGTCCTAATTAGCCTACCAAATGCATAAATACAGGACGTAAAGCCCAATCATCCATCCATCCATCCATCCATTCGGCCTTATCAAGCTACCGATCAATGTCAAGACATAAAATTTTGTGCCATCTGCTCCTCAGTGGCATAAAGGAAATAAATGGGTGATTTATAATAGTATTTCTGTTACCGAAATTGGTCATGGTAGTGACTGGTATCAAAATGTTTCTAATTTTTTGGTGGTATTGAGAATCATGATCAACATAGTAACACAGCAAAAAGGTGTACTTCCTGTCTATTGACCAATCAGAGGGGGTTATTCAGGCAGGAAGCCGTCAGGAAATTGACACAAGAAATGCCACAAGGTGATGCAACAGATTATTACTTTTCACAGTGAGTTGGTTGCTTTCTGTTTTTCAGTATGAGGAAATAATAATCTGTTGGGAAATCCACATTCCACAGGTTATTAGTACAAAATACCTGTAGCATGTGAATTTCATCAAAATCTATTTGATGCTTTAGAAAGGCCCGAGCACTCCATTTTCTCGGCAATTTAATTGTCACTTCCTAGTACTGCTTTAGCTTCACCTGAACTGTTGAATCAGTGGTTATATCCATATCCTTATGTATAAGGCAGGGCAAAAATTCATGCTTATCAAAACTGATGTGAATATCACTTTGTCATTCTCTGTCATTCTCGGTCATGGATAGTCAAGAAGTGTGATTTACAAATTACAAATTGACTGATCTGTCTGTGAGTAAGTATATTACTACTGTGCAACTTTTACATACTGTGCAATCAGGCCAAACAGCACATTTCCACGGATAACAATTGGAAGTACATGTCTGTTCTTCCTAGGGAATGCACCGATACCACTTCTTCACTTCCGATCCGATAACGATCCTTGTATTTTTTTGCCGATACCACCGATTTCCGATACTATAACGATACCATTGTTAAATGTAGAGTAGTGCTACCGATCTGATCCGATACTGCTTTTTAGTACTGGGTCAGTGCCGATACCGATCCTTAATGTCGGATCAGTACATCCCTAGTTCTTCCTTGATTTTTTCGAGATAGGATGAGTCCATGCTCCCACCAGTCGACTATGCTCTCTGTCAAACCAGTCAACTAAGGATGGGACCATTCGACTTTCGGGGAAGGCTTACAATTTCCTCAGCGGCAATTCTTTCTTTCACTGTGCATGTTGCCAAAAAGTAAAGGCTTATCAACAATTGATCAATTATATTCCCTTCTATCTATTGCACTTGATGTCCCTACCCATTCTCTACTGTGCAACATTTCGCACTCTCAAGCGTGCAGTGTGTGTTGTCTCTCTCAAGACTGCCACTGAATTTCTATATACTAGGCCTCCCAGCCGAACCCGAGTTGTTCCAACCAGCTGCTGTCTTTATGAGATCATTAAAACCGAAAGGTTCTAGTTATCAAATTGACATTATAGAAAATTTAGATTTCACCTTTTTTTTCCCATCCTACCGACCAACCCTAGAAAAAGTGCCTTGAGAAGATCCGAGAAGCTAAAGATCAATTATATGTGGCCTGAGGTTGTTGCAACAAGTCAGTCTCAGTAAGGCTCAAGATCGAGGAGACTACTTGTTCTTGATAATCTTTAATGTTGCTCCCTGGTTACCCTGGAGTACATATTCAAATTATCAGTATGGCAAAATACAAGTTACTTCAACCTTCTGCAGTTTCCCATTTCATTTCACTCAACTGCCCAATTATTTTAAAGTTGTGCTATTTATGATCTTACCATATGCATGCCAGCTGGATGTCACCTGTTAATATATTTTCAACGTGTTTGCATTGTGAACACATATATATGCACCTGCACTTGTGAAGTTAAACTCTTTTTTTTTGTAAGTGCACAAATTTTCAGATATGTTTTCCCAGTTTAAACACACCACTGAAATTTATGTCAGATGGGCCTATAGCTAACTTAAAATGATGGGAGGCAATGAATATCCCTTACATATATCTGGATGTAAAAATTTCACATGAGTTCGGAGTTGGGGAAAACTGATGCGTCGCATGTATTGAAATATAAATCGCTCACCGTATTATCAAAGCTTAATTCTCCAAATGTCAAATATCATCTCTTCATAAATCAAGAGCTGTGTCCTATTTATTAACAGTTTATTGAGATGAGCAGCTGTTGATAAAAACAATTTGTGTAATCTATCATTAATGGTTGCCTGCATGTCACTAATATATCAAGGAATAGTCATTCTACTGAGTTTTCTTTGAGTAGAAATAATATGCCCAACCGAAATCAATACTTCAGTTCAAAGAAAGAGAGCGTGCTAAATTTAGCATTGTAATTAGCCGCAATAGCCCAACACCCCAACCCTTTAGCCAGTCAACCTTAATTCCCATCCAATTTGACCTTGTGAGGGGGTAAAATGAACTGCAAAATTGCCACTTTGAAGTCCTGTCCAGACATCACTTCCTCTTCTCACTTGCGGCTACACTTTGTAGAACCGTAAAATTCTTCCATGAAATGTACAACAAATTGTTGTGATACTTTTACATTGTGGGTTGTGTAAGCCTGAATACCCTTTTAGATTTTCATGGTTTAAGTATTTTGGTAGATCATATGCCAACACTCAAGGGTGTATGAACTCAATCTGTCAAATGTATCGACCTCACTGATCAGCTGGCTCACCAGAACGTGGGTGACTAGACCAGTACACAGTTTTAAAACAAAGGCTTATTCAGATATTTATTTGAGGTTCGTAACACCATAACCTAATGCCTACGGTACATAATTTTGAACTTGATGGTCTTACATTCTGAGACTGTTGTGTAAAATAGTTGGGGGATAACTATATGTAAGTTCTGTCATTTCTTGTAATGAGGGCTATTTGTTGCATGTGTAGAATGAGTGAAAATCAGGATTAGAATATTTCATTCCACTAACAGAAATACTTCTTTTAATCATGCTGATAAGACTATAGTTCAAGCATAGTTTACATTAGCTGATTTAAAGCACATCTATGCATCTCCCAGTATACATTTGTATTATCAAAGATAAAAGAATGAATAATCCTCCTATTATGATGCAAAATATGACACGGACGCACTGGAAACATGTCCCATGATTAAGTCAGTCTTGAAAAGAAAGAATATTTTAGAAAAAGAAATTTTGGGATAGTTAAGGGATGGAAGTAGACAAAAAACTAAGATGAAAGTTACTTGTTATTCTTCTACTTGACCCACCAAGCCTTTAGTTCTTCTTTAGTCCAAGCAATGAAGTATTGATCTAGATCCACCAAAGAGCACAAATTCAAGAAAAGCAATTCCACGGTCAAATTGCCTCCCAAATCACAAAGTTATTTCACAGGGCGGGTCTGCAATCTGTATCATGTCATAAAGGTGAAGTCACTCAATTGACTCAGTAACACGAGGAAGAAAAGACGTAAACGGCGAACGACCATGACTCAATTACTATCTTCGCCAGCATGGTGGGCTTTCTCCGTATGAAGGTTAACCAAAAAAACTTGGTTTGCACAGTGGAAAGCTGATAGTATGGCACCAATGGGCAAGGACAAGCAGAGCATAGCCCAAAGATCCCATGCCATAGCAATGATAGCATTCTCAGGTTGGGATGATTGCCATATATGATGTTGCTCAATGATGATAAGACTTGGGAGCTGGTATTCATTCTGGAATGTCAAGGGTTTTTCAGTTGGCCCACGGGCTCAGATCAAATTGAGTTCCGTTTTTGGAATTCAAACTCACAATCTCTGAGCGGTTGTTCATACAAGCGTACTTACTCGTGGATCTGGAAAAATTACTCATCAGAAGTTGTTTTGAATGCAGGAAATACCAGAAGAATGCAGTAACTTAGGTCTATGGATTTGGAGACTGCATTCTCATAAAGTTTTTTAGCAATTAATTGTGAACTATGGGTTACTTTCAAGCGCAACAGACTTACTTCACCACTTCAACTACATGAAGAAAAGACTCCAGAAAACTGGACTGCACGACATGTACTGAAAACATAGCAGCATGCTTAAGCTGGAGTGTAACACTCAGTGCAAGACATTGCTCAAGAATAGGGCAGAATGTGTGATCACGGAAGGAAGTTTTCCAAACTGACCAAATTAACTTTGAAATAAGAGGTTCGAAGTTCAAGTTCTTTATTTGGAAAGTGATTTCGATAGTGACTGTAATATGCTGTGCAATCAACATTTTAGAAATGAAAAAAAAAAAACTAACAAACTCAAATGTAGCCCTATGCTAGCTAAATTTCTACTAATGGATGAAGTAAGGTTTGTGGCTTGTGGGATACTGCATGACAGAATCTGGTTGTTAAAAAAATCTTACTCAAAATGTAATATGAGAGGAGTGAAGTGTATAACAGCAGGTGTATCTGGCTGTTACTGCAGCTGGAAAACAGCTGTAGTCAGGATAAATGATTTACAAGTATATATCAAGTACATGGAGTTAAACTTAATGGGCAGTACCCTTGTTGATATATGACCATAAAGAGTTTTTGAAAAAATCTCTACTTAATTATTGACATTCAATCCTCCTTAATGTGTGTCTAACAGTAACCTATCCCTTGGATGCTGTCGTTGAATAGCTTTCCACAGACAGATTTTATGAAGCGTTTTCCAAGTTGTCAAGTTATTTTTCTGAACCAATGATAATGAAACATTTCTCCTGAAGTGAGGAGTGACAAGGAAGGTGGGCCGAAACATCCCACGCACCAACTGTCTCCATGAAGGTTATGATTGTTAATGCTGAAAGTGTGATTTCAAACTGTTTTAAGTTAAACTGGTAATTGAAGTCTCTGGTGTCACAGGTTGTAATAAATGTAATGGATCTTCAATTATGATATATTGTATTGTCACTTCTCCTCTTTGTACAAATGTGGAGATTTTAAATTAATTTATATTTCAAAAGTATGTACTATATATGTCAGAAGTATGTACCATATATTTCGGAATTATGTACTTTATATATTGCAATTTGAAACAAATAATATTAAAATAATTATATTACAGGAGAACTTGTGATGAGAACTGTGGTGGTTATTCATTTCAAAATGTGAAAGAGTGGGATACTGGTGTTGTGATACATTGTTGGTTGGACCAGTCTACTAAGTTAACGGGCTTCACCCACTGGCTATGTGAGGCCTGGTGTTTGTCAAGGGGACCCCCTTTCCTCACTGCTCTTGTGCTTTTGTGCATTGAAGGTATTGGCAAACAGTTACCCAGTGGGCGGATGTTTTGTGCTGTGAAAAAAGACACTGAGTGCCCCAGGCAAACTTAGTGTGCAACTGCTGCCAGAGACTGCAGGTTAAATATGTGGAAGTTATGTAAAGTTTGAAGCCCCTTGACTCCTCAGATATAAATGCTGCATATGGAAAAAGCTCTTTGCCCTTTTAGTGTTTCCTTCTCCAATTTTTCCAAGAATGTTTTAAGAGTAGATATATTTCATTTCAACCGAAGCTCTCTTTTCAGCCTTTCACTCTCCTAAGTCACCTAGTTTCCTTATCACAAGTTCTGCAGCTTCACTGATTTCAGTTATACCTTGGAATTACACCAAATGTGACTCTATTGCTGCCTGTATTGATTTGATATATTATCATATATCGGTGAAATCTGATAAGCTTTGGCTGATTTTCTTTGTGTAATTTTTTCAATTAAAGAACTTATAGCAAGAATTTGAATTTGATTATGGTGAAATTGATCATCACCATTTGCAGATTAAATGCGATTCATTTTTGTTCTCTGGAAAAAAAGTTGGAATTCCCTTCAGATATTCAATTTTTTTACTTCATTAATCATTAGGAGTGTAAATTGTCAAAATTTAAATGAGGTCTGGAAGAAAAAGTTTGTTACATTAGGTGTAGATCCAAAATTCTGTCTACTTGCCAGTTGTCTCAAAAAGGCTCCACTTTCACATGTTTTGAAAGTGCAATGTATGTGATTCATGATGTGGCTCCCTATCTGTTGTACGCTCAGTTTTTCCCACTTGACTTGCATGCCATTGATCAGTTCATGTCTGATGGCTGTGCCGTTATCTGAAGAGATTGTGGCTGCAGCATATTGAGGATTTATCTGATGGAGGAAAAACATGAGGTCATATTTAATGCTGTGTCTGAGCCGCTTTGAAGCAAAGCATTGGACCAGTTTCCATGGTATTTTATCTTTGGAAATTCTGGCTGGTATCAAAGCTTTTGTAGTATTGAAGATAAATTGATTCACAATTTTGAGATATGATAAATTTGGCCTCCAACAATGCTGTAAGTTCTTCATTTGATGCACAAGGTCTTGTCAAATAGGTAGCTCTCTTATAGGCAGATCAAGCAATGTACCAAAGAATTTAAAACTTTTGCAATAAGTTGGACAGGAAAGTTTGTTTCCTGGTTCATGTTAACTGTTCCAAGCAATGTAGTTTAAAGTATCTTCCTTTGATTCGGCTTCGGACATGTAAAAGGAAGGCTGTTAAGCAATCTTGCTCGACAGCTACTGATCATTGACATCTCATTCGAACCTTCAAAATGCATGAATGTCCTGCTCTCTGTCAATTTTGAACAATTTGGTTTAAAAGCATTCTCACATTGCATGAGGATGCTTCCGCAGTTAAAGTTGCATTCGTCAGGTATGGTGGTTTGTGTTCCGTGTTGTTTCTAGTGTTGAGCCTGGCAAGGCAACTTATCCAATTATTATACACAAGTGAATCGCCATCAAATATAAGCTACTTGGCATACGTGTAACTTTAATTTTTTCATGCCCAGAATTGAAGCACACCCTGCGGTCCAAAATGAATCAGGTTTGCAACAGTGGCATTGGACCATGCCCCTCCTGCCGAAAATTATGTAGGAGAAGATAGGAAAATTCAATTCAATTTTTAAAAATTCAATTTCAATTCAATCAATTTCAATTTAAATCATTTATTTGCTCTTTACATCTGCGAGTATTACCGTTCATACGAAAGAGATTATTTTACTAAATTGAGCAGGGTGACCACTCTATGATGCCAAGGCATCGCTGTCGAATGGCCACCCTGTTGATATGAGAATAGAATAATATTAATAGTTGCCGGCCGGAACATTATATGGACAGTGGTGAAGGTTGATGTTAATGGATTTATCCATTTTGCAAATAATAATTTAAAGGGGTATAATACTTACTGGACGTTATGATTTAGTACATACTGGAGGTACTTAGTTGAAAGAAATAAACAGTAACAAACAATAAGAAAATTTTAGAAATTGAAAGTTTATCTTAAGCTGTCGGGCAGTGGACTTGGTGTGATCGTCACAAGAGAGGCCAGAGGATCAATTTTGTCAAATATAACAATTAATAACATTGCAATTAGAAGAGTATTTTTCTAGAAATTTTAGCTTAGCAAAGTTTTTAAATCCATCAAAACTGTGAGTGTCAATTTTCATTTTTATACTTACATAAATGTTGTTAAAGGTTTTGGGGAACTTGTAGAAGATGCTATTCCTTGCGAAATCATGGCTCACAGCAGGAAGACGAAGGGATTTACTATTGCGAGTTTGTCGTTGAAGGAAATCAGGAAATCTAAAGAACATACTTGAAGAAAAATAGTCAGGAAGCAAATTATTGCGAAACTTGTAACAGAATTTCAAGTCGAGTAGTGCACATAAATCAGGCAGTTTTAACATGCGTAACATTTTAAATAATGGAGTAGTATGAGAATTATACTTGCTATTTGTAATTATCCTTACTGCTTTTTTCTGTAATATAAAAAGTTTCCCTCCCTGATGCCCCCAAATGATATTTCCATAGTTTAGGTGAGACAAGATTAGTGCATTATAAATATTAAGAAGTGCATTCGGTGGCAATACATATCTTAATTTTTCATAATTCCTAATGTTTTTGACATTTTTTTAGCTATGATATCGACATGAGAGTTCCACTTTAGGTTATTATTGAGCGTAATACCTAAGAAGTTAGAATTATCAACAAAATTTACTTGTATGTTATCAATATACAGCTCTGGATACTGTACACGTCTCTGTGGGGTGTGAAATAATATAGCCTTCGTTTTAGCTGCATTAAGTGATAATTTGTTTGCTTTTAACCAATTAGTTATTGAAGTTAAATCATCATTTAGTCTATCAGTGTCAGAATCATAATATGTGCTATTTAGGGTGGCACACAAAGTTGTGAAAAGCCGTGAGCGACCACATATTCACCACATGTTATGCCCCCGCCCTCTCAGGCTGTTTCCAGATATAACTCTGCTGAAAAATAAGTTTTTTTAAACAAGCTGAATGTTAAAATGTGTACATTTAACATTCTTAACCTCTTCAGCATATATTTTGCAATGCTGTCTGTTGCTGCTTGGTAATATCTTGGCATTTTTCTGGTCTCTGTGCTGTTTATCTATCTATCTATCTATCTATCTATCTAACCATCTATCTAACCATCTATCCATCTATCCATCTATTTATCCTGTTCTTTCATAAACTTTCTGGTCTTATGGGTAATTTACGCTCAAATTATAGCGCCAGCGAACATGTGGCTGCGAGTTGATGTGGTCTGAAGCTATGCAAGATTTACTGCTCAGAGTCCTGGTAGTTTTCGTAATATATATTTTAAAAAAATATTTCTTATTTTAATAAGCGGGAGCTTGTTTTAAGGTATATGAAGTGATCTCACAGTGTATGAACCGTTGATGTATGTCAGTACATGAGGTAAATGTAATGGCCGCCATTGATGCAGTGTACCTATTAAAGAACAGATCTGGTCTTTCGGATATTTCAATTTTGGGCTTTACTTTCGATTCCAGAGGTTATTACTGCATTACCCACGATCTGTTTTAACTCCGTTCTTTCATTGTCATTTGTTGAATCGCTGCCATTTGAGGTATCGCTGCTATTTGTTGTATCGCTAAATCAGAGTTGATCTTTGTTCTCGCAAATGACCACCATCTTTTTTGTGGTAGCTTTAGGGGTAGTAATGCACTGAGGTATAATAATTGGATGATTGGAGGCCCCTGCATAATCCCCTCTTATGCAACATGGATCCCAAACCCCAATACCTGACAAATGCAATTTTAGCTGCGGAAGTAGCCACATGCAATGCGAGAATGCTTTCAAATCAGAATGTTCAAAATTGACAGAGAGCAGGATACTCGTGCATATTAAAGGTTCAAATGAAATGTCAATGATCAGTTGCTACCGAGAAAGATTGTGTAACAACCCTGTTACAGGTTTGAGAAAAACCTTTAGAAGCTGAGGACAGCCACCGAAATCTTAGCTTCATGTGGTAATGGCCGACCTCCAAAAAAGCACACACCTTACTGGAAGTTTTAATTGGCAAATCTTATCAAGTCATCGGTGTCTTCGCTGTGAGAGACAGCAATTTAATGAACCTTGTGAGCATCAAAAGCCAGACTTAGTATGTCGTTGGAGGACACAAATACTTGCAAAGTGGTTTTGAAGCCTTCTTTCAATGTCTTGTCTCTAGATACACTTTTGATAAGTGTATCCTCAAATATAATCAATTCTGTTATACCAGCATACCAGCAAAAGAAATTACATGCTTTAGATTAAAATACTGAAGCAGCTTAGACACATGCAGCATTAAATACAACCTCATGTTTTTCCTCCATCAGATAAATCCTCAATATGCTACAGCAACCATCTCTTCAGATAACGACACAGCCATCAGACATGAACTCATTGATTGTGAGGAATTCACATTGAAACATTGAGGATACAACAGATACGGAGCTCAATCATGAATCTCATGCATTGATAGACAGATGAAAGTGAGCTGCCTGTCTAAGCCAGAAATAAAGTGTCACACTAAAATAAAGTAAAACAACAGAGCACAGATCCATCACTGTCTGTAGCATTTTTAATTGTAAATAAATAAGCTTTGTCAACGGATAAATGTCCGCTTTAGGATATTTGGGGCATCGTCATCAAATGAATTAACAAATAAGTTAAAAAACAAATAAATGAGTTCCTTTTAACCACATAGGTCACTGCATAAAAATCCCTGTGCATCAATCAGGAGAATCTGTAGCTAATATTAGATAACTAGCTGATTTTCAACTGCTTCTTATTAGAGTAAAAATGGAGCAGCAGATTGAGTGCCAGGAGGTTCAAACAGCCTCGGTCAATTTGCCACTGCCATTTAATGCCATTTAATGTCAGGATCTTTAGTTTCTAATTAAGTGCCAGTGACATTAAATGGTTTCTGCCATTCATTCAAATTAAAAGAATTGACCTGGCTTTTAGCAGAATGAAATAAAATTTCGCAATTTGGCGAATTCCAAGCCCATGTCACTGCCCAATGATTAGTCAAGTCTTTAATATTGAGGCAAAAATGTCATCAATTTGAGCCCTGGGATACCTGGGAACTTGTCTGAAATGATATTTTTCTTCTTGTCAAAAATGTCTAGATGATTTTTAACTTTCCAGACAGCAGATGATTTTACACATGTTTTATTAAATTCTTGCTCTTAGTTCTTCAAGATGAAGTTTCTTCGAGAAAATCTTTGAGATCTTATTAGTTTTTACTGATATGTGACAATATATTGAATCAATGTTTGAGAAATGGTGTCCAATCTGGTGTAATTGTGAATTATAATTAAACCCAGTGAAGCAGAAGAATTAGACGAGCAGGGCCGTCTATAGTATTCCTAGATCCAGTCATTTTCCGATTTGAAATCACGAGTCAATGAGTGCACATCTCGTTCTCAATCGTGGGCTGCAAACGTCACAATAATTCATTGCTTACCTGCCCTAACACTCATCTGAACTATGAAGATGCGACATGCTCATCCTAAAGCATTTCCTATACTTAGATCCCCATTTAATGCCTTTATTTTGAGTGTTTACAATGCATATTCTCGCTCGAAGTAAACAATTACAAATGGTGCAATATGCGTCCAAGAAAGCGTGGCGTTGCAACTAATATAAGCTAATCTGCATAATATTATACGCTAGGGGGCTCTGCAGTAGCATTTCACACTTTTATGCTCCACCTGGTGGATAATTCTACAATAACAAAAGATGGGATCTGCTTCTGGGAGTTTCTGGATGAGGAAGAAAAGAAGAAAGCACTGTCAAGTACAGTAATGGTCAAGTCAATCAATATATCTTTCTTTCTTTCTATATGTTGTCTATTTCACCTTTGGCACTTTATGATTCTTACTGTTTCCAGCCAGTGGCTGGACTTGCTGCTTTCACTTAGGCAATAATATCAATCAATGATATCAATCAATGATATCAATCAATGATATCCATCAATGATATCCATCAATGATATCAATCAATGATATCCATCAATGATATCCATCAATGATATCCATCAATGATATCCATCAATGATATCCATCAATGATGTCAATCACTCAATGATGTCAATCACTCAATGATGTCAATCACTCAATGATGTCACTCAATGATGTCACTCAATGATGTCACTCAATGATGTCACTCAATGATGTCACTCAATGATGTCACTCAATGATGTCACTCAATAATAATAATATACATTTATATAGCGCTAATTTCAGTAAACTCTGCTCATCAGCGCTCAGCAGCGCAATGCTGTCACTCAATGCTGTCACTCAGTGCTGTCACTCAATGCTGTCACTCAATGCTGTCACTCAGTGACGTCACTCCATGATGTCACTCCATCAATTCCATCTATTCAGCTGTTCCATCGGTCAATATTTACACCACCTTACAATAACCAATACAATGCGTGATTACGGCAGTTTTTCTTGCATTATTTCACCAAATTCAATTGCGTCCACAGCTATAACTCACTTATTACCTAATACATCTAACAGTCCCACCAGTCTACTCACTTACAGGACGTACTCTATAGGGCGGCACGCTCCACCCTATATCGCATTCTGCCTATCACTGCATGCCCGCTGCTCGTCTTGCATATGGAAATATGCTCATCTAGTTCATGATTATGAAACCTGGAAGAGTTCTGGGTGTGGGAAATGATTAAATCAGAAACTATGTTTCAATGAAATATGGAGATCCTCTCATTTTCTATGAAGCATTGCCTGAGTGAAACCCTAAAAGGAAAAGCGCCTTCTCCATATAGTATGCAGCATTTTCACCTGAAGAGTCAAGCCTTCAAGGGGCTTCAAACTTTACATAACTTCTACATATTTAACCTGCAGTCTCTGGCAGCAGTTGCACAGTGCATGTGCCTGGGGCACTCAGCGTCTTTTTTCACAGCACAAAACATCCACCCACTGGGTAACTGTTTGCCAATACCTTCAATGCAGAAAAGCACAAAAGCAGTGAGGAAAGGGAGTCCCCTTGACAAACACCAGGCCTCACAGAAGCAGCAGGGTGAGGCTCTCAATGATATACTAACCACAGATAACTATATAACCTAGGGTGGTCCAAAAACACTTTCTTCTGAATTTCTTTGATTTGAAACTTGAATTGTGATGCCATATGGATAGAAGGCATTGTGTAAAAATTTCAGCAAAATCAATTGATATTTAGAGGTGGCACAAAGCAGTTGAAGTTTGACAAGGGATTGCCCGTCAGCAGACCTAAAAATCATCGGTATTTGCAAATCTTGCTATAACAGCGTATTATTTTGATCAAGTATCCTATTTCTTAGTATGTACAGGATGCCCACTGCTTTCCTGATGTTCTGTTTGACTTATAATGCTTCGTAGCAGGTAAGCATAGATTTACATAGGTTAATTATCAAGCCTTTTTTCATAAAAACAGGCAAATATTTCACTTACTACAAATAATAGATAAAGGATAACGCCCAGATATTACTTTGCCATGCCAATTTTATCATGTACTAAGAAATCAGGAAAAAATATTCATTTCTGAGAAAGATCTGGGAAAATGACCAATTTTTCAGTCGTGCGAATGAGGAATTACATTATAAACTTTGAGGGCTTTGTGCCACCTCTAAACATTAACCGATTTGGTTGAAATTTTGCATGTGTTTGTTTTACTTATGTGGTCATCAATTTCCGCTTTCAAATTGGGGGTTTTATGAGATTTGATTTTTCCCATTGGAATATGGACCACCCTAATATAACCCATTTACTAATATATATAAAAGTGGATATAAGGCAAGTAATTTGGCAAATGGACTTTTATACTACTTTTATACTACCTCCAGGAGCTGCTAAGTATTTAAGTTGACTGAAGAAATATTAGTCTTAGATTTTGAAATTAGCATAACTAATTCACTGTCCAAATGAGTCATGTTTAGAATGGACTCTGATTGCCTCCCTGTTGATTCAGTCACTACGACTCCAATTTAAGCTCACCTTTTTTCCACCAAAAAGTGAACCTAATTAGTAGTGAACCATTATGCATATGTTACGAAATTATTGTCCACTTATGTTTGATGAGCATTTTTCAAGGTGGTAAAAAGATGATTATGATATATCAATAATGTGATACCTGCATATGTAAAACTTCTTCCAGTTTCTTTGAATTGAATGGACCTTTTCTGTCCTCGAGGGGTGATATTACACTGCTCTTCCTGAACCCTGACACTGAGCACTCGACTGCTGTTATAAATATACTCAACTTGGCATGCCCGCTCCCAATTACGCCTTTCCCATATAACTCTCTTGAGGGCTTTTGCAAAATAGATTTAATGATTATTTAAGCCTCAAATGAATGCCCGGGGTGACCACACTCTTAAGAAAAGCATCCCAGGTGACAATTTTTAAATGTTGCTTCACTTGTTCCCATTTTTGTCACATGTTCACGGCTTTTCAACGTCGTAATTAACCTGATTAACACCTGGTCTCACACGTAATCTGACAGAATATGTTCATTAAATGTTAAGGCTTCAACCAGAACGTAATTGGAGCAAATGAGCAGATAAGTGACAAGAACTGATGAGGTACTAATACTGTTTTATTCATGTTATAATCGTGGACTGAAAATGTGCCATTAGGTACCTGTAATAACACTCCTTGCATAAAAATTGATTCAGCTGTGTCATAAAAATCCTGACTTAATTCATCTCACAGTCTCTCAAGGAGAAAGAAAAAAACTTTAAATTTCAGACTAATACCCAAGTGCATTACTTTTAAGGGTTGCTTGCAAATAAGTAATTAAAAAGACAGCACTGCCCCCTGCTCGAGTCAAATTAAACATGCAGTGCTTGTACCTTGCCTGATTCATGTTGGTTTTGCGTGAGTTTGATCAGGTTCAGGGGACGGTGTCTGCAAGCAAATGGATCAAACTCAGAAGAAAAATCAGAAAAATAACAAGCAAATTCAGAAGAAAACAAGCAGGAATCAAGCAGATTAAAAGAGGAGTTATCCACATCATCCTGATGAGGCAGAATGTGAAGAAAGAAGTTGTGCAACAAATGCAGCACGCAAGGGCCACCAACATCCTCTGTCCCCTCAGGCCACCCGTTTTCATACCATCCAATTGCATCAACTTGTTCCGATGTCAAGCATGATAACAACCCCAATTGAACAAAATGCACGCACTGTCATGCAAAAAGCAATGGGTGCAGTGAGGGTTTTAGAAAGATGGGAAGAAATATATTGCAAAACATCAAACATTCTATGGAGCTGCACAAGTGGTACATACTGGTAACAATGGCCTTCCTATAAACCCAACCACACTAGCTTCTGGTAGCTCATAGCTTTGAAACATCAAGAGTAAAACTCAGCCATATCAACACAGGCTTAAAATCCTCATGTACAGATAAGTACGTTTACAAAAGGATTACATGTATTCTGTGAATTATTGCTCATGCACAGGGGGGGGGCGGGTAAATTTTTGCGCTTTTCGACTTCAGCAACAATCTCTTGAATGATACTGGAAACAAGTGAGGTTTATCACAACAAACAAATGTTTGTGCTTTTCAGTGAAATCTGTAATGAATTATGACAAGAATACTAAAATAGTCTGTTTCAGTTGCATAAATACAACTTATCTAACTAGGAGAATCCAGGTCTTCTAAAAAAGCAGGTCAAACAGCAAGTTCTTGTGAATCTTTGACGAACTCCCAGGCACGTGCATATGACCTCATAGACGGAAAGAAAGAAATGCTCGAAAGTAATCAAGATTTCTGATAGAGGAATCTCTATAACAGTAAGAATTGCGTCATTCAGTACAAAGGGGAAGTAGATGGATATTTTTGATACCGGGAACTATGATAAAAATGGAAACAAGGCAAAAAATATGAACAGCTTGCATTACTTTCATTTAGGTCAATGAGGGAAAATTGGTTTATTTGTGTGCTGTGCTCTGCACGTTGACATTCACAGACTTCTCTAAAATGACACTCAATTCAGCTTTTGAATTTCTGCTTACTACTAGGCCTGTTAACGTAGTCCAAAAAACCTTTGCCCAAAAGAGCAATTTCCAGTCCGTCAAATACGCCCAAGATCCAACCCCAGATTCTCAAAGGTGTCTTTTGAATAAAATATGCATGACATCTGTTTAAAAAAAAGCTGTAAATTTCCCTTGGGACATCAATTAACTGATTAGTCTGCCAAGGTGTTGATGGCCCACTGTTTATCGGCCACTGACTGCTGAGTTCAATCTGCCAATAAGAGGGATAAGTCACCAAGGAGTTTGTCACCATGACAACTTCCATGGTTTACACGTCCGGGTCATGGTTGCTAAGGCAGCGAATGCCTATTATGTTATAACAAGTATCTGGCCCCAAACAAAGGTGAACTAACTCCTGCAATATCAAAACCAATCTCCAGCTTCATTCCTGACAATGATGATCAACTGTACCATAATGCGTTTTGCCTAAGCAATTATCATTGTTATGATTACGAGGAATGCAAATAGCTGGGACATCATGTTTTGGGGCTCTGTGATTGGAAAGTGTAATGCTCGGAATCCATATTTTTCAGAGATTTCAACCTTAGGTTGACCTTGATTATTTTTGAGTCTTCTGCTTGCTCTCACTCATACTTCAGCAGTCCATTGGCTGAAATCTGTGATGTCATGGCAGAACAGATGACATGATAGTCAAGTAGATCTCAGGCAATTTTGAAAATTATGCTGTTTCTAATAAATGCAATGGTTAAGAAATATCAAGAAGGGCCGGGCCATAAATCGATATCTCTTAATCAAAACATTGGAAAGGAGCCAATTCAGTTAGTAGAGACTTACGTGCTTGAATACCCAACTGCAGGAATCTTAATTCCTGCGAGGAACATTTAAGATATCTATATTTTGTACTTGGACTGTGATTTGGAAATTAAACCACTTACCCACCAATTATCAAGAGTTATTAGCAAAATTAAATATTTCAATATGTACTTGTATGCGCTTGATGTTATTTAAAGCTTCACTTCATCACTTTATGTACTCAAACCCAGACATTTGAGATATTCCAGAATAAGATTAAAAGTCTATATTAATTAAGCTTCAGTTGAATTGTCAAGCATTCGTTCGACTACTCAATTTGCTACACAGTGTGTTTAGCTGCCACAATGACTGGTGATAGATTAAACACAGCCGCAAATTAATCTTGGACTGGTGATTATATTGTCAGAGTAAAAATTATTGCTTTCTACTGTGGCTTTCACCACCTGGACCAGTGCAATGACTGTGCCATCATAAATCATTAACTTGCAAAGCAAGGTACATATTGGACCAGGAGAGAGGCAAATGCGGTGACCTTACTGATGGATGGACTATCCCCAGATTCTACTAGCAGAGCTATTGTAGCACCACAATAGGATAACATGCAATAAGCCAACTGCATGCAACTTCCGTATTCCACACACAATATAAGCCTTATTGGGAGAAAAGGAAGGTCGCCACAAATTTTTATTTTTATTTTTAGTTTATTTATTTATTTTGTATCAAAGAGTAGCAACAATTGAAATCAAGATAAAGGGCTGTGAGACTGTCAGTGCACATGGCACAGCAAAGCCCAATGAGGTTGTTGCAACAAGTCAGTCTCAGTCAGGACTTCTCAAGATGGAGGAGACTTGTTCTTGATAATCTTTAATGTTGCTCCTTGGTTATGCTGGAGTACATGTTCCAATTATCAGTCTGACACAATTCAAGTGACTTCAACCTTCTTCTGCAGTTTCCCATTTCACTTCACTCTACTGCCCAATTATTTTAAAGTTGTGCTATTTATTTTCTTAACATAAGCAATAAGCATGCCAGCGGGATGTCACCTTTTTATATATTTTCAAAGTGTTTGCATGGTGAACAGATATATATCTGCACCTGCACTTGTGAAGTTAAACTCAGTTTTTTTGTAAGTGCACAATTTATTCAAATTTCAGATATGTTTTCCAGTTTAAACACACCACTGAAATTTATGTCAGATGGGCCTGTAGCTAACTTAAATGATGGGAGGCACTGAATAACCCTTACGTATATCTGGATGTAAAAATTTAACGTGAGCTCGGAGTGGAACTGATTTGATACATATATGTTGAAATATAAATCGCTCCCCGTATTATCAAAGCTTTATTCTCCAAATGTCCAGTGTCATCACTCCATAAATCAAGAGCTGTATCCCATTTATTAACAGTTTATTGAGATGAGCAGCTGTTGATAAAAATAATTAGTGTAATCTATCACTAATGGTCGCCTACATGTCACTAATATGTCAGGGAATAGTCGTTCTTCGGGGCTTTCTTTTGAGTAGAAATAAAATGCCCAACCGAAATCAATACTTCACAGTTAAAAGAAAGAGAGCGTGCTAAATTTAGCATTGTAATTAGCCGCAATAGCCCAACACCCCAACCCTTTAGCCAGTCAACCTTAATTCCCATCCAATTTGACTTTGTGAGGGGGTAAAATGAACTGCAAAATTGCCACTTTGAAGTCCTGTCCAGGCATCACTTCCTCTTCTCACTTGCGGCTACACTTTGTAGAACCGTAAAGTTCTTCCATGAAATGTACAACAAATTGTTGTGATACTTTTACATTGTGGGTTGTGTAAGCCTGAATACCCTTTTAGATTGTCATGGCTTAAGTATTTTGGTAGATCATATGCCAACACTGAAGGGTGTATGAACTCAATCTGTCAAATTTATCGACCTCACTGATCAGCTGGCTCACCAGAACGTGGGTGATTAGACTAGTACACAGTTTTAAAACAAAGGCTTATATTCAGATATTTATTTGACATTCGTAACACCATAACCTAGCACCTACGGTACATATTTTTGAACTTGATGGTCTTACATTCTGAGAGTGTTGTGTAAAATAGTTAGGAGATAACTAAATGTAAGTTCTGTCATTTCTTGTAATGAGGCCTATGTGTTTCATGTGTGGAATGAGTAAAAATCAGGATTAGAATAATTTATTCCACTAACAGAAATACTTCTTTTAGTCATGCAGATAAGACTATAGTTCAAGCATATTTTACATTAGCTGATTTAAAGCACATCTATGCTTTTCCCAGTTTATTATTAAAGATAAAAGAATGACTAATCCTCCTATTATGATGCAAAATATGACACAGACGCACTGGAAACATGTCCCATGATTAAAGGCACACAAGATATTTTAGAAAAAGGAAATTTAGGAGAAGTTAAGGGGTGGAAATCTACAACTAGGATAGGAAGACTTGCTATATTCTGCCATACGCTTGATTCCATGCCATTCCACCTCTATTCCGCAACATCTTCTACTTGACCCACCAAGCCTTTAGTTCTTCTTTAGTCCAAGCAATGAAGTATTGATCTAGATCCACCAAAGAGCACAAATTCAAGAAAAGCAATTCCACGGTCAAATTGCCTCTTGAATCACAAAGTTATTTCACAGGGCGGGTCTGCAATCTGTATCATGTCATAAAGGATAAGTCACTCAATTGACTCAGTAACATGAGGAAGAAAAAATGTAAACGGCAAACGTCCATGACTCGATTACTATCTTAGCCAGCATGGTGGGCTTTCTCTGCATGAAGGGTAACCAAAAAAACTTGGTTTGCACAGCGGAAAGCTCATAGTATGGCTTCAATGGGCAGAGACAAGCAGAACATTGCCCAAGAATCCCATGCCATAGCAATGATAGCATTCTATGGTGAGATGATTGCCATATATGATGTTGCTCGAATGATGATAAGACTTGGGAGCTGGTATTCATTCTGGAATATCAAGGGTTTTTCAGTTGGACCACGGGCAGATCAAATTGAGTTCCATTATTGGGATTCAAACTCACAATCTCTGAGCAGTTGTTCATACAAGCGCTCTTACTCGTTGGATCTGGAAATATTACTCATCAGAAGTTGTTTTGAATGCAGGAAATACCAGAAGAATGCAGTAACTTAGGTCTACGGATTTGGAGTGTGCATTCTTATAAAGTTTTTTAGCAATTACTTGTGAACCATGGGTTACTTTCAAGCGCAACTGACTTAATTCACCACTTCAACTACATTGAAGAAAAGACTCCAGAAAACTTGACTGCACGACATGTACTGAAAACATAGCAGCATACTTAAGCTGGAGTGTAACACTCAGAGCAGGACATTGCTCAAGAATAGGGAAGAATGTGTGATCACGGAAGGAAGTTTTCCAAACTGACCAAAGTTACTTTGAAATAAGAGGTTCGAAGTTCAAGTTCTTTATTTGGAAAGTGATTTAGATAGTGACTGTAATGTGCTGTGCAATCAACATTTTAGAAATGAAAAAAAAGAAAAATAAACAAACAAACTTAAATGTATGTTAGCTTAATTTCTACAAATGGATGAAGTAAGGTTTGTGGCTTGTGGGATACTGCATGACAGAATCTGGTTGTTAAAAATATCTTACTCAAAATCTAATATAAGAGGAGAAAATGTAAATTAAGAGGAGTGAAGTGTATAACAACATGTGTATCTGGCTGTTACTGCAGCTGGAAAACAGCTGTAGTCAGGATAAATGATTTACAAGTCTATTTACAATACAAGGAGTTAACCTTAACTGGTAGTTCTCTTGTTGATATATGACCATAAAGAGCTTTTGGAAAGATCTCTACTTAATTATTGACATTAAATCCACCCTAATGTGTGTCTAACAGTTACCTATCCCTTGGATGATGTCATTGAATAGCTTTCGAGAGACAGATTCTATGAAGCGTTTTCCAACTTGTCGAATTATTTTTCCGAACCAATGACAATGAAACATTTCTCCTGAACTGAGGAGTGACAAGGAAGGTGGGCCGAAACATCCCACGCACCAACTGTCTCCATCAAGGTTATAATTGTTAATACTGAAAGTTTGATTTCAAACAGTTTTAAGTTAAACTGGGAATCGAAATTTTCATATTGGAGATTTTAAAATTAGTTTATATTTCAGAAGTACATGTATGCACTATATAATGTTTGTTTCAAATTGCAATACGGACTCACAAGGGTAAAATATGTTACAGGAAAAATTGTGATGAAAACTGTAGTGGTTATTTTATTTCAGAATATGGAAGGGTGGAATACTGGTGTTGTGATACATTGTTGGTTGGACCAGTCTTTTAAGTTAACGGGCTTCACCCACTGGCTGCTTGAGGCATGGTGTTTATCAAGGGGACTCCCTTTCCTCACTGCTCTGCATTGAAGGCATTGGCAAATAGTTACCTAGTTGGCGGATGTTTTGTGCTGTGAAAAAAGACGCTGAGTGCCCCAGGCAAACTCAGTGTGCAACTGCTGCCAGAGACTGCAGGTTAAATATGTGCAAGTTATGTAAAGTTTGAAGCCCCTTGACTCCTAAGATGAAAATGCTGCATATGGAAAAAGCTCTTTGCCCTTTTAGGGTTGCCTTCTCCAATTTTTCCAAGAATGTTTTAAGATAGATATATTTCATTTCTACCGAAGCTATCTCTTCAGCCTTTCACTCTCCTAAGTCACCTAGTTTCCTTATCACAAGTTCTGCAGCTTCACTGATTTCAATTATAACTCGGAATTACACCAATTGCTGCCTGTATTGATTTGATATATTATCATATATCTTTGAAATCTGATAAGCTTTGGCTGATTTTCTTCTTGTAATTTTTGAATTAAAGAATGTGGAGCAAGAATTTGAATCGGATTATAGTGAAATTGATCATCACCATTTGCAGATTTAGATATGATTCATTTTTGTTCTCCTGGAAAAAAATTCCTTTGAGATATTCAATTTTTTTAAATTCATTAATCATTAGGAGTGTAAATTGTCAAAATGTGAATGAGGTCTGGAAGAAAAAGTTTGTTTCATAGGGTGTAAATCCAAAATTCGGTCTACTTGCCAGTTGTCTCAAAAAGGCTCCACTTTGGCATTTTGTGAAAGTGCAATGTATGAGATGCATGATGTGGCTCCCTATCTGTTGTACGCTCAGTTTTTCCCACTTGACTTGCATGCCATTGATCAGTTCATGTCTGATGGCTGTGCCGTTATCTGAAGAGATTGTGGCTGCAGCATATTGAAGATTTATCTGATGGAGGAAAAACATGAGGTCATATTTAATGCTGTGTCTAAGCCGCTTTGAAGCAAAGCATTGAACCAATTTCCATTGTATTTTATCTTTGGAAATTCTGGCTGGTATCATAGCTTTTGTAGTATTGAAGATAAACTGATTCACAATTTTGAGATACAGTGATGCTGAACAATGATGATGAAATCGATAAAACTTTAGATGTTTACATGGCAATGTCTCATAATATTTGGCCTCCAACAATGTTATAAGTTCTCTATTTGATGCACAAGGTCTTTTCAAATAGCTCTCTTATAGGCAGATCAAGCATTGTACCAAAGAAGTTAAAACTTTTGCAATAATTTGGACAGAAGAGTTTGTTTCCTGGTTCATGTCAACTGTTCCAAGCAATGTAGTTTAAAGTATCTTCCTTTGATTCGGCTTCAGACATGTAAATGGAAGGCTGTTAAGCAATCTTTCTCGGCAGCAACCGATCATTGACATCTCATTTGAACCTTCAAAATGCATGAATATCCTGCTCTCTGTCAATTTTGAATAATTTGGTTTAAAAGCATTCTCACATTGCATGAGGATGCTTCCGCAGTTAAAGTTGCATTCGTCAGGTATGGTGGTTTGCATTCCGTGTTGTTTCTAGTGTTGAGCCTGGCAAGGCCACTCATCCAATTATTATACTCAAGTGAATCGCCATGTAACATAAGCAACTCAGCATAGGCCAAACTTAAACTTTTTCATGTCCAGAATTAAAGTACACCTTGCCATCCAAAAAGAATTAGGTTTGCAGCAGTGGCGTATTTAGGGGGGTCATTGGGCCATGCTCCCCCCCCCCTGCAGAAAATTATGAAGGAGAAGATAGGAAAAGCCGTGAGCAACCACATATTCAGGCCATTTCTAGATAAAACCCTGGTTTGCAAAATAATTTTTTTAAACAAACTGAATGTTAAAATTTTTACATTTAAGCTTTTTAACCTCTTTAGCATATATTTTGCAATGCTGACATTACATATCCTTCGTAGCCACTTCACTTGCTATTGATCTGGAAGAGCTTGGACTCATCCCTTCAATGATCTATCTGTGCAATAAACAGATGTGTGCATGTAAAAGCTTTTCCTCTCAGAAAGGAACATTAAATTAAGCATTTGTTCCAAAGCGCAATATGAAGTTCCACTTTAGTATTTCTTGTTGTGGAAAGAATACTAACAATTTGCGTTAAACCAACTGTTGATCAATCAAAATTGTGAAGGTGATTTATTTTCTGGCCTCTCTGTTATACTTTTTCTTCTTCTTCATCTGTTTGTGTCATTGGGCTTTGATATATGTTTCTGATAACTGAGGTAGTTCTCATGTCATTTTAGTTGGCAGATATTGGCTTTTTTTCTAACATTTAATGTTACCTCATTGGATGGTGCAGATTGCAGACTTGCCCTGTGAAATAATATTTACTGCTCAGAGTCCTGGTAGTTCTCGTAATATATGTATTTTAATATTTCACATTTTAATAGCCTGGAAGCTTGTTTTAAGGTATGCTATGAAGTTCTTTCATTGTCATTGGTTGTATCACTGCCTCTTGTCGCTAAATCAGAGTGCTATTTATATTTTTTTACGGGGATGCTTCAGCCCTGCGCTGATATATATTCTTGGTGATTCTATTTGGTACCATCCGCCTCTGTATAGTTGAACACAAGCCTCCGACAGACGGCCAGAGGCCAAATCTGGAAATTCAGACAGTGTTGAATCGTCATCAGATTTCGGGCGAAGTAATATGTGGACTGGGCAAATTTGCGGACCGGCGGGTCGCGGGATTGCGTAATAAAGAGGGGCGCTTTTTTGCAGGTTTAGCGGTAATGAAATGTGGATGGGCCAAATTTGATGAACAAGCTGAATTTGCTTTTAAAAATGTTTCTTTTTTTTTTTTTTTGAAAAAGCCACTAAAATCTTAGCTTCACTTGGTAAGGCCATACACAATTAATTCTTAGCTTCGCGGACACGCCGACACAATAGATTTTCTGCCAACAGAAAAAAAAATTTTTTTTTGACATTATGCTGACCGACCCTAGAAAAAGTGCTTTGAGAGGATCCGAGAAGCTAAAGATCAATTGTGTGTGGCCTAATGGCCGACTTCCAGAAAACACACCTTACTGGAAGTTTTAATTGGCAAATCTCACTGATGTCTTCACTTTGAGAGACAACAATTTAAAGAACCTTGTGAGCATCAAAAGCCAGACTTAGTACGTCGATGGAGGACACAAATATTTGCAAAATGGTTTTGAAGCCTTCTTTCAATATCTTGTCTCTAGATACACTTTGGAGAAGTGTATCCTCAAATATAATCAATTCTGTTACACCAGCGAAAGAAATTACATACTTTAGATAAAAAGACTGAGGCAGCTTTCCGCAGCATTGAATATGACCTCATGTTTTTCCTCCATCAGATAAATCCTCAATGTGCTGCAGCCACAATCTCTTCAGATAACGACACAGCCATCAGACAAGAACTCATTCATTGTGTGGAATTCACATTGAAACATTGAGGATACAACAGATAGGGAGCTCAATCATGAATCTCATGCATTGATAGACAGGTGAAAGTGAGCTGCCTGTCTAAGCCAGAAATAAAGTGTCACACTAAAATAAAGTAAAACACAGATCCAACACTGTCTGTAGCATTTTTAATTGGAAATAAATAGGTTGTGTCAACGGATAAGTGTCAACTTTAGGATATTTTGGGCATCGTCATCAAATAAGTTAACAAAGAAGTTAAGGAAAAAAAAACTAAATGTGTTCCTTTTAGCCACATTGGTGACTGCATAAAAATCCGTGTGCATCAATCGGGAGAATCTTTAGTTAATATTAGATAACTAGCTGATTTTCAACTGCTTCTTATTAGAGTAAAAATGGAGCAACAGATTGAGTGCCAAGAGGTTCAAACAGCCTCGGTCAATTTGCCACTGCCATTTAATGCCATTTAATGTCAGGATCTTTAGTTTCTAATTAAGTGCCAGTGACATTAAATGGTTTCTGTCATTCATTCAAATTAAAAGAATTGGCATGGCTTTTAGCTGAGAATGAAATACAATTTCGCAATCTGGCGAATTCCCAGCCCATGTCGCCTCCCAATGATTAGTCAAGTCTTTAATATTGAAGCAAAAATGT
Source organism: Platynereis dumerilii (assembly GCA_026936325.1). NCBI lineage: Eukaryota > Metazoa > Annelida > Polychaeta > Phyllodocida > Nereididae > Platynereis > Platynereis dumerilii. The sequence continues at coordinate 58,623,613 of JAPTHN010000001.1, forward strand.
CATCAATATGAGCCCTGGGATACCTGGGAACTTGTCTGAAATGATATTTTTCTTCTTGACAAAAAAGTCTAGATGATTTTTAACTTTCCAGACAGCAAATGATTCTACACTTGTTTTATTAAATTCTTGGTCCAAGCTCTTCAAGATGAACTTCCTTCGAGAAAATCTTTGATTAGTTTTTACCGATATGTGACAATATATTGAATCAATGTTTTGAGAAATGGTGTCCAATCTGGTGTAATTGTGAATTATAATTAAACCCAGTGAAGCAGAAGAACTCATGGTTATGAAACATGGGGGAGTTCTGGGTGTAGGATATGATTAAATCAGAAACTATGTTGCAATGAAATATGGATATCCTCTTACTTTCTATGAAGAATTGCCTGAGTGAAACCCTAAAAGGGAAAGAACCTTCTCCTTTATGCAGCATTTTCATCAGAGGAGTCAAGGGGCTTCAAACTTTACATAACTTCTACATATTTAACCTGCAGTCTCTGGCAGCAGTTGCACAGTGAGTTTGCCTGGGGCACTCAGCGTCTTTTTTCACAGCACAAAACATCCGCCCACTGGGTAACTGTTTGCCAATACCTTCAATGCAGAAAAGCACAAAAGCAGTGAGGAAAGGGAGTCCCCTTGACAAACACCAGGCCTCACAGACGCAGCAGGGTGAGGCTCTCAATGATGTACTAACCACAGATGACTATATAACCCATTTACTAATATATTATAAAAGTGGATATAAGGCAAGTAATTTGGCAAATGGACTTTTATACTACTTTTATACTACCTCCAGGAGCTGCTAAGTATTTAAGTTGACTGAAGAAATATTAGTCTTACATTTTGAAATTAGCATAACTAATTCACTGTCCAGATGAGTCATGTTTAGAATGGACTCTGATTGCCTCCCTGTTGATTCAGTCACTAAGACTCCAATTTAAGCTCACCTTTTTTCCACCAAAAAGTGAACCTAATTAGTAGTGAACCATTGATTTTGAATCTTCATCATCTTTAATAGATGTATTTCTCAATTGAACATACATTGAGATCATACTTAAAGCCAAAGCAAATATTTAATCGTCAATTATTTTTTGAAGAAATAAGTTAGTTTATGTCAGTCAATGTAAAATAATCCAAAAATCAAAATTTCCAATATTTGCATTACTTGGTCTTTAAACTGTTTGGCAGGTGGTGGTGTATTAACATAGTTTAGTGTGAATTGTGTTTCTATTTAATAAGATAGTGAACTGTATTAAATGATGTCCAATTTTCAATAATCTGTATTAAATTTCATTTATCAGAGATGAGAATGCAATATATACCCACAAAAATTGTGTACTGTCAATATTTGAATCACTTCAGTGATCACGTCCTGTCAATATTTCATCTATATGCATAAGTTACAAAATTATGGCCAAATTTGCCATCACTGCACTGTGTTTGATGAGCATTTTTCAAGGTGGTAAAAAGATGATTATGACATATCAATAATGTGATACCTGCATATGTAAAACTTATTCCAGTTTCTTTGAATTGAATGGACCTTTTCTGTCCTTGAGGGGGGATATTACACCGCTCTTCCTGAACCCTGACACTGAGCACTCGACTGCTGTTATAAATATACTCAACATGGCATGCCCGCTCCCAATTAGGCCTTTCCCGTATAACTCTCTTGAGGGCTTTTGCAAAATAGATTTAATGATTATTTAAACCTCAAATGAATGCCCCGGGTGACCACACTCTTTAGAAAAGCATCCCAGACCTGTGACAATTTTTAAATGTTGCTTCACTTGTTCCCATTTTTGCCACATGTTTGCGGCTTTTCTGCATCGTAATTAACCTGATTAACACCTGGTCTCACACATTATCTGACAGACTATGTTCATTAAATGTTAAGGCTTCAACCAGAACGTAATTGGAGCAAATGATCAGATAAGTGACAAGAACTGATGAGGTACTAATACTGTTTTATTCATGTTATAATCGTGGACTGAAAATGTGCCATTAGGTACCTGTAATAACACTCCTTGCATAAAAATGGATTCAGCTCTGTCATATAAATCCTGACTTAATTCATCTCACAGTCTCTCAATGGGAAATTAAATGACTTACTATTACAGAATTAATACCGAAGTGCATTACTTTTAAGGGTTGCTTGCAATAAGTAATTAAAAAGACAGCACTGCGCCCTGTATGAGTCAACTTAAACATGCAGTGGCTGTACCTTGCATGTTTCTTTTTGGCTTTGCATGAGTTTCAAGCAGGTTTGGGGGACAGTGTCTGCAAGCAAATGGATCAAGCTAAGAAGAAAAATCAGAAAAATAACAAGCAAATTTAGAAGAAAACAAGCAGGAATCAAGCAGATTAAAAGAGGAGTTATCCACATCATCCTGATGAGGCAGAATGTGAAGAAAGAAGTTGTGCAACAAATGCAGCACGCAAGGGCCATACACCAGCATCCCCCATCCCCTCAGGCCACCCATCTTCTAACCATCCAATTGCATCAACTTGTTCCGATGTCAAGCATGATAACAACCCCAAATGAACAAAATGCACAGACTGTCATGCAAAAAGCAATGGGTGCAGTGAGGGTTTTAGAAAGATGGGAAGAAATATATTGCAAAACATCAAACATTCTATGGAGCTGCACATGTGGTACATACTGGTAAAAATGGCCTTCCTATAAACCCAACCACACTAGCTTCTGTTAGCTCATAGCTTTTGAAACATCAAGAGTAAAACTCAGCCATATCAACACTGTCTTAAAATCCTCATGTAGAGATAAGTACGTTTACAAAAGGATTACAGGTACTCTGTGAATTATTGCTCATGCACAAGGGGGGGGGGGGTAACTTCAGCAACAATCTCTTGAATGATACTGGAAACAAGTGAGGTTTATCACCCCGCAAACAAATGTTTGTGCTTTTCAGTGAAATCTGTAATGAATTATGACAAGAATACTAAAATAGTCTGCTTCAGTTGCATAAATACAACTTATTAACTAGGTGAATCCAGGTCTTCTAAAAAAGCAGGTCAAACAGCAAGTTCTTGTGAATCTTTGACAAACTCCCAGGCACATGCATGTGACCTCATAGACGGAAAGAAAGAAATGCTCGAAAGTAATCAAGCTTTCTGATAGAGGAATCTCTATAACGGTAAGAATTGTGTCATTCAGTACAAAGGGGAAGTAGATGGATATTGTTGATACCGGGAACTATGATAAAAATGGAAACAAGGCAAAAAAATATGAACAGCTTGCATAACTTTCATTTAGGTCAATGAGGGAAAATTTGTTTATTTGTGTGCTATGCTCTGCACGTTGACATTCACAGACTTCTCTAAAATGACAATCAATTCAGCTTTTGAATTTCTGCACACTACAAGGCCTGTTAACGAAGTCCAAAAACCCTTTGCCCAAAAGAGCAATTTCCAGTCCGTCAAATACACCCAAGATCCAACCCCAGATTCTCAAAGGTGTCTTTTGAATGAAATATGCATGACATCTGTTAAAAAAACCTCCAAATTTTCACTGGGGCATCAATTAACTGATTAGTCTGCCAAGGTGTTGATGGCCTGCTGTTTATCGGCCACTGTCTGCTGAGTTCAATCTGCCAATAAGAGGATAAGTCACCAAGGAGTTTGTCACCATGACAACTTCCATGGTTTACACGTCCGGGTCATGGTTGCTAAGGCAGCGAATGTCTATTATGTTATAACAAGTATCTGGCCCCATGCAAAGGTGAACCAACTCCTGCAATATCAAAATCAATCTCCAGCTTGATTCTTGATAATGATGATCAACTGTACCATAATGGGTTTTGCCTAAGCAATTATTATCATTGTTATGATTATGAGGAATGCAAATAGGTGGGATATCATATTTTGGGGCTCTGTGAATGGACTGTATGATGCCAGGAATCCAAAGTTTTCAGATATTCAACCTTAGGTTGACCTTGAACGTTGGAGTCTTCTGTTTGCTCTCACTTATACTTTAGCAGTCCATTGGCTGAAATCTGTGTGTCATGGCAGAACTCTAGTTTCACACATGACATGATAGTCAAGTAGATCTCAGGCAATTTTGAAAATAATGCTGTTTCTAATAAATGCAGTGGTTAAGAAATATGAAGAAGGGCCATAAATCTATACCTCTTAATCAAAACATTGGAAAGGAACCAATTCAGTTAGTAGAGACTTAAGTACTTGAATACCCGACTGCAGGAATCTTATTGCGAGTAACATTTAAGATATCTATATTTTGTACTTGGTCTGTGATTTGGAAATTAAACCGCTTACCTACCAATAATCAAGAGTTATTAGCAAAATTAAATATTTCAGTATGTACTTGTATGTGCTTCATGTTACTTTAAGCTTCCCTTCATCACTTTATGTACTCAATTCCAGACATTTGATATATTCCAGAATAAGATTAAAAGTCTATATACAGCTTCAGTTGAATTATCAAGCCTGCCTTCAACTACTCAATTTGCTACACAGTGTTTTCAGCTTTTCAAATTAATCTTGGACTGGTGATTATATTGTCAGAGTAAAAAGTATTGCTTTCAACTGTGGCTTTCACCACCTGGACCAGTGCAATGACTGTATCATCATAAATCATTAACTTGCAAAGCTAGATATATATTGGACCACGAGAGAGGCAAATGTGGTGACCTTACTGATGGATGGACTGTCCCCAGATTCTACTAGCAGAGCTATTGTAGCACCACAATAGGATAACATGCAATAAGCCAACTGCATGCGATTTCCGTATTCCACACACAATATGAGCTTATTGGGAGTAAAGGAAGGTCGCCACAAATTTTTCATCTTCATTTTAGTTTATTCATTTATTTTGTATCAAAGAGCAGCAACAATTGAAATCAAGATAAAGGGCAGTATGACTGTTAGTGCACTTGGCACAGCAAAGCCCAATGAGGCTACATATAATTGATTCTTAGCTTCTCAGACCCGCCGACACAATAGATTTTCTGCAGGCGGAAAAAAATGGGCTTACCCACAATTTTTATCAAATTTAGATTTTTTTCCCATCCTACCGACCGACCCTAGAAAAAGTGCCCTGAGAAGCTAAAGATCAATTATATGTGGCCTGAGGTTGTTGCAACAAGTTGGTCTCAGTAAGGCTCAAGATGGAGGAGACTACTTGTTCTTGATAATCTTTAATGTTGCTCCCTGGTTATGCTGGAGTACATATTGAAATTATCAGTATGGCACAATTCAAGTGACTTCAACATTCTTCTGCAGTTTCCCATCTCATTTCACTCAACTGCCCAATTATTTTAAAGTTGTGCTTTTTATGATCTTACCATATGCATGCCAGCTGGATGTCACCTGTTTATATATTTTCAAAGTGTTTGCATGGTGAACACATATATATGCACCTGCACTTGTGAAGTTAAACTCAGTTTTTTTTGTAAGTGCATAAGTTATTCAAATTTCAGATATGTTAAACACACTTCTGAAATTTCTGTCAGATGGGCCTATAGCTAACTTAAAATGATGGGAGGCACTGAATAACCCTTATCTTCATCTGGATGTAAAAATTTCACATGATTTCGAAGTCGAACTGATTCGATACATATATATTGAAATACAAATCGCTCACCATATTATCAAAGCTTAATTCTCCAAATGTCAAATATCATCACTTTATAAATCATGAACAGTGAAGCATGATACCGTCCTATTTATTAACAATTTATTGAGATCTGCAGCTGTTGATAAAAACAGTTAGTGTAATCTATCATTAATGGGCACCTTCATGTCTTTAATATAAGGAATAGTCATTCTTCGGAGCTTTCTTTGAGTAGAAATAAAATGCCCAACCGAAATCAATACTTCACAGTAAAAGAAAGAGACAGTGCTAAATTTAGCATTGTAATTAGCCGCAATAGCCCAACACCCCAACCCTTTAGCCAGTCAACCTTAATTCCCATCCAATTTGACTTAGTGAGGGGGTAAAATGAACTGCAAAATTGCCACTTTGAAGTCCTGTCCAGGCATCACTTCCTCTTCTCACTTGTGGCTACTCTTTGTAGAACGGTAAAATTCTTCCATAAAATGTACAACAAATTGTTGTGATACTTTTACATTGTGGGTTGTGTAAGCCTGAATACCCTTTTAGATTGTCATGGCTTAAGTATTTTGGTAGGTCATATGCCAACACTCAAGTGTGTATGAACTCAATCTGTCAAATTTATCGACCTCACTGATCAGCTGGCTCACCAGAACGTGGGTGACTAGACCAGTAAACAGTTTTAAAACAAAGGCTTATTCAGATATTTATTTGAAGTCCGTAACACCGTAACCTAACGCCTACGATACATATTTTTGAACTTGATGGTCTTACATTCTGAGAGTGTTGTGTAAAATAGTTAGGAAATAACTAAATGTAAGTTCTGTCATTTCTTGTAATGAGGCCTATGTGTTTCATGTGTGGAATGAGTAAAAATCAGGATTAGAATAATTTATTCCACTAACAGAAATACTTCTTTTAGTAATGCAGATAAGACTATAGTTCAAGCATATTTACATTAGCTGATTTAAAGCACATCTGTGCTTTTCCCAGTTTATTATTAAAGATAAAAGAATGACTAATCCTCCTATTATGATGCAAAATATGACACAGACGCACTGGAAACATGTCCCATGATTAAGTCAGTCTTGAAAAGAAAGAATATTTTAGAAAAAGATATTTTGGGACAGTTAAGGGATGGAAGTAGACAAAAAACTAAGATGAAAGTTACTTGTTATTATTCTGCCATACGCTTGATTCCATGCCATTCCACCTCTATTCAGCAACATCTTCTACTTGACCCCACCAAGCCTTTAGTTCTTCTTTAGTCCAAGCAATGAAGTATTGATCTAGATCCACCAAAGAGCACAAATTCAAGAAAAGCAATTCCATGGTCAAATTGCCTCTTGAATCACAAAGTTATTTCACAGGGCGGGTCTGCAATCTGTATCATGTCATAAAGGATAAGTCACTCAATTGACTCAGTAACACGAGAAAGAAAAAATGTAAACGGCAAACGTCCATGACTCGATTACTATCTTAGCCAGCATGGTGGGCTTTCTCTGCATGAAGGGTAACCAAAAAAACTTGGTTTGCACAGTTGAAAGCTCATAGTATGGCACCAACGGGCAAGGACAAAGATCCCATGCCATAGCAATGATAGCATTCTCAGGTTGGGATGATTGCCATGTATGATGTTGCTCGGATGATGACTCTGATAAGACTTGGGAGCTGGTATTCATTCTGGAATATCAAGGGTTTTTTAGTTGGCCCACAGGCTCAGATCAAATTGAGTTCCGTTATTGGGATTCAAACTCACAATCTCTGAGCGGTTGTTCATACAAGCGTACTTACTCGTGGATCTGGAAAAATTACTCATCAGAAGTTGTTTTGAATGCAGGAAATACCAGAAGAATGCTGTAACTTAGGTCTACGGATTTGGAGTCTGCATTCTTATAAAGTTGTTTTAGCAATTACTTGTGAACCATGGATTACTTTCAAGCCCAACCGTCTTAATTCACCACTTCAACTACATTGAAGAAAAGACTCCAGAAAACTGGACTGCACGGCATGTACTGAAAACATAGCAGCATACTTAAGCCTGAATGTAACACTTAGTGCAAGACATTGCTCAAGAATAGGCGGAATGTGTGATCACGGAAGGAAGTTTTCCAAACTGACCAAAGTTACTTTGTAATAAGAGGTTCGAAGTTCAAGTTCTTTATTTGGAAAGTTCGGTAGTGACTGTAATGTGCTGTGCAATCAACATTTTAGAAGTGAAAAAAAACAAATGTGGATGTTAGCTTAATTTCGACAAATGGATGAAGTAAGGTTTGTGGCTGGTGGGATACTGCATGACAGAATCTGGTTGTTAAAAAAAACTTACTCAAAATGTGATTTAAGAGGAGTGAAGTGTATAACACAACAGGTGTATGTGGCTGTTACTGCAGCTGGAAAACAGCTGTAGTCGGATAAATGATTTACAAGTATATTTCCAAAACAAGGAGTTAAGCTTACCGGGCAGTTCTCTTGTTGATATATGACCATATTAAAAGAGCTTTTGGAAAGATCTCTACTTAATTATTGACATTAAATCCAACCTAATGTGTGTCTAACAGTTACCTATCCCTCCCTTGGATGATGTCATTGAATAGCTTTCCACAGACAGATTTCATGAAGCGTTTTCCAACTTGTCAAATTATTTTTCCGAACCAATGAAAATGAAACATTTCTCCCAAACTGAGGAGTGACAAGGAAGTTGGGCTGAAACATCCCACGCACCAACTGTCTCCGTGAAGGTTATAATTGTTAATGCTGAAAGTTTGATTTCAAACAGTTTTAAGTTAAACTAAGAATTGAAAATTTCATACAAATTTGGAGATTTCAAAATTAATTTTTAATTCAGAAGTACATGTATGTACTATATATTGTTTGTTTCAAATTGCAATACAGTCTCACAAGGGTAAAATATGTTACAGGAAAAGTGATGAAAACTGTAGTGGTTGATTTATTTAAAAATGTGGAAGAGTGGAATACTGGTGTTGTGATACATTGTTGGTTGGACCAGTCTACTAAGCTAGCAGGCTTCACCCACTGGCAATGTGAGGCCTGGTGTTTGTCAAGGGGACTCCCTCTCCTCGCTGCTTTTGTGCTTTTCTGCATTGAAGGTACTGGCAAACAGTTACCCAGTGGGCGGATGTTTTGTGCTGTGAAAAAAAAGGCTGAGTGCCCCAGGCACACTCACTGTGCAACTGCTGCCAGAGACTGCAGGTTAACTATGTAGAAGTTATGTGAAGTTCGAAGCCCCTTGACTCCTCAGATGAAAATGCTGCATATGGAGAAAGCTCTTTGCCCTTTTAGGGTTTCCTTCTCCAATTTTTCCAAGAATGTTTCAAGATAGACATATTTCATTTCAACCGAAGCTCTCTTTTCAGCCTTTCACTCTTCTAAGTCACCAAGTTTCCTTATCACAAGTTCTGCAGCTTCACTGAGTTCAATTATAACTCGGAATTACACCAAATATGACTCTATTGCTGCCTGTATTGATTTGATATATTATCATATATCGGTGAAATCTGATAAGCTTTGGCTGATTTTCTTCTTGTAATTATTGAATTAAAGAATGTGGAGCAAGAATTTGAATCGGATTATGGTGAAATTGATTTAGATGTGATTCATTTTTGTTCTCCTAAAAAAAATTGTTAGAATTCCCTTCAGATATTCAATTGTTTTACTTCATTAATCATTAGGATTGTCAAGAAGAAAAAGTTTGTTACATAAGGTGTAGATCCAAAATTCTGTCTACTTGCCAGTTGTCTCAGAATAGCTGCACTTTGGCATTTTGTGAAAGTGCAATGTATGAGATTCATGATGTGGCTCCCTATCTGTTGTACGCTCAGTTTTTCCCACTTTACTTGCATGCCATTGATCAGTTCATGTCTGATGGCTGCGTCGTTATCTGAAGAGATTGTGGCTGCAGCATATTGAAGATTTATCTGATGGAGGAAAAACATGAGGTCATATTTAATGATATGTCTAAGCCGCTTTGAAGCAAATCATTGAACAAGTTTCCATGGTATTTTATCTTAGGCAATTCTGGCTGGTATCATAGCTTTTGTAGTATTGAAGATAAATTGATTCACAATTTTGAGATACAATGTTGTTGAACAATGATAATGAAATCGATAAAACTTTAGATATTTTACATGGCAATGTCTCATAATATTTGGCCTCCAACAGTTGTAACAATGCTGTAAGTTCTTCATTTGGTGCACAAGGTCTTGTTAAATAGCTCTCTCATGGGCAGATCAAGCAATGTACCAAAGAAGTTAAAACTTTTGCAATGATTTGGACAGAAAAGTTTGTTTCCTGGTTCATGTTAACTGTTCCAACCATTGTAGTTTAAAGTCTTCTTTGATTCGGCTTCAGACAAGTAAATGGGAGGGCTGTTAAGCAATCTTTCTCGGCAGCAACTGATCATTGACATCTCATTTGAACCTTCAAAATGCATGAATATCCTGCTCTGTCAATTTTGAACAATTTGGTTTAAAAGCATTCTCACATTGCATGAGGAAGCTTCCGCAGTTAAAGTTGCATTCGTCAGGTATGGTGGTTTGCTTTCCGTGTTGTTTCTAGTGTTGAGCCTGGCAAGGCCACTCATCCAATTATTATACTGAAGTGAATCACCATGTAACATAAGCTACTCAGCATAGGCCTAACTTGAACTTTTTCATGCCCAGAATTAAAGTACACTTTGCCATCCAAAAAGAATTGGGTTTGCAGCAGTGGCGTATTTAGGGGGAGGGACATTGGGATTGGGTCATGTCCCCCCCCCAGGCAAAAATTATCTAGGAGGAGACAGGAAAAGCCGCAGGAAACTTCATATTCACCGTATGTTATGCCCCCCTCAGGCCATGTCCCAATATAAGTTTTTTTAAACTAGCTGAATGTTAAAATTTGTACATTTAACCATCTTAACCTCTTAAGATATATTTTGCAATGCTGACATTACATATCCTTCGTAGCCACTTCACTTGCCATTGATCTGGAAGAGCTTCGACTCAACCCTTTAATGATCTATCTCTGCAATAAACAGATGTGTACATGTAAAAGCTTCTCCTCTCAGAGAGGAACATTAAATTAAGCATTTGTTCCAAAGCGCAATATGAAGTTCCACTTTAGTATAACTTGTTGTGGAAAGAATACTGACCATTTACATTAAACCAGCTATTGATCAATCAAAATTGTGAAGGTGATTAATTTTCTGGTCTCTCTGTTATACTTATTCATCTGTTTGTGTCATTGGGATTTGATATATATGTTTCTGATAACTGAGGTAGTTCTCATGTCATTTTAGTTGGCAGATATTGGCTTCTTTTTCTAACATTTAATGTTACCTCGCTTCTATTGGATGGTGCAGATTGCCGACTTGCCCTGTGAAATAACTTTGTGATTCGAGAGGCAATTTGACAGTGGAACTGCTTTTTCTTGCTTTGGCCTATGCCGCATCTTGATCAATAACTTCATTCCTCGGACTCGGGAAGAAATAAAGAGGTTTGGTGTGTCAAGATTAGAAATAGCATGGAATGGTGTGGAATGAGGAAAGTCCATTAATGGCCGCAACTTCATTGGACTTTTTCCCGGATGCCTCTTTCAATATATATATCTTATGTCATGTGAAAAAGGTGATCCTGTAAATATCATCTCCTATGCATTTGCTCGTGGTTGCGTAAGCTGTTCTAAATTATCGAAGGCTGGGAGTAAATCGTGCTCATCCAAGTCATGATATACCCGAGAGGGAGCTGTTCAGCAGAAACATGCTTGCAGATAGATGGACATGTATCATGGTTGATTTATGAGAAGTTTTTAGAAAGGATAAGTGACACGTAAAGACCAAATAATGGATCTCCAAGCTATGCAAAAATAATGGATATTTTGTGCGAATTTTACCGTAAAGCTTCTTCTGAGTTAAGCTCCTAGTGAGAAGAGGAAGTGATGCCTGGCCTGGACTTCAAAATGGCAATTTTGCTGTTCATTTTACCCCCTCACAAAGTCAAATTGGATGGGAATTAAGGTTGACTGGCTAAAGGGTTGGGGTGTTGGGCTATTGCGGCTGATTACAATGCTAAACGTAGCATGATCTTATGGTCTTTAACCTTCACTAGTAGGCCTACTTGTTCTGTTATTTTGAAATCGTTTTTCACTTAAAAATGGTCATAAAAAGCTCAGCAGCACGTATCATGCAACTATGAAATTATGAAATTTTACAAAAGGAAATTCAAAATTATTGTTAAAAGAAACGAAAGATAATGCCTCTAGGGTTAAATTGAGATTTCCACTGTCTTACACGGTCGTCTTCATTCACTATGAAGGGGCAGCCATTGTCTCTTTTGTTTTTGTGTAAGTTTGATGTTTTTGACAAAAAATAGAGCTTATGATAACTAACACGAATCTCGCCTTGAGTGAATGGTCCAAATAATTTCTGGTCAGGAAAAATAAGTTTTTGCTTCACTACATTGTTCTTTGGATGATCACAACAACTGATAAACTTTGCTCTGAAATCGTCTATAAACTTTGCTCTGAAATGTGATGGTGATTTGTACATTTACAATATAAAAAGTTGTAGTTGTTTCACAAAAGTCCAGCTGGATTCGTTAGGCCGATGTGTTCTATACAATTTCTTTTTCTTGAACATTTATGTCCACCTGCCATGATGATATATTCCACATCATATAAAAATATTGATTTAACTTGGCAATTTCAAATAATACCATGCCTGTAAATTTTCTCTGACTATTTGCTAAAGTACCTTGCGCAGATATAATTGATTATCTATTATAATTTAAATTATGTTGTCTCTTCAGTGTTAACTATTTATGGATCACATAAATATCACCATGCATATCACCACACACCATCCTGTGTATTACACTGCAATCTTGCCGTCTGCACAGTATAGAATTAGAAGTGGAAGGAAGGAGATTGTTAATCACTGAATTCTTGCAACTTTGCTATGACATGTGCACTTGTCCCCTTTACCTTTCTTTCAATTGTTGCTGCTCTCTGAAATAGGTAATGAATGAACTAAAATGAAAAATAAAAATTTGTGGCGACCTTCCTTTACTCCCAATAAGCTTATATTGTGTGCGGAGTACAGAGGTTGCATGCAGTTGGTTTATTGCATGTTATCCTATTGTGGTGCTACAGTAGCTCTGCTAGTAGAATCTGGGGATAGTCCATCCATCAGTAAGGTCACCGCATTTGCCTCTCTTGTGGCCCAATATGTACCTTGCTTTGAAAGTTCATGATTTACGACATCACAGTCATTGCACTGGTTCCCAGGTGGTGAAAACCACAGTTTTAAAAAAGCAATACTTTCTACACTGACAAGATAATCACCAGTCCAAGATTAATCTGCTTGCGTTTTCAATTTATCACCACAGTGATTGCAGCAACAGAACACTCTGTTCTGCAAATTGAGTAGTTCAACCGCAGTTTAACGATTTGACTTGAGATTAGTATAGACATTAGGGAAGAGATATTTGATTGAAACTCTTTGACATTAAGGGACAATGGATCAACATATATAAAGATGCATGCATTGAACTGTAACAAATCATAAAAGGACTATATTAAAATGCACTTACTTTCATACCCCAACACCTGTGATTTGGGATGTTGGCATGCTGAATAATAGGCCTAATACATTACTATGACTGCAAGCTATCAAAATGGTTTTAGCGCTTTTATTATCAATTTATAAATATTGTATTAATAATGTATTATGCATGATCAACATTTACAAGAATAAGGCAGAAGATTGATATTGATGACTGCATGAGTTGGTTCACCTTTACTTGGGGGCCAGATACTTGTTATAACATAATAGACATTAGCTGCCTTGGCAACCGTGACCCGGGCGTGTAAACCACGGAAGTTGTCATGGTGACAAACTCCTTGGTGAGTTATCCCTCTCATTGGCTGATTGAACTCAGCAGTCAGTGGCCAATAGACAAAGGGCCATCAACACCTTGGCAGAGTAACCAGTTAATTGGTGTCCAAAGGGTAATTTAGAACTTTTTTTGTTGACTGTTATGATGTTGAAACAATTTGTTCATTTCTGTTTTTTTCTCCTCACATACTCTGAAATAAGACACTCGCCCACTTCCGGCTTTGAACTGAGTGACCCTGTTATTTTTATACTGATTCCTCAATCAGAAATGTTGATTACTTGTTTGATATTTTTTTCTGTCAATAAGGTAATATACAATACATGTGATTGGAAGATATCAAAGACCTCAATGCGCTTGTCATTTTGTTTGTTATCAGTATGTAGCTTGTTTCTTACTTTATCATGATATTATGAGAGCACTATAATGTTTGAACTTTCTTAGTTTTGTGTGGATAAGGAAATATTTTTCAATATTGTTGTGATAATTCTTCCTTCCTGTTTCTTCCTGTTTTGTTCCTGGATTGTTGCCTATGTTAGGTTAACGTGTAACTGTTGTTTTCCTTCTTTTATGGCTGACTTTGATATTTCACTGGTCCTGAACTATGAGCTTCCCAGTGCCAGTTTGTTTTGTTGGAGCTTAGCTGCTTGGTAGTTTCAGTATTTGGATTGTTGGAAAAGATGTTAAAAATATGTTGGAACATTCCAAAGTCTACTAGCATGGTTTCATTTGGTGGAGCTTAACACTGTTTTGGCTGTGTCTCCATTTGGTTTTGCATGAGAGCAAGCTCTGCCACAGTGAAGCCAGAGTTCATGGGTTCTCTTGATTAGTAAGGGTTGCAATCGAGTTGGATATTGGAACAAGCTTACTCAATTAAGTGGTTAGAAATGGGTGGCCTGAGGGGATGGGGGCCCGTGGATGGGGGATGCTGGTGGGCCCTGCATGCGTGCTGCATTTGTTGCACAACTTCTTTCTTCACATTCAGCCTCATCAGGATGCTGTGGATAACTCCTCTTTTAATCTGCTTGATTCCTGCTTGTTTTTGCTTGTTATTTTTCTGATTTTTCTTCTGAGCTTGATCCATTTGCTTGCAGACACTGTCCCCCAAACCTGATGAAACTCCTGCAAAAGCCAACAAGAAACAGGCAATGTAGTGGTACTGCATGTTTAAATTGTTTGATGGAAGTGGCAGTGCTGTCTTTTTAATAGCTTTTTGCCGCTTGTTCTACTGAGCCTTAAAAGAGACAATATTTCAATTAAAATTCAGAAATATTCAAGCTTTTTTAGTCTGATCTGATATTTGTATTTTGCCCATGCAAGAAAGGGTGCTGTATTTTCAATTGCTTTTTTGTCAACAACCTTTAATTGTGGCATGACAGCAAATCTGCTTTAATTCTCAAACTTAATTTTTCCCTCCATGCAAGCAGAATTGTTATACTGTCACAGGGATGTAGCATATTTTTTGTCACCAGGTATTTACCTGAATAACTCGGTATTATCACTACAATTCTTTTACATTGCTGCTCATTTGCTCTGATTGCATTCTGGTGATTTGATTCAAAGTATTTCCTTCCTTGTAACACTTGAATTGTTGTTCACTGTAGGAAGATTGACATACAGATATGATGATATACTATTGGTTAGACCAGTTAGTAGCCTTGAGAGCATTACCCTGCGGTCTGCGTGGCCTGGTGTTTGTCAAGGGGACTCTCATTCTCCGCGGCTTTTGTGCTTCACTGGATTGATATTTGGCTATGTTATGGTGGATGTTTTTTCTTGTAAAAGATGCTCAATGCCCCACAGCATCTCACTGTGAACTGTATTGTTATGATTATAATGGTTGTTAGAGTTCATGCAAAGTGTCAAGCCCATTGACGTTTTCACTGAAATACTGAATGTATGAAGCGGGTTGTGCTCAATTTTCACTCACAATAGCATCAGATCTAGATAAGTTTTTCTTGTAAATCTTAAGTTAATTTCTGTTATGAAAGTTCATATTTTTTCAATCAAAGAATCAATTGGCTTCGTCTTTGAAAGTAAAAGATGATCCAGGTGATTTTCAATCTGCCCCAAAAATATCATTTTTTTGAAGTTCTTTTGTTGGTCCTGGAATTAAAGGATCTGACTGAATCACAGTTTAATACTTGCTATTATATTTCATTCAGTCCAAGCCTGTTCTCAAGATTAGTAAATGGCCAAATGCACATTTAAATTAATGTCACATGCAGTTAATTAGAAGCTGAAACTTCTTACATGAAATGTCAATCGTATATTGGCCAAGGCTGATTAATCCCTCTGGCACCACAGGCGGAACGATCACAATGGCTTAGCAGTTCTAGAGATAGAGAGGAAGGTGTATGGCTCAAGTGCCGCCTGGTGGAGTGCAAATATAGAAAATTGATTGAAATTGCTCAAGGAGCAGCCTTTCACAACATTCTTGTTGGTTCTGTGAGATAATAATCTCTCAGCTACACTTAGAGATGATTTTCACCCACTACACTGCATTTAGACTCGCATTAAACCTTGTTTGGCCAATCTTACCTATGTGTGCACCCATATCAGCACAAGGGAATTCCCTTTCACAGCCAATCAGAATTTAGGAGACCACAGAGCCATCTCTTGATTAAATTGGAACCTCAGTCTGCCCTTTGGTGAGCATACTATAGCCTGTTTCCCAGCCACCACAAAAGAGGCCTGGTGGCCATGGGATATCCCAAGAATACTATTTATGGCAACTTCCGCAAATATGACCGCACACGACGACTGTCATTTTCCCATAGGGGGAGCTTGAGCAATACACCTTGGTATAATATAACAGAATAAGGGCATGAACACTGCCTGTGCTGGCACTCAGTTGCTGCTCCCTTAGTTAAGGCTGATCAGTCCAATTTTCCCTAGTGTCATTGAAAAGTTATCATTCAGTTTAGGAAGAACTTTGTCATTTTGATCCTAAAATTATTCTTCTACATATCCTGTTAAATTCCGTCACAATGTTTATATGTGACTTGTGATTGCATTTCCACTCTGTTATGTGCCCAATATTTCAACTTGACTTGTACAATGTACACTGTGAATGAGTTCGTGTCTGATGGCTGTGTCGTTATCTGCAGAGATTGTGGCTGTAGCATATTGAGGATTTATCTGAAGGAGGAAAAGCATGAGGTCGTAATAAATGTTGTGTCCATGCGGCTTTGAAGCAAATCGTTTAATAGGCTTCCATGGCCTTTAATCTCAAGTTTAGACATTTTTGCAGCAATTTCTGTGTCGGCTGTTTTGATAAGTTTAGGTGAAAACTAAAAAGGAGATAATTTCTTTGCTGTCTTATAGATTAATAACAAGTTTGAGATTGATAGGTATGAACTATGAAGGTAAGTGTCAGTGCAACTGATTGTTGTAGATGCAGCTGATTCTGCAGTGACGGATGGTGTTTTCGTGTGTCAACACAGGCCATGAGAAAGAGGAACTGGAGAACCCAAGGCACACAAGGACAGAATGCCATGAAACTCTTGACTTATATCTTGGAAAGATCAATTTCACAAGGTGCACCAAAGGCACTAATACATCAGCAGTTATTTATAACAATATTAAATAGTACTTTCGTATTTAGCCTTATGATTTAGTTGAGCAAAATCACATGTGATGCAAAAGTCAATGCAGTGAAACTAGTCTTGCATTTGGCTCCAGTAACTTGACACAGTTTTCCAATTCAGTGATATTCCCTGCGTGAAATTGGCATTGCCCCCTTT
Organism: Platynereis dumerilii; assembly: GCA_026936325.1. Taxonomy (NCBI): domain Eukaryota; kingdom Metazoa; phylum Annelida; class Polychaeta; order Phyllodocida; family Nereididae; genus Platynereis; species Platynereis dumerilii. The sequence goes on from JAPTHN010000001.1 coordinate 58,640,835, forward strand.
TGGTTTTGGATGAGAGTGAACTCAACCTGGGTTCATGCGTTTTGTTGGATATTAAGGGTTGTAATCGAGTGGGATACTGCAACCATAGAAATACATAGAACGGACATGAGGCTCTGGCTGATGAAGGAACCAAATCCACCATCTTGGAACTGCCCTGTATCCTGAAACAATGGTATCATGACGTCACCAATAACAGTGATGTCACTTTAAACAATGGCATGACGTCATATCATAATTAGTCTATTGTGATGTCATGTCTCAGGGCAGTTCCAATATGGTGGATTTGGTGACCTCATCTTGAGGTGGCTTCATACAGCCTCATGTCCGTTCTATGTATTTCTATGACTGCAACAAGCTGATGCAATTGGACGGATATAAAATGGGTGGCCTGAGGGGATGGGGGATGCTGGGGGCCCTTGCGTGCTGCGTTTGTTGCACAACTTCTTTCTTCACATTCGGCCTCATCAGGATGCTGCAGATAACTCCTCTTTTAATCTGCTTGATTCCTGCTTGTTTTCTTCTGAATTTGCTTGTTATTTTTCTGCTTTTTCTTCTGAGCTTGATCCATTTGCTTGCAGACACTGTCCCCCAAACCTTCTTGAAACTCATGCAAAGCCAACAAGAAACCTGTAAGGTACAGCCACTGCATGTTTGATTTGACTCATGCAGGGGGCAGTGCTGTCTTTTCAATTGCTTATTTGCAAGCAACCCTTAAAATGTTGCAATAATTAAACTTTAATGCAGAATTTTTAAGTATCTTTTGGAGATTATATTTCATTTCCCTCAAGGGATTCTGAGATTAATAAGATCTGGGCTTTTTGACTCTGGTTGAACTGATTTACCGCCAAAGAGTAAGGTCCTCATTATCTATTATGGCATCATGTAATTTTTCACCCTGATTTTAACCAGAATAAATCAGTATTATCACTTCATCAGTTCTTGTCACTTATCTGCTCATTTGCTCTAATTACGTCAGACGAGGTGAGCTCTATGGTGTCGTTACATTTAATTAGGGTAAATTGTTTAGATGACGCACATGACGCTCAGGTATTCGTTAATTAAGAAGTTAAAAAAAGGCAAGTTTGTTGCAGAGGAAGGGAAGCAAAGTTTGAAATTTTGCAATGATGTGTACAAGATCAATTTGTGAAAGCAACTGAAGAATCCTAAAGTTGATGCTCTTTTGAATTTTTTTTCTATGATACATGTTGATACCCTTAGGGTTTTGAGGTCAAGTGAGGGCAACTGGCCTAATAATCCCCATCTTGTTACTCTTATCATTGTGGACTGTGGAGCCAATAAAACAAATTAAATTGATCATTTTTCATTAAAGGTCCTTTGTAAGGTGTGAATGGAATATTTATGTTGATCTAATGACAACCCTGATATGGTAAAACAAATTATTGTGTTTGAAATGATCTAAATATTGACATAATGATTATTATTTTTGTAATTACTTTTGTACGCTTTGCAATATTGGGCTATCACTTTCTGTTTCACTTTGAATAGACTCTAGATTATTTGTAATTTCATATCATTTAATACATTTAACTATGTTATTGAGTGATTTGTCAAACCTAACCCTGTTGGTTTTTGCACCGAGAGTCATGTGCATCTTTACAATCGATTTAAGGACCAGATTTGATTATTTGATTTGTGCTTGCTAATGATTTTGATTACTTCTTGTAACAACGTCACTTGGTAAATATTTGCTCTTCTGTGTGCACAATCATTTGAACTCATTAAAGTTAGATCTAGTATGTATTTATAACAAGATAATATTTGGATATGAGTAATGATATTTGACCAATCAATGTCCATCAATGATTTCATTAGTTACAACTTTTGTATGGAATTCTAACATATTCTTACAACAGATAGGAAACACGGTCGCACAGACATAGACATTGTGATGGAGGTCAATGTGGGGAAGAAGAATTTTAAGAACAAAAGAGAGTACTCATTATCACGGATTATTAACTTTTCTGGAAAGTTGAAAATAGCCAGGCCTTCAAGAAAAATATATATATCTTTGGGGAGGAAGAAAACCTCATGAAAATTTTTTTAAACTTTCCTGACAACAAAGAAAATGGAGTGGTTAAAGTGAACGCAACTAAACAAGGAGGGCAATTCCGTAAAGTCGGACGTACAGATCAGACACTTTAACAGCTTGTATAGCCCTACCATTACATGTTTGCCATTCCATTGTAAAATAGGTATGAGGCCCTGTGGCAGGGCTTTAAAACAAGCCATCAACCAAAGCTGAAAGGGCAATAGGAGCTGAGCCATAGGACAAATTGCATCGTGTCGGACGTACACAGAGAAATGGCACTTTTCTGACTTGATGGCTCGTCTCTCAAAACTCTGTGATTTATATGGAGAAAAATTAATCAACTGACCTGTATTATCAAGAAAACTATTTAAGGCATCAGCCAGGTTAATTTCCATGGCGATATTGTCATTTTTCATAAAGCTGTAGCCATTTATATTCCGTGTCGGACGTACACATTTTTCGTGTCGGACGTACGCGTGTGAATTGCTAGTGTAGAGGATGCCAGCAGTGCATTGATGATCCACAATTTTCATATTTTCTTCAAAGTTGAGTTCTTTCCAATAATTATCATCCATGAAATGGCTTCAGCATTGCATATTTGTGCCAAATGGGATGTCTCAAACATTAAGTTATTTTCACTATTTTTACCCTTAAATTTACAGCATTTTTAGCATAGAAAAGTCACAAAAATCACTAGTTATACCTGCAATTTTCACCGTAATTGCACATATTTCAGTAATACATATTGAGAGAATGCTTGACAAATAAAATTTTTAAGATATTTTGCACAAATATGCAAACAAATGAAGAATTTCTGCCATTTTCGGACAATTTCTGTGTATGCTTTTTTTTATTATCACAGTATCATATACTGGGCCAAAACTGGTAGATATAATTTTATCTTTCATTTTGTTTGAGTATGACGCCTGTCTTAGCTTGTGACACAATTGCGTGCCAATTACACATGCTATGAACTAGCTTTCACTTAATTTTATGGCTGAAAACAGAGTTAAAAATGACCGAACTTCAATGACACCATATATTTCCTGTTTTTTGGCCTATACTACTTTAAGATTCACCCAAATACACTGGCCTAAGGTTTTCTTATGAGCCCAAGCCTGTGTACCAACATATGTATCATTTCCTTAATTCCAGATGGACTTTCATAATATTGTGTCGGACGTACATTCCCATTTTCGTGTCGGACGTACATCCTTAAAATGCTCTCCTTGGCAATTGTATTACGTTTAAATAATTAAAGCGGCCACCATGCTATTCATGGACATAAATTTGCTTTGTATTAGACGTTTCATGAAATTAACATCAGTCGCCTGGGAGCAGGAAAATTATTTAGTAATTTTTGTGTCGGACGTACATTAGAATCTTATTAGGTCAAATGTCACTGCCTGACAGAATTCGCAAGGATTGCTGCAAGAATTTGCAATGCAAAATGAAAGTGTAATCCCTCAGGTAGTAAATGACAGCAAAATGAAACCAGCTAACCTATTTCTATACTGGCACTGACAACTTAAATTAGGAGTGTCGAAAATGCAATAATTGCAGTCACCAAACATAGCATTACTTAAATGCAAATATATCAAAAACCAAATTAGATAATCAATTGTTTTTTTATGTACCTGAAAATAGACTTATTTTGGCACATTATCGCACCCATAACACATACCTATGTTAATTTTGAAATTTTGACTGATTGGTTGATGACTTTACGGAATTGCCCAGGAGTAACAAATGATGCCTGTGGGATTATTCAGCCTTGGTCAATATGCCACTGCCATTCAATATTAGAAGTTTCAGCTTCTAATTAACTACAAGTGACAATAATTTGACTTCTGCCATTCATTTATAATTGAAGAATTTGTTTCAACCAAATGAAATATAATTTTCATAGTTTTAACTTGCAAGCTTTCCAAATAGATGATTAGTTAAGTGTTAATTTCTCAGCTAGTGCCAAATGTTTGACCAAGAGATTTCAAGAATGACATATTTTAGGGGAGGTTGAAATCACCCAATCATAATTTTAACTTTTCAGCCGATGTGATTGATTTCAAACATCATTACTTAAATTTTGGTAAAACTATGTATGTCCTTGAGAAAAAATCAGTCAGAGCATTTTTGGATTTTACCCAAAATGTGACAATAAGAATGAGTTATCATTGAAATCAAGTGAAGCGACAGAAAATGACAGAGGGAGGGTGTACGGATATGAAAAAAAAAAGAGAGACAATTAATAAAACAAACGGAGCCATGAGCCTATCTTCAAGTTTAAACTTTACATAAATTGTATCATATTCAACTTATGGCATGTGTTGTAAATGGCACTTTCAAAAGAACTATTATAGGAAAAGCCATCCACCCAATGCATGGCAGTTCGCCAAATGTCTTTAATGTATTGAAGCACAAAAGCTGGAGAAAGAGAGTCCCCTTGACAAACACCAGGCCACGCAGACCACAGGGTGATGCTGTCAAGGCTACTAACTGGTCTACCTTACCATGTATCATCATAAGTTTAAGTCCATCCACCTTAATGTGAAACAGACCAAAAAAGGCAATTTGTCAGATTATATATATAGAAATGTATTCAAAATATTCTCCTGTAAATATAACAAGGTAGTTAAACCATTTGATTCTGGTCTAAATTTTGCTATATACCAGGGGAAGATGTGAACATGTACAATTGTACATAATGAACGCAATCATCCATGTACAAGTAACCTGCAAAATATTCAAATTGCCTGGCCAAACTAATCAAAGCTTGGTAACTAAACTAAACAATTGTAAACATCACTGAGAGCACAGCAATTTCTTAGTCTCAATGAATCACTACTACAGAGGTTACCCACCAACAGAACTTGAGAATGGAGATTATTTTTTTTATCGGGCATGCATGTGGTAAGCTTGAATTTAGGATGACTGGCATGACGAAATATAATTAGTCCATTTTATCCGCATTATAGTTTGTTAAATCGCTTGGTCTTGGTATGACATAAGATCAACATTGCTACAATGTCTTGTCAGGGCCGTTGTTCCAAGTACATCAACATATTGATGATATGTGTTTTGTTGAGCTGATAATGATATGTTGGACAGTAAGTGCACCATGTGCAGTCCTTGACAGGGAACTTGTTTGGTGGGGCAAGAGGTGCATGTTTGCCTGGGAAATTGCAGAGAGGACGTGAGCAGTTTGTGCTGTGCTCATTACAGTGTGGCAGAGGAGACTGGCTGGCTGGCCCCCTGATCATAAGCCTAGTTGCACTCCTGCCAAAGCTTTCCAAGGCCTTTTCTTTTTTTTTCCTGTTGAGTCAGTACATGTACCTCTCTCTGTGCAGGTGTGATTATTGCTCTGCCTTGTTTGTCTTTTGTGTACTGCTCATCAGCTGCTGACAGTGCTGAGTGTCAAGGATCGTCAGTACCTGTTCTCAGTGAATGAAACACCTTGACTTTGACTTTTTATCACCTTTTCTCACCTGTTTGGTTCCTCCTATGGCTGGCTTCCAATAATTATTGTCTTCTCATTTCAAATTTCAAGGGTCAATTCTTGAGTCGATCTTTACCGCTTGATATAAGTCAGGAGTTCCAATGTGCTCAGGTCTGTCCTTGTGTGCCTTGGGTTCTCCAGTTCCTCTTTCTCATGGCCTCTGTTGACACACGAAAACACCATCCGTCACTGTCTGGAGGACAACCATGTTCCAGCCACTTTTTTGTCCAAAAACTTGCCCAGATCATTTTCTAAGTTAAATGATCCCATTGTGTAGGTGTGTGTTTAAGCGCTGTTGTCTTGTTTATTATGGTAACTATTCAGGTAATTGAGTAAGATACACGTAAAGAAGAGTTTAATTTTTAAATTGTTCATTTCAAATGTGTCATTCTACCCTGTTTTTGAAAGGCCAAATTTGGTATCAGTTTTGTTGAAATAATGTGAGGAATCAATTTACCTTCTAATTTAAAATTAAAATGAACGACCATGGAGACTTACACCATGATTGGTTTCAAGAAGCTTAGACAAAGCATTTAGTATGGCCTTGTGATTTTCCAAGTTTAGATTAATCTGGGAGACTCAACCGTCATGATTTCCTTACATGTATGTTAGAGGCTTAGATTTTAAAGAAGAGGAGAGCACATATTTTTATGCTCAGTAGTCCATTTATAATTGGAAGCATTAAAAATCTTGCAAACAAAATGGAAACCTGTCCGAAAGGGAGAACTCTTTTGTTGAATAACACAAGCGATTAAGTGGGTCTTGCCCTGTTGGAATGAGGAAAAATTTGGGAATGCTCTTTTTGCAGTAACTCCTAACTCTAGTTGATATACTCTGTATGGTATACAGGAGTAAACAATGCAACAAATGACCTTCGATTCTGGTCAGTCAGAAATTTTCCGGCTCATCATAAACTTCTTACATTAAACAACGGTAACAATGCACAAATACAGAAAGCTTTACTCTAACGTTTTGCGGACTGGTCTAAGTAAACATGTCAATGGGCAACAATCGACAACAGTCTCAACTCTACAAAAGGCAAAATGTATAAGTAACAACAGAAGCTCAATCAAACTCTCAAACAGGTTTGAGATTTTAGCACAAAAAGTATCACCTTGTACAGAACTTGTCAGAAATCATCGCTCCAAGACTGCTCTCAAAACAAACAATATTCTAAAAACATGTGTGTGGAATGCTCAAAGTTTGAGACAGAAAACACAAATTATTAAGGACTACATGGACGAATATGATCTAGATATCTTTCTTTTCACTGAGACTTGGTTAAAAGATGATGATACAGTCGAAATTGGCGAACTGGAGCAAAACGGCGCATATTCCTTCCTTAGTTCGCCTCGTTTAGGAAGGCCAGGTGGCGGAGTGGGTTGCCTGGTCAGATCTAGCATTCAAGCAATTCAAAAAGATAGCATTAAGACAAAGACCTTTGAACACATGGAAATTCAAGTCCAGTTGGATGGAAAAATTGTTACAATTCTTCTGGCGTACCGACCTGAGCCATCCAACAAAAACAAATACAGTCTTGCAGAATTCTTTACTGAATTCACTAAATTTCTGGGACACTATCAAACATTCAACAATGAAATCATAATCACTGGTGATTTCAACTTTCATGTGAACAAGCCAGGTGACAACAAGACTAACCAATTTAACAACATCCTTGAAATGTTTGGTCTTGTGCAACATGTCTCTGCGCCAACACACAAAGATGGCAATACACTGGACCTTGTCATTCCCAGGAGGACACTGATGAACCCACCTTGTTAGATCTCTCTCCATATTATAACAACTCAGGTTTTACAGAATTTGTTTTGAATACTTCTAATAATTTTACAGTCCTTAGTTTAAACTGTCAGTCTCTAGCAGCCAAATTCGAAAAATTACAAATATATGTTAACTTGTACAATTCTTCTCATTCCAGACTCGGTGCCATTTGCTTGCAGGAGACATGGCTCACAGCAGACAGCGACCTTTCTCTGTTTCAAATAGAAGGATACAACCTAATTTCATCTGGTAGATCGAGCAGTGCACATGGAGGGGTAGCTATATATATATGTGAAATATTTAAATTTAATCAAATTGATAAATTCATACACTCTGAAAGTTGGGACGGGCAATTCATAGAAGTTATGTTAGGAAATAATTATCATGACAACACTAAAATTATTATAGGAAATATTTATAGACCTCCTCGTCAAACAATAGAAAATGTTACAACATTTATAAATGAGCTGAATGTAGTATTCAATCATTTTCGAAACAACAGAGATGTGTTACTAACTGGAGACTTTAACTTAAACATCCTGAAATTTAAAGAAGTTAACTATGTGAATCAATTTCTTGAGTCAATAATCTCAAATGGTTACATTCCCAAAATTACTTTTCCTACGCGTCTAACTGAAAGAAAGGGAACTTTAATTGACAATTTTTTCATTAAAATATCCGATAGACTTAATAATATTAAAGCTGGTATAATCATTAATCAAATTTCTGACCATCTGCCTTACTTTATAAGCTTAAATCTTTTAAACCGAAATCATGAAAAGAAAAAGTATGTCAAGATTACAACTTATAATAATACCACAATTCTTGGCTTCAAAACCGAATTACAAAGTCCATCTACTGCACAAAGACTAAATGAGATTCTAGGCCAAACACCTGACATAAGCTATGATCGATTCAATTCTATTCTAAAAGATTTAGTTCATAAATATTTTCCGACAAAATCTGTTCGATTTAATAAGTACAGACACAAAAAAAGTAAATGGATAACTGCAGGAATTCTAAAATCTATAAAATATAAAGATAAGCTGTACCACTTACTAAAATCAACTGACACAATTGATCCTAATTATAATAGTAGGAGACTAAATTTCCAGACTTACAACAGGATTCTTAAAAGTAGTATCAGAATTGCGAAGAAAAATTATTATCATAACCAATTTGAAATGTTCAAGAGTGATATCAGAAAAACTTGGTCAACAATTAATGAAATAATGAATAAAACAAAAAAGAAGCAAGAGTTCCCTGAATTTTTCTTAATCAATGGCAATACAACTTCTGACAAAAGAGTGATTACAAACAAATTTAATCAATATTTCGTAGAAATTGGACCAAAGTTAGCAGAAGGAATACAGATGCCTATAAACAAATCGTTCAAAGATTACATAAAACATCCAATTCTGGAGTCATTTCAATTCACAAAAGTAGATACGATAACACTGATAAAAGTAATTGATTCTCTTAAGCCAAAGTCTAGCTATGGACATGATAGAATTTCGAATAAACTACTAAAATTTGTTAAATTTGAACTTGCAGATACCTTGAAAGTCTTAATTAACCAATCAATAGAACATGGTACATTTCCTAAAAAGTTGAAAATAGCTAAAGTTACACCTCTCCACAAGAAAGACAATGATCAACTATTTTCCAACTATAGACCTATTTCTATTCTTCCAAGTATATCAAAGGTCTTCGAGAGAATAATGTATAATCAAATATATGACTTTTTCACCAAAAACAAAATTTTCTACAACAGCCAATATGGCTTCAGGCAGTCACATTCCACAGAATTAGCAGCTTTAGAATTAATAGACAGAATCATTTATGAAATGGATAACAACAGAATTCCAATTAACATTTACTTAGATCTCTCGAAGGCCTTTGATACACTCGATCACGAAATTCTGATGTTTAAGCTGTCACATTATGGAATTAGGAATACCTCATATGATCTTTTGAAAAGTTATCTGACTGATCGAATGCAATATGTACAAATGAATGATATTACTTCTGAATTTCTTGAAATAAAATGTGGAGTCCCTCAAGGATCCATACTAGGCCCTCTACTTTTTATAATTTATGCAAATGACTTAATCAATGCTACTGACAAATTTCATCCTGTCATATATGCTGATGATACAACACTTTCAGCTACTTTAAATGTTTTTGAAAATGACCATGTAACAACCGCAAGTATCAATGACGAATTAAAAGCAATAACTGAATGGCTGAAATTAAATAAACTTTCTTTAAATATTAGTAAAACAAAGGCAATGGTGTTCCATACAGCCAATCGCACCATTTCATTGCCTGATCTTGTAATGGAAGAGACTCCAATAGAATTTGTAAATGAGTTTAACTTTCTGGGACTTATAATTGATAAAAATCTGAAATGGAAACCACATATAGATAATATTTCTAAAAAGATGTCAAAAACAACAGGTATAATGAACAGGCTGAAAAATTTTGTACCATCTGAAGTATTACATATAATTTACAATTCTTTAATTCTTTCTTATCTAAACTATGGCTTGATTATATGGGGTTGGAAAGCAAATAAACTGATAAAGCTTCAAAAGAAATCATTGAGAATAATAGCTAAAGCAAAATATAATGCTCACACAAGTCCCCTTTTTAAGTACTTCAATATTTTGAAGATCCCTGATCTATGTGCACTGCAAGATCTTAAGTTCTGCTATAAATTAAACAATAATATGCTTCCACTATATTTTTACTCTGAAAAATTTCTTTTACATAATTATTCTCATAACTACCCCACACGTCACTCAAATAGAAACCTTCCTGTTCCTGCTGTGAGACATGACTTCGCAAGAAATGGTATGAGTTACAGGTACCCAATAGTGTTTAATGATATGTCTTCAAAATATAAGGATAAAATATTTACTCACAGTTTTGATGGTTTTAAGTTTTATGTCAAACAGAATCTTACAGATCAGTATGAAACGAATTGTTCAATATCAAATTGTTATGTTTGCGGGTCATCAGTCTCCTCTTGTGAGCCAGAAGCTGTCTTGCATTCAGGTAGGTAAAGCATTGCCTCATTATCTCTAACATCATTTCACTTTCTTAATCTTAATTGTTTTATTTACAAATTACTTTTAAAAAACAGAGATTGTCATGGTTTCATCAAAAAAAGTAAGCACTTACATCATTAAACTGTAAAATGATATCCTCTTCAATACATTAAGAATAATTTTAATAATATTTTTACACAAGGTGGCCCTCCGATAGCGACAAGTATTTTGTCTTTGGAGGTCTCCTGGCTCCTTAATTATCAATTTTTCTGTAAAACTACATACTGTACACTGTAAGAGCTAAATAAAATATGTGTCATTGTCATTGTCATTGTCATTGTCATTACTCGAGAAAAGTCAATATTGAACAAATGTATGGTTAGTGACCTACTCTCTGATCATACCTGCATTCTGTTTGACATTCCAATGAAGAAAGTAAACAAACCGAAGCAGAAAATAAGTTTCAGAAAAACTAGTAAAATCAATGTCCAAGATTTCAAAAAGGACATTTGGAGACATTTGACTGTTAATGGACAGGAACAGAAAAATCTCAAGGAACTTATTACACTGCGTTCCCAATTATTATGCAACTATGCTTTTTTGCAATATCTCAAAAAGAAATAAAACTATTGGGATATCCTTTACACATAATAACATGTGTGCCATGAAGCAAATATTCTGTGACTTTCATCCAATTCTGTTGTTTCGGTGAGGAGTTATGCTATATAATCAGGTTTTTGGGGTGTTCCCAATTATTATGCAATTTCTTGAAAAGCTTCCATTGCCACCCAAAATCAACAAAGTTGATTATAAATTGACATTAGAATATACCTCATAACACTAAATAAAAAATGGAACCATCATTTCAAACGTGGAGGCCTTCATGACCAAGAAATCAATATAATACATCTGCATTAAAAAACCATTGAAATTGGCTTTTTTCTCAATAAAAAAGCCCCCCATGCTCTTAAAAAATTCAATATCAATAAAATTCCAGCTTAGAATATATCTATAGCACACCACAGTCATACAGTGAGATGAAACACCAAATCCGGTATCTCTGCAAAATATGATACCAAATCAAAAACTTAGACTTCTGCGTCCCATTGGAATAGCATTGGCAATGGGATGCGTTCAATTCATTTCAAGATATTTGTCAAATGTAGTCGTGCAACTTAATTGCCATTTGTTTACAGGAGAGCTCTAAACCTAAGGAAAGTGGTAAATGAGTGAGGTAATGATTTTTCATTTTGTCTGGCTATCGGAGGTTTTTTATTGCAATAAAACTGTAATTTCAATGCTATTTCAATGCAGTGAAATAACATGAATTTCTTGGCTATGAATGCATCGATGTTTAAAATGATGGTTACGCTTTTCCTTTTGTGTTATGGGGTATATGTTGATGGCATCTTCAGATTAGTTTGGGTCATTTTGAGTGGCCATGGATGCTTTTCCAAGAATTTGCATAATAATTGGGAACACCACAAAACATCATTATGTGGCATAACTCCCAACTGAGTCAATGGAATTGGACAAAATTGACAGGATATTAGCTCCATGGTACACTTATCATTACGTGTAAAGGATATTGGAGCCCCTATACTCTGTATAGGGGGCTCTATTGTTTCGAACGTGTGCGTCGTAGAATGGAAATCCATGCATGCTATTTTTGACAACATCATTTTGTTACACCATTTCCATCAAAGTGACATTGGTTTTTCCATCAAAAGTCATTTCAGTATTCTCAATGTGGCTTAACTTCGGTTCCCGCATATATTTGGTACATGCCCAGTCATTTGAAAGGCACAAACAAGCCATTTTATTTCCGAGATAGCACAAACATCCTCATCTTGCCATGATCTTTTCACTTCGTGAATCAAGTGTGTGTGTAAACATCACATGACCACTTGCATTAAACAACAGATGGCGCCGCAACAATTTCCGCCTACAGCGCCCCTGGTGTTACATCTATGCAACACAGATTCAGCTCACACAGAGCATTACCTCTGGCTGAATTGACGCAATAATGAAAATACATTGATTGCTTTTAATAATAGCAATAGTCAACAGGGCTATATAATGCCCTATGCAAGGGGGCCTGCATTTGAAGGGGTCTCTAAGGGGGGGCCCCATAAAATAAATGAACATTGTACAATTTTGATTTACTTTCTTTGCTTTCTGTTTTAGGGGGGCCACCATTTAATCTTTGGGGGCCTTGGAGTTTTCTTTAAAAACATAATTTCTTGGTCAGTTTTTTATATGCTTCCCCCCCCCCCATCATGTGAAAATAGGGGCGACCCCTTCGTCCCTGTGGGACAGCATTACATGCGTTGAACGATCCCCTATCCAATGCTGCATCTAGTTCAAATAGTGTTATTTACTTTTGAGATAATGCAAAAAAGCATAGTTGCATAATAATTGGGAACGCAGTGTAGACTCTACGAAAGAGATTCTGGACAAACCTGCACCCATTAAAACCAGAGAAGTAACTCTGCGCACACCCACTCCATTCAACAATGCCGACATCAAGCTTCTAAAATCAGCGAAAAGGAAAGCAGAGAGATTATGGAGGAGAACCAGACTTGTAAAAGACTGGGAGTCATTCAAAGAAAAAAGAAATGAATTGAATCTGCAGCTGTGTCACCTCAAGTCAGAAGATCTTCGAGTCAAGATCAAAGATTCTAATGGTGATGCAAAGAAGTTGTTCAAGTCACTGAACTCAAGCCTGAACAGAAAACAGGAACTACCTCTCCCACCACATACAAATGAAATTGACTTGGCAAATGATTTTAATAAGTTCTTTGATGAAAAGATTAAAACACTGCGGTCTAAGTTGGACTCTTCACATAATGATGCTGTTAACAACATCAAAACTGCACCTCATGCATTCCGACACTTCATAAGCCTATCTCAGAGTGACATAAAGAAATTGATCAGGGAAATGCCAGTTAAGCACTGCCAACTTGATCCTATTCCCACATGGCTTTTGCTCGAATGCATTGATGAATACCTCCCAATCATAACCAATATTGTCAATAAGTCACTCACACAGGGAGAAATGCCTCTTGAGTTGAAACATGCTCTAGTAAAGCCTCTGTTGAAAAAATGTGGATTGGACCTGATCAAAAAGAATTATAGACCAGTATCAAATCTTTCTTTCCTTGGCAAACTTATTGAAAGTGCTGTTATCAAACAATACACAGACCATCTTACTACAAACAACCTGGATGATGAAAAGCAATCAGCTTACAGAAAATTCCACAGCACTGAAACCCTCTTGACCAAGATCCATAATGATATCATGTTGAATATGAGCAAAGGTGAGGTAACAATGCTCGTACTGCTGGACCTTTCAGCTGCTTTTGACACAATTGATCACAATATTCTACTGAAACGTTTGGAAAACAGATACGGTGTTCAAGATTCCTCATTGTGCTGGTTCAAGTCCTACATATCTGACAGGTCACAGTCAGTGATAATTAACAACAAAACATCGACCAAACTGCCTCTCAAATTTGGAGTTCCTCAAGGTTCAAAATTAGGACCAATCCTATTTAATTCATACATCATCGCTCCATTAAGCGAAGTGGCTGCAGAGAATCAAGTCAAAGACCAAAAGTATGCCGATGACGAACAACTTATTCTCTCTTTCAAACCAACTTTCTTAGATCAGAGATATGCGGTAGTCAAAATGCAAAAGTGCATTACTGAAATCAGGAAATTCTCCATGAAAATAAGCTTTGCAACAATGGAGAAAAAACTGAACTGCTGCTCATTGGCAGTCAACACCAACTTAATAAACTCCAAGTATCGTCAATCCATGTCGACAATGTCAAAATTAATGCGGTCGATCATGTTAGAAACCTCGGTGTAATCTTTGACAAAAACATGTCCATGGAAAAACAAGTCAACAAAATGTGTCGGAATGCCTGTTTCAATTTAAGAAATATTTCAAAAATCCGGAAGTCATTGGACAAGGAAACCTGCGAAACAGCTGTCAATGCTCTTGTGACTCCTCACCTAGACTATGGAAATGTATGGAACATCAAGTCGCTTACTGTATAAACTTCAAGTGGCCCAAAACTCAGCAGTTCGACTCATTGAAAAATTGAAAAAGCATGACAGTGTAAGCCAGCATAGGAAACAGCTACATTGGTTGCCAATTCCAGCTAGAATACAATTCAAACTCATGTTAACAACCTGGAAAGCAATAAATGGACAAGCTCCCTTGTATATCCAAAAGATGATTCAGCCAAAATCTGAACGAAACTGTTATCTGAGAAGCAATAACAAAATGCTCTTAAATGAACCAACTTCCTTCAACAAAAACAAATATGAAGACCGAGCCTTTTCGCATGCCGCTCCAAAACTGTGGAACCAACTCCCACAGATTGTCAAGGCATCTACAACACTTGAAGGCTTCAAGAGAAATCTTAAAACTTACCTATTTAAGAGTTTCTACAAATAAATTGATCATGCACAAGCGCTAGTGAGCAGTTTACTGGAATTAGTGCTATATAAATGCCTATTATTATTATTATTATGATAAGGATACCAGAAAAAAGTTTGTTTTGACCTGTATCTATTGATAATCAGTGAAATAAATCATTAGAGTTGTACTAATATTCCTTCGTAGAAAGAAATACTAAAGTGACACTTCATGCTGCACCTTTGGAAGGAAGTTGCTGAGCCTGTCTACTATAGCATCCAGATCTAACTCAATTTGATGTCCTCCTGTGACAGACAAAGCACTTAGAGATGTGTTGGTAATGCAAGGGGACCCTTGAAGCTCCTGTACATCAATAGCAAGAGGCTGTGAAGGATGCGAGTGAAAGATGCTTAGCCACTTGCTAAGCATGTGGGACAGTCGCATCTTCCTGTTTGTGCCTCTTAGGAAGTGGGATTGTCAAATTATAGTTGCCGCAAGGAGAGAGAACCAAAACGAATGGCAGCTGGAGCTTGGGCCTGTGTCTCTCTTTTCCTGAGATGGACCATGGAGCCCTTCTTCCAGCCTCTGCATGTTGTTAGTCACCGTGATAAGCATCTGGACCAATGTTTTACAACATTGTCTTTATTACTCAGTTGGTGTTATGGCCCTCTAAGGAGACACTTGTTCTGTTGATTTAAAGCAGTTTGTGTTGCTGCTGCTACTTTCTTGCTCTGATAATTTGCTTCAATGTAGAAATGCTTTGAACTGCCGAGAATAATTTACTGAAATGATTAGACTTTCTCAACCCACTCCCACTCTTTTAATTTAATTTTTTACAGAGGGAAGGTTGGAATTTTGGTATTTTTGCCATTGTTCTTGTCTTGACATAGCCTTATTACTGCTGCATGATTGCCCACACAATTATCCTAATTGTTCTGCTTTTCATTTTGATATTTGAAATAGTTTTTGTGAATTTGAATTAATGAATTGCTATCGGTTGGTAATAATCTCACCCACTTGACTCTTGTAGGAAAAAAAAAAGTTATCCCCTTTACTATGCTGGAGGAACCAATAGGTCATGAATAGGTGCTAAAATAAAACATTGTTTTGATTACTGAAAGTGACTAGCAGTTCATGCACTGCCTCCGAGGACACTCAATGCTCAATAGCCAATGAACAAAAGACAAAAGTTGGCAAAACAATAATCACACCTCCAGCAATGGAGGTACATACACTGACACAACTGGAAAAGACAAGAAAGGGCCTTGGCAGGTGTACAACTAGTCTGATGATCAAGCGGCCAGCCTGCCAGTCTCCTCTGCCACACTGTAATGAGCACAGCACAAACTGCTCACGTCCTCTCTGCAATTTCCCAGGCAAACATGTACCTCTTGCCCAGCAAACAAGTTCCCTGTCAAGGACTGTGGTGCACTTGCTGCCCAACATATCATCAGCTCAACAAAACACATATCATCAATATGTTGATGTTCTTGGAGCAATGGTGTGACAAGAAATTGTAGTTATGTTGATCTCGTATCACATCAAGACAAAGCAATTTATGAAGCTATGTTCATTTCAAATGCATCAAACGTTCTACCCTGTTTAAGGCCAAACTTTAAATTAGTTTTGTTGAAATAATGTATAGTATTAATTAAATGTATCTTCAAATTTAATATAAAAATGAACGACCATGGAAACCTACACCATGATTGGTTTCAAGCAGCTTAGACAAAGCTATTAATATGGCCTTGTGTTTTCTAATTTAGATTAATCCCAGAAGCTCAAACGACATGATTTCCTTACATGTAAGTCAGAGGTCTTAGATTTTAAACAAGTGGAGAGTACATAAAACCACTAAAACATTCATATAAAATTTGATTGTATCCTGCATATGTACAGTTATACATGGGTTTCTGCCCATTTGTTGATCATACTGGAGCCTTACTTGGAAAGAGATGTACACATTCACTTACTTATTGTAACCACTAATATTCATGAAGCTTTGAGTTCTTTGTGTACACATTATATTAGTCTGGCGATGTGATACATGTTGCTATTTGTAAATTGATTACAGGAGTGACTGTTCGCAGTTAGTGATGCATCCATTGAAAAGTGCGGGAAAAACCAATATCAACCACAATGTTGTAAACAGGAGTAAACAGTGCAGCAAATAACGTGGATACCAGAAAAAAAAGTTTGTTTTGAACTGTATCTATTGATAATCAGTGAACCAATAGAATTGAACTAATATTCCTGTCACAGAAGAAGTCCTATGCTTCTCAGAGAAGAAATACTGAGGTGACACGTCACTTTGCACCCTTTCAATGAAGTTGCTGAGGCTGTCAACTGTATTGTCTTGATCTAACTCAATTTGTTGTCCTCCTGTGACAGACAAAGCACTTAGAGATGCAACTGGAGCTTGGGCCTGTGTCTCTTTTCCTGATGTGTATGTTGGAGCCCTTCTTCTAGCTGCAGCGTGTTGTTAGTCACCGTGATAAACATCTGGGCCATTGTTTTACAACACTGTCTTTATTACACTGTTGGTGTTATGGCCCTCTAAGGAGACGCTTGTTCAGTTGATTTAAAGCAGTTTGTGTTTCTGCTGCCACTGTCTTGCTCTGATAATTTGCTCCAATGTAGCAATGCTTCTAGAATAATTTACTGAAGTGATTAGACTTTCTCCACCCACTCTCCATCTTTGTGTTTTATATTTTACAGAGGGAAGGCTTGCTGGTGGTATATTTTCTTATCTTAACATGATGTAATTATTGGTCCATGATTGTCCACACAATTATCCTGATTGTTCTGCTTTTCATTTTAATATTTGTAATCATTTCTGTGACTTTAGATTATTTGTTACTATCAAGCGGTTATAGTCCCACCCTCTCTACCCTTGTAAGAAAATAAAGAATAAAAAAAGATGTTGTTAACCCTTGGAAATACCAAAATTAACAGATTTACATTGAATTACAGTTATCCCTGTGAACATGTTGATAACCCAAAGAAGTTGGATTTGATTAGATGAGATATTGTATACCATCAAATAACATGGATACCAGAAAAAAAGTTTGTTTTTGGCGGTATCTATTGATAATTAGTGAAAGAAAGTATTAGGATTGTACTAATATTCCTGTCACAGAAAGAAGTACTGAAGTGACACTTCATGCTGCAT
Organism: Platynereis dumerilii; assembly: GCA_026936325.1. NCBI lineage: Eukaryota > Metazoa > Annelida > Polychaeta > Phyllodocida > Nereididae > Platynereis > Platynereis dumerilii. The sequence continues at coordinate 58,658,814 of JAPTHN010000001.1, forward strand.
CTTCTGTGCACAGGAAGTTGCTGAGCCTGTCAACTTTTTTTTCTAGGGGTGGTTAAGCATGTAGGACAGTCACTTCTTCCTGTTTGTGCCTCTTAGGAAGTGGGATTGTCAAATATACCAGGGGCAAAGAAGAGAGAACAAAAGTGATTGAGTAACTGCTGCTTAGGCCTGTGTCTCTCTTTTCCTGATGTGTACCATGGAGCCCTTCTTCTAGCTGCAGAATGTTGTTAGTCACCGTGATAAGCATCTGGACCAATTTTTTACAACATTGTATTTATTACTCAGTGGGTGTTATGGCCCTCTAAGGAGATACTTGTTCAGTTAATTTAAAGGGGTTTTGTTTCTGCTGCCACTTTTGTATTTATGCAGCCATGTTTGTGTTTCTGCTGCCACTGTCTTGTTCTGATAAATTGGTTAAATGTTGCAATGTTTGGAACTGCCAATAAGAAATTACTGCAATGATTGAACTTGAAGCATCTTTGCATCCCTTGAACAGAAATTTACTTATAAGTTGTTGCACAGAAGTTTGTGACATTACCTCGTTTCTTTGCCACAATTTCCACACACGTGTCTTGGTTTTATTGTGGTGTTTACTTTTTGTGATTGTTTAGTCAGGGATAAATTGAAGTGAAGGATTGTTATAATTTCTAACAGCTGGGAAAGTAAAGAATTACATGTTTTCCTTATCTGTGGGAAAACTTGAAATCAACAGATTTGATAGGAGTATCCAATAGAATAAGACCCCAGTGATCAATTCAAAATTCAACATAACAAGTTGCAGGAAAGCTCTTTTACCAAAATTTACCATGATGTCTTTATTCATTCATATTAGGTGATGTTGTTAATTTGATACACTAATGAATTGACAGCAATTGATACGTCTGAAGACTGGTACTACAGTTGCTTCCAGCTAATTCTGAGGATGTTGGATGCAAAAATTTAGAAGCAAACAGGTGGAAAAAAACGTTGTCCCTTGAGATCCAGTGTTGGAAGGGATCTGTCTGAGTTGATGTATATTCCCACACAAAACACATTGCATTAACACTTGGCCCTCCAGTCAAGTTGCATTCACGCTCTGCAGCAAAGCCACTCTGATTCCCGTTGCATTAGTATACCGCTGGTACTTATAAAGCTACTGTTTTAAAATATTGATGCCCAGTAAATAGTGGGAAGTTGTTGTAAATATGAGACCAGACTTATGAAAATGGGTCTGCACAATGTGAAGGAGTCTATTTTGTCTGGTCATTTCTATGACAATGCATATATTTATTTTCATTATATTCCACGTTAAGAGTACCTACATTGGGTTAGACTTATAGTAGCTTCTCTGCATAATATGATTACAGGCCTAAATCAGAGCAATTCCATAAAATGTGTCAATATTAAAACCTTCAAGAGTGCATAGTTTCTTGTATCTCCTCTAGTAAAAACCACTCCCTCAAACCATGTACAACCGCATCACCTGGTAACCATATAAGAGGTTCACATATATCATGGTTTATTTTTTACCTCATAATAATACTTGAATCAACTTTGGCTCTGATGAATAAACTAAATAAATGTTCGTCAAATATACTCTTTAATTTTTCAGATGGAAAACATCATCACTGGGATCCGGGATGCCAACTTGAAACTGACGCTGGCTTTCGGAATAGGACTCCATCATGCAGGGCTTCATGAGAGAGACCGCAAAACTTCCGAAGAGCTCTTTGTCAATTCCAAAATTCAGGTACGGAGGACATCAACTGTGTGTTTTTAGTCGCTCTCAAGTTTCATTTTGAATGTATAAAAAGTGAAAATAACTTTTGCTTGTCAATGTTTGTGACAGCACCATAATAGAATTAGTTTTAAAGATGGTAATAGTGTCTTCGCCCTCAGTGAGTGTGAGCCAGCCAACTGGTGAATTACATATATTTAACTCACTAATAGCATATTTGTCATGAATAGAGCTGGGGATAATTAATGACTGATTCCTGCCATCTCCTACACAGTATTTTGGAATTAGCAAACTGTTAAGAGAAATGGTAGGATGAGAATCCCTCTGTTAGGTGAATAAAATACCACACCTGATAAATTTATAAAGTGGAAGTATCTAGGCTTACGGGCTGTGTCATATATGTTACCTGCCTGTGCATGTTGTAAACTGCCATAATTTATGGCAATGGAACTTGCATGTTAACACGAGACAATGCCTGCTGACTCATGCTCCTTTATTGTGATTTTACTGTCTATCCCACATTCTGCTGTGATGAATATTTGAAAACTATTGATTATTAGCTTGTTTGATTCTTTTCAGAAATAGCATAAGTAGATCTAATAATGCCCAGCATGGTGTTGTGAACAACATTTTACATCACCAGTGTTGTAGTTATTAAATATTCAAGGACTACCTTGTGCTTATTTTTCGCCAGTTACATCCTTTGCATAATTAAGTGAACTGTAGTCGTCAAACAGCCAAAAAAATATATTGGCATGTATATGTGTAAAAATGTAGTTCCAGCTATGGCAGCTAACATAAACTCATCGACTGAGTGTTTAATTGTCATTTATAGATTATTTGATTCTGTCTACCAGTATTTGGTATTTTTTAGTAAATTTTGTTAGCACTTTTATGTTATACCTTATAGTAGACGGGTAACACCATGACTTTACTGTCATTTATAGATTATTTGATTATGTCTACTAGTATTTAGTATTTTTCAGTAAATTTTGTCAGCACTTTTAGGTAATAGCTTAGAGTAGAAGGGTAGCATCATGACTTTGATGTGCTGCTGGCCCTCTACACTGTTGTGACTAATGACTCCCTCACTAATTTGGCTTCTGATTGTCTCGCAGGTCCTCATCGCAACCAGCACCTTGGCCTGGGGAGTCAATTTTCCCGCTCATCTCGTGATCATTAAAGGAACGGAGTACTATGATGGCAAGACCCGCCGATACGTCGATTTCCCCATCACAGGTATCCGTCATTTGAGCCGCGTAACACGGCGTAACAGCGATCAAGTTCTCCTTAAAAGAAGAAGCCTCGCCAATGCCAAATGCTCAGTTCCCAACAAAAAAAGTTCTGATACTTCCCAAAGATGTAATACCATCAATGACGCTGGCGTCATGTTATCGTTGCTGATAATGTGGATTACAATGCTCACCTGCACATTTTTGTCACTTTTGTACCATCCATTTAATGATGATATTGCTTGTTTGATAAGATAGATTCACAAAGCTACTGATACTTGATTCAATATAAGGCTTAATCAGAATATAGGACCGATTGCAAGTGGCAGGTGTAATGATGATATGAGGACGTGAGTCCGCTATAATGCACAATAGTCCCTGCAATTAGCAACTCTTTATAAGTGACCTCCCTGCAAAATGTAACCTCCATCTTTATGCACTTATTATACTTTACTTTATAAATTTATCCCCAGAAAGCAACCACAACGGACACACCCCTACAAGCAACTTCATTATGCCATCTGAAGATGTTATTGATTGTCTCAGGATGTACTGTGCTGCCTTTTCCCAAATACGGATCTTATACATGTCTCAGCATAGACCCTAAATTAGTGAATACATAATAAGACTGTCAAGTTAACGATCTTAATCAAGCAACACCCATCTGGAATGACACTCACCATGACCCTAAGAATGAGTTTGAATGCAGTACTTTCAACAAAGCAGGCAAAGATTTTATGTCTGTGTTGATTATGTACGAGGGGCGTTCAGAAAGTTCGAGGCTTTTTTTCATATGGATACTTATTTTCAATCTAGAACTATGAATTTTTCACAGGATAAAATTCAGCACATTTGGAATGGATTTCCAAAATTTTGGACAATTTGGACATTTTTAAGTCATTCTGTGGTTGCCATGGAAACTGAAAGTTCGGCTTCTTGGGGCAGGTAACACTGAAACCAAGAATGCCAAGAAGTTGTGACTGTGAGAGACTTCTCTCTGTCACTTGTATCAGTGAGATTGACAATATTTGACACAAGAAATATGGTATTAGCTTCTAAATATGCTTTCAAGCATACCAAATGTGTATATTTTTACACTGAACCCATGTAGGAAAGCACTCCTGCATGTCAGATTTGGCGAGGGAAATTCAGGAGGCAAAGGTGTGTTTCCCTGACTACATAAGGACTTGTGAAAGCGTGGATTCACTAGTATGAACAAAGGACCAAAATGGACAGCATTATTCATCCTAGCTATTCCTGTGACATGTTGCTTTACGTAAGTCCTGGTTTTCCCTTACTTTAGTCCATGGGGGCTATAGTTTCAGGCACTGGAGGAGAAAAGGCTTTGGATGACCGAAATTCTTTCACAGGACTTTGTTTGGGGGACTTCAAGGAACATTTACTTCAATGGGTCAGCTGTATGAATCAATGCTTTTGATGAACTTGGGAGTATTTTTTAAGGGTAATATTATATTTCTTCTGTCAAACATTGTCAATCTCACAAATGTAAGTGATAGAGAGAGGTCTCTGACAGCCAAAATTCATTAGCTTTAGTGGTTTCAGTATTATCTGCCCCAAGAAGCCAAACTTTTAGTTTCCATGGCAACCACTGAATGACTTAAAAATGTCCAAATTGTCCAAAATTTTGGAAATCAATTCCAAATATGCTGAATTTCATCCTGTGAAAAATTCATAGCTCTAGATTGAATATAAGTATCCATATGAAAAAAAGCCTCGAACTTTCTGAACACCCCTCGTATCTTGTGTCCTTGAAACTTAGAGTTGAGATACTTGTTGAAGTGCAAAGTGTAAAATATTGATTATTTCAAGTCAGGGCCCAACTTCTGTATAAATCGTGATAGTGGAGGCCGCCACATGTTAAAAGTCTACTTTGATATGCCTTTTCCTGTTGCAGTTGTCAATAAAAGAATTAGAATTGCTAACAAAGAGGACATTAATGGTGAATTAATTAGGCTGTTATGACAAGGTCTCAGTCTTCTCTATTGATCTGCCAAAACTATTTATTTCTTAAACATCAAAGCACAGATGATCCACCCGGCTAAATCCTGAGCCAAGTGCTGCTGATTAAAGTTGTCTCAGGAATCCTTTTAATGCAGTTTCAAAGGTTGTCACTTTTTGGACCGCTGTCTAATGACTTGCTTGGAGGCAGTAATACTAGTTTGCAGCAGAATTTGAAATGTCTTCATCACTAATCAAAGTCCTTGCCAAAAGTCACAATTACAATGTTTTATAGCAGCTGATGTTTTAAAATCAGAATTATCTTCAAGATTAAGCAAGTTTTAGAAAATTTGTAACAATTTTATTATTTGTTACTGTTTTAATAAGTTTAGTTGTTATTTGTAACAAAGAACTATATGTTTAAATAGTTTTCTTTGTTGTCTATTTGAAAAAATAATATAGTTTATTAGAAAAAGCTTTCCAGAATGTGGCAATGTCAAAAGTTTGCAAGGTCATATTTAATGTAGAGTCAGACTTGAAGATAATCGAAGGAATGTGGGGATAAGGTGACTCCTGTAACTTATTTGTCTGTTGCAGATGTCCTTCAGATGATGGGCAGGGCTGGAAGGCCTCAGTTTGATGACCAGGGCAAAGCTGTGATCCTAGTTCATGATATCAAGAAACACTTCTACAAGAAATTCCTCTACGAACCTTTTCCAGTGGAGTCAAAGTGAGTGATGACATATTATGACCAACCGTTCACTATGGTTCTACCTGAATTATGTTAATAATAATTATTCTAGTCAATTTGGATATGATATTCTGCGGAAGTAAAATAAATTGTGTAATCAAGGAAGCCAGGAAAACTTGCTAGCTTATAAAACTGGTACTTTGCAAACAGTCAATCATTTATAAATGATTAAGTTAAGCATATATCATCATTGATTAACAGTTTATCTCTACCAAGCATCTTACTCAAGTGTATCATATACATTTAAAGTATTGACTTTATGTGAATAATTGCTCAAGCTTTTTGCTGCCTTGTGTACAAACTAATTATGTTCGTAATTTGTTTGGTTTATAATCTTAACTTTTTAAAAGTAACAAAGATGGTCAATTGGTCATATTATAATTCATGGAAAATTGTTGAATGAGCAATTATAAGAATCAAATTTTTATTCAGAAGTATCCTGGCATATGGCGCTGAATGTAAATGAATGAATTAATAATTGTGAAATCTATATTAGCTGAATTTGTAATTATTCTCAAATGATTTAATTATTTTGCCTGATATTTGCACCATATTTATGAGACTTAAAAGTAATATTTTTGTCATTTTAATTAGTCAGGCTGGTAATATTACAACAGAACTTAATTAATTGTGGTAATTTTTGAAGATTGATTTGAAATGTTAATTGACTTCTTCTGTGTGTTCCTTTGCAGTCTACTGGAAGTGATGTCTGATCACTTGAATGCCGAAATCGTAGCTGGGACAATTTCTTCGAAACAGGATTGCGTGGACTACATCACTTGGACCTACTTCTTCAGACGACTGCTCATGAATCCAAGGTCTGTATGACTGTTTTATTTGGTGAACATATTTTGCTTAATTTCGAATGCTGATATATATGCTGCGGTTTTAGATGTCCAGAAAACGGTTTTGTTTCAATGATTAGATGACAGATTCCAGAGAGTTTTTTGACGTATGCCAGTTTTTGGGACACAGTCAATTAAAATGGTAACAAAGTATTTGAGTATCTGTACGCGCATGCAGCGTAAAGTGAATTGTATCTAAGGTGATGTATATTGCCCAACTTGACATAAACTATGCATGCTAAATAATTCAGTATGCCGAGAATAGAATGGTAGAAAAAGATCTTAGTTGCGTTTTTGCAATTTATCGCTGCAGTTGAACACATTTAGTTTAGTGAGACTCGCATGTTGAGGAGTCGTAGATCTATGCGTTGCATACAAAAGTGGTGTGGCATTACAAATTGATCCGGGTTAAAGCTACAATTTGTTTTGTTGGTTGACATGAGAAGTGCATTGGGCTCCTGGCATGATTGGGCAAGTGTTGCTGGTAATGAGATGGATGGTTGGTTTGGTGAAAGGATACTCTCTATGCGATTGAGTCCGGTCCGGTAGGGAATGTTGCAAGGAAGGGCCAGGAAGCCCTGGAGTTAAAGAATGGCCCGGGAGTAAGGAATGACCCTGGAGTTAGTGAATGACCCCAGAGTAAAGTCAGATGTGCATCTTTCCCAAATGGAAGTCTCGCCCTCCCGTATGGACTTGCTATTGATTCCCCCCGCACAACGTTTGCTCCGGGGTATTTGATATTTCTGCTGCTATTCACCGGAGATATTACTCTGTATGGATGCTGGTCTAATTACAAAGTCAATACGAGTTCCCTCAGTACATCCCCTCTCTCCCCTGGTTACATTTTTATCTTGTTCACTCTGTATGTTTTTACTTGTTCATAATTTATACATGAAATACTGAAGATCAAAGGGTTTTCGTAATGCACTCCATACATATGGTATACCCGATACTTGCTATCTGTAAAAGTAGTTTCATATACATAACTGTTATGAAGAACATCATCCCCAATGAGGCTCATATCATGCTCTGGCAGATCATCAGTGCTCTAAGCTGCTAAGTCTGTGGAATCACACTAGGAGTTGTGCTGTAGTAACTGAATTGGATCCCTCTGGTGGGTAAAATGTCACCACCTTTTCCTGAAAATGCTTATAAATTCACTTTATTGCGCTATCAATGCTATGGATTCAATAAATTCTACTTTACAACTTCTGTGTTGTCGTCCGTCAATATATCACTGTGAATTGAAAACGTCAAATGAAGTGTCCTTCGTACCTCAAGATACTTGAATCTGGTGCCAAACAGATTCATTTTGCAGTACTTCATTTTCATGAACTACTTGGAGGTCTTAAAAGTTATCTTTATATCATAATGGACCAATCACTCCCTTTATGGATATTTTTGTCATAATTTCCTGCATTAGCACACTGTATATTTTTCAAGTAGTTTGCACATTTTTATTAATCCATAAAATGTTGAAGATGGTGGTGTAGGAATGTGAAAGTATATGTGTTACATGCATTCACAGTTTATCCATGAGGAGTATATCAGGACCCAATTCAAAAAACAGAATTGTGATTCGTTTAACACTCTGGTGGTGGTTGTGGGTTCCAATTTCAGGTTCAGTTGATTTATCGAGCAACATTCTTCTCTGTCATGAGAGCCACTAATTTCTTATAACTGATAAGAAGTTTGTGTTGAAGTTGCCTTCTCCCTCTCTTTTTTTTTGTTGCTTTTCATCTTCAAGAAAATGTACACCTGATCTGCTTTTGCTGACAGCGAGGTATGATATGGCCTATCAAAATGCAATTTTGATGTCACATTTGACTGTAAAATCTGATGATAATTGTTTTAGATAATTATAAAAAATAGTTTATAATAATAGTTTAATTGTGTCATCCGGTAGGCCTACCCAGGTGATGTATGGTGCATACTAATGATATAAAACGAGCTCTGCCAAAAGCAATTGATGGACACAGTGAAAATAACTTCAGGTCCAATTTATAAAAACAAATATATTGTTTGTTAAATTTGAGTAGTCATCTGCCGTATGCCATGTACAGGCAAACAGCAAGAAATTCTGAGAAAAGTCCACTTCAACGAGTACTCCTGTAAAAAGGAACATTACTTTAAAACACTGCATTATCTTGTCTGGGCAGACTTAACTTCAGCTTAACATCAAAAGAAGGAAACAACTAACATCAACACAGTGTAAGAAGAAACATTTATGTTTAATAATGACACAAAAGGAAACTTTCGTAAGTATAAAGTTATATAATTGGCACTCTCAATGACGCTAAAAAATATGGCAAGCAAATGCAGGATTACGCAAGCAGAATACACTTGATTCGAAGCTCAACATAACAAAATTAAATAATAAAGATCTAATATTTATGTACAAAAATATTCTACACCTCCACTGGATCAGACTTTATTCTTCGTTTATCTAAGATTGCTTGTAATTCTGGTTGAACCATATCGTGGAACATGTACGCCTGTTGAGGAACGATTCTTCGCATCCTCTCAGTGCTAGTGTCTCTTGCTCTGCGATCTTGCGTGTTCATTGTATTTGGTTTATTGTCTTTAGTTGGGGATGACTTTCCAGAATCTCCACTATCTGGCCGAGGTGGGCCAATTCGCTGGAGATCCATGGTTTTCGAGGAATCTCCAGGATTGGACTTGTCATCAGAGTCTTTTTTATCACCATTCTCCTGTCTTTTGTTACTTCGCTGTCTCGTTAAAGTTGTGACTTCAGGAGGTGGTGGAGGGGTCGGGGGAGCCCTCCTCATGCTCGACATGGGAGTGAAGTGCTTCGGAGGAAGTTCCGGTGCTGTGCTTGATCTGCTGCTTGTGGAACTTCGACCATCGTTGTCTGAAAAAAAAATGGATATGTGTGTTAGGGAAGTCAGTTAATGAAGGCGATATGGAGAGACTGGAGTGTAAAATTGACCTCTTGGTTTATAATGACATCACAACGATCTGTTTCTTACAGCAAAAATGGAATTACCTGATTTGCTTGATTAACAAGTAAAATGGGAATATTTTACTTCCTAAAAGTGGTATAATAAAGCGACGTCGATGGGATTTTTAATTTGGAAAAATTGCTTTTCGAAACTAGAATTCCAGTAAAAATTTGTGTGAAGTAAATTTGTGGATATTATGCACATGTTTAATACTTACTGAATATTAAAGGGGCAGTGTTGTCTCCAGAGAAGTAGAAGTCGGTGAGGCCTGCAGGATGCTGCGGAGGATCCTCTGGGGGTTCTTTTGGAATGTTGTGTGCGTAAGAAGATCCAGCCTTCTCCTGTACTTTTCCGAAGGCAGACTTCATGGGGAGTGCGTATGTGGTCTTAGAAGGAGCAGCAGTCTTCGGGATGGGCAGTGGTTGGGTTGGTTTGCTATCTGGAACAATGGATCGGGGAGTGGAGGGAGTTGAAGTTGGAGCAGATTTCTGAAGTGTGAAATCAGTTGAAATCTGCTGGTAAGGGATTGGCAAACGTTTCTTTGGTGGAGCTTCTGTGGAAGGAGGATCTGTCAGCATGATTTCTGGAGGAGGAGGAGGAAGAGGAAAGTCGCTGCTGCGGACTGAGCCTTGGTCCACCGGGCTATTCAGTTGCGGAGGGTTTGGAGGAGGCGGTCTAAAAGGTCCTGGTCTGAGAGGAGGACTGGCTAGTTGATGGATCCTACCTATATGTTGGGGTGAGGCTTGGGCACTCCTCTGCGGGGTTCTTGGAGGTGGTTGGCGCATTCGCCAATTTTTAGGAGTCTGCCTCTCCGAGCCACAAGAAGACATTGGCGATGGCTCCCTTGCCTTGCCTGGATAAGGAGTGTGGACTGGGGTCTCTCTGTGGGGGAGCTTAGTAGAAGATGGAGGCATGTGAGGATGAAGAGCCTTATTTGCATGAACAATACTCATCATTGAAGCGTAAGGATCGATATTTGCTGAGCAAGACGAAGAAGTGCGAGAAGTCATTCTACTACTACTCCTTGCTCTTTTGAAGGCTGGATTGGAAAGATCTATTATCTCACCCTCCATGCTCATGTCCCCTGGCAGACTGAAGCTGACTTGGGGACTGATTGACCTGTTCGAAATCTTACTCTGCTTACTGCTACTTCGCCTGAGTAGCATCCTTGGTTTCTTGTCTTTGCAAAGACTTGGTATGCGATGAAGAGCCCATGAACTGATGTTTGAGTGGTTCAAGTTATTCAAGGCAGAGAGACCACTAGCATTGATTGTTGCAAATGCCTTCTTTTTGGGCAACTCAGAATATTGCCCTGGAGGATAGCGATCCCTCACTGGGGTCGGTGGTTGCGACCGCACTTCTCTGAAGGACGCCTTCCTGCCTATTGCTTTGGAAATACTGTCTAAGTCTCTATATGAGCTTCTTCTGTTTATCGCTTTTGAGATACTCTCGAACGGATTGAACATGAGAGTCAGATCAGTCTGCGAGCCATTACTCTGTTCTGTTTGGGTGCAAATATTAGAATTGGCTATCGTCTGGATGCCGAGGCTCCTGCCATCGTAGAAGGATGAAGGAGGGGGAGGAGGAGGTGGACGGGTAGTAGGAGGCAAGGGAGGGAGAGGTCTGTTTTGTATGGGAGAATTAGTGTGGGGAGGAGTAGGTGAAGAGGTGAGAGATGGTGACAAGAGATGACTCCCGAGTGAAGTGGATGAACGACTGCTCTCTCCGTCAGATGAGAATAACGGAACCGTTTGCTTCCTTTTTGTCTGAGTTGATGCATTGTTGAGAGGTGCTGGAGCTTTCAATCCAAAAGGTAGATTACTTCCCAATGCGGGAAGTACGAGCTGCTTGGGCAAAGTTGATTTTTGTGTTTGAGGAGAGTTCTGCATCCTTTGGAATGATCTACGACAAGGAAGTCGGTCTCTGAAAATGGAAAATACTAAATGAAGACTGTTGCTTGTACAATTTGTCATTAGTTTTATGTCTCCAAAACACCAATTATGCTATTTGCTGAGGTCATTTTAATTACCTACCTTCTGTAATATAAGATGAGCCCCAGGAAAGCCATAAAAATTATCCACCCAATTATGGCTATAACAAGCAAAACTGGAATAAACAAGGATTATTAGATTAGACATTTGTAGTGTTTTAATGATGATCTTTGCTGTACATGACTGTTCTATAATTACAAGAGCCACAACAGATGTTCATAATAAGCCATTTAGGCAATTACAAGAGTAAGTGCACACCCACTGATGTTAACAGTACTTTTTTATCCAGGGACAGAGAGGAAGAAGTTTTAATGAGGAGAACAGATGGTGTGAAGATGTTGACCAGTCACTAATGCTGAGGTCAAGTGTCTGCTAGAGGACAATTGTCATTTGAGATTTGTTAGCCCATTAATTATGTATAATTACTGTATGATGTAATGTTATATACTAATCATTCATAGTAGTATTGCATTTTACTCACTCCATACTGTTCCTGACTTCTTCTGGGTGCTCTTGCTGGCTGGCAGGGTGTCTGCTGTGCTTGAGAAGAAATCTTGGGGACCCTCTGAACCAGATTCAGAGTCAGCTACTGTTACAGAGTCAGCGACCATTGTGAAGTTTGTCTTCTTCGTATCCTGATTCAGACCCAGACTTGTGGTTGACTGCCTGTTTGGTAACATGGTGGTCTTGTACAGCTCTTTTGGTTGAGTCTTAATGCTAGTTGGCATCGTTGGATCTGGCTTTCTCCTGAGAATGTTCGTCTGGATGACACCGTACAGTTCAGAATTTGAAAACTCAATGCCCTCCTTGAGGCCTTTTGAAGTATTTTTGGTTTGCAGGGAATTGTCAACTCCAAGCAGAAGACCATTTTCATCTATGGAGCCTTGCAATGTGATGACCTCTGCAGTCCTGAATGGTCTGTTTGTTGTGGTTACTGTGGTGCTTGGTTTGGTGGTTTCATCTATCAAGGCAAGATGATTGACGGCTGGCTTGAATTCTCCAGTTGCTAAAGAATTTTGATGGAAGGGAGCTTCAGAATGAACATGGTGCCTCAAGTCGTAATCTGGAGAAACCGGTTTCCTTGGTGGTTCTGTGACTTGCTGATGATGATATTTTCCGGCCTTGTACTTTTCAGCTGTTCCAGGCAAAACATTCGCATCAACTGCATACAGCGAATCATCAGGGTCTGAGTCAAAGTCTTCCTCAAAGTCAATTTCAACACGTTCTTCATCTCTTGGTAGTGGTTCATAGAACTGGTTTATTGTCAACTCCTGTGGTCTTTTGGCTGTCAATGGTTCCTGCCTTGGCATCTGGTGTATTGTATTGTGACTTGGTGTGTTGCTGTCAAATGATGATTTTGTGAATGATTTTATATCTTGGTCTTTTTGGTCTTGGTGATTCTTTTCATTTGATTGTGGATCCTCCAAGCGACTGAAGGGAAGATGTCGGTCTATGTCTTCTGTTTGGTGGATGGATGGATCTTCTGGTATGTGAATCAATTCTGCTTTGTCTTCTGTTTTCATTTCTTTTGAAAATGTCTCTGATATGAACATGTCCTCCTTGCTCTTCTCTATGGCTCCTCCTCGGAACCCTTCGGCATTCTCCTGTGGAGGATCTTCTTTGCGGATTCTTTCAAGGGTCTCCTTTATTTCCTTAACTTTTGAAACAACATCCTCAAAACGTTTGTTGTGTCTGTTCTGTGCAGCATTGAAATGATCCATAGGAGGCTGTTGCGGATTTCCTTGTGACTCATAGTTCCTGTAATCCCCAATGACATGGTCATTCTTGGAGCCATCATAATTGTAGCTGCCATATGGATCATAGTCTTTAGTGGTTAGTGTGTTTAATCCCATACCTTGTCCAGCTTGCTGCAGGGAACCAAGGCTTTGGTCAAAGTTATGATCTTGCAGCTCATGTGGTGATGGATCCAAAATGTTGTTAAAGGGAGAGGTGTCTTTAGGTAAAGGTGCCTGTCTCAAGTTTGGTTCAGGAGCAAGAGTTGGAGAAATGACTGGCTGTCCTTTCTCAGTTGCCTTCATCGTGTGCACATGATGAACAGTGTTTTCGGGCAGTTGCGTGGGATGTGCTTGGATGCCAAGTTGCTGGTCTCCGGTTCCAGTCTTTAAAGTATTGAATTGATTGGTGTAAGGTCCACGACCTTCGTCATGAATTTCACCGTATGTGTGGGCTGGTTCAATTGTAGATCTTGGTTGTCTTGAATTATGTGGATGAGGAGTAGGTTCTGCGTATAAATCACTTGGATCACGATCTGTCTCTATCTGTGTGTTTTGATAGTCATTCGGATTCCTAAACCTCACATCTTGCCTTTCTCCAGCATTATCTTTGTATGGAAGCATGCCTTGTCTGGAATCGGCTGGCGATACTTGAAGATCTGAGTCCATTCCTCCTGTAGATGGAGCTGTTGGTTTCACGAGAGATGGAGTCGTGCCTAGCCATTGTTTGAGAAATTCGTCTTCATTGTAATCAGCCTTCTGTGTGTTTTTGGTTGAATCTGATGTTTTCTCAAAAGGTTCATTTATGACTTCTATTTCATCCTGTTTATCTTCATAATCATTTTGGGGGTCTCGATATCGATCTTGAAGATTGTGGTAGTCGTCTTGGTCGTATTGATTGAAGTCTGATTTGCTGTTGTCTATGAGGGGTGGGGCTGTCGTTGTTGTTGTGGTACTTGGCTGCGTTGTTGCAATTGTTGTGATTATTGTTGTGGTGGTTGTTGGAATTGCAGTTGTTGTTAATTCCGTTGTTGAAGGGACTCGCTTTGGGCTCACTTCTGAGTTCATGAAGGCATACCGACCGCATCTGACAGTAACTGGAGATCCTTGAGTTCCTGTTGAAGGGAAATAATTTATTTAAGAAAGACCTATCTACCTATATACTCTTAAAATGATAATATGCCTTCTGTCAATAATTTATAAGAAAGAATATTCTCAGTTTGATGATAAAATTACATTTATTATATTCATGAATAGTGTTGAGAGATCAATGATGACAGTTGGCTGGCTGGGGAATTGACACATGATGTATGCTGCGACAAACAGCTGGAAGCTAAATTATCAAAATAAACAAATAGTTTTGCATGTTGTGTATCTGTTTTAAACTTAATTCTTTGTTGGTGCAAACTGGGGAGCACTTCACTTACCTGTAAATTTGAACCAGAATCCCATTTCAGTGTCTGTCCGGTCCGAGCGAAAGTTGATATTGACCTTCCTTCCAACATGGACCTTTTGTTCCGGGATGTATCCACATTTCCTGCTGACCTCTGAATCAACTGTCAGACTGACCCAGTCGTTGCAGGGAGTGTTCGATTTCAACAAGAAGAAAGCAGAATAAACCCTGACATGCTCTCCTGGGGCAGCAGTTAGAGTACAAGTACAGTTCTTGTCAGGAGGGTACATCTCGGGAAAGGATGGGCTGCTGATGTATCCGCTTGATGCCTCGTAGATGGTGTCGCTGCATACGTCTGTCAACTTCCGCACTGGAAAATAGAAAGATATTATAAATACTTTATTTATGTTTTCCAAATTTCGATGTTTCTAAGGATCAAGGGAGTGAAGAAATGCAAGATTTACCAGAATTTTCATTAGGTACAATGTTGTAATGGCCAGATACAACTTGCCGCTGTTCAGTTATTAACAAATCATATCAGAGACCAAGCGATAAAATGGTTTTAAGTGATTGCTTAACCATATAGCATCTTATTTTGGTCACATTTACTTCTTTGTCTGTAATCTAGAAGTGTTTTGAAATACTTACTTGAAATACACTTGTATTCCACCCTGAGGCAGTTGGTGAAGTCGTTTCCACAAGTCCTTTTATGGAGAGGCCTTCTTTCCACCTGCATACCAGCACAGGTGCTCTTTCCCCTGCAGTACCACTTGGCTAGGGTGTAGGGCACACTGCAGAGGGGCTGGGGATTGCAATCCTGGTTGGTGCTAAATCCAAGCAGTTCTGACTCCATGAGGATTAATTCATCTCTGTTGCAAGTGATACTCAGTCCTCCAAAGTGGCCATAGTGCATTATTGCAATCTCAGCATAGGCTGTTGTCACTAATAAGACCAATGTCCATAATGGGGCCAAGTGGTGACCCCTGAAGTCCACCATGTTGGTTGGTGTTACCGTCACTCGTTATGACATTTTAAACCTGAGATGGGTTCATACTTGGTGGTAATTGGTCTTCTTTATTTGGTAAAATGTGTTCCTCCATTTTATGAAGTCCCTCTGGATCTAAACACAAAACAATGGAAATCAGACATGCCTTCTGTATTTAAAATTGAGAAGTAATGGAAAATGAGAGGATACAAGTATGCTGTACGATTATTTGCAACTTTTATGCAACATCTATAAATAAAACATGAATTCGGGTACTCACAATTTGAGAAAATATAATGTTGTATGCGGGATGACTTTCAATTTGATTATGTATGTTCCATTCATATATAATAATACTTCTATAAACACTTGAATTCTTGCATTTTTGACAACAAATTTTGACTGATATTACTGTGTATAATGTAGCTGTTGTGGACTGTAAGATGATTTCTAAACTGTGATATATGATCTAGCCAAAGTTATCAAGTCTTCTCATTTAGATAATTAGAGAGAAGAATTCATCTTGCATGTACATTGCTCTCCTGTACAATTATTTTCCCATCTCCACCTCAGGATGTTGCATTACAGCACACGTCAGTTTTGTATATAGTGCATCTTCAGTTGTAATAAACTTTCTGAAATCTGCTGAGGTGTTGCAAACACTTAGAGTAACTGTTGATATTTCCAAGAAGAACTGTCATTTCAATTTGCAATAATTCAACGAAAATACTAACTATCTTTCAATTATAAATGCATGTATAATATTTTTGATATTCCAACTAAAAAAGTATGCATTCATTTTGTGCATTGTTTGTAACATTACGTGTGCAAGGTTTTGACTAATGTTGAATTTTAAAATAATAAGTTTGTGACATACCTGGATGGATGTGTATTGTTGGTGATCTCAACCAATCTGTGTTCGAGTGTGCTGGAATCTGTAATCCCAGTGTTCAGTCCACTGCTCTTGTCTCTTACTAAATGTTTGACAATTTCAAATCTTGCATGAGTAATCTCCAAATGCCTGTGATGTAATGCCTGATTAAAATTCCTGACAAAGTTTGTAAGAGGAATATCCAACAAGACAAAGAAGGTGAGCTGGTGGTCCTAGGTGTGTGCTGGCCCCTCTGACTGGACATACCATTACTGTCACAGCTTGCAGAACACAGCTTGGCTACTCATTGTCCCCCAGTCACAAGCTGGACATCTGTTTCTGGCCCTAATCACTGCCCAAGCATCAATTGTTACTCTGTCTCTCTTGTCTCACACATTTCTCATTTACTCCATTACCAAAATGGCCATCTAATAGCAAAAGTGGTCTCCTAACCAAACAGGACAATTTCTCCATTATTTAGCAATTTGGTTATATAATTTTCTAATTATATGTCTTTAATTAGTCGTGGATTACGTCATTTTCTCTTTGTCATTTAGGACCTTGTCATAGTAGGAATTTTTCTGGCAACATATTTCTTTGTTTTTCAACATTCCACATCAGTTCATGCTATTCCAACATATTTGATACCAAACATTCCTCCAGTACAATGTAATAATTCAATTCGATAGCCTATATTTACAATGTGACTTTCATCACATATAGCCAAGGAGATTGTGAAGTGAAACATATAGTTGAAAATATATTTTACTTTATTAATGATATATTCATGAAAAGGTAACCATAGTTATAAGGATACACTAATTATTTTTTCTAAGGTAGCTTTCTAGGAAATTAGGTGACTCCAATAAATTGCAGTGACTTATTAGCTGCATTTGTCACCCTAGAAGAAGATGAAAACTTGCTGATAACTGGATTTCTTGAGCTTCACCAACAAAAGTTGACTTCTAACTTGCCAGGAGTTGGTCAATGTCTGATGTTGTTTGGGGAGTGGGCACATGCAGTGTCTTGCTATTTTTTACACCTCTGGACAAACTGTGACCACACATTATGTGGCGAGTGCAACGTGTTACATAACTAAAGTAGCCACTGGTCGAGCAAGTGGAAAACTGACCACAATAAGTCAGTCGAAGCTGCAATGTGAAAATGAAGTGTTTGTAACAACTCTGCTGATAGATCAAATTTGCCTAAATTATATGAATTATGCATTGTACTTTGTTAAAGAAGGTCATTCTGGTAACATCATGATATTGTTCTCAAACTCAGAATCATGTAATGTCATTACAGTTGAAAAAAGAGTAGTGATTAACTCAGTCCTCACAAGGATGGTATTTCCTGTACTTACCGAGTTTTACCGATGATTACTTATGCATACGAGCCTAAGCGTAATGTTAAAAGATAGGAGCAGGGGGTGCACTTACTTTTGCACAATTATAACCCCTATCTAGCACAAAGACCCCTGATACAAATCCAATGGCCAGGCTGGTACATGTAGTGTGATACCTCAATGGTATAATACAGTCATTGGTTCAATGATTTGTGCAATATCATTTATGTTATGGCCAATACGGTGAGAAAACTTTATCATTGTCTTCAATGGTAAATCTCTATGGGTTCACTAATTTTCAAGCACAACTGTAGCCTGTATCCTCTAGTTGTGCCTTTTGATGGTCTGATGGATAGATATTCCATACTAGTCTGGGAGCCAAGAGCTCAAAAGTGCTTTATTTAAGGATTTGGCTCACCCCGAAAGAGGGATGGACAATCTATACATCGTTGGAATCGCGAGATTCCCTAGATTATGGAACTTGGGGATGCAGTTAAGAAAAGTGGTGCAATTTTTCACAAATCGGTTACCATGGCAACCAAGTCATGATATTTTTACACTCATCATTGCACTAGTAAAATGCATTTTTTAGGGATTTAGTCAATAGTTAGACTTCATCAAGCCAACCTGGCATGTACTACCTCAATGACTAATTTTGATGGTCATGTGACCTTTTTGGTCACATGACCATACTTACCACCATTTGAGGTCAAACCTCAGAAATAAGCATTTTTTCAAGAGTTCATACAGTATTTTTAACCGCTGTAGCTACAATAATGCCAGTATTTGGATAAATTTAGTCTCAATGGAAACCCCTTGTTATAAGCTTCAACCTCACACAAAATTTATATACATATCCATGGAAACTGGTTGCCATGGCAACAAAGTTTGAAATGACACAAATTTGACTTGAAAATTGGAAAATTCATTTTTAGGGATTTACTTGACAGCCAGACTTCATTCAACCAAGCAGGCATGTACAACCATAATTAGGCATATCATTGGTCATGTGACCTTCTGGGTCACATGACCAAGGTGACCACAATTCAAGGTCAAACCTGAGAAATTGACATTTTATTAAGATTTCATACAACATTTTATACCACTGTAGCAACAATAATTGTGCAATATGTACAAATGTGGTCTTGTTGGATAGCCCTTGTTATAAGCTTCAATCTCCCACAAAATTTATATACATATCCATGGAAACTGGTTGCCATGGCAACTAAGTTAGAAATGACACAAATTTGACTTGAAAATTGGAAAATCATTTTTAGGGATTTACTCGACAGCCAGACTTCATTCAACCAAGCAGGCTTGCACAACCATAATTAGGCTAATTATTGGTCATGTGACCTTCTGGGTCACATGACCAAGGTGACCACAATTCAAGGTCAAACCTGAGAAATTGACATTTTATTAAGATTTCATACAACATTTTCTACCACTGTAGCTACAATAATTGTGCAATATGTGCAAATGTGGTCTTGTTGGATAGCCCATTTTATAGGGTTTCATTACTCATGTGATGTGTTTAAGTATCCATGGAAACTGGTTGCCATGGAAACAAAGTTCAAAATTACACAAATTTGACTTGAAAACTTGAAAATTCATTTTTTAGGGACTTACTCCTCAGCCAAACATCATTCAACCACCTGGGCATGTACAACCATAATTATGCATGTTATTCGTCATGTGACCTTCTTGGTCACATGACCCGGGTGACCACAATTCAAGGTCAGACCTGAGAAATTAACATTTTTAAAAGATTTCATACAACGTTTTCAACCGCGGTAGCTGCAACAATTGGACAATATGCAAAAATTTGGCCTTGTTGGATAGCCTATTTTATAGGACTTCATTGTACAATTTTAATAAAATGCATATAAGTATCCATGGAAACTGGTTGCCATGCAAACAAAGTTCAAAATTACACAAGTTTGACTTAAAACAGGAAAATTCATTTTTTTAATGACTTACTCCACAGCCAGACTTCAAATAAAAAAACTGGGCTTGTACAACCACATTGCACATTTTATTGGCCATGTGACTTTCTGGGTCACATGACCATGCTGACCACTACACAAAACCTTGGAAAATTGCATTTTTTGAAGATTTTATTCAATAACATTAGCTTTTGTAGCAACAGTATTTGTGCTATGTACACAAATGTGGTCTTGTTTGAAGGCCCTTTTCATAGGGTTCAACCTTGCCCTTGTACCCATGTTCACTGGTTGCCATGGCGGCAAAGTTCACTAATTTGGTAATAATTCTGCATCAATATAAAATAATCCAACAAAGACTTACATTAACGCCCATATGTTTTCTCATTATTTACAAAGTTCTCTAATATTGACGAATACTGAGCCTAAATAGAAGAACGCCAATCGATTTTCAGGCTTTTATTTATTAGTAGGCTTCATGAAAAGATGAGCCTCATAGATTCACATCATTGGCTGACATCATAGATTGTCGCCATCGCCTGATATCATCGGCTGATATCATCCAGTGATATGACATGTCACTGACTGATGTCATCCTGTGATGTAATTGACTGACCGTCATCACTGACTGCCTGACGTTACTGACTGACGTTACTGACTGATGTCACAGCTGATGTCACTGACTGATGTCACTGACTGATGTCAATGACTGATGTCACTGACTGATGTCACTGACTGATGTCACTGACTGATGTCACTGCAGACATCACTGGCAAATATCATTGACTGATTTTGCTGGCTGATGTTAGAGCTGACAGCACTGGCTGACATCACTGACACCGACCCCATCATTGGCTACATCATCTACTGACATCACTGACTGATTTCACAAGCTGATATCACCAGCTGATTCACCAACTGATGTCACTAGCTGACATCATGGACTGACATCATTGGCTGACATCAATGACATCATTGGCTGACATCAATGACATCATTGGCTGACATCAATGACATCATTGGCTGATATATTTGGCTGACATCACAGGCTGACATCACTGGCTGATGTCATCAGCAGGCAATACTTGCTGATGTCACCAGCTGATGTCACTGACTGACATCATGGGATGACATCACCAACTGATGTCACTAGCTGACATCACCAGCTGATATCACCATCCCTAACCCTAACCCTGCCTTCAAATAAACCAACTGGGCTTATTCAACCACAATTGCCTATTTCATTATCATGTGACCTTCTGGGTCAAATGACCATGCTGACCACTATTCAAGGTAAAGCCTTGGAAATATGTAATTTTGCATCCAACAAACTTATTTGGAAGAACTTATGTAATCACTTGCGTAAAATGTTGTTTGTCCGCCGGGCAGATCGACAGGCGTTCGGGCGGCGGGAAGATAGATTGTTTCCGGGCCTGTGCTTGGCCTCTATTGAGTGTTCATGGATGACATTTAGTACACATATAGCCTGTATGATCTAGTTATGCCTTTTGATGGTTTTATTGGTGGATATTAAATACTTTTTGAAATAACTAAACAAATATATAAAGTATTTTGTTTGTTTCCAGGCCAAGACTCAATGACTATTGCATGTGCAAGGATGAAATTTGATACAGATGTGGCCTATGTAGTTGTGCCTTAAGATGGTCTCATTGAGAGATATTCTATACTTTTTGAAAAAATGTATTACAATTTTTTATTTCTTTTTTTTGGCTAAGACTCACAATTGCATGTACATGGATAAAGTTTGGTTCAAATATGGTCTAGTCGTGCCTTTTAAAAGGTCTGATGGAGAATATATACTTTTGAAATATTGAAAAAAAAAAATAATAATTTCTTGCCCAAGACTCAGTCACTATTGCATGTACATGGAAAAAGTTTGGTACACATAAGGCTTATATGGTCTATTTGTGCCTTTTTGTGGTCTGACTAGTAGATATTCTATATTTTGTAATATTTTTTATTTCGGAGCCAAAACTTGCCTGACATCATTGCAAACTTGTGTAATTTTGAACTTTGTTTCCATGGCAACCAGCTTCCATGGATATATACACGCATTTTAAAAGTGTGCAATGAAACCCTATAAAATAGGCTATCCAACAAGGCCACATTTATGCATATTGTGTAATTGTTGCAGCCATCGCGGTTGAAAATGTTGCACGAAATGTTTTAAAAATGTTCGTTTCTCAGGTCTGACCTTGAATTGTGGTCACCCTGGTCATGTGACCGAGAATGTCACATGACGAATAACATGCATAATTATGGTTGTACAAGCCTGCTTGGTTGAATGAAGTCTGGCTGTCGAGTAAATCCCTAAAAATGAATTTTCCAATTTTCAAGTCAAATTTGTGTCATTTCGAACTTTGTTGCCATGGCAACCAGTTTCCATGGATATGTATATAAATTTTGTGGGAGATTGAAGCTTATAACAAGGGCTATCCAACAAGACCACATTTGTACATATTGCACAATTATTGTAGCTACAGTGGTAGAAAATGTTGTACGAAATCTTAATAAAATGTCAATTTCTCAGGTTTGACCTTGAATTGTGGTCACCTTGGTCATGTGACCCAGAAGGTCACATGACCAATAATATGCCTAATTATGGTTGTACAAGCCTGCTTGGTTGAATGAAGTCTGGCTGTCGAGTAAATCCCTAAAAATGAATTTTCCAATTTTCAAGTCAAATTTGTGTCATTTCGAACTTTGTTGCAATGGCAACCAGTTTCCATGGATATGTATATAAATTTTGTGTGAGATTGAAGCTTATAACAAGGGCTATCCAACAAGACCACATTTGTACATATTGCACAATTATTGTAGCTACAGTGGTAGAAAATGTTGTATGAAATCTTAATAAAATGTCAATTTCTCAGGTTTGACCTTGAATTGTGGTCACCTTGGTCATGTGACCCAGAAGGTCACATGACCAATAATATGCCTAATTATGGTTGTACATGCCTGCTTGGTTGAATGAAGTCTGGCTGTCGAGTAAATCCCTAAAAATGAATTTTCCAATTTTCAAGTCAAATTTGTGTCATTTCAAACTTTGTTGCCATGGCAACCAGTTTCCATGGATATGTGTATAAATTTTGTGTGAGATTGAAGCTTATAACAAGGGGTTTCCATTGAGACTAAATTTATCCAAATACTGGCATTATTGTAGCTACAGCGGTTAAAAATACTGTATGAACTCTTGAAAAAATGCTTATTTCTGAGGTTTGACCTCAAATGGTGGTCAGTATGGTCATGTGACCCAAAAGGTCACATGACCATCAAAATTAGTCATTGAGGTAGTACATGCCAGGTTGGCTTGATGAAGTCTAACTATGGACTAAATCCCTAAAAAATGCATTTTACTAGTGTAATGATGAGTGTAAAAATATTATGACTTGGTTGCCATGGCAACCGATTTGTGAAAAATTGCACCACTTTTCTTAACTGCATCCCCAAGTTCCATAATCTTGAGAATCTTGCGATTCGGACGATGTATAGATTGTCCATCCCTCTTTCGGGGTGAGCCAACCGCCCATTTTTTCTCCTTGGCTCCCAGACTATACTTTTTGAAATAATAAAAAAATACTTAAAAATTATTTTTGTTCGTTTCCGGGCCAAGGCTCAGTCACTATTGCTTGTGCGTGGATGAAATTTGGTACACATGTGGCCTATATGGTCTAGTTGTGCCTTTTGATGGTCTTATTGATAGAAATTCTATACGTTTTGAAAAAGTTACTTTTTACCCCGCTGGCTATGTAATAGCCTACGGGGTACTGCAGTCCTCAATGTGACGGGTAGCTGGGGATTTCGTCAAGCATAACTCACTTTGTGTTGCTCATATTTCATTCAAATTTTGCTTGTTATCTTATGTTGTCATGCAGATGGGAATGACAAGTTTCCAGGCATTTCTAGCAAGTAGATGTGCGTAATTCCATGTTAGTTCAATAAATTTCAGGAAATTTCTCCGCTTGACCCCCTTAGATTCATCTCAAACATTTCTCAAACTAGCCTTTAGTAATGTAATGTGTGAATAGCTTCAGCTCTATATCTTAAACTGTTTAGTTTAGAAATATTTTCAAAACTTACTGTTTTTATGGCTTTTTTGTCATATGAAAGTCGCTTTTCAAATGTTAATATTTGGGATTTCATGAAAGATATGACCTTGATTGTTTCCAGACATGATATGTGGGGTCCAGGAAGTGGCTTTGAATACCTTTAAGGGGTATCTCTCATCTTGATTTATCTCTGCAGGCATTCCAAAAGGCTCTTCCATTTGGCGTAAATTATTGATGCAACTTTTTCAATCAGCTAAAACTCTAGAACTGCATTATCTACAAACTTTTTATCTTGCCTTTTTAATCTACTGTAGTAGTAAATGTAGTATGGTAAGGACTGGTCATATGAACTAATAGTTCTGGTAACAAAGTTCATCAAATTTGGGTAAAAATGCTATTTCATAGATTATCAAGCTAAAACGCCAAAATATGATGCCATTTACCAATGTGAAACCAATGCCCTTTTCAAGTGTTTATTAATGCTCATTTTTCTTTGCAAACAATACTGGAATTTATTACTTTTGTATGCATGTAACAGTATCTGAATGGTCTCAATGGCTTCACATAGAGCCAGCGGGGTTCACGTGCTTGCACGGTTTTTTTTTTTTTTTTCGGCCTAGCACTCGCTCACTATTGCATGTACATGAATAAAGTTTGGTACACATATGCCTTATATGGTCTAGTAGTGCCTTTTGAAAGGTCTGCTGGAAAATATTATATACTTTTTGAAATATAGATAGCCAAAACAATTATTCTTTGTTTCTGGCCCAGGACTCAGTCACAATTGCATGTACAATTGTAAATGGATTAAGTTTGGCACACATATGGCTTACATGGTCTAGGTGTTCCTTTTCATGGTCTGGCTGATAGATAGTCTATACTTTTTGTGTAATAGTGAGAAACAATATTTAAAATACTTTTTTTTCTCATGGGAGCCAAAAGTTGACCACTATTGCATATACAGCAACGAAATGTTCCACCATATCACCTAACACTTTTTGAATCATTGGAACAAATTTAGAAAACTATAACAGCATTATATTTTTTGGTGTCCAACTGACAGCTCATAACATAGATACTTTTTATGTGCATGAAACTGCACCATATGCATAAATTACTCTAATAATTAAGACCTCTTCCTCGTTTTACAAACTCTGGCAAGCAGATGGCAGATGGCAGGGCAGTGGGCAAATTGACATTATTGAAGTCCATGACTTGACCACTATTGCTTACCAATGCAATTTGCTTAAAACATCAATTTTATGATTTAATTGTAATCTTCTGAATGTGTCATTCGCTGAAGGTTTGCTGCTGCGCAGCCTATGTTTTAAAGTGTTTTATGGCTGCAAGGGCTATTAATAATTGATAATACAAAGTAGTCCTTCTTAGTGGGTGCCCCATACCCATTTTAATGTCCACCAGTTAATGTTCTGTCCTTATTATTTGGTTGAGCTGCAGAATAATTGTAAATCCTGCATTTGCCTTTCAATTTCACTATTTCAGTCGTATCTATATTGTCGATTCTTTTAAACTGCCATAAGTGTTTTGTATTGTTACTCAATACACCCAGGAAGCTTGAACTAAAGGGTTATTTATGCGTGTTCTTATTGCGTTTTCTTTCTTTATTCGTAGTCCAACATGTACCTAATACCATTCGTTGGTAGGTACATGTGTTGGAAGCCACAATTTAGCTAAGTAATACAGGGGGGGGGGCATCTTCATCGGTCACGACAGTATTCTAGTTGGGTCTACACCTCACCAGCTATGTGCCTATGTATGTTTTACAGAACTTCAGCTGGTGAGATGTCTGCTCTCTCAATATGTCTTTTTGTTGTGCCCGTCTGTCACATCTTTTGTGATCTTCTTTTAATTGTGAATTAGCGAAATAAAATCACCAGTTCTCCATTACAGTCTCTTGATCTATATAGAACGATTTTGGCAATTTTGCAATGTTTTCGGCCACTGAAAATCACATTTGTATCTCATGGTTACATAATAAATATAGGCCTATGGTTATGTTGATTGTAAGGTTTAGAAAGTTAGTTTTAATTTTGGATTGTAAATCCGGTTGTTTGATGACTTGTAAGCCCATATATGGGGCTGGGTGTATTAACAAAGGTCGATAAAAAATGTGTCCGTCTATGTTAACCAGATAGGATTATTTTAAAGAGTCATGGAATCCATACTTACGGTTCTGACATGTATCCATGCCGAAAACACCAGGTGGAGATCTGGCTTCTTTACATGTAGGCCTATTTCACGATGCGCACACCAGGGGATATGGTGGCTCTGTCATTTGCAATATTGCCAGTTGGCTTAATGATGCCTGATAATATCTGTTGTATAACTTATCTAAACTTAACCATATATATCTGTACTTGAAATCTGTCAGAAATTATTTGAAGCTGAAATGTTTTAGAAGCATATAGACATTTAGACAACTGTAGGTAAACCATCACTGGTGGCTTGCCCCTGATTTCTAAATAAAATCTATCAACTTCTGCTTTGACCACATATATTGCAAATGGATCAGAGATTCGTTCGATCGAATTGATCTGAGGTTTGATGTTCACCAGAGGTCTCTGTTAACTGGTGGGATCTGCCATCTCTGTCACCTAGTGGTCATTTACACAAACCAATTAATAGGCCTTTGTATTGCACATGTAGGCCTATGTCAAACATGTTGAGTGCATTAGAAATGGATATTAAAATACTGATGAAAGGTCCAACCCTATGTACAGTTGTACCTGCGTTGTAAGACCCCCTGTTGTAAGACCGACTTGCCTTATGTGACTGCCTTGCTCCCGCACTAAGTAGTATTTTTAGTGCATTTTGCACCCCGACAAGAGACCGCATCCCCACGAGAGACAACATCACGACCGCAGAAGGGCGGTCTTATAACGCAGGGACCACTGTACTATCCATCTTCCACATTCATTTTCGACATTTTGAAACCTAATTGTAAATTAAGTATATATATATATGTGAAACTATTCACATAATTTATTGACAATTGGAATGTCATAAATTACAAATAAATTAAAGGAAGAAGAAAGATAGACTCATTGGTTTTTGAAATAGTTCTTTAATTTAGTTAACAGAAGTAAATCATACAAGTCTAGCCAAGTTGAATAGCCTCGTCACTATGAAGCTCCTAAACCAACATTTTCGATTTTGTCTATGACTTGACCAGTGCCTTGATTGGTGCTTCAACTTGCGACCTGACTTGACTGGCACTTTGAATTGTGATGTGCATCTCGAACGACTCTTTTAATTTGCGACTTACTACTTGTCCGGTGCCTCATTTTGCTCAGTGGCACAGAACACAAACTGCATGCTGATCGAGCCACAGTCGCAGAACAAGGCGCCTAGCAAAGCGCCAATTGAGGGCAAAAATGTCTGGTTGGGAGCTTGATACATCACTCTTACAAAATAAAACCAAAAAAAAAACAGGACAAAAATTTGCCATAAGTTGGCACAACTTTATTTGGCCGTCTTTATTTGGCAACTTTGACCAATGATTTCATACCGGAGAATACATCATAACATGTTACCTTGTTTCCTTTTCACAAGAGCATGATTTATATGTGCTAATAGTCAAGTTTGCATTGTGTTTGCAATTGATTTGTATCCTGCCAAAACATTTAAGACATTTTTCAAAGCCAATTTGTGCTAAATTGTGAATTTGTACTTTCCTTGTCGATATTCAGCTTGAAAGGTGAAGTCTTGAACTTTTTCGAAAGTACATATCATCAGACAGATAACTGAAGAACATGTGACAAATCAGATCATGATTTATTTAGCCTTGAGGTTTCAACTCAACAGCTTAATTCAAAAGTTTTACCTACATTTTGACATATCAATGGGTTTCGGGTTTTAGTTCATCAGATTGACCAATGGTACCCAAATTTACTTTGGCGTATTTGTGCAAAATGTCTGCTTGAATACTTCCAATATAATATTATTGAGTAATAATTCTATCACAGACAGTTGTCATAGAGCCACATTGTTGCTTTCATAAGCATCATTGTCTACTATAAGGACGTCATCAGTCTCATAGTCATTTGCAGGTATTGTCATAGGGGGGTGTAAAGACTGGAGAGTGGAAGTTTTGAGTTGAAAATCTGCAGGGTGCGCCCCAGGATGCACCCCAGGGTGAACCATAGAGTGGGGTATAGAGTTAGGGAGATGAGTGATGGGAGAATTGATGGAGTTCCAATCTAACACCGGTTCTCCCGCATCTTCGTAATTTATCCGCAACATAGTGGAGTGAATGGGACTTCTCGGACTTCTCGGAGTAGCTGGTCGAGATATTTGGACGATATTTGGTAGCGGTGTGGGCATATTTTGGTAGACGCTGCCGTTGGGGGTACTGAGATGGTCTATATCTGATGTGTTAGTCTCTCCGATGTGTGGCAGTTGTGTCATCAGTTGACTCGGAGGGGTAATCGTCTCATAACGAGGACTTTCTTTTTCGTCTTCCCCTTCGAATCCAAGATTCACATTTTCATAACCGTCGTTTTCCCCATTTTCTTGGTTATTGCCATTAATCGTGACATCATCATAATCCGGCTCGGGTATTTCGGGTTTACTCCTTTGCCTCTCGATAATCATAATAATCACGATGGCCATAAGCAGAATAACTGCCACTCCTGCGATCGTCCCTCCTGTTATGGTAGCTGCAACGAAAAGTGATTAAATTATGAACAAAATTAATTGTTTCTTGATGGGATATATGCATTAGTGACACTGGAAACAGCAAAGTAAAATCTCCGAGTCTGATTGAAGTGATTTTCTGGCAAAGTTGATTTAACTTATCTTTTTCATCTGTCATGGATTAAAGTGATTTACTTTGAAATTGTAAAACCCCATTGGTAAACTCCATCATTAGAAGGCAGTAGTAATGTGCCATACATAAACTTATATTCCAAAAGTCTGCTTGAGCTGTGTACTGTGTTTATGTTTTTTGTCTTACCCCATTTCTCAGGACTGTTCTTCTTTGTCAGTAGCAGGACCTCGTCTGACATGGCCTCAGCAGTGCTGTTGACATCATAGTCATACTCATAATAATCATATTGAGCCCTTTCTTGGACTGAAGCCTGGGGTTCTGTGAAGCGAGGGGAGGAGGCTGTGGTGGGAGGGGCTATGTCTGATGGGATTACTGCATTCGTCCATGTTTCTCCTGCCATGCCATCTGAAAGTACACTATAAGTTGTTAGTAAATAATTAAAGTATTTTGGTGGAGTGATTGGTTTTGTAACCTCCATTCTGAATGTCAGTGCTTGTGTGTCTGGGTCATTTCTGGTAAATGACAAATTACTGATATTCAGGCGTGCCCCATCTTCCCTCATATTCCAGCCTGGTGCCAAATTTGATGTTGTCATCCCTTTGCAGTGTGAATGCATGGAAAAAAATCTATATATATGGATAAGGACGCTATGCCTAGTATTGCAGATATTCATATTAATATAGAAATGCCAAATGTATATCATACTATCCAGTGCCACCTTGCAAGAGAGTTCATTGCAGTGCCAAGTGAATTTCCAAAGTTGGAAGAACATTTGTTCAAGTCATTCAGAGAAAATGCTACTATTCACTTCTATGTGAACATGATGACTGATAATTGGTGCCAGATGAGAGTTAGTTAGGAAACCAAAGACAATCCCATAAATTCCAGCCAGTTCAACTTTTGAATGTGTGTTTTCCAAATTGCCCTGATGAAATTCTCTCACATTATCTCAGTGCTTCAAAAACCAAACAATGGGAACAACAGGAATGTGATCTGTGTGATATATGTTGCACACTAGTTAATGTTCTGCTACCAGTGTTTGATGTGAAATATACTGGTTACTAGACAAGTAATGGAATCACTGGGTGTACCACTACACAGTGTACCGGGATTTACGCATTTCTTTTGCACTCCAGCAGGAACATAACATGATTATGTCCACTGTATCATATTTTGACTTCATTTATTACCACGTCATGACTAAAGGAATTAAGAAATTCAATTTTGCAATTATGATACCATGGTGTGTTTGATTTTGCCAGGTGACACACCGTGGTCTGTGAATTAGATGCAGTTTCATTGCGGATGACAGTTGAGCATTTCACTTTGGATGGTTGTTTTCCAATTTTTTCTTTTGAATAATTGAATGCTCTTCATCTCAGCATTTCCAGGGCTATATTGGTGAAGTAGGATGTTATCATAGGATACCTCTGTGTTGTTGCATGTCAACATTGTTTGTTGCCACCATTGTCATTGTAACAAAGTGACTGTCTTTGATCAATGTACTCTCTCAATCTATGAAATAGTTTTCAGTCACTCTTCACACGAACTCATTTTAAAAGAGTTCTGTTCTTTATGCTAAATTGACCTCTATATTATTCTATATTATATGTTTGTGGACATGACCATCCAGGGAACTCCAGGGAGCAAGAGGCAGAACCTTTAGACCTGAGAGGGGCCATGTGGCACTGCCCAGCTGTGTCCTGTCTCTTGTGATATCTTTGTGTAGTACACACCATGTAAATGCTGCACAACAAATAATGAATGGGCTGCCATATTGGATTAAGAGAAAAGTAACTGATGTATACGTTTTGACTTTTAATTATCTCCTTAATTAATCATTGTCTTCTTAATTCACTGTATTCAGTGTATTATGTTGTCTGAAGGAATTGCCAACAAAAGTGACCTTATGTTCCTCCTAAATTACTTGACATTGTGGTCACCAGTTATTAGGTTTTTCGGCTGACATTAATTTTGTTTTTTAAAGGGAGTGGTCCAACGAAAGACATATTAATTACTCAATATAAGTAAAGTGATGAATATAGCTGTAATGAACTAACCTGCCAGTTGGTGAAGTGCTGTAAGCCAGACT
Organism: Platynereis dumerilii; assembly: GCA_026936325.1. Lineage (NCBI taxonomy): Eukaryota > Metazoa > Annelida > Polychaeta > Phyllodocida > Nereididae > Platynereis > Platynereis dumerilii. Next base: position 58,689,493 of record JAPTHN010000001.1, read on the forward strand.
CATAGCCCTTTGCCTCCATGCAATTATAATGCTGTGTGTTGAGGTACTGAGAGTGCCAGGAAGGTACCATATGCACTAGGAGGACATTGAGCGCCATCTAGGGCCACATAGCACAACTGACCTTTGACCCTCGACCTTGACCTTTACCTTGTAAGGTCAGGGCTCCGCCAGATGGCCCTTTAAGGTCCGCCCTTGCCCACACAAACCCACCTCATATTATGCAACCAGCCTTTGATCTGGGGATGGGAAGTCGTAGGTCATTAGTTAAGTTAAAAGGTCCTGTCCTCCACATTCCAAGAACCACATTTTGATGGCCCTTTGATTGCCCTTTTATTGGTGACATCAGCGAGTTGCTCTGATTGGTTAGCAAATTGACTTCCATTTGTTCATCAGCTTTCTTCTTTGGTCTCTAGTTTATCATGAGATGCAGTTTTGTTTGGATATCAAGTTTTAATGCTGCAGGCTTAACAAATTCCTGTTATGCCATTGAAGATGAAGCTGTAAAATTGCTCTTGAAAATATGTGCTTGAAATAATTTTTATTCATTCGTCTTTGGAGAAAGCGAGTCGTTAAAAGCTGATGTACTACAGTTGCACTTTCGCTTTGGCATGTATATGACAATTGTTTTATTTCCCAAATATACATTGACCTGTGTATCCATATCTTTTAAAGACTTGAAGGAACTGGCTGCCAGAACTAGTGGTAGGCAAATATTATGTGGGGCATTGTAGGCCTACATCATAGAACATGTAATGTACATGGTTCCGAATCTGTCTCTGTTCGGGACTGGCAAGTGGCAGCAGAATGCTGACAGTCCCTGGAAAATCGAAGTGGGTCAACAATAATTTGATCTGTTTTGGACAAATCACAAGATCAGGCCGCACAACAGCTGTCCATATTACTATGCCAAACTACTTTCACAAAGCATGGTAAAGATCCAGTCCACTGCTTTGAATGAAAATGTTTGGAAATCATGAGACAAAAAGAAAGTTTTGAAAATTTAGCATAAACTTTGCCTGTGAAGCCAACCAAAGTCAGATTAGACACTTACAGAGTTTTTGGAAATAAACTGGACCATCACTAAATGATGGAACTGTCATGGTTTCTGCCACACTGTCCTGGTTTCTTCCAGAGATTGAAATTCTGTTGACCGCTCACAGGAGCTCGCAAATTTTGGACCCTAGGTGGCAGCAAATAGCGGTCAACTTGTAGACAGGTTCCGAATGTTAAACAAGTCAAGTGATGACCCTCCTTGCTGTATTTCATTAACTTGCTGACATGTTCAACTCATGTCATTTGGAGACAGTTGATCAGTTTCACATGAGTGGTACATGGATAGCATCAGTTGTCATCAAGGTTGGTTTCTTTGATGTAGCCTCTGACCCAGTAGCTTTAGGGCCCTATTACGTGTGCACATGCATTATGCAACGTCATAAACCTGCTCGTGACCTCAATAAGAGACACTGGCTCAAGGTCACTGGGACCTCACATGCAGAAAAGTACTTGCAAAGCCAATGCTATCAGACATTGTTATGTGAGTAAATTAGGTTTTGCACTTGACCAAGTCTTCATTTGTTGGATGAAGATGAAAGTGAAGTACATATTTGAAATAACAACAAGAAGAAACTTTCTCGAAAGAATTGATAATGTGCAAACCAATGTTTCAGTCTGTAGTAACCAAAGTGCATTAGACAACAGACTAACCAAATGTGTGTCTTCTGTTATGAATGTGGCAACTGCAAATTTATGAGAACAGTAATGCTTCTTATCCTGATGAAATCCAGCTGAGATTAGTTACCTTCTTGGGAGCTAAGAAACTGTGTCCACTCTGGCTTGCTCCATTCAGAAGATTTGGTCAGCTAACAAAACAATACTTTATCAAGCATTATGTCTTGCTATTCTTCATAGCAGTATGTTATGAGGTACTGTTCATAGGCACTGACCAAATACAATAGATGTTCAACAAAACCATACTCACCAATGAAACAATCGTAGGTAATCTGCACATAATGACTAGGTCCACACTGGGGCAGATCGAGGATGGGCACTTTCCAGTGGCAGAAATATGCCCCACTGCAAGGATGGGGGTCAGAGTGTTCATGGGTGCACCTCTTGGAGTCATAGTAGCACCCCTCAGACTGACCATAGACCACCTTCCTGACCACTATCACCCCCTTGGAGCAAGTGATGTTGAGCGTGGAGCCAGAGCATTCTGTTCTGACCACTTCTCCTTGACACAGGGCTGAAAAAAAGAGATGGGTTAAGAAAATTTGAATATCCATAAACCTTTACTGACCTAGTTTACCGACGTGGTATATCATGATCATGGGTAATAAATGGATTATCTTAGTTTAATTCCAAGAAGGAAAAGAAACTGGGAAAATGGTAAATGTCATACTGTAGATATATTCATTTCTGAAGATATTTTAATACTTACAAAAGATCACAATGTCTTTGCTTTAATGTGTTCTGGTACATCCTTATGTTGGAGTTAAATGACAACTTCTAGTAGTTAAGTCAAGTCAAAACAATTTTAAAATGAAAAATGAAACTGCGATGTATTCAAAGATGGGCTCAGTGTGGAGTACCTATGCACATTTATGTATATAGTTTGGCTTTTCGAAACTCATGGCACCTTTCATCCTTTCGTGCTAGACAACATTTTGTTCTATTTCTCAAAGTACCGAGAAACTAGCGCGATAATTGAGCTTGGAAACCCAAGACAATTTGGCAAAATGTGGGAAAAGCCCCTTGCAGAAGTGTCGGCAACTTTCAGACCCTTACCAAATTACAATATTTCTTATTTGCTGGTCTGGATATTTTAGATTCTTATTGTTCATAAGATGAATCTAGTCTTACGACACACAAAAGATATTGTTTGGGACCATATCTTAACCTTGAGGGATCATGGGTAATTTGGGTATGGCAATGCATTGTTTACTATGGTATTTCAAGCAAACTCGGACTATCATTAGGCCTACATTTGACTCCTGGCACTGGCTGTGAAGTGGTATAAACTGAATCAAGCATTCCACTGTCTTTCAAAATATCCAACGAAAGTAATCTGAATCAGTAATTTCCCTCTTGCTCATAAAAAAAAAAGAAGTTGGATTTCTCTGACTCCAAACTTCTTGGTTATAAGACGACCGGGAACTTTCAGTGACAATTTGAAAGACTCCCAATCGCTGGGTCCATGGTTCAAATCCAGCTCTAGCCGGGTCACCTGGCTGTTTCAATCATTTGTTGCTTCATTGCAGTGTTCCGGTCGTGTCCTAACTAGCCTACCAGGTGCATAAATACAGGACGAAAAGCCCCAATCATCCAACCATCAATCTTGCAAAAATACTGAACCATGCTGAACTCTTTGTTAAATGAGTAATAGAGACTGATACAAAATAATTTATGTGGATAGTTCTAGCTGTTGTGGAGCGATTGTTATGATTTATACCACTTTACCACCTGTCCCAGTAGCCCAATGGACTGATAGTCTGGGTTAGCCTGAAAAACACATACTATATATACATAGGATGCAGATAATATGTTCAAATTTGGTGTCAAGCTTTTTTTGTGTATCCAAAGGCTTCAGAATTAACTTCTGCACAATTAGAATGCAAATTGTCCAGACTAGCATCTATGAGAAGTATTGTGATTCTCTTGGGCCTGAAGGTTGCCGAGAACTGCTGACACTTCTGCAAGGGGCTTTTTCCACATTTTGCCAAATTGTCTTGGGTTTCCAAGCTCAATTGCGCACAGGAAGGTCCTTATTAGCATTATTTATAACACATATCACACTTCTTGTGCTAGTTTCTCTTTAATTTGAACTAAAAAGCAAAATATGGTCTTGCACAAGGGGTGCCGTCAATTTCGCAAACATTGTACATGTGCAGTCAAAGGAGTCTGCTGTTCTGTGTTGTATTTACTCTGAAGGAAGTTGTTGTCTATGTTTACACGTTGTGGGTTGTTTTCAGAGGAAAGAACAATGTTAATTGGTGAATACACTGATGATTGTCTTTTAATGTGAATGTTGCATGACAATCCATTTCACATGTTACAGGTGGGCCATGTTCTTGTCCTGTGTAATGTAGTTGACCTCATGTTGACTTTTTCAAGGTTTTTTTCAAGGCCAGTTATTCCGTTTTCTTGAATTTAGGAAAATGCAGTCAAATTTACTTTCACTATAGATTTATGGTTGAATGATGCTTTGATTTTATGTATGGGGCAATCTGAAATTTACTTTCCTGGAGTAGTTCAGTGTACTTGTGTGAAAACTGTCTAGTAAGGCCTTCATGCTCCTATTTGCATGCTGTCCCCTTGATTATTGCACAATGTGGTTGATCATAGAAGAGACCACTTTAATGGCCCGAGATGGGCTTCAATTCAAATTCGATAGCAGCCAATGTGACTCCATCAGAGAGGAACTAGTTTTTGAACAACAATCTAAAATGACTAAAGTATCACAAAAGATGCATACCTAATAGAAGCAGGGAGATTTGCAAGAGGGATGTCAGGATGCCTCCAGATGCCATGGTGGAAGCATTGGTGCCAGTAAATCCATAATCCAGAATGACTCGAGTGGTCAGAAGTGGTGGTCAGAAGTGGTGGTCAGTGAGGAACAAAAAAGTCATTGTGCTGCTGCTAGGGCTGTGCCTGGGGCAGTGTGTAGGGTGACCAGAGGACCATCAGAGAACCATCAGAGATTGATCAATGACCAGTGCAGAGATGGGTTGGCAGCTGAACACAGGAGATGGTGTGTACATGGGACACATGTCACCTGCTATTCTGGAAGGGCCAGGCAGGAGAACTTGGCACTCACTCAGGGCCTTTAGCCACAGGTAGCCTCAGCTAGCTCACAGGTCTTCCCCTTGACCAATGTCCACTACCAGACCACCACACAAAAAGATACCACCATAGGCAAGTGGAAGCATAATATGTTAGCACAATGCATAAGTATTATGTCTCAACACAAAGGCATTATCATTACCCCAGGGCTTGCTTAATTCAAGCCACGTTCATCCACATCACTGCACTTGTCCCCATTAAATTAGGAACAATTAACAGACCAAGTTCAAAGGTGCCCCGTCCCCCTCCATGTTGTACATTGGATTAAGGATGGGCCCTTGGTGCATTGAATTGTATATTTATTACTCTCAATTGTTTTACATATGTTCCTGGCTCCTCTTCTCACCGACAAGTCAATTATGTTTTCAAAAGTTTTATTAGCCAAAGCGAAATGCAAGCAAAGCGAGGTACATACAATTCTGTGCTATGAAATACAAATAGAATATATTTCAGATCTACAAAAATGAAACAACACTGTATAAAATACATAAAAACGATTATAATATCAATACAAATTCGTTGGCACAGGGTTTCCACTAAAACTTAATGTCCATTTCAGTTCTGCCTGTTACTGACGGTGTAAGAAAACAGTCCATTTTTATTCTGTTCAGTATTTTCACCTCAAAGGGCCACTTCGTCAGCTGCAGGTGTTTTCTGCAGGGCCATTGTTTCATACCTGGACAGTAGTGTCTTTTCTTGGCCCTCGAGGGCAGCAGTGTGGGCAGGTACAGGAGGAGGAGAAGCTACTGCAGCACCATCTAGGCATAATGTTTCATATCCAGGTCGTGGGTTCGAAGCTGGGGCAACAGATTGAACAGAAACATTAGGTGCGACTGTAGCCAAAGCAGCTGAGACAGGCACAGTTGGGTTAGGCACATTTGGTTCTGGAATCTGGCCTGGTATGAAAGTCTGTTGCATCTGTGACTGCTGTTGCTGTTGATGCTGGAAAACAGCCTGCTGTTGCTGTAAATACTGTTGCTGTTGCAGCTGTTGTTGATGCATGTGCTGTTGCATGGCTTGAAGGTGCATGTCGTACTCGGTCGGAGAAAGAGGCGGAGGAGGAGGGAAGACATCGATGGGCTGAAGGTCAGAAAGAGACAGACTGGCCCTTCTTTGCATTACCGGGGGAGGTCTCTCTTCGGCTGTCATCATGGTGTGGTAGCTCGCTGGTAGGATGACATTCTCATAAGTCCTCTTCAGGCAGTCGAGACTCTGACTTTGCTGGATCGGTGGATCTGGAGGCTTCTTTCGTCTTCGCGTCACCTTGCTTCCGATCTTGGCACACAAGTCATCCAAGCTCTTCGATCGCATCCACAACATGGATCTATTCTGCTTGGACGAAGTCTGCAGCCCTGGTCTGCCTCCTTTGTGCTGGGCGTAGATGATTTCAGGCACTTCGTCTATCGGAAGAAGGTTCCTCCAGGATTGCATTGGACTGACGTAGTTCGGATTTGCGACACAAGAATCCAAAGGGAATTCCTTGAGGTTGGCTGGAGGCGGACATTCGTCAAAACCAAAATTAGCAGCCCCGATTGTGCTACCAGCCTCACTTGGGGCATACGCCATGATGATGTCATTGTAGGAGGAGCTCTTCCTGGAGAAGGGGAAGCCCCCTTTCTCGTGCGGGTGGCGTCTGAAAAAGAGACAAACATTTGTCGTCAGATCAATATTCATCTTGATGTCCCTGACAGTTACAATTCAAGTTAGAAGTGTATTGTAAGATGAAATGTAAGGGTCTAATGTGGTCTTATTACCTTCTCCAAAAGATTGCCAGAACAACGAACGCCAGAACCAGAAGAATACATCCTGCTGCTCCGCCAACAATTCCTCCTGAAAAACAAAGCGATATGGTTATCTCCTATTATATGGGAAAGAATTTGCAGTACTTTGTAAATATTCTTGTAATACATGTCAATTTAATGTTAAGAACCCTGTGAGTATTTCTAGATAATTTGAAAAAAAAAGCAAAAGATGTCTAGTGTAGTTCCAGAATTAGTTACCTGTAGCAGTTTCTTCCTTCTCCTGGATCCCCTTGATCTCGGATGCATAGGCTGAGTTCCAGGGCAGGATTGTCTCTGCTGTTTTATTGGGGATGACAACAGGTGTCTCTGGTGGTAATGTTGGTGCAGGTGTCTCCTCCTGTGGGGTTTTGGAGGTGGTCATTGTTGTTGATTCCAGTTGTCTTCTATCAACTTGTCCTTCATCTTCTTGCACAGGTTCCAAAGGCATCTTGGTGATGATTGGAGCTTGTTTCGTAACTTCTTTGACATTCGTAAATGCTTTCTCGGTTTCTTCCTCGACACCAGGGATGTCATCGTTATTCGTCTTCAAACCTTTGACGAGTTCTCCACTTCTCGCGAGAAGATTGAACAGTTCCTCTTCCTCCTCGTCCATGGCGTTGTACATGTTGATTTGCATGATGTCATTGTCAGTTTTACTTTGAGGAGTTTGGAGATTTTTAAGATTTGCATCTAGTGAGACAGGATCTGTTGGAATGTAAGGTCTTCTTGTAGATGTGACTCTTCTCACAGGAGGCCCTGTTGTGGGTCTGTAGGTCCTTGCATTGGTATCTCTGGATTCCTCTCTGATGGTTTCTTTTGATTTGTCTTTCAGTGGCCTATGTCTGTTTGGATATTCTCTGCTGGAATATTGCCTTGGTGGTCTGTACTCTTTACTATGACTTATCAGTTCTGCACTGTTCGACTTGAATGGTTTCCTTGTGTAATGGGCGATTTGTGGTTGGGTGCTGGGTGGATGATATCGTTGTTGGTGGATGTTTCCTTGCTGTTGAATTCCAAATTTGGTGTTGCTCAATGATGCTATCTGTCCCTGCCTATACTGACTTGGAATACTCCCAGATCTCCCTGCTTGAGACATTTCTGTATTTCTGTGACCTTGTGGAATAGTAGCTCCTCCTGATCTTTGGTTGTTCGGACCTCGCTGTCTCCCAGATGCCTGATGATGGTTGAATTGACCATTGAATTTGAAGGGCGCTGTCACCTTGGCAATTGCTTGAGGTCTTTGGGTCACACCGACTTCCTTGGAGTTAGCAGGAGCAGGAGGAACTATAGAAGAGTCAGTGGGGGTGACCTGGATGGGCAGAACGCTGAGGAGTTTCTCTTCGGCTTTGGTGGCGTGGCTTCTGGAAGATGGTTTCTTTACGTAGGTCACTCTTCGTGGTGGGATCGTGTTGGCAGCAACACCTGGGTAAATGGGAAAAGGAGGAAAACTTTACTATTTTGAACTGGACAGAAAACTTAATGTGAAACATGTCGTGTTTCTAAAAATTGTGAAATGGAACTTATAGTGTACCTTTTAGATATAAAGTTAGGCAGACAAGATCAGAATTCTGGAAATCTGTCACTGACCACTGAATAATCTCTTGAGTTTGAGGAAATCTCACTCTTACAGGTCTCTTTGCACAGTAAAGAACAACACTGCTGATTAAATGAACAAAATCTCCACAAACCTTCGAAGAATATCCAGAATCCCTTTGCGTTGAGGTACTCGTGTCCTTCGCTGGTGAAGAAGACGGTGATTTCGTTCGAGCGACTTGTGAAGATGAGTCCTCTTTGTCTTCCGGAGCAGAGATAATCCGTCCTTTCCTTTCCATCCACGATCCACAATGCATCCACACATTGCTTGTCTACGTCATAGTTGTAGTAAGCAAGATACAGGTCCAGCAAATAGACCTTAATCCTTTGGCCAGGTCTGACTTTGACTTTGGTGTGGCACTGAAGAGACTTGGGGTACTTGTTGGGGTAGTTGGGGGACACGATGTAGCCACTGGTTGAGTGGATCTCCTTCTTCCTGCAGATGTTGTGCTGGATGGTGCCTGGAACAAACAAAGATGTGACCATCAGAATTATTAAGATAACATTATTGTATTTGATCTGGAGGTATTCTTGTACACTTTTGTGATTATTACTTCGATTTCCAAATCAGATTGTAGACTTCCTAAGATGTTCTCTTCGCAGTATCTGAAAACTGCAAAATTTCTGCGTGCAATTCTTGTGTCAAAAATGAAACCTCAAGATTTAGGTCTTGCTGTGAAATCAATTTCAAATTCAGTTTCTGATCTATATGTGATTCTTCAAAAACGGTCATTTTGTAATTGTATGTATTTCACTAACTTAATGTTTCTTTCTCTTTCAGGTGAGTCAAATGTTTCTTAGTAAGATCTTACCGACACCTCTTGATTTCATCCCTTTGCAGTCAGAATGGTAAGTGCATCTTTAATGACTTTAAAGTACTCATCTTCCTTTCGTTATAATTAATGTACTTGGAGACATAAATGTCGTAGTAAAAAGTAAACTTGACATATGGATACACTTATAGGAACATGTGGTGCATGAGGAGGCAGATTGGACTTAATTGTCAGCAATTATAGGTGACTGGCCAATTGCGTGACTCTAAAATACATGTGTGATAATGTCCAGAAGGAAGTATAATGTGCAGGGCTGCAGGGATTTGTTTTTCCTGTTTGTTTTGTTTTTATGTTGTAAAATTAATAGAGGACAGAGACCTGCTAGTGAGAAAGTTTAAATACTCTGTAATGAGAACTAACCAATGTGTTTTTTGTACAATCACAGGCTTAGGTGTATCCCTCAATTTGATTAAAGATATTTCTTGTCACGTGTAAATTAAATCTATGCTGATTTTAATAAGGTACTACATTATTTATACCATTCGACACCTCTGTCAGCCAATCACTTGCCAGTATTACAGAGAAATAATTCCTATATTCTTTGTTGTCCAGTTATCTTGTCATGTTTGAGTGTTTGTCGTATGGTATAAGCCAGTTTTTCACCATGGGATCAGGAATATGTGTTTATCACACCTCGGGCTAAAGCCCTCGGGTGATAGATTGGTAAGCTGTTGTACATGCAAGTCAAGTGCTGCTGTGGTACAAGTATAGGGTATTTATCATGCGAGGGCTTTAGCCCGAGGTGTGATAAACACATATACCCGATCCCATGGTGAACAACCGGCTTATGCCATGAGACAAACACTCAAACATGAGACAATAAGTGGACAACAAAGAATAAAGGAATTATCGCAGTGAAGTACAGCATTCGGATTGGCTGACAGAGGTGTTGAATGGTTCAATGTTAACAATCTATTATCAATTATCTCTGGGAAAGAGAAAATTGAATGTTGAATCATTAAAATGTTCTTACTTGGAACACACTGGTAGCTGACTAGGAAGTTGTTGCTGTAGCCACACTCCGATGACAGGTAAATCCAAGGAGTAGTGAACACACAGGTCTGATTCCCTACACATGCCGGATTGCTGGGTTCCTCCTTGCTGCAGTAGTTGCTTCTGTACCCTCCCCTGCAACTCTCTGTCTGTCTGTAGAAAGCATTGTTGACCTTGACCATGTGGCCTGGGTCACAAGCCACCGGGATGGGCTGCCCATAGCACTGGTCCACGGTCCTGGGCAGGGACACGTCTGGAAGTGTGATAAACAAAAAGAATATAAAATTGTGGTTTTGAAGGTTAGGCAAAAAAAAGAAAGAAGATGAATGAAGATAAAGACTTGCAGGTAAATTTATCACTAATACTTTGTTGACCATGTATAGTATACTACACACCAAGACGCATCGGATTGTTAAGTTTCCTGTGGCAGTACTTCTTGATTTTAGCAATTTAAGGATACAAAATGTATCATAAAATGGAAAACAAGACGATTTTGTAAGAAGTTTGCAATGATCATGAATGATTGTGAATCTGTAAGGCAAGATTTCCTACGACTTGCATGTGTATCCCAGTCTATTATTTTGTCACATTGTTTCTGTGTTATGTGGCGATGCATGCAAAAATGGCAACACCTGAAGTGGCAACATACATGATCTTATTATGTAATGTCACGATTTCTTTTGGATCATATATTAAATAGTAATATTAAGTAGCAAAATCTTAACTTACCTTTTTTGATGGCATAAATAAGGGTAATGGAAGTCAAAAGTATAATCCTGATCATGGTAGTTCCATTTTAGCAGCCTGACTAAATCAGATGACATGCATAAGAGAGTGCTGCTGTTACACAATTAGTGCTGTCACTTGATTGTTGGTGATTGGTGTCATTGATTGGCGCGTGGTGGCGCTCCGTTACGCCACCTGGTCGCTCATTAAGATGACGTCGCCACGTGTCACATGACGTCACCATGACGCTCGCAAAACGGCCGTCTCAACTCATGTGGTGGAGTCACAAGTCACAGAAGTGAGAGCTAAAGTCAGCCATGTCATTTCATTGACATAGAAACATGTCATTTTCTTAAAACTTGGTAGTGTTGAACAACATGTCAGTACTCAAAAGCTCGGTCAGTATATATGAAGTTTGTGCAGACATTGAACTTAGACATGGATGAAAAGTTGAAAAGATAGATAGATAGATAGATTGAATGATTGATTGATATGTTACTGAAGACTGAAGTTAATTAGGCCTATCTTGTGTAAGTTTAACCTGTTATAGTCCCAATCATTTTCTTGTTTGATCAGCTTCCATTTTGCCTTCACCTGGATTGTGCCTCACTTGATCAAAGAAACATCCACCTGTTGTTGTCAGGTGTCCAGCTTGAATGACCCCTGGTCAAACTGCAGTGAAACTCCTGCCTCGCTTGTGGGCTGCCTTGCTTGTGGGCTGCCTTCACACTTTTTCGTCTGTGTACTTTACTCCACCTGTCTCACTTCAATGATGTTGTTGTATTAACACGAACAGTTGTGTCCACCTGTCTCCAACCTGCTTCAATGTCCTCAAGGTTTTTATCAGAGTTTATGAGTCTGGGTGGTTAAAAACTTCATCATATTTAAGAGACTATAGGCCTATATTTCAAAAGGTTCTTGGTGAATGACCTAACCCGAGTCGATATAGGTCTGCAAAGTATGACGCAGAAGTTCCTGCAGTGTATAATGTTCATACAGGGTGTAGGGGCTCAATTCACACATAACAGTGCAACGTGGCTGTATTTAAAAGGATGTTCAATAGTCAGATGGATTTTGGAGAAAAATTGGTCTCAAATTGTGATTGGTCACTGATTTTAGTGGGCCGACTAAATTTTCTTATCATATCTAGGCCTAGGCCTATTACTATTGAATTTGCACCAGGAGTCTTTGTGCTAGATAGTGGTTATAAGCTTGCGAAAGGAAGTACTCCCAAGACGCAATGTTAAAAGACAGGAACAATGGGTGTACTTACTTTTGCTGTAGTGGGAAACCTCAATGGTATGGTACAGGCCTTGGTTCGATGATGCACAGGGTTCCCACGCCTACCGGGAAATCGGGAAAACCGGGAAATTCAGGGACAGCTTTTCCCGATCGGGAAAAGCCTGGAAATACTGTATTTCTGTCAAAAACCTGGAATTCAATATCAGTGGTGCTATAGCCATAATCATGAGAATACATTAACATGGACTTCAATTGGAAATCATTGAAGGGTGTACTTACTTTCAAGAGCAACTGTACAAAGTGTACATGTTACGAACAAAGAAAAATGGTGAGCGGCCGAGGACCCCTTTGCGTGAAGGCTTCAGCCCGAGTAGCCCAATAATTGTGAAATGAAACTGATGCACCTGGGAGCATCCAGCTGAAGATCATCCAACTTAGAAGCATCCTCCTTAAGGGCACCCAGTTTAGAAGTATACAGCTTAGGACCATCCAAATTGGGAGCATCAGATTCAGACTCAGAAGCATCCACCTTTGGGGCAGCCAGTTTAGAAGTCCAAATTTGGAGTATCTGACTTAGAAGTGTCCCAACTTGGGGGCACCCAGTATAGAAGCTTCCAGTTTAGGACCATCCTAATCAGGGTTGTCCGACTTTAGTTTAGAAGTCCAGCTTTTGACCATCGAAATTGGGAGTATCCAACTTAGAAGCATCCACCATAGGGGCACCCAGTTTAGAAGTATCCAGCAGTGGCGCAGCCAGGATTTTTTCCAGGGGGGGCAAACCACCAAGGCATTTCCCCAAAATTGTAATCGCTACCAAATTAGCAAACGCAACAGCTTTTTGCGTGTCGCGCATTGTAAGACAATATTTAAAAATTCTTTCAGCAACTCATTATTGTTGTGGTTGTCCCTGAATTATTAATAATAACTGAGTAATATGTCTGGATAATATTGAAGAGTTGAGAATTGTTTAAAAGAGCTAAAGAAAGAAATTACTTCCTTGGTAGGCAATTCGGAGAAATTTACGGAAGATATAACTGAACAAATTAAGCGCTTCTCTGCAAAAATAGGAAAAGCTAGGATCTAAAATACTGGGAAATGAATGTTGAAAGGAAATAGTGAAATGTAAAAAAAAAGAAGCAGAGAAATTGATGTATTCTCTTTTTGGTAATTCAGTAAAGACTTAGGTAGATATATATATTTATATTAGGAAAATCCAGGACCATGAATCTGAGGGTGGAAAAATTCAGAATAACAGATCTTGTAGAGTTCTATGCATTCTGTTGAGAAATAAACATGATAAATGAAGCTCTTGAGAATTTTTCTGTTAGTTCATAGAAATATCACTTCAAAAATTATGGAGAAAATTTCGTTTCAAAGAACCTTTTTATTGAGGTTTTTAAAAGAGAAATTTTGTGGAATGTAAAAAAACAGTTTTTTTTTAAATTGGTAATTTTACGGGAAATAAGTTGCAAATTTGCAAAAAGTCAAATCAGAAAACTGGAAATCCTGCACATTTTGTTTGATACATATATTGAGAGTCTGAGCAACCTGCTGATGATGCAGCAGATGACCGTCAATCGAAGTAGCGAAGAATTAAGATGTTTAAGTACAAAATGATAAAAAATATTTGCAAACACCTTAGGCCTGGCATTTTGAAAATTTTTGTGGAATTTTTTGGAAGATGCATATCATTCGGGGCCAGAAAAATTGGGAAATCATGAAGAAAAAAAGGGGAAATTGTGAAGAAAAAATGGGGAAATCTGATAAAACTCCTCGTATAAATCCCCTTTTCTTTCAATTTCTTTTTATTTATTTCCCCATTATTTTTTTACAATTTCCCTCAATTCTGGTCATTTCCCCATTTTGCTCAACATTTCCCAATTTTGCTTATCATTTCCCCATTTTTCTTACTATTTCCCAATTTTTCTTCCTATTTTAGGCAATATATCTGCAAAAATTTCCCCAAAATCTTTTCAGGGGGGCAACTTGCCCCCCCTGCCCCCCCCGCTGGCTACGCCACTGGTATCCGGCTTAGGACCATCCAAATTGGGAGCATCGGACTTAGAAGCATCCAATGTAGGGGCACAAAGTTAAGAAGTATCCAGCTTGGGATCATCCAAATTGGGAGCACCTAACGTAGAAGCATACAACTTATTGGCACCCAGTTCAGAAGCATCCAGTTCGATCAGGACCATCTGAATTTGGAGCATCCCACTTAGAAGCATCCACTTTAGAGGCACCAAGTTAAGATATATCCAGCTTGGGACCATCCAAATTGGGAGCATCTAACTTAGAAGCATCCGTCTTAGGGGCTTTCAGCTTAGGAACACCCAGATGGCAACATTCAACTTCGGAGCTTCAGGGTTAGGAGCATCCAGATTTGGACCATTTAAAAAAAATGTATTATTGTATTAAGTTTTCGATTTTAACAATTTTAGCCAATAACTGTGGTTACAATTATTTAGCACTGTTACAAATACAATCTTTTAACTAAAACAACCCAAAATACGAGCAAAAAAAAATTGAAGTAGAGCAACTGTTTATCTTTGACATCACAGCACATCCTGAGCACCCAGTTTAGAAGCCTCAACCAATTGTCTTGCAAATCAGATTTTTGGGTTTACTTTAATTGTTTCATGGTATGTAGTTGTTACAGAGTGGATTCGTGTTTGTTGCCAGGCATCCATGTTGCCTGAAGCTGAATCAGGATTTATTGTTTTTGTGTACTTAAAAATTACAGTGACACACATTACTGCTGCATGTGGCTATTAATTTCATCATTTGACTCTCAGGTGGAAATGGTCCTGATCAGCTGAAAATTACTTGCCAAATTGACATGTAATGTTATATGATCTTTGAATTTTATTTAGTTCTTGAAATGTTACTGTCTTGCTTAAGATGAAAATTTAGAGCTTTTTTTTCTAAAAATGAATTTCTTGCCCAATTTTGGTGGAAAAGGTAAATTCTTCTCTGGCAGCCTTGAAATGAATAATTTATATGGGATGGATTTCTTGAAATTATAGTTTAAATTGCACAATTTAACCTCAGGTCTGATTCTCAGGATGTCTCATTCTTTGAAATAAATAATTACATCTGGTTATTCTGTGAAATTAATAATTTTCCTTTGGGGAAACTCCAACTCTTCTATTTGGAATATGGGAGTGCTCAGTCTGTGCTTGTGGTTAGGATTCGTACCACCAGGAGATGATATTTGATGATTTACAAATTAATCGGTTGTCGTGAAACATCTTCTGTGCTTGTCAGTTGATGTCAACATAAGACCTTTTAATTCAGAAGGCCTGTTACTATATTTGCTTTTTTTCTAACAGATAATTTGTTCTTCAGTCTTTACATTCATGTGGAATTTAATGCATAAATTTCCTTTGTGATTATTCCTATTGTGATTTGACTATGATTTCTTATCAGATTGTCTGTGTGTTTTATGACTGACATGCACTGCACTGTGTTTTCCTGAATTTTTTAGATGAAACTTACACCAGTACTGCTTACACTGATCGACACAAGAGGGAGAGACTTGGTTATGTTAACTTCAGTGGCCCCTAGTGTGAGAGAGAGTACATGTAATAAAGATGGGTTTCTTTGGACTTTGAGGGTTGAGCAAATCAGTGTGCATAACAAGAAAAACTGCAGGTATGTTGAAAACCGCATTTAAAGCAAAATAATAAATATATGTAGAGTAGATATGTAATTAAATAACATTGTTTGTAATTGTCACAAGGCGAACAGTTGAGATTGGCACTCCTTATTGCTTATGGACTGGAATATTAGTTTCTAGAGATGCTTGCTTGCTTGCTTGCAAGTGGAATCTCTATTGTCTGAGGAAGGCTCTGAAACTTATGACAACTGCCTTGGTCATGCTGTTTCATCTCTGTCATTAAAACTTTGCATACAGTCTCAATAGAATTTTGTCTTGCGTTGATAAACTTTTGGTGTCTTTCTGAGATGAAGAAATTAATAAAGAAAACAAACAGGCTGAGTCTCTGCAGGTCAAAGGTCAATCACCAAAAGTAGGTCACAGGCCAGATACCCTCCAGCAGGTCTTAGTGACAAATACCCTTGTGCAAGTCTCAGATGCCAGATACCCTTGTGCAGGTGACAGGCAAAGGGGTAGATACTATAGTCTATCATGGGCAGTCTATCTACAAGCATCTCTTAAAGTGCTTGTACGTTATTTTATTCTTTGCAGTGGTGATGAAATTAGATTAATTTTGTGATCATTCGCTGTTGTCTGTCTGTTCGTCAATTGTCCGAGAATAAAAGAAATCCAAATAAAATATATGGCCAAACTTCATACAGCATAACAATTCAAGGTAACCTATTTTCAAGCAGATTCATACAGCCATGAGTTGGACACAACGTAATTGGCAGATTGTTCTAAATGTTGATGCCTTTGTCCAACCAGTTACCAGCATCTTCTCTCGCCTCTTGGTGTAGCCCATTCAAATAACAACTTCCCCAATTTACCACAAGGTGTGCTTGTGTAGCTTGCTTGGACTATGCCCTCTAAGAATAGACCTACTGCTTTCTCATGTCTCTTGGACTTACTTTAAATCGTAATGATCACAAATATAGTAATACACTGCCCTACTTTAGTTGAGATCAACAATCTCTAAAAAGTGTAGCTCAAGAGTGTATATCTTGTTTTTCAAAGCTCTCTTTCTGGTCTTATGTCTGTAGGTTTTTGTGTTAAGTTTTACCAACATAAATGTCTTCCGAAAATCAGAAAAAAGCTTTTGGTACCTATACCGTTACTTTTTGGAATACATACTACGTGTAAATCAGGAGAGATTGAGACAACACTGAAAATCATATTATACAGTTCTTTATTCCATTGTGAACAATCAGATAATTAATTACATTGTAATAGTTTTGAACACCATTTGAATTTCTGTTATAAACAAGTCAGACTAGATTGTTGAAGCTAAATGCAGAGACTAGTATTGCAATATTTAGTAAGACAGACACACAAGTCAATTTTCTTTTCTTGCTAGCTCATGTACATTCAAGTGATTCTATTATTATAGCAACTTTAAATTGAGCTTTATTTCTGTAGCAAGGCTTATTCACAAAAGGAGTGGATTGAAGGTTTTTAGAAGTCACACAATTTCATGAGATCATCCATGTTCATGAGGAACAGTTGAAGTAGAAAATCATGTCAGTGCTGACAACATTAAATAATTACAAAACAATATGTACAACCATTTTTACATTAACTAAAATTATCATTTGGCAAGATAACAAAATAAATAGCAATAAATAATCTACATTGCAATAGTATCTGTTATAATAATAGCTATCATAATAATTATTTACAACCTAACAATTTTGATGTCTTCGACTACACTGGCATGCAGCATAACTCTATTTTTTACACAAGAATAAATATTTTATCACATTTCATCATAATACTCACTGCTTTGCTTGAAGCTATTCAGCCACTGTTTTAGTCCTTGTGAAATTTGGATACAGACCATGACCACAATGCTGTATGCACAATAAGCTGAAAGCTCCATTTCAAAAGTCAAATCTTATCACTGTATCAATAGTTTCTTAGATGTAAAATAACATTTCCAAATTCAGTCGAATTCCACGTGGTTTTTCCAAACATCAGTTTTCCAAAATCGACATGCCTGTTCATAAATCACTACTGTCCACGACTCATTGTCATTCTGAAAAATGTTTTAAGTACAACCGTCTGTGGATTCCATCAAGCACCCCAACATTGTCCACCTCTTGACTTTCGAAAAGCTTTGGATGTGGTGAACATCAAAATAAGCACCTCGTGGTCTATTTATTGACTTTCAAGAAGCTTTCGACTGTTCGAGCACATGGAACGCTATGGTTTTCAATCCACGGTCTCAGATTTAGTGCTGATTGTCAAATTTAAGTTAATCCAACTGTCCAACTTAAATAAATTCTTGACTCTCCGAAGCTTCAGACTTTGTGGACGAGTTCGTCCTTGTAGTAGAGCTTGTCGTCATCCAACTGATTGCTCTTCAAGTTGAGATTGTTCTGGATGTAAGGACCAGGAGTGCCTTGTAACTGACCTCCTCCCACTTTGCTGTTTAAGTAGTTGGCTGAATTGGAATATATCACTTCTTTCTCCTTTTCTTTCTTGTTGTGAATACTGCAAGGAAATGGAAATTGTGGAGTTATTTATAAAGTACAGCTGAGGCTCAAAATGATACAATAATTGTCATCTTTGCAATGCTATGGTTTAGGTTGTGACTTACTTTCTGCAGATGAGAAGGAGAACCAGAATCAAAAGAATGAACAACAAGGCTCCAAGGACACCTCCAACTATTGCAGCTGAAACAAAATGGTTAAAATCTATTAATTTACAGTTTTATGGATTAGATTGTAGTAATGTAGTATGCATGATCAAAGTCAAGCAAAATCGGTCAATGCATTGAAATTAAGGAAGCGACATTCATCATGAAGTCTCTGGAGTCATATTATATTCTGAAGACGCGATGGCCGAGTTAGACAAAACTACGACACATTACTATTGTGGTAAGCATGTGATTGTAAATGCTGTGCACAACCTTTGCCTATTTTCCTAACCAGTTTTATGAAGAAAATCTTATGAAAATGATAAGTTAACCTTTGAATGACTCACCTACTGGCACAGTTGGAGGGGGAACAGTGGTGGTGAGTTGACTCTGAGAAGCACTCTGAGTCTGTGTGCTGTGGCCTGGCAGCCATTGTGACGTCACCATGGCGTGGATGTGGTTCCTGGAGCGGGTGGTTGTGGTTGGGCTGGCGGTGGTTGTGGTGGTAGTGGTGGTTGGGTCTGGTCTCAGAGGGTCAGCTGAAATGATGAAGTGATTGTTTAGCTATGAAATCGACTCTGACTGACAAGCCAGTCTGCTGTTAAAGCAGGCGAGCAAGCTAGGCTGCAGACTGGTGAAATTCAAGTCGAACTGGGTATCGATTTGGCTTCTGGGTCACTAGAACAGTTGCCTATCACGTCCGCGCTCAGCAGAACTTGGCTGGGCTGCTTCAGAAATTCATGTAAGCGCGGACTTGACAGGCAACACAATCGGTGAAATGTTGTAGCCTGCACGCTAACGCTCGCAACTTCAGGCTACTGTAGCCAGAAATCGACTTACATGATTCTGCGACACATTTGGAGGTCATAGATTGTACTGTTTAGAATGGTTGCTTTGGAAGCAAGCCTAACATCAGACCACGATGAAACAAAAGTTTCTTTGACAATGACCAATTGTTATTGATCGTAAAATGAAATAATGCAATTATGAAGAATCCTTGAGTAACTGCGAAAACTTATGTGGACAGTAGAAGAATTGAAATTGATTTCTAAAGTTACCATAACCTAAAAATGATTTATAGCATAAACAACATACCCTCATAATACAACCAGAAGCCCTTGTTCTGGCCCATGAGGTCACTGTCGAAGGTCAGAGACATCTTGTTGTTATGAGAGGTGAACAGCCGACCCGGTTGCCTCTCCCCGCACAATATCTTCGAACCCAAAGGAGACTGAAGGTAGAGGTCATCCCTGCAGTCGTTGTTGGTGCCTCGCTCGAGGTCGAAGTCCAGCACGTGCAGTCGGATCTTCTGGTCGGGCTGCATCAACAGGTTGAGGCTGCAGTTTGTGTGGTGGTCGTAGTTGTTGGGGTATCTTGGAGTGTGGATGTAGGCCCATTGGCGTTGCAGGTGGTCTGTGCTGCAGATGTCAAAGCTATCTGCCACTGAAAAGTAATTTTGCAATTGGTAATTGTCATTAATCTGGTGAAATTGATCTTATATCAGCGCAGCCGTTGACCCCAGCATGCAAGCATGCCTCCAATGACCAGACTTAAGAAAAGTTTTCTGCAGTACTGTGCTTTTGTCATGCCATTTCTGTTTCGTTGCCTCCTTTAGTCTTGGTCAGCTTTGTCAACAGCCACCCTATTTCGCTTCACCAGTTATATCACTAAGCACAGGGCATTTGCTCACATGTCTACATTGGATTTTCGTGTATCTTCTGTTTCTATCAACCCATATTTTAAAAAGATTGACGGAGGTGTACGTCAAAGACACTATGCCGCCTCCATTGGCAACCTGCGGGTTCTTGTTGAAAGGGCTCAATGGTTTATTTGAGCCAAAGAACTTCAGGTGAGCATTATCAAACAATAAAATTATGAAGGGGTAGAATTCGGAAACATAGTATCAGTGGCATCAGGCCCTGTGGAGTTGATGCTCAAAAATGATGTGAGTACTTAGCAATTAGTTGGAGTTGGTGGGAAAATGCTTCAGAGGTACATTGCATTGATCATTGATCATTAATAAAACAAGCCTTAACGAGCCTAACTAATTCACTATCCCACCAAATGCATCATTCAATAGCTGACTTATTGGGCAATTAGTTAATTCGCCTTTGGGAGGCTGCTTGGAGGTAACTGCCATCTGTGTTACCCTTGGTAAAAGCTCACAAAAGGCAGTTTCGCATCATTGGTTGAGGCTAATAAGGGAAAGTTGGGGTTGTTGTTCTTCAATGATTTCCAATATTACCACCAATGGCTGCCACCCAGGGTTTACAGTGCAGTTTGATTGAGTGTTATGAACCCAGCTATATTAGTGGAGGGCACTGAGGGCAGTGAAAGTTAGCATTTAGCCTCAGTGTTAAGCACGGATGTCATCAATAATGGCATCTTTTTGGCTCCCAATAATAACTGAATCCAGTGTAAAAGCTGAAAGGTCCCAAAGGTTTACGTTTGGCTTCAGTGAACCCCAACAAAAGCATAATGTTATTATGTTAGGTAACCAAAAGGGGCTTGCCATAAAATGCTGTTTTAATGCTGGGTTACTTTGTGATACAGTGAAAGTCTTGAAAGTGAAGCTGGCTGCCTTCCAATCCGGCAGGTGAGGTGAGTGTTCCTGGACTACCAATATATCACCATTACTGCTTCTAGTGCTTTTGGTGGCCATTAAAGTCGGTGTGCATTACTCCCTGGGTAGCCAAGGGATAGAGCTTGCAGAAATGCAAACAAACAGCTAATGTGTACAGTACAATGATGTTGTTGGTTTTTGTTACAAATTAAAACTTAGTTTATACACTTATACACTGTATGAAATAGTTATGATAAGAGGGTGAATGCACTACTCCATGTGAATAACCTTGGGAGTAACTAGCCTAGTTTCTTCAAGGGATAACTAACTGGAATTACAAGTTATATTGCCTGATTTATGGGGAAAAAAAGATATAATATGTAGTGACTTACCTGGAATACATTGGTAGTTGACTTGCAGGTAAGTACTGTACAGTTCACAATTAGGAAGTTTCCTTCCAAAGTCCCCTGTGGGCAGGTTGATGCTGCAGGAAGGCCTGCCAATGCATCTGAGATTGCTCTCAGTGTCTTGCTTGTAACAATCTCCACTTGTATATCCACACTGTGTCCCATGGCCATAGATGAGAGCATTAATCCTCACCATGTATCCCACTCCACACTCCACGTTGAGCACTTTCTCGGTCTGGTTGATGCAGGCTCCAAGGACCATCTCGTCTCCCCCTGAAGGAAGAAGTTTAATTCAATTAAAATCAAATTGAGTGTTGCCTCACAAGTGTGGCATGGAGCCTAGAGCGAAATTTTCTAAAAAAAAGTCCATATGATTTAAGAATGATTTGTTGCATTATTATTATGGCACAATAAATTTATGGAATTGAATCACAACTTTATAACAATAATTTAATTGTGGCTCATGCCATGCATTTGGAAAAGTAATTGACATATCTGAATGCATACCAGCTGTAAAATTATGGAAAATGACCTTAATGGTAGTCCTTTTTGTGAGCATTTTTTTGCTATCTTCATCTTATCATGAAATGTTATAAATTTCAAACTACGCTTTTGGGTTGAAAAATGGGCTTTTAAGTATTGTTGACAAGGCTAACTGAATTGGCCAAGTTTAGCTGGTTGGGTATCGACTGGTTATTCAGATCAACATATTCATTTCATAATCGCTAATCGCCCGTGTTTTGCTTGTGGCCATCCTTCCCATTGATACCTGACATAAATCTGCTGATATTGACGATAAATGTGTTTTTATTGCCACATGCCTTTATACCAAGCTGTGTAGCTGAGTGGCAGAGGGGAACATGTGGCCAGTTTAGAGTGAGTGAACCTCTGGCCACATGTTTTGATCATCTTGTTGATCATGCTGTTGATCATGTTGTATCTTGGCCATGATTTCCTCTGTGTTTGTGTCTATTTTCGTCCTGACTTCTATTTCAGTCTGGATACTCTAGATAGACTAGATGGTTCAAGGATGAGATGCAATGTTGCTGATGCTGCTCCCAGTGTCTCCTGTCAAGCAGTGGCAAGCAGCCAACTGCAGTTCACTAACATCACTATATAACATGTATTACACAGGAACACCTCATACACTAAAAGGCTGAGCTGCTTAGTCTCTTCCCAGGCACAATAGTACACAAAGCCTCTCACTTGTAAATTCTGCCAATCTTCTCAACGACTCAAATGACTCAAGTCTATCCCATTGCCAAATCCTTGGGACTAGGCTTGAATGAAAATGAAGTTTGTTTTGAATGACAATGAAGGAAGTTTGTGGCGTTCTGAGTCAAGCAACAGGAAAGGAAAACTGTGCAGTTCTAATGGAATCTAGTATCACAATTTGGAATTGTCAGCTACATCAATAAATCACACTTGGATGATCTTTTTGTAATATGATTGATGTCCTAAAAGATTTCTCAGTTGGGATGATGGACAAGTGTTAGTCTTATGGAGGCTACCTTTGATACAAAACAAAAATGTTTTGAAATTTTGCTCATGCAAAGTCACGACAGAGCCTCGAATAATCAATAGCCAAGCTTCCTATTTTATAGCTCATGGTTCAAACTTCATATATTGGAGACTATGATCATGAGATTCCTTGCATAGGCCTATATGCCCTTTGCAATTAATTGTTATTCTTGGCAAGCCCAATTGCTTCAGTGCACTATTTGTAGATTTCTGAGGTTAGTGAGTCAAATATTGGTAGCATTGCCCATGATAGCTGAGATGCTGTTTGATCATGGCAGATGTTTTTGAGGGCAAAGACATAGCCATGATCCCACCTGCCTGTATTTGCTCATCTATTATGCTCTTACTTTCTAACTCTTTATTTGGGACAAATGTTTTGTATTGATAGGTTGAGTATAGGGCCTATGCCTTGATAATGTAGATGTATTGTGTAACTTTAGGTGTACAATGTAAAGTTATATTGAACTTTTAACATTTGTATTTGGCTGACAACCTATAAATATGGTTTGACTTGTATGTCTCTCTTGGCTTGTCAAATGTCAATTGGAGGAACAATGGAACATGTATGAGAATCACCTAATAATTGCAATGGAGAAGCAACATTAGAAATACTGTACTGAAATACAGATCATCCAAGTATGACAAGCTAGTACAGCGATACATTGACTAATGCTTTGCCTGCAGCCAAATCAGCACATGGTATTTGCAACTATTTGGGTTGTGATTTGTCCATAATTATTCACATTTAGCCCAGTTGCTTGTGGGGCATATGGCTGGCATTCAACATACCACTGGCTCTGTACCATAAGTTCTGATCCAGCAAGTAATCCATAAATTGGTCATGCTTGATTGAGCCCCATTCATGCCAGCTATTTGGCTTTATGTTTGGCTTATCAGAGTGGAAAATCACTCAACGAAATACAACAATATTGTATTGCAGCTCTAAACGATTTAATGAATTTACTGCATTTTGTTTCTCTTTTTAAGTCATGAATTCTGCATGAACTAGCTTGTTAACAAACTGGACAATTTACAGCTGTGCATGGTAAACTGGGTAAACTCTTTGCTCGGTGAACTGAGCCCACTGACTGAGAATCAATTAAACAAGTACAGTCCCAAATACTCTACATAATTAGTACATGGCCATAAGTATAAGTTACATGCACTCATTATTGATTGCCAATGTCATTAAAGCAAGATTTAATCAGTGTATAAATTTACCGAGTTGCCAAAAGCAACATGACTGCATGTACTCTCTCCTTGACATCTTATGATTTGTTATGATAACTTATGAATAGATGAAGAAGATATAAAAGCTAATTACATAAATCTTAAGGCTATGATATGTGGAATTCTTGAGGTTGAGTGGAAAATGTCCCATGGCTAAATTGGCTCGGTTCATCTCAGCAGCTGATTTTCCGCAGGGTCCAATGAATTGATAACACCATACATTTTTGTCATACCTTCTTCACTCAGCTGTTGTCATTTAGATGATGTTTTGGGAAAAATACTAATTTACAGTTTTGGTGTATCATGCTTTTCCTGAATGTTACTAAAAATGCATCTGTCTATATATATTCGTCTGGGTCATGGGGTGTGGTGAGGCTCAAACGAGACAGAATGACAGCTAGTGTCATCCGAGATGTCATGATTATTAATCTGTAGAAATAGCAATCCACTAATTCTGTTAAGCAGGTGACATGACCTGAAATATTGTGATCATAAATACACCCAAGCACTACTGTACAGGGTTTTGAAAGCAATAACTGTCATGGAGTTATGAGGATGTCTTATGTTGATTTTGTCAATATTCGTCAATATCTCGTCTGCCGACGATCTTTGGAATGTAATCGACTTACCCTTGTGTTTTGGTGTGTCCATCGGGTCAGCCCATGTCCAGGATAAGAGACCAGTGGCTATTAGAAGCCACGTGGACCCTGGCATGGGACAGAAGGAAGCAGGTAGCATGGTTGTCTGTCCAGAAGATCACATGTCTTCTTGAAGCTGCTCTAATTCCGCCATTGCAGTCTAACCCATGAGAGGAGTGATGGCGTCGCCCTAGCAACCAGGATGCAGATGAAGCTCAGGGCAGATCAAGCAGCGCCTGCAACAATTCACAACACTTGTATCGATTGTCCTGCTCTCAACAAACTGATCCTAAGCTGCCCCACCATTCCTCCATTCCACGTCCCTTCCTTTAGAATTCCTTTTTTGCCAAAAAAGTTCGTCTGCTATCTCCTTCGAACACTCCCCGAATGCTCAACGGCGCGTGCCACCATGTGTGTAAGACGCAACGTCACAGCTGCACGTGGCCAGGTTAGCAAAAGGAGAAGGGGGGGGGTGGTCTTCAACTGCATGTTACAGCCTTCCTTTTATTAGCCCTAATTAATAGCAGTCTTTGAAGAACGGGCCTTTACAAAAGCAAGCTGCTCGATGTGTTGTCAATTTGTTAATTGTCAAAAATTACAGCCAAACGAGGCAAAAGAGTGGACCTCCTTTTCCTGATAATAAAAATAAGCAGGAAATGATTAGATTGAAGTCGGAATTGCGCCAAAAAGTATTCGAAAAACCCTAGAAGAAATGCCAATCTTAATATTTTGGAGGAAACCTTGCCAAATTAAAAATAGTGTGCAAAAATAAAATAGATCTTGTATAGAGAAGAACATGCACACCTGCTCTTGAAAGGTCTTGTTATTGAATATTCTAAAAGATGGCGGGAATTGTAATGGCGGGAGATGCGCCAGTCCTCAAGGCAGACGTACAGATGTCATCAGCCAGGTGTGATCCAGGAGGGACGCATGCAAAAATTGGGACACCGAATTGTTGACATTGTCATGACCTCATCAGTAAATAAACGGTCTGAAAATATGATTGATAGCAACTAAGTATAAACTACTGATTTGTCTTAATATTATGTGAACTGGGGGAGATCGGGAAAAAAAAACACATCAAGATATTGCTGACGAGGTAAATGTTAATTTCAAAGAAGATATATTAAATTTTGATCTTGTAGATATAACTATTAGGCTACTAACACACGCAGTTTTGAAAGGTTCTCAAAAGATGCACCTGTTGTCTAGCGCAAAACTTTTAATATGTAAATGGCACAACCATGAAATTTGCGCAGCTCTTAAAAAGTTTTTTTAGGATATATGGTTTTGCCATAACTTTCATTAAATTTATTTCATATTCAATGTATTTATGTAACTTTTTCAAAGAAATTGAAAGACGGATATATAGAAAAATAGAGAGAAATTTAGACTAGAAACTATAAGAAAAATAAAATAGATCAAAAATAGAATATATAGAAAGAAAGATAGATAGATAGATAGATAGATAGATAGATAGATAGATAGATAGATAGATAGATAGATAGTAAATAAATAGGATTAAGAATGAAAAGAAGACTACACTGAAAGCTGCCAAATTAAAGTCTATGCTAGATTGTTGATATTACATAATAGTGATAACAAAAACAATAACATGATCTGCATGTAGATTAATTGCTCACTGTTACATAATCATCAGTTGACAAAGATTATGTAACCTTAATTTTGTTATGTTTTCTTGTTGTCTGTTTTGAAATGAATTGAATCACATGTTAATAAATTTAATTTAGCTTGTCAAGGCTTATAATGAACTATTCCACAAAAATAATAGAAACGGGAATATTAATGGAGAAAATTGAATTTTTAAGACACTTTTGAATATGAATGTGTCATGTTTTGTTAAATTCGAAACTAAATCATTGATAAGAAGCTGGTCCCACTTGACCTAGTTTCCTGCTGTCGACCATTGATGTTGAGACCATCACTGCACAGATTTTTGAAACCTTTCTTGTGCTAAATTTCGCTTCGCGAAACGGCCTTCGGCCGTTTCGCTGCGCGAATATAAATGTAAGAACTGCATTAAAAACACGTCTTTTTTTTTTTTCACCTATATTTACTCAGACATGCTTTTATTCTGTGGGACTTTAAAGTATATTTTGCCATTACCGACGACCTCTTCCATTTTCCCAGTTTGTCGTCTGACTTTGCTTATTTCTATTTTTGAAGGAGTCACGTGAGGCCACGTGCTGAGCACGCGACAAAAGATCTCATGGCTTTTGAGAACCCCTCTTTCCTTTGAATGCTGAATAAATATATTTGACAAGTAAAATTCACTGGCACACCTAAAATGGAATATTTTAATGGATTTCTCAAGAAGTGTCAAAGACTATCCAACAATTTTTCTCATGAGGCACGACATTGTCAATTGAATCTTTCGTCTGGAATGATTAGGCTTAAGTCTTTCAAAGCAGCCGAGTTTGATATCAAGTATGGCTAAAATGACAATGGTAAACTGGTTTCCAGCTCAGAAATAGACTTGTCTACCGTTCTCTGAACTTCAACTAACATGAGTCTAAAATGATTATCATATTATCCATTCTGATGAAACCTTTTCTCCCAATGAAAGACATTTGCCAGCAACGCTGGAGGCAGCCAGGGGCACCCTAGCCACCCTGCTAATCACCCTGGGGTGTTGACATTAATATTTGGCAGGGTGCCTCAAATTGTGCCCTTGTCCAAAAAAATATGAAATGGCTGTGTCTCGTCAAAACACCTGCTCCCTTCAGATTATTGCGCAGTAAATATCAAACTATTACCATAACATTAAGCTTATAAGGTCTTATTTTAATTACAAGTGTCGTGATTGATCCAGATTTCTTTAACTTCAACTGCCGACATTGGGGGGAGGGTTGGTCTAGTGGTAGCATGCTGGTGCTGGGCTGCCAATCGCTTGGTCCAGGGTTCGAATCCAGCTCTTGCCGGGTCACCTGGGCCTATGCTGGATGGCTGTTTCAATCATCCTTCGCCTCATTGCCGTGTCCTCCCCCTGTACTAATTAGCCTATCAAGTGCATAAATACAGGATGTAAAGCCCCAATCATCCATCCATCAACTAACTATAGGCTACATTGTATATGTGCAATCCTCTCTGAGCAAGAAAGTATTATGAATGCAAAGTGCATGCATGGTCAAGAAGTTATTGATCAAAAATAACTAACGGTCATGTCATACCCACATTTACTGTGACTGTAAAAAAACCTGATGACTAATCAACAGGTTGCATGATAAGGTGTATTAATTAGGCCCAATTATTTCCCTGTCATGTATCTACCGCTATCCATGTATGTTGGTAATAAATATGGAGTACCTCTCCTAACCATGCTGGCTGCAGACTGGTGTAAATTGCCTCACGTTCCCAGCAGACATGATGTTATTCCTGCTGATGATTTCTGACTCATGTTAAGAAATTTTCTTGTGCTAAAAGCCAAAAGGTACACATTCTGTATGACCCTCCGCCACCTGTGGAAAAAGTTTTTCTTCCTTCTGCATTTGTTTTTAGTTTCAGGGGAGTGATGTAGTGTTGCATATCTATCTATCTATAGATTTCTATCTATCTATCTATCTATCTATCTATCTATCTATCTATCTATCTATCTATCTATCTATCTATTAATTTACTTGTCATGCAGTATTAGAAGCAGCTAGGGTGTGAACATTACATATTACATAATACTAAGTTACCAAGTTACTGATTGATTGGTGTCAAAGCAATACCATTCAATGATATACGTTTTTTACCTTCAGCGAACGAAGTTCGAAGAAGGTATTGTAATCACTTGGGTAAAAATGTTGTCCGTCCGCCGGGCGGGCGGGCGGGCGGGCGGGCGGGCGGGCGGGCGGTCGGGCGGCGGGCGGATAGATCGTTTCCGGGCCAGCACTCGGCCTCTATTGAGTGTACAAGGATGAAATTTGGTACACATATAGCCTGTATGGTCTAGTTGTGCCTTTTGATGCTCTAATTGATAGATATTCAATACCTTTTGAAATAATTGAGAAAATATAAAAATTATTTTTGTTCGTTTCCGGGCCAAATCTCAGTCACTATGGCATGTGCACTTATGAAATTTGGTACAGATGTGGCCTATATGGTCTAGTTGTGCCTTTTGATGGTCTCATTGATGGATATTCTATACTTTTTCCAAAAATTTGGAAAATAGAAAAATATGTATTTTGTTAGTTTTTGGGCTGAGACTCGTTCATTATAGCATGTAAATGGCTAAGGTTTGGTACACACATGGCCTATAACGTCTAGTTGTGCCCTTTGAAAGGTCTGGTGGAAAATATTAAATGCTATTTGAAATATTGAAAAAAAAGGAGAAAAAAAAAATTTTTTGTTTCTGGCCCAAGACTTGGTCACTATTGCATGTACATGGATAAAGTTTGGTACAGATATGACTTATATGGTTTAGTTGTGCCTTTTCATGGTCTGACTGATACATATTCTATACTTTTTGTAATATTGAGAAAAAATATTAAAAATACTTATTTTCTTATAGGAGCCAAAATGTGCCCACTATTGCATATACAGCAATGCCATTTCCTACACGTATCACCTATAAAATGTAGCAGTGCTTTTAGACTTGTATTTAACACTTTTTGAATGATCGGAAAAAAAATTGGTGCATGCATAAAACCGTACCATAATATAAGTAAATTAGTATAATAAGGCCCTTCCCTGCTTTTACAAACCCTGGCAAGCACACAGATAGATCGCAGGGCAGCAGGCAAATAACAGATAATAGAATGCCATTACTCGACCACTGTTGCATACCTATAATATACGGAATTTGGTAAACACAACAATTTTATGATGTAATTGTAATCTTCTAAATGTGTTATTCGCTGAAGGTTTGCTGCTGCGCAGCCTATGTTTTACCTGTATAGGCCTATATTTGAAGTTGAGTTATATTTCGAACTTGGTCTGAGTGACCTGCATTCATTTCAGTTCATATGTTTTTTAAAAATACCTAGTTGCTTTTTTTTTTTTGTGTTCATTTTTATTTTAGCGAGATGGAGTGGAGACTAGAGTGAACCTGCGTTTATTTGAGCAGTTTTATTTGCACCACCACGTACTTACTCACTACAGGTAACCCAATGCAGTGCCCTGAACCCACCTTTTGAGTAAAAAGAAACACAAAAAAAAGCCACTGAAACAGACTAAACCCCCTGATTTTTGTACCGTGCGTGGTCGTTCTTGTTTTCAGTGAATTTTGTACTGGGTCAACTTGGGTGTGATAAACATTCTGGGTAAATGATGTGAATGCATAAAATGGTGTGATAAACACTGCTCCGAGCATTCAAGGTTTATGTACTTCATTGCCCATACACTGTTACAAGTATAGTTACCACATTTCTCTCCCTCAAAATTCACGATAAAATGGAATTTTTGAGCTTTGTATATAGTCAAAAGCATTGAAAGGCTTATTCTTTGGTATGACCTAACAACCGCAGTTGGACAACACAAGTGATTATTGGACATAGACGAGAGGTAATTGGAAATACCTAAGGGTAACTAAATGTAGCTAAAAATTACTTTCTGTAACAACTAACTAATAACCTGCAACAAGTGGTTGGCATGGTATTATTGGGGGCCAGTCGAAATCTCCTTTTCCCTAAATCTACTTCTCCAAAATCTACGACTGACAAAATCTACTTTTGACAAAATCACCTTTTTTCTGTCAAAATCTACTTAATTTTACAAAAATCTACTTTTCCCAAAATCTACTTTTGGAAAAATCTCCTTCAAATTATTTATTTATTTCATACATATACGGATTTTTTGGTTGGCCTCTGCAGCGATTTCTAATCTTTGAGAGGTCTTTTGTACGTAAACTTTTGAAACTTTATACTCCTAATGAGACATTACTTCAAAATATTTTGGAAATAAAATTTATCGGAGTCTGGGTCATAAATCGAAATTTGTCTTTAATTCACTTATCAGGCTTTTTCACCTGTATATTTAAATATATTTGCCCATAAACTGATATTTTCATGACATAACTGTCATTCATTTTGAACTTGAATGCTAACTGCTGTTCTAACAATGGCTGTTGTCTTAATTGCAATTCAAACACTGGCCACTGTCTTAATTGCAATTCAAACACTGGCCATTGTCTTAATTGCAATTCAAACACTAGCAATGCATTGTATATATTCTAAAAAATTGCAATTACTTAGACATATAGCATTCATATAACGTTCAAGTAATATTAATTTGCTTGTAAAGTTTACATCTTTTTTAAATTTCGATATTTTACTGCAAGTAAATAATGAAATGATAAATTCATCTGAACTAATAAATTTCAAGTAAACAGAATCGTTTTTCACACTGAAATTGTCTTTGACTTACTAAGCAAGAGTAAGAGTAAATCAAATCTAAAATGGGTGCAATGACAAGTTTCACTAATTTCGTATTTCGCCATTTTACCTATTTATTTGACTAGCAGTTCACTTCAATCAATGATTTACTTAGTCATTTTACTTATTTTAGACCACGGGCCAGAAAGTGAAACCCTCCCCCCCCGGAGGGAATTTTCGGGACCCCCTTAGTTTTCTTCCTGGATGTGTTAGGAGTTCATTTCAGGTTGTTTCCGCAATTTAAAAGCGTGGAAACTCCAGAAAAAATCACTTTTTCTGAATACCGCGTGACGAATTTCGATATTTTTAGCGTGACGCACTTTCCTTCACCAAATTGGCAATAACTCCCTCAATAATCATCTTTATGACACAACAAAGGTGTCATTGGAACCACAAATAAGCAGGCTACATGATACAATGTTGTTATATTAAAAAATATGGACTTAAATTTGTTAGGAAGCCATTTTCCTACCCCTACCCCTACATTTTATTTAATAAAATGATTTCCGCCCATATATAATCACCAATTGAGTCTAAAAACTATGCAAAATAATCATAAATTCAGCCTGGGTGAATTTAATCAATCATTTTTAAAACAACTATCAACACTAGAAACACACAGTCACAAATAAATCCATAAAAATCTATTTACCTGAGCACTGCATCGGGAATTTAGTTGTTTTTAGCGTAACAGACTTTCTGTCACAAAGTTAGCCATAACTCCTCAATAATAATTTTTATTACACAATATAGGTGTCCTTGGAACCACAAATAAGAAGGCTACATGATAAAATGTTGCTTTAGTTGAGGAGAGGGACTGAAGTTTAACAGAAGGCCATTTTTTTACCCCTACCCCTAACATGTTATTTAAAAAAAAAGATTTCTGAACACTTATAATCATCAATTTCAATTAAATTAAAAAACAAAAAAACAAATTGAGACTGGGTTAATTCTCTCCCATCAGTTGTATGGTAATTCAGTATATTTACTAAGCTATCTGCTGCATATAGTATATCTATTTTGGAAAAGGGGTCTGGACACCACAGCCCCACCTTTGTTAAATTTGGACTGTCGCAGATTTTTGCTAAAATTTGAACATTTCCACACATTGAATTGGCTGTAAAGTGGTCATGGAAATGGCCAGGCATATTAAGTTTTATATGGTGATTTAGTATATTTGCCAGGCTATCTGGTGCATATAGTTTCATTTGGTAAAAAGGGTGTGGACACCCTAGCCACACCTTTGTTAAATTTGGACTATCGCAGATTTCTGCTAAAATTTGAACACTTCCACTCATTGAATTGGCTGTAAAGTGGTAATAAAAATGATAAAGCATATTAAGTTTTATATGGTAATTTAGTATATTTACAAGGCTATCTGGTGCATATAGTTTCATTTTGGACAAACGGTCTGGACTACCTAGCCATGCCTTTGTAAAATTTGGAATGTTGCAGATTAAATTTTGCTAACATTGAACACTTCACATTGAAATGGCTATAAAGTGGTTGTAGAAATGGCCAGGCATATTAAGTTGTATATGGTAACTTAGTATATTTACCAGGAAATCTGATGCATACAGTTTCATTTTGAACAAAGGATGTGGACACCCCAGCAGTAAGTGAAAGTGTGAGAGTATTCAAATTTTTGGCAAGAATTTGCGATACTCTACATTTCATAAAGGTGTGGCAAGGGTGTCTAGACCCTTTGTCCAAAATGAGGCTATATGTACTAGATAGCCCTGGAAAAAATATTTAATAACTATTTTAAACTTGATATGCTTTATCATTTTTATTACCACTTCATGGCCAATTCAATGTGTGGAAGTGTTCAAATTTCAGTAAAAAATCTGCGATAGTCCAAATTTCACAAAGGTATGGCTGGGATGTCCACAGTCTCCACACCCTTTGTCAAAAATGAAACTATATGCACCAGATAGCCTGGTAAATATACTACATTACCATATTAAACTTAATATGCTTTATCATTTTTATTACCACTTCGCAGCCAATTCAATGAGTGGAAGTGTTCAAATTTTAGCAAAAATCTGCGACAGTCCATATTTCACAAAGGTGTGGCTAGGGTGTCCACACCCTTTTTCCAAAATTAAACTATGTACATCAGATAGCCTGGCAAATATACTAAATTACCATATAAAACTTAATATGCTTTATCACATTTATTACCACTTTACAGCCAGTTTAATGAGTGGAAGTGTTAAAATTTTAGCAAAAATCTGCGATAGTCCAAATTTAACAAAGGTGTGGCAGGGGTGTCCAGACCCGTTGTCCAAAATTTAACTATATGCATCAGATAGCCTGGCAAATATATTAAATCACAATATAAAACTTAATATGCTTGGCCATTGCTATGACCACTTTACAGCCAATTCAATGAGTGGAAGTGTTCAAATTTTAGCAAAAATCTGCGATAGTCCAAATTTCACAATGGTGTGGCTGTGGTGTCCAGACCTTTTTTCCAAAATGAAACTATATGCATCAGATAGCCTGGTAAATATACTAAATTACCATATTAAACTTAATATGCTTTATCATTTTTATTACCACTTCGTAGCCAATTCAATGTGTGGAAGTGTTCAAATTTTAGCAAAAATCTGCGACAGTCCATACTTCACAAAGGTGTGGCTAGGGTGTCCACACCCTTTTTCCAAAATTAAACTATATGCATCAGATAGCCTGGCAAATATACTAAATCACCATATAAAACTTGATATGCCTGGCCATTGCTATGACCAGTTTACAGCCAATTCAATGTGTGGAAGTGTTCAAATTTTAGCAAAAATCTGCGACAGTCCATATTTCACAAAGGTGTGGCTAGGGTGTCCACACCCTTTTTCCAAAATTAAACTATATACATCAGATAGCCTGGCAAATATACTAAATTACCATATAAAACTTAATATGCTTTATCATATTTATTACCACTTTACAGCCAATTCAATGAGTGGAAGTGTTCAAATTTTAGCAAAAATCTGCGATAGTCCAAATTTCACAATGGTGTGGCTGTGGTGTCCAGACCTTTTTTCCAAAATGAAACTATATGCATCAGATAGCCTGGTAAATATACTAAATCACCATATAAAACTTGATATGCCTGGATATTGCTATGACCAGTTTACAGCCAATTCAATGTGTGGAAGTGTTCAAATTTCAGTAAAAAATCTGCGATAGTCCAAATTTCACAAAGGTATGGCTGGGGTGTCCACAGTCTTCACACCCTTTGTCCAAAATGAAACTATATGCACCAGATAGCCTGGTAAATATACTAAATTACCATATAAAACTTATTATTACATGACCACTATGCTTGAGCGATGCTGATTGGCCTAAATCAGTCACATGACGACATCATAAAAACTCATATTGCATGGTTCGGGTGCAATATGAGATTTTTCCAAAAAAAAATTTTTTTAACAATTTTTTTCTTTTCAGATTTTTTCATATTGCATGGTTAGAGTGCAATATGAGTATTTATAAAAAAATAAAAAAATTCCAAAAAAATTTTTTTTTTCATTTTTGTTTTTTGACTGAAAAAAAAAAAATTCTGAAGAATTCTTTTTTTTCTGAATGGAATATTATATTGGAAGCATAGTGGTCATGTAATAAAACAAATACGGCACTTATTATCGTGCAATATGAAAATTTATTTGCACTCGTAAATTCATATTGAACTCGGGCTGCGCCCTCGTTCAGTATGAATTTCCTCGTGCAAATAAATTTTCATATTGCACTCATATCATGCCGTATTTGTATAATATGCTTTATCACATTTATTACCACTTTACAGCCAATTCAATGAGTGGAAGTGTTAAAATTTTAGCAAAAATCTGCGATAGTCCAAATTTAACAAAGGTGTGGCCAGGGTGTCCAGACGCGTTGTCCAAAATTAAACCATATGCATCAGGTAGCCTGGCAAATATATTAAATCACAATATAAAACTTAATATGCCTGGCCATTTCTATGACCACTTTACAGCCAATTCAATGTGTGGAAGTGTTAAAATTTTAGCAAAAATCTGCGATAGTCCAAATTTAACAAAGGTGGGGCTGGGGTGTCCAGACCCCTTTTCCAAAATATATATACTATATGCACCAGATAGCTTAGTAAATATACTGAATTACCATACAACTGATGGGAGAGAATTAACCCAGTCTCAATTTGTTTTGTTTACTTAGAATTTAACTGAAATTGATGATTATAAGTGTTCAGAAATCTTTTTTTTAAATAACATGATAGGGGTAGGGGTAAGAAAATGGCCTTCTGTTAAACATCAGTAGGTCTCCCCAACTAAAGCAACATTTTATCATGTAGCCTTCTTATTTGTGGTTCCAATGACACCTACATTGTGTAATAAAAATTATTATTGAGGGAGTTATGGCTAATTTTGTGACAGAAAGTCTGTTACGCTAAAAACAACTAAATTCCCGATGCGGTGCTCAGGTAAATAGATTTTTATGGATTTATTTGTGACTGTGTGTTTCTAGTGTTGATAGTTGTTTTAAAAATGATTGATTAAATTCACCCAGGCTGAATTTATGATTATTTTGCATAGTTTTTAGACTCAAATGGTGATTATATATGGGCGGAAATCATTTTATTAAATAAAATGTAGGGGTAGGGGTAGGAAAATGGCTTCCTAACAAATTTTAGTCCATATTTTTGAGTAAAACAACATTGTATCATGTAGCCTGCTTATTTGTGGTTCCAATGACACCTTTGTTGTGTCATAAAGATGATTATTGAGGGAGTTATTGCCAATTTGGTGAAGGAAAGTGCGTCACGCTAAAAATATCGAAATTCGTCACGCGGTATTCAGAAAAAGTGATTTTTTCTGGAGTTTCCACGCTTTTAAATTGCGGAAACAACCTGAAATGAACTCCTAACACATCCAGGAAGAAAACTAGGGGGGTCCCGAAAATTCCCTCCGGGGGGGAGGTTTTCACTTTCTGGCCCGTGGTCTATTTAGGTATAGTCATTTAAATGATTTAGTCAGTCATGTAGTTTGTTGATTTAATTAAGTTTCTTTAAAATTGGAGAACAAACGTGAATAGACAACGTGAATCATTTCAAAGAGCATAATCATAGGTTTTTATCGCAACGAGAAGAAAAATATATTTCATGTGTTAAACAGATTTTAGAGCTTAGATATTGTATATTACCAGGTTTTAATCAAGATGAAGTTTTTAACATTTTCTTCAATTTGTGCACAATGTGATATTGATTTTCTCGTATAATTTTATTAGCTTCTGTGATATCTGTTTTTATTAATTAATTGTATACCATTTTTGTACATATATTGTATAATTGTGTGTATGAAATAAATGATTTATATATTTCAGAATTTACTTACAAATTTGGCATTTAAGCCAATGCGTCTGAATAAGTAATAACAATCATTTGAATGAGTTAAAATGCGGTATTATACCTAGAATTAATCACCCAGAGAATATACTCAGTGGAATTATTTGGTTTATTCCGTAATATTTAAAACAGATCTATATAGGCATGCCAAATAAGCCAGATTTATTTGCAAAATATTCGTTTCAGTCATTTTAGGAATGAGATACTACATTCCTTAATATTTCAAACCACAATTGGGTTTGTATAATTATTAAGTAGATTTTGGAAAAAGGAGATTTTGGCAGATGTAGATTTTGGCAAAATGAAGGAGATTTTGGTTTTCAAAAAAAGTAGATTTTGGTAGGAAAAGTAGATTATGGAAAAGTAGATTTTGGAAAAAGTAGATTTTGACTGGTATTCTTATTATTATAGGTGCCTGGGGTAACAAGAAGTGGCCATACTACCCCAGTGGCTCACTAAACCTCAGGTGCCCTGGGATCCAATAGACACCTGAGAGGTACCTGATAGGGGTTGTGACCTTTGACCTGGAACAAGTTTTCAACAGGGTCTGCATTCTGCAGCAGCAGCAATAGCATCTCAGGTGATGAAGGAGACATGCTCCAAGCACTTGCCTGTCTCATCAACAAGACAAGAACCTGCTGAAGATGGAGGGTGCACTAAAAGTCTTTTACCAGCAGTTGTCTGTCGAGTGCTGTATGTTTGGGGATGCACAGATGGTTTGGGGTGGGGTGGAAGTCGAAGTGGTATAACTACCTGAACTCTGATGCAGCATGTACAGTACCTGTTGGATTGGAGGGTGAAATGGGTATTAATAGGGGGTGATGAGGTGGGTGGGGTAGTGTGTATGATCCCTTTAGTATTCTCTATGGTCCCATGATATGGTGATGTAAAGGCCTAGGACTACGGTACATATTGCCTTGTGCTAAGGTGTTAATGTAAAATTAATTTGCAGAAGCCTTGTTTTGTCTTTAGTATTTTTTTTTTCATGTGAATGTAAAAGTATAAGCCTTGCTGGGTTGTGGGAGTCCTCAACGTGTAAAACATTTGTGCCCTACCCCATGTGAGGATCTTTTACTTGCCCAACACAGGCACTGATACAGGGACCTGCCAATTTAACTCATCTGAAAAACATCTTGCTGGGATTTTGTCTTTAAGGTTCACTGAAAATATATTAGATTCACTACCAAATTTCAGGTAGACATGCTAACATAGAAAGGGATTGATTATTAATCAATAAAACTCATGATTTGCACTGAACAGCAAGCCTGAACCCAAGATTAAGATTCGCAGCTGAGTTGATTCTGCAGCTCACGGCAGGCAAGGCCAAATAGTTAACCCAAATAATGAGATTTTTTGTGAGGTCAGTTTCTTGGCTGGAAGTTAAATGTCAGATGAA
Organism: Platynereis dumerilii; assembly: GCA_026936325.1. Taxonomy (NCBI): domain Eukaryota; kingdom Metazoa; phylum Annelida; class Polychaeta; order Phyllodocida; family Nereididae; genus Platynereis; species Platynereis dumerilii. The sequence goes on from JAPTHN010000001.1 coordinate 58,727,305, forward strand.
TTATGGCAACTTGCAAGGCGCATGTGGTGCCTGTCAAACATATGGGATCTGTCATAATTATGGCACTTACTAGCTGTTATAAAATGGTGATGTCTAATCAATAATAATTACGATCATAATAATTATCAAAAGATGGATTGATTGGCTTCAGAAAGCTGTCATAATGTTATAGGTGATGGATAAAATTCGCGCAATAAGAATTATTAATTGTACGTGTATATCTGTCAAAATGTGTGTCATCCTGCAGTTTCATAAGTGAATTAGTTGGTAAGGGTGTTGGTTTGGCCTGCCTCTTGAAGGTCCTGGGTTCAATCTACCTGGAAATGCTGCTTGTTGTGCTAATGCCTGTCAGCAGCCTTGTAGTAGACCTGTAGCTTATATATAAATCATCTCAGCATTATGTCTCCCTGGGTCAATTGACTGACATGGGTCTCAATCTACATATATTGTCAGCACTTGGTAGTATGACACTGGGTCAAGCAACAATCCAGAAAATCGTTTTTCTTTGTAATTGGATTGATCATCATGATCCATTTTTAGGTTCAATAGAAGTACCCCACCCACTCACAACTGATAAGGCAATTAATTAATCACCCCACTCAAGTCAGCTTGCATGGACTCACGGAGACTGCCATTGGGAAGTAATATCATCAAGTCGAATTTAGTGTTGGCATATCAGTGTGGTTGAAGCATGTTATGGCTTGTTTTCCTTGGTTTGTTTTTATAAATATAACAATATTGCATGGCTACTTCCTGATCAATTATTTGCCACTCTCTGATAAGAAATAGGTTAAATAGTGTCATTAAAATAACACATGAGGCATTATTCATTCATAAAAAGACATTTCTCAGTCATAAAAAGCTTAAATGATTACTGTGGCTTATGGTCTAGTTTGTCACACAAAAATCAGTCCATGTCAGCCACATTACTTTTTTTTTTTTTTTTTTTTTTTTTTTATTGACGGCAAATATCATATTTGATATAATTGTCATAAAAAATACAAAATCACATAATATTATTATATTCACAGGTTCCAGCCACAGGAGTTAACGAACACAAGAATACATAAAGCAATTAAGAACATTAATTGTAATTATAATCTACATACATTGATTTTATATAAAAATAAACCCCAAACCTATAATAAACAATATCGCATCAACATAAATACACATATCAAAATGGATATTTACAAACACAGATTTACAACTACACTTAAGCGAAAGAGACATATTAAAATAATGAAACATTTGGTTTAAAAGACACAATAGCTGTGGTATCACCATGTGTATATTATCAAATTATCATATTCCTGTTCTAGTAATATAGGCCTATCAATAAACACACATTTGTGCAGTTAAAATAGAAAATAATAAGAAAACAGTGGCTGCAGTCAATATATACAGGCATGAGATATTCACAAAATTTTAAGATATATATATATATGTATGTGGGTACATGCATGTATTCATAAACTTCCACAAAACCATGTGTCGATGTAGGATATAGTTTGTTTCAAACATCAGCTCCAAGGAGAAATTTTCCTAGACAACTTAACATTTCGGGTTCTTTGTTTTTCATTATTGATGTAAATTTATCATTATCATTCAAAATCAGAAAATCATTTATTAAGGTTGTTGCTGTCGAAAAAAGGTTAACACGAAGCAACTCATTAGCAGGGCACACTATAAGGCAATGAATTTCATCCTCCACTACATTTAATGTACATTTTTCACATATTCTATTTGCTGCAGGAATTATTGGTTTATGATGCCTTCCAGTTTCAATATGTAGACTGTGTGAACTAGTCCTAAATCTAGCGATTTTGATTAACATTTTTCGACTTTGTCTCAGCTTAAGATATGGTTCAAGTCTACAATCAATTTTAAACAATTTGTATGTCCTAAGTTTTGGCTGCTGTGTACTATCATTTATGGCGATAATAAGTTTTTCCTGCTCAATTTCATACAGCCTCAGTTTCACTGCTCTGTAAACGCCAATCATGCTTAAGTCAGTACTGAGATATGATCTACACACCTGTCATCTATCGATAGGAAATCGATACACAACTCAGCAATTGACCATGCTGGAAATGTGCTTCAGCCAGAATGATTGTGTATTTTATTCTTGACTACTGACAGCTCAGTTTTATGATGTCTGATATTGGCCTACCAACTCATGGATGTTGAGATTTCTTGTAAATTATGTCATGTATTACATGTAAGCCTGTGTCACTAACGAATGTCACTTTGTTAATGAGACAAACACTCAATTGTAGTACTCTATTACAATATTTCCTTGCAGCCTACCTTGTGAATTCAAATGTATACCAAATATCTGTTAATATCACTCAGGGGAATATATGTGGTCTATTCTGATCGTCGACATACATTGTATGTCAATTTTAGCAATATTGAGATTTTTCTTTGAAAATAAGGATAAATTGCTTTACCTGGATGAGGCTAATATAGCTGTTCGATGGTGTTGGAAATAGGCCTACTGCCGGCACGATTTCACAATTTAGAGAAATTATGTGGAAGGATTACCTCATCTAAGTTAACTGATAATAATTGGTGTAATTGATAAAAGATACTACACAATGTGACAAACATGCAGTAACATGTTTTGGAAAACTAAAAGGTCTTAAAGATAACAGTATTTCTGATAAGCTGCCTTCAGATCCCAGCTGACATCATGTTCTATTCAAGATAAACATTGTGAAAGTCCCAAACTGGACATCTTGATCAAAGTATAATCTACGACTTTTCTGATGTCATGTTCGAAAAAATCAAATTGGTGTATCACACATCTGTGATGAAGTTGTTCATGTTGTAAGTATTGTTTGGGAATTGTGTTACATATTGATCACATTTACAAAAATAAACAATTGTTTAGGCTGGTGTTTACACAAAAAAGAGGTGATTCAGCTCAGTTTAAATATATACATATATACAAATTTATTGGTAGATTTAATTTGTAGAACAATTGCTGATAAAGTGTGACTCACTGACTTGTGTTTAATTTTGACGATAGAAACGACAGTTTTATGTAAAACTTTTAAGTCGTGTTCAACAGGAGCACTTTTTATGCATCATAACTGACTTAAGTGTATAACCAGATACATAATCCTCCCGTTTGTCAGTCACCAACAAGCAGTATTAGAATTAGTCCTTAAATTGAAGTGTTGTTGAAACGATTGATTTGACCATGACACATCAAGTTTTCTGCTTTTCACTGTGAAACGTCTGGGGCCTCATTCCAGGTAAATAATGAAATAACTGTGAGCTGTGATTTTCGAATATCTCTCTGGAATCATGTTATATGAACGCAGCTCATGGCTGCCGAAGGCAGCCATGAGCGAAGCTCACTTAGCACAACGACAGCTCATTCTGTGATGTGCTCCTATCTACAGTGACTGCCTGAACAGAAAGTGCCTGTAGTTGCCATAAAAGTGGAGCTAGTAGTTTAGTCACAGTTTAGTTTGGTAAATAATTAAAATACCTCAAATATCTTCCAAAATAGCTTTAAAATTTCAGTCTTGTCATATAACAACCCCCAATGACATATTTCAGGGATTTAAATCAACATACGTATCAACATTGGAAATAATTATTTCCATATCCCTGATTGTAAGAAGTGACTGAAAATTAAAAGTCAACACAAAAGATAATGACTTACAATGTAAATGGCTCACCAAGTAAGAAATCATAACAACACTTAAGGTTACATAATCTTCATTAACTATCAACAAATTATTATCTAATTTTATCTATAGATCTGATTTTATCTATCTATTCTATCTATCTGCCCTTTTGCCCAGTCCTTTAAAAATATAAATTGGCCTTCTGCATGGAAAGTTGAAGATAATGCAGTAGTTGTATGACAATGCTGCGCGAATTTCATGGCAGTGCCATTTACATATTAATATTTTTGTTGTGAAGTTGTGTTAAGATATTATTATTTATAAATTATAATATGAGAGTTTAAATATGATTTAGCGATTTCTGGTGTCAAAGATGTGTCAGTTTTACCTGAGCACGGCCTTTGAAAATATAACATTTTGGTTGTGAAAAGATTTTGTTTGTAAATTATAATATCTGCGTTTAGATTTGATTTGGAGATTTGTGGTGTCAAAGATGTGTTTTGGTATTGGTATTTGTGTCAGTGTTACAACCAGAGCAGCTGTAGGTAGAAAAAAATAACGTGCAAGCACTTTAAGCAGCACAGACAGTGCATGGTTCCAACACAGGCACACCGGTCACGGATATACTGAGGAGAAGAAAAAGAAGAAGGCATGGTTGACCTTTGACCCATGGAAGCCAGTCCATTTTAGTTTCTTTCTCATTTTTTTACATCACAGAAGGGCACCAAAAGTGACTGGTCGAAAGTGAATGAGATTGGTGAAAGAGAGTGACCTCCAGAGTGCTAACAAGATTGCATGAAATTCCTGGGGTAAGAGCAGCTGTGTTGCTAATGACAGTGTTACTATAAAGCTTTCTTTTGACAGTGATCATATTCTGATTCTATCAACAGCTTCTCGTAAATCGGTATAGCTTTACTAAACCAGGTAGGATTTGGCCATAATAACCAGAAGGGTGACTGTAAACTCACCTGGCAATATATCTGGCTCAGCTTCCCTCACCCCCCACTGGCCCTGATCTGGGGTTGCACTGAGCTGGATTATCACAAATCCAGAACACTAATCCAGAACACTAATCCAGAACAGCCTACCTCTGGCTGATAGAAGATAATCACTAACTTATGACAAAATGTTGTTGCAAAAAAGTATATTGAGCCTATTGACTGACATGAGGTTTGAAATGGCTGAATTAGCAGGCTTTTGGAAATGCTGTATGGAAGTCCTGTGCTTCTGATGTTTGTGTGTTACAATGTTATGTCACAACATATAGGCATACATGTATTTTATTTGTATAGGGTGTAGGTATGTGCATGTGTATTTGATTTACTGATGAATTGTTACAGTGATCTTGTGGAATTTTCTCCAAATTTACTGAAGTACACATGCATTACATAGTTGTGATGCAGGGAAATTTTAAGATACGGCTGCTGAAATGATAATACACAGCTATGGCTTTCTATTTTGCTGTAATATTCAGATTTACAGTACATGCTGATTGTTGATAAACTTGTTGTATTATAATATATGTGATACCTGCTTCTTAAAATGAATAAAAACAACACAGCTTTATTTCCACTTTCCTGTACAGTATTCAGTTGGTGTCATGGGGATATTTGTCTTAGGGCATTAGCTGTGATTTGTGAACCTTTGTGGTGATTTTTAATCTTCATTTAAGAGCCTTATGGAGCATGGGCCATACTTGTGATCTGCCAGCCATGAAATTTATGCTGATGGTTATGTATGTGGGGTATGAAAGGGCTATTAGCAATCATAACAGGCTGCAACACAGGATCTGTGCCAATTAATGGGGTGCTTGATTTGGCACTTTGATGTAAATCACATCAATATGTAGGGGCACTCCCAGAATATTTCTAGCCTGTTCTAGTACATGTGGAGGCATATATACATAGTTTATCCTTGGTATCACACTGTGCATTATGCATATAATCCATATATACTATACATTGAAAACATGGCAATACATCGCTGTGCATTTATGTGTCAAAGGTCAATGCCATGTAGGAAGTAGTCGTGGGAAGAACCAGCCCTCAAATTGCTCCTGATTCTGGTGATAGTGTTTATCAACATATCTCTCTGGAATTTATACATCCTAGGTTTGAATTGCATTAATTGCTCAAGAACAAATAATATAACATAACATTTCTGGAAAGTTTATGATAGATTCAATATATTCTTTGTAATTTTTTTTTTCACATTTATTTGGTCTAAATATAAGTTGAGTGTAATTTGAATCATGGTTTTTCATTGGTCCTTTAATATGTCAGGTTGAGGAATCTTGACTACTACATCTCAAGTTTCAAACTAATAACTTTCAACTGATTTACTGCTAATGTTTTTACATTGTGGTTCATAACTAGCAACTATATCGCCAGTGAGGAAAAAGGGAAGAATAGAAAGAAATATTGAGCTGACTACCTTTTGTTTGTTTGGATTTGCTTTGTATACATATATTTAATTGTACACATCAGTAGGGAATGCTTGTGTGGCTTTTTGCAGCTTAGAAAATGTAAACAGTATGTATGAAGTGTAAACAAAGTTATATCGAGTATATGTATGAAATATGTATATATTCAAGCCTATAGTACATACATGTTTGCATTGACATTACAATCATTTCAATGTATACATAAAATTGTATAAGCTGATACTTACGAATCAATGTGATGATACAGTTGAAGATGACTGGTATATTCGCCTGTTACTTAGCCTATAGTTTTGTGTATTTTGTAAGTATCCCTGTGAAGAATAGCCCACAGCAGCTCACAACCACCTGTGAACTGCAGTTTCAGCTATATGCAGGGCCAGCTCGGTTATCTGTACTTCAGCATTAGTATTGCAGCTATTGCTACTGGGTACTTACTGCAGCTGAAGCCAGTAAACACTGCAGCTCAGTTAAACGCAGGGGCAGCGGAACGCACGACATGTGCTGCCAATCTCTGCAATGTTTTGTGATAAAAAGTATATTTTTGTAACCTTTGCTTCTTCTTTCTATCGAGAAAAATATTTTGGGCGGTGTTCGGATATTTAGTCATCACTTTGCGCGGTTTTAAAGTTTGCTGTGTCGTTAATAAAGTCACTACAATAAAGTTTATGATACAATTATATTCTAGGCCTATATTATTTGTTTATTTATTATTTTGTGAGATAAAACTCAAAACAATGTCATTCTTAAAAGTCACACACCAGGAATAAATAATATGATTAGTTGATTTTTTACCTTTTTGAAAAAAGGTTTATTCTGACTTTGCGTGACAATTCACCAAATCAACCTCACTCCCCATATTTCTGGACATATATACTCCTTTCTGTGTATGTATACAATCAGTGCTTTGACCTTTTGGCCCTTGTTATGTGTGATTACATAACCCCTGGCCCACATACCCTCTGCTGTTTTCGTATAACAAGCCAGAGCAGCCAGCCTGGGGCAAGCCAAGCTCTTTTGATCTGTTCATAAAACTGCACAATTTGGGAATTTGTGAAAGGTCGCTTGCCCACCCAACCCTTGCACGATTTACTTTTCACTTTTTGGCACCTTTTGTGGGAGAAATATTTTCTCTTTCTTTTGTTTTTTGTGGCTTATTTTATTTTTTGTTGGTTTATTGGGTGATTGTGTTGTCAATTAACTTAGTTTTACTCAAAATTTACGTTTTGGTTTAGCAGTTATCTCCCAATTTTGTATTGTCATTCATCCTCTTCAGTCAATCCTGATGATGTTGGTGGATGCTTATTGTTGTGCCAAAACTCTGTAACCAATCAGCAATAAGCCCAATAAAATTTCTGACATTTACAAAAGCTATCTTTACCCCTCGTCCCATAATAACCAGCAGATATCTGAAAGAACATTTAGGCCACATGTGTGCATTGTTCTTACGCACTGATCTTTGCTTGTTGGATGACAGCCAATGCTCAACCAACGCATCTCAACAGATTTCTTGCACCGAAACTATAACATTGTGTCAAGTCAGTCTGGTGAAAATGAGAACTGCATGCTGCTGCCGCCTGGCACAAAAGTTGATTTTCTATGCTACAGCATTGCTGTCCCAAGAAATAGTTCCAATTTCATTGCGCATTCACAAAATTTCTATTCAACATTGATGTATACCAGAGTCAGACTCGGCAATCACATTCTCTAAGGAAGTAGACAAGGCCATCAGCACATTCAGAAACAGCCCTGGTGTCTTCCAGACAAAATTGTGTGTGTTCCTCTGGTTGAAAGTATGTGGACGCTCGAAGGAGCTCGCCGAATAGCACACTAGTCACTAGGTGGCAATACAAGACAGCATATGTTCTGATCTTTGGCAATGTAAGAGCAGTCCACTTGTAGACAGGTGTCAAGTATTGTCAGCGTGTCAGGACACCCTATGTTAACATGGACAGTTATTGAATGACATTATAAATAATTTCATGGATTTATATATATACCCCTCATGTCCCCTCAAGATAGCTTGTATTCACATGAATTTAATTCGTTATATGGTGAAGCATTTTGCCAATTTTTTATTTTCCACTTTACTTGAGGAAATAGATTTTCATAAGGAGATTTTTCATAGCTTTTCGCAAAAAACACCAGTTACTACTTATTATCAGAAGTGGATTTTCCTGCTCCCAATCTTAGACCTAATCTCAAATCGATCTCCCACCTTCCTGCAATCTCCAAGAAGGCGATAAATTCTCAAGTGGAATAATTTGTTACCTGGCAACCTGCAATTGCCCTCACACACCTACCTGTTATGTGTCAGCTTTTTTCATAAGTACAATTTTTATGAGAAATTTTTATTGGAATATTGGTAATTTATTAGTTATGATAAAAATTGCGATCCTTTCTTGTTAATTGATCATAGTCCTGTCCAACACAGTAAGAAAATCTTCCTCCATCAGAAATTCTAAGTTTAAGTCCACATTCACAGTCGGTTATGGTTATATCATTGTTTCACTTATTTAAAAGTTAAAGATAGAGAATGTTATCGGAGAATTAATGTGTCGTGGTGCTAATTAGTTTCTTTTAAAAGAAGAGCCTTGTTTTGCCACCCTGTAAATTCAGGATGCTCCAGATGATTGGTTCCACCTGCCAACCTGTCTTGGTTTCTAGGATATGTTCAGAATGAGTGATACTATTTTTCCTGTTTATTTTCTGGCAAGCATCTCGTTTCTGCTGTGTTTTGTGACATTCTCAACATTATAGGATTCGGTTTGCATCTGGTTGTGTTTAGATTTGTCAAACTGCTCCACCCTGATTGCCAAACATCTTCATTCAGGTGGAGAGCAACATGGAAAGGGCTGGCTCTGAGGAAAAGAAGGGAGATGGTACTAATGTCTAAATTGTTATAGCTTTTAGAAGGTTTCCTCGATTTCATGAAATGCAAATTTTTCTCTTGGACATTTTCTATTGGGCAGAATGATGTTATAAGATTTCCGATGTCACTGTTCTTAGCAGAAGACATGTCCCAGGGGAAAACACGTTTTAAAAGGCTGAATGTCTGCAAATGTGAAAACGGCTGTACCAGCAACTGTCAGTTAACAACTAAAGTAAATCGAGTGATAGTATATCTTTACAGGCGTTGTCCACACCAATTGAGTCCCCATTTCGGCTTCTGAAATTATGCCAGAGCTTTTGTATATTTTGAAATTCATGATACTCAAGTGTTAATGGATGAATGCATGATACTTAAGTGCAAATGAATGAAGTGTGGCATAAACCCTATATCAGCAGCATAATGAGTAATGATATGCAATAAATCACACCGAAATTTGACTGATCACTCAGACCACACATGCAGCATACTCAATCCAAAACAATTACCAAGAGTGGTGCTGTGTATCACTGCTGAAATGGATTTACTTGTTATGTCATGATTTGGTCTGGGCTCAGATATTGACCTTTTTCATTGACCCAGTATCAATGAGTATTTAAAGCTGTCCTGATTTTTCTTCATACAGATTTTGAAATATTCTATAATCCTTTACAAAGTATCAATCTATAAGTTTTAGTCAATCCTGCCAATTCACTTGGTCTTTTTAAATTTCACTTTAAAGGAGTCAATAGAATCATTTGACGGCCATTGATCTTTTTCAAATATTTCAACTCTAGTGTTAGAGGCAAAATTGACATTTATGTTTGCTCACCTGACAACATTTTCTGAAAAATTGTCTTCCCTGTTTCCTCAGCTTTGTGTCAAAATGTCTTCATGTTTACTTGTAAAAGGGCATTAGAATCTCAGATTTTTCAGCTGACATTTTTCTAGAGGACGCTGCAAACATTTGTTTTAACAGGAAGCCATCGATCATTTTCCAACATGGTTGAGTTGCCTTAAAATGGGGATCATTTGGCAATTACCCACCTTACCCTGCCCAAGAAGCCGAAGAATTTTAAAAGGAAATGTTAGACAATTAATTATGTCAATCTCGACAGCTCTCGTCCCAAAGTGATTAATTTTTGCAATTGCTGGATTTTAAATTAATACTTGCCAATCTGCCGTGGCTTTTCCTTCCAATGCCATTTTTGTATGGCATTATTTGACCCAGTGTTCCATATGCTATTCACACACAAAATTACCTCTCAATGTGTTGTAATTTTACAAGTGGTTGAGTGTTGATTTTAAATAAGTCAAAGTCAGGACTCAGACATTGAACTTGCCACTTAAATTGCGCAAGGAAAATAATAACATGAAGATACTTTAAATGTTTCTGTCACATACACAATATATACTCTATGTTGGCACTCTATCTCACGGACTTCATACTCTGTAGTCAAAATGATGTAAATGATGTGTCAAAAGTAGAAAATGGTGTTTGCAGAGGGTGTTGGAATGCAGGATGCGAGAGGAATCTGTCATGTTGTTCATTTTGCTACATTATTTTTACTCCATTCTCTTGTGCATTTTGCCACTGAATCTGTGAATTGTGGTTTTGTCCCTGTGTCAGTTTGTTAATTTTGTATCCTCCAGACTAAAATAAATTCTCGGAAATTCGAAAAGCTGGTTACTTCCATTAATTAAAACATTTTTAAAAGCCTTTGGTGTTAACCCTGACGCTTGATTATTAATAAATTAAATATCATGGTGGTAATTAATGAATATTATTGGAATATTTCATTTGCACTTGTCATTGATGTTAGTTTTGTTCGATGATCAAACATGCAATTGTGTATGTATTTTCAATGCATCAAAAGTAAAGGCAGGGTTAGGTCTTACTCTGTTGATTTAAAGCAGGGTATGTTATCACATAATGTTACTTACTTGAATGATAACTATGATTATACCTCCACGACACCTTTAAATTGAAGAAAGATCCATAAAGTTAGCCTATGATATCCTCATGAGCATCTGCTGAAGCATCTGAAATCGAGGCATCGCCAGGCCCCCTCCCTTGGCACCCTCCTCTCTCAGCTGGCTTCCCAGGGCCCCAATAATCCGCTATTGTTCCAAATTAGAAGCCCCTTTCCTGCTTTCCTTTTGATTTGCTTTCCTGCCTGTTTTGGCTTGTGTGTATTTGCTCCCTCTGAAGCCCGTCATTTCAATATCCAACTTTTATGGTTTATTTGTAATTTTTGATATTTATTTAGGCCCATAGTTTACTTCTATATTGGTTAATTTTGGTTTCTGTGCTTTTAATGAAAGTTACCAAGTACCTTAGAGCTCTTTGCAGATTGGTAGTCCACTGGAAAAATTAATTTTCTTCTTTTTTTTTTTTCAATTTGAAAACTGGCTTTGCCACGTCATTAATAGTTTTCTGTTGGTCTCCTAATCTTCTTATTTGATGAAGTACCCAAAGTCAATAAATCAGTTTGTTTATTGTCACCTACTATGCTGGATATGATCATGACAGTTATCTGGTAACTGTCATGATATGGTAAGCTATGAATCAACTGATTAATCATAACTGACAGAAACAAAATATTTTTAAGCCAGTGACATCACAAGACCAAGTTGAAAGTTAATTTTGTAACTGTTTGGACTGCCAATCTGCAAACAGCCTGTCTACAAGTTGACCGCCATTTACTGCCACCTAGGGTGCAAAATTCGCGAGCTCCTGTGAGCGGTCAACAGAATTTGGATCAGTGGAAGAAACCAGGACAGTGTGGAAGAAACCAGGACAGTTCCTAAATTTAGTGATGGTCTAGTTTATTTCCAAAAACTCTGCAAGTGTCTAATCTGACTTTGGTTAGCTTCAATTTTAAGCAAACAGCTTGTAAATACCAGAATAAGTTGGAACTATTTTCTATCATGGAGGATGTATACATTGTAGTTCACATATATTGCCAGTATAGAGGGGGCCACTTGTGGCATGGACAAGACATTTTGCTGAGAGTGACACAGCTTTTATGAAATTGTGAATTATATTGTTGTCCTAGTTCATAAATCTCCATAAAGTTATAGAATAAATACAATTGAGCCTTTTTGATATCACAAAGCAAAAACATCGGCTTTGTATGGACATGTGAATAAGTGAGAATGCATTATTTTTGGACCCTTTTTTGACCACAATTTAACATGCACTAAATGGCATAAGTAGATTGAATACCATCTAACTTCTGATGAGTAAAATCATCCCTTTCACAGGCAAAGTGTATGCTAAAGTTTCAAAACTTTCTTTTTGTCTCATGATTTCCAAACATTTTCATTCAAAGCAGTGGACTGGATATTTGCCAGCAACCATGCTTTGTGAAAGTAGTTTGGCGTAGTAATATGGACAGCTGTTGTTCAACCTGATCTGGTGATCTGTCCAAAAAAGATCAAATTATTGTTGACCCAATTCGATTTTCCAGGGACTGTCAGCATTCTGCTGCCACTTGACAGTCCCGAACAGAGACAGGCAAACAGCTATAAGTGAGAGTGTTGCTGTTTTTTTGAGAGAAGTTCATGATATCAGTCTTGATATATCACACCACTAGGTGTCTCACCAGCCTGGTAGTCTGTGCCACCTGGCAGGATTTCTAAGTAGTCCTGACAATTTAGCTTTATGTTATGTGAATTCTCTTGTACTAGTTTTGCTGCCAATAAAACATTATAAAGAGCATAAACTTAACTATTTTTGTTGTATATCAATTTTTATTTCACATTTTATTATATGTACAACATAACAATACAGAATCATCATTTGGCAGCATAGTTCAGGAATTAAAAACATCTGCTTTCTCAAAACAATATTACAAGAAAAGTATACAAGTACGAATCAATGCAGACAGATTTCTGTCATAAGTCGTTTTTCAATGTTTTCTGAATGTTTGACAAACATAGCATGTTTTCTGAATGTCTGACAAACATAGCATGTTTTCTGAATGTCTGACAAACATAGCATATCGTCATAGAGTCTTTCCAATTCAACCATTGAATTTTGGAACTAGAGTGTCTCATTGCACCGTGCACTTTCAAATTGGAAACTTAATGTTCTCAAAATGCACCAGGTGTCACCACTATGACTGATGACGTTGTCTGGCGCCAATTTTGAACAGGATTCACACACCAAATTAACTGCCAATTCCATACTTGGTTTTATTATTTAGGTAATGCAATAGTATGCATACTGTATGCTGATCTCAATGTACCTATAGGGTGATGCCTTCTCGTCCTGTGGGGCATTGCATAATCGTCTTGTTCGGATGGAGAGCGGAAATCGCTGTTGACAGAGGGCGTTGGGAGAGATGGGGTTGAGGAGACGGGTCTGCTGATAGGACCATAGAGGCTGTTTGAGTCGTCGTAGGGCCTGTGAAAAATGTAAAGTGACATGATAATATAATCAAAATAGTGTTTTGGAGTTTTCCAGTGTGGACCAATCAGGTATACCATATTTTCTTCCATTGTATTAGCTTGAAGTAACTAGCCGTGTATTAGTATTTTACAGCAAAAGAGACTTAGGTCCTAGGACAAAATTAAATCCTCTCAGGATATCAATTCTCAGAAACTTTAGGATTTTTTTCACATTGAATGACCATACATAATTTCATGAAAGAATATAGACATGATTCTGTTCTTACCTTTGTTTGAGCCTGTGGATGAGAATAACCGTGACTGCTATCACTAGAAGTAAGGCTAGGATGCTGCCTCCTACGATGGCAACTGCAAGCAAGGATAGAAACATGTTGTTGTCTTTATATATTATGATTTGAAATAATGTCTTTATTAATTTTGATGTTTTCTTCCTTTTTTCATGTGCTGTGCTGCTGTTTCAATTGGATTTCACGAAAAGGTCAGTAAAAGTTAAATTTTTAAGAACTTACGTAATGTCAACTTTTCTTCTGTGACTGTGAGTGGACTGGCTGTCTTTTCTAAAATAAGATAAATATGAAAGAAATTTAGAGAAAGAAATCAAAAAATAATTCGATAAGGCATATTTCAATTATAAAATCATATTATTATAAGATTCATAAGTGCCTCCTGAGTTTATAGTCACCACACATCATTTCAAGATGGCACACTTTCTGTTTACCATAACAGGAATGTGACATGCTCTGGGCTACCACAAAGTGATTATTTAAGAAGATTGCACCAACAGCTGGTCAAAATTTCTCTTAATTGTTAACTTACCTAGGATCGTGGCTTGGCTGTTGTTCTGGATATTCCCACTAGGTTGGGTAGTCTGAGACAGTGGTGTCACTGGTGTGACTTCAGTGGCAATTGCAAGAACACCCTCCTCTAGAAAGAAAATATTTTGTTTTTTTTAGGCTTCTGATAGTCGCTTCCGGAAAGTTTATCATAAATTGTGGACGTTGTTAAATGGAAATTTCCATTAGAACACGTAGTGAAATTTTTGGAGCATCACTGCTTTTAAAGCTAATCGAAGAATACTCACTTTTTCATACTTTAATTTTTTTGTGGTGGTGGCAATAATTGACACTTGGCAGAGATGGTCGAAATTTTTCTTTCGCAAACAGGTCATCCAACATCAAATTGTTTATGCAATTTTTAAATTGCAAAATATGTACTGAAACACTTAGTGAATTTTACAAAATAATTCCTAAATGTAGGCACTTACTGTTTGAGCAAATGTATTCCACGTGGAAGAATAGTTGGGTTCCATTGGCACACCTGTACCTCTGCTTGGTGACCTCTGGATAGAGGACCTTGACTGTACAAAAGGTCCTTCCATCACACCTCTGGGCACTGCCCTCGTGAAGGACACAGTCCCAGGGCTCATAGAAGCAACTGTTGGACCTGCTGACCCCTGTGAAGGCTGTCAGGGTCTGTAGGAGAAATCCTGCAGGACATCTCAACTGCACCTGGGCATGGCCTCTTATGTCGTAGCACATACTGGCTTTGAAACTCACTGCAGAAAATAGGTAATGAGGAAAATTTTGAGTATGAGATAAGATAGTTGTGTTATTTCAGACACTTGAAAAACAGTCAGTTGAATGATCAAGTTTAATTATTGTTTTTAGTTGCATTAAACAAGTGTTTTCTGCAGGATTCTAATAAACCTGAGATTGGAAACGACCAGTAATTGGAAACTGTTACGAAAATCGTGTATGAAGAACTTTTAAAAGAGAATAATATAATCTTTAGGTGAAATTCGAGGTAAGCTGAAAATGACTGTCATATCCCAAAAAATCTATAAAATTGATGACAATTTATAGCGAATGAGAATTATACTTTTGGACATTCAAGAGATAACGGTTCATTTCCAGATTTATTTTCTAGATTGCTCACCTTCTCAGCAATCATAAAAATGGTTATTAAAAAATGACTCACCTGGATTTTCTGCATAGCATTCCAAAATGTTGCATAAAAGTATCCATGGAAACAATGTGTGGAAAAGTTTCTCTTTGTAATCCATGTTTGCAAGTCAAGTTATAAGTTTCTTATTATCTTGTCCTTTCATTTAATTTTGGATAATCCTGCGAGTAATAGTCCATTTCTTGCATATTGTCAGCCCAAAATAGTCTTTGACCTGATGGGATTGTTGCATCATGTTAGAGTGTCCATTACGAGTGTTACATGTTACAGAGTGTGCCTGGCGCCACCTATAGTGGTTATGAGTTAATCTGGTCATTACAGGTGATTTGAATCTCGACAGGTGTTGTCCCTTGACCCCACACTCTCACAAGCCACGCTTCAACAGGTTGCACACACTTAATTTGCATACAACTCTTTAAAATGATAATTGCTGCTCCTCTAGGCTCTTAATCTCATCATTTCTCTGTTGTCCAGCTCAGATTTGTGATCTGTCACACTTTCATGACACTTTTTTCTCAGCTGACAATAACTCAGTGATAATTTGTCATTGGTAATCCTTGGTGTTTAGTGGGTTGTGACAACTTGTCATATCCCAAATTCAATTGACAAAATATGTGTCGAAAAGACCAATTCATTGAGCATTCTGAAATCAACTTCGCCTTTTCAAAAAATCTAGAAAATCCAATTGCACTGGATCTTCTTGAACCATGCCCCTAGCCCATGAAAGGGCAAATAGATATTACAGGTAACAAGATGTAAAAACATTGTTTGGAGCCTCCAACCTCAGAAGTGAATTGTGAATATTTCAAAGGCATTGGGAGCAAAATGCATCAGGATTTTTAAAAAGGATTGACAAAAAAGAAATGGATGAAAAGAGAAAGAAATGGACAACATTGTTTGATTTATTGAAGAAGACTAGTCCTAAAAACTCATTTGGGTAAATCAGGCCAGTGATATCCAAAAATACCAAGAAAATATTTGCATGAACATAATTTTATGAATGTTACATTATTAGATAAGATTTGGAGCTGAAATAACTGCAGGTATTTTGCATTATTTTGCTGAAAGTGGGGATACAAACAAACTTCAAGCTTATCATTCGCATATTTGTAGTGCTCATATATAATTGTTATCATCTTCTCAAATCCAATCAAATTGAGTCAAAATATCCTGTACCCTTGGACAGTATGTGTGTGCTTGGCCCTCTGGTGTATTGGGATGAGTTTGAGACTGCAGTGTGTCATGGGTATATTTCTTCAAGACTGAACCCTCGCTGTACCAGGATGAGACTTGCAGCCATGGTTGACCCTTTCGAGTGGAGTTGAGAGAGAAGATAGGTTCCTTATCTTCTCAGCTTCACTGAACTGTAAAATTTGAAATTTTTGGGTCAGCTCAAATGACTGACTGAGACAGTTGCACAATTTGTTTGAGCTGACATAGCTTGTTTTGCGTTATGATAATCTTTCCGATGTCGTAACTTGAAACAACAAGCAATGTTAGCTCAAAGGAATTGTTCAATCATCTCACCCAGTATCAAGTATCAAGTATCAAGTAATTACTGAACGCAGGTCCTCTATTTAGGTCCTCTATGCTCAGATCTTCTTAATGCTCTAGAGGGTCAGTGCCCTCTACAAGCATGGCGACCGCCGTACGATGGATGAGTGATGGTAAGGCTGGGAGTCTGCCACATACCCTATTAGTTCAGGGATGTGCAGTGTCTTTCAGTTGCCCCAGTAGAACACTGGATACAACCCACCTCCATTTAACGTCCCATGGGCTCGGACATTTCAGTTAGTGAAGTGCCGGGAGCGGGAGTCGAACCAATGCCCTGAGAGCCTAACTGGATTAAAGCGCGGGCACTCTGTTATTTTTATTTTTAAAATCATTTAAGCTGGCTCAAAATTCAAATTTCATAGTGTATGGCCAATGTGGATCATGAGGCCTCATAGTAATAGACTCGTTACCCTCAGCTGAACGCCTTTTGCCCTCGCCTAGCCTCAAATTACCTCATTTGCCCTGACCTTCCCTCGACTACCCTTCCCCTCAACTAAACTTGATTTCCCACAACTATATTCGACTTCCATCAACTAAACTCGGCTCCCCTTAACAACCCTCGGCTTTACTCTTGTTTACATCAACTGCCCTCGGTTACCCAATCATCAAGGTTCGATTCCTGGTCCGGGCAACTATTGCTCTTCCACTCTTTTTATTAATGCCATCATCTAAATATATAATCTATTGGAATGAAGTAAAACAAAATTTTGGTTTGGTGATGTTCTTTATTTTGAATTTTCCTTTTTGTCAGTTTGTAACAAACTACATTGTCAGTAATTTGGTAACAACTATTTACAATATACAAGTAAGTAATATACATGAAGCACCCGTCTATCAAATGTAAGTTTATGTACAACTATGCCTTCACCAGTGTAACTAGTGGATTACAAATAATACATCATTCAAATGCAGTGCACTAGGTCAACTCAGTCCTGTAAATGTTTCTTTAATGGTGTTAAAGTGAAATGCACATACTTTAATTGTAGGTAATTATGGTTTTATACAGTGAAGTATTTATACAAGCAAAGTGTAATGAATAGTCAGCCTAGTTCAATAAATAGTAAGTTATTAGAGAAGAATAAATATCACATCTGCAATGTTGTAATTGTTGAAGTTAACTCCAGGGGGCGACAGCTGGAAGTCTAGCGAGCCACTTCATACTGAAAATTAACAACAGGGGTCAGTCATTTTTGAAGGCATTTTCAAATTGATTTTCCGTTTTGCTTGTTAGCTATTAATTTGTAACAGTAACAGAAATTCAATTTGAAAGGTACAAAAGAAATATCATGTGATAAATCTCTTGAAAGATTGTGAAAACTTCACAATTTCTGTATACATAATTTGCAAATTCCTTGATTAATGAATAAATAGATGTAAGCAAGATATGAGCACTCAACAAACAACCCTTTCACATGCAGTATATTGTCAGTAGATGATGGCGGGGTATGAATTTCGAGGATCTTCAAGGATGATTTGCCAAGGTAAATACAAAAAGGCTGGGATCTTGTTTGCAAAAATCATATCCAGGGTGTTGCCAAAGGAAAAAGCTGTGGATTTAGCTGTGGATTTTTTAGCAATTTGGATTGGGCTTCATGAAAGGGTTGCTTTACCATGAGTGTCTCTCTGGGGCGGTGTCGGGGGAGTGGTGGGTCTTTTGCCCACCTTGGCTCTATACGTGTGCTCCTGGCCTGATGTGATTTCTTCCTTGTGACGTCGCCTGAAATTAAAGAATTATATCAGCATTAATATCCTATCTGAAAAAAAAGTAAAGCGATGGTTTTCTTTTTCAATTTCACTTAGTATCTATTAAGTGTGATAAATTCTATTATTTTGAATATCAAATTTCTCACCTTTTAAACCAAACAAGAAGGAATATAAGGACCACAATAAGCACAAGAGCTAAAAGGCAGCCAATGATGACTCCAGCTGAAATAGAAAGGAATGTGTTGATTTTAACCAATTAAAAGAATGTTGGATGTAAAATTGATCACCAAATAAGAACAGAAAATACCTATAACACCTCCTTGGCGTGATGTAGAAGACTGGTCACCTGCAATTGAAATGTAGATGGTTATATGAATTACCTCCTTGTCATCAAAAAACTTTGAATCTGAGTCTGAATGTTGTTTCTGATTTGTCCTTACACCACTTGTTATTTAGTCTTGGGTATCTTTTTCCAACTTTTGTAGCTTAAGTTTAGATGGAAATGTCTTTTCACTCAATTAGCGGGTTCACTTTCGTTACTTATGTGCATTCTACTTTGTTTCTTGTGAGACATGCCCACCTTTTCCTTTGCCAGCCGTCTGTTGCTGCTGAGTGGCGTCGTCTTCGTTAAAGAAGGGATCGTAGATATCAGGATTTGGAGCCAGTCTGTAGTCATCCTGGCCAAAACCTTTCTCATAATTATAATCAGGTGGGAGTGCTGGGGCAGGTGGTTGCCTGGTGGTCAGAGTGGTGGTCTTCAAGGTGGTTGATTGTGTGGTTGGTTGTTCTGTCTGGCCAAAACCCTCATCTTGGGGAATCGTTCTGGTGGGACCACATCTGATGTTCACGTTGCCCAGAGCTGAAACCGTATAATAATATATTATTTTTATTTAATGTCTTTGTTTTGAAGCCTGGTTTTTGAAGTCCACACTCTTCAGTAGGTTGAAACGAGTATTGGAAACTGGAAGTAGCTGAAAAGATCACTTTAGCCAGAGCCTTGCAGTGTTCTTCTGCATCGCTTTCTCTCTCTAGTATAGGCTTATTTGTATTTTGTGAAATGGTGTCAAAAATGGGATGCCTCTTTAAATGTCAAAAGTTTGTCCTCACCCTCAATTACAAGCCAGAAGCCTTTAAACTGCTGCCATTGGTTGGTCATGAAGCGCAATTCCAACTCATGCGTCTGACTGGTGATGTTGTAATTCCTGGGAAGTTGACCGCAACGGGGCATGCGTGATGACCCTTCCTTGACCTGCAGGATGTCATTCTCACATTCTTCGCTCCATTCCAGGGAGTAGTCTGCAAACTGATAAAGAAATTATATGACAAATGGGATTTTAGCTTTTAATTAATGTTCTATCGACCGGATGTATGTTGGAATTCTAACTGGGTGTCGAAGAATGGTAGAATTCCTAAGATAATTCTTCCTTGTTCAAGTAAATTTCTTTCTGTGACTTACCCGACTTACTTTAGGAAAAAGTGAGTGATCTGACACTCATCTCGTTTAAAGTATTCAGTCTAATAATCATTGAAATGTATACATGATAGCTATTTTACATTGTTCAATCTTTCTGTTCAAACAAGTGTTGTTACCTTGAGAAGTATCCTCTGTCCGGGGTCTGTCGAGAGCCTGCAAGTACAGTCCAACCCTGCAGGGTATGAGAAGGGGTATCCTGGACTCTTGATGAAGGCATCTTTGGAATTGCTTGAAGTGTCAATCTCCTCACATATGTCTATCACATTTTCCTCTGCAAAGATAAGAAAAAAATATTTGAAGTGATTCTTCCATCTTTTCATACATAATATACTTAGAGAGATGCTGTTGTGGAGGCCATGCTAGATTTCTGTATTGTTGAAGGTTTTGGCAGAATCTTCTGAGAGTTAAATTAGACTAATCACTTTTGGAGACACATTTTAGAGATCATGTTATGAAGATGAACTCCTTATCTTTTATATGAAACTCACCTGGAATGCACTGGTAGAGCACTTGGTTGTAAGTACTGTAAGCACTGCATTTGGGCATCCAAGCCATGGACATGGTGATAGCACATGTCGATTTCCCAATGCATTCTGCTCTCAGCTTGTTGTCTGTGGTTGTGGCAGTGGGTTCCATACAGTCACTATTCCTGTACTGGCATCCCCCTGCCCCTTGGTTGAATCCTTGCACAGCATCCAGAACCAGGATCATCTCATCCGGAAGGCATTCCTTGAACTCTATCTGGGGCAATCCGGCTTGGCCGAAACACCGGCGGGCGGTCTTTGTGCCTGTGGTAAAAGAAGTTCAATCATAATGTGCTCCAACAAGTCAGGTTACAGCAATTTCGTTATTCGTGGGGATTGAGGGAAAAAGAGTAATGAATCACTGTAAACTGTCCACTTTATGAGTCATGATAGGTGATGATGACATTGTGTCTGATCATAACAAGAGCAGGTATACTGCCTCCATATCCCCCATGCCCTACACATTTACCTATACCCACCAGAATTCCAATTTAATTATGCCAAATATTTCCACCAGGGCCACAATTGTGCATACATGTAAGGATGTGGAGACACCTGGGGGTGGAGTTTGCTTTTAAAAATAACATGGCTGCAGACCAAAAGCACAGCAAAAAGTATTTGGGATGTGGAAATGGTTATGATATTTATTGATTTATGGTCAGATTTGACAAGTTTAGGGGGGTCTTTGAATGTTGGGAAAGGATGAGCATTGTGCATGGTGTGGTGTTTGAGATATTTGATGGATGCCATGCATGGATACTAAAAGTACAATCCCCCATAGCATAGCATGGGGGATAATTATAGCATAAAAAGAGGCTGTTTGAATAGTCGTGGTCAAGAGGAAACCTTGTGATGTGTCATGACTGATTTTGTTTTGGAAATTCAATTACCCGTTTCGCTGTCATAGCTGTCTTGGCTGTGTTGTCTGTCTCGATTATGGTACGATTAAGATGCCAAACCAATAATTTGGTTGACTCAGATCTGGTTAGACATACATTTTATTGGCCCTCTGTACATATAACTGTCACGGTCTACCAGTGTCTAGTCATGGGATGACTGATGGTATTTCAGGCAATTAGCTGAGGTCACCTTCTGTTGTTTGAATAGTGGTTAATTAGGAGGACTGGATGTATTCATTTGAGTTGTGATATCAGAAGTGGTGAACATGATGTCACAAAATAACAGTTCATTGTTTTAAAAACTGCAAATTTCAGATTTGTTATCGGTCCCAATAAAACTATGTGTTCCTATACTGAACCACACTTACTTTCTGCACTAGTTCTGGATGATATTCTGCCTTAAGAACAGTTATGTGGATAATATCATACTCTGTGTAGTTTGTGTGATGTGCAGAGACATGCTGATGACAGGCACGTGTGGGCCACCAGCTGCTACCTGAATACCACTGACCATCAGGACAGGCAACTTGTACATACTTATGGACTCTGGTGGGCCAATTGTATTAGCTTTTTAAAATCATAGGAATGGTAGGACTTCAAAGTATGTTTTGAATAATACAATATACATGTATCCAATTTGTATTCATGTAGTTCTAAATTGAATATCTCTTAAAATAATATTTTCCAATGGCAGTCATCAGCATTTTCAAAAGAGATGCTTGAGCCTATGCAATTGTCCAAGTGATCCTAGGAGGTGGTCTGTTTTGCTTTTATTAACCCTTTAGTAAGTAAATATAATAAAAATAAGTAAATATATCAGTCAACAAATACATTGTAAAAATTATGACAGATCAAAACAATATTGCAACCTACCTCCATAGAGTCCGATTTGTCCGAAGGCTATCGGAAGCTCCAGTAGAGTCAACAAAGCGAAATGGTAAAATTGAAGCATGAAGACCATGGTGAATTGTAGATCTTAAGGTTGTCAAAGGGTCCATGTGGGTGGATATCCAGTGGTCAGTTTGGTGGCCATGTTGATGGTAGGGAGACAAACAGGTGTGTGACAAAGTAGCCACCCTGCAGTGGGCAGAATCACATGGCACAGCTGGTCATCTAATGGTCATCTCTGCCTCCTGTCCATTCCTGCCCCCTGTCCACCTGAAGATCACCAGAGTCCTATTCCTGTAGGTTCCAGATGATTTGAAAGGGAAAGTATATTGAGTATATTGTTCCAATGTGTCATCAGTTTCAGAAGTTATACTTTCAGCATCCTAAGTTTTATGTTCTTGAAGATGTTTTAGTTGTCTTTAACTGTTTTCATAGATAATCCTGATTATCTTAAGTCCTTTGCTGATCACTTATAATTCATTATCAATTAGTTCCACTTGATGTATTTATCCAGGGCATTGAGTGTATTTCATGTAAAGGTAAACATGTCATTATGTCATCTCTGTATACTTGATGAGCTCCATTCGGTCCTGTCAACGCCAGTCCAACAACAGTTGCCTGTCCTGTGTTGTGGCCTTACCACAAGGTGTCGCTGTGAGAGAACCCTTTTCCAAGATGGCTGTCAAGATGGCCACCTCTCACCTCCTGGGCTCCAAGCACATATTTTCTCGTTTGTGGTCATGTCAGCACAGATGGTCAAGTGTCCCGACTGTTGTCTTGTAGCGGGGTGATCACTGGCCACTTCTCAGACAGGCCATCCAGTCTCAGCAGAGGGAAGTCCACAGGCTGTCCATCAATTGACATGCACATAACTATGCACATGGACATTTACTGGACGTTCTATTTGGTTTATAGCACTCTATCTATGTGGTTCTCTTTGTTTATGACTCCCTCTGATGAGTCTCTTGTTTATGACTACATGGTTGTGATTTCAGTGTTTATGTCTCTTTACTTGGGTGATACTTACTTTGTTAAACACCTTCTCTTCTGAAGATGCAAGGCCAAAACCAACTCAAGCTCTCTTTAAATCTGTCTATCGATCTGCATCCATCTACCTGCCTGTCTATCTGTCTCTATTTATATATCTTACATACAGTGGTACCTGTGTTGTAAGACCCTCTGTTGTTATGTACGACCGACTTTCCCTATGTGACCGCCTTCCTCCCGCATTAAGGTGACTCAAGCGTGGTACACTGCACATACTTCTGAGCAGCCTGGTTGCCTAGCAACATAGCGTCACAACTGCTGCAGGCCCGGAAAAAGTTGTGACGTCACCATTTTCTGCTCTCTTTTTTTAACAGCATGGCAGCCAGTAATTTGCTATTTAAATGAGATCTAATGCAGCTAGAAGCATAATAATTTTTTTATTGAATGCAGTGACACCTACTCTATGCTAGTTCAAAGTTTCAGCTTCTCATCTTTATCCAAAGAATTTTCTCAACTAATTTCAGTCCACTGTGTCTAAAATTGTCTTTATTTCTTTAAATTGACATTGGCATAGTCATGGTACTGCAGTTAAAAAACGACTCCCTGAATTTTTTTTTTTGGCCATTTGTTTGACAATAACTTGTTTATGATATATGCAAATTTAAAAAAAAATCTGTATGATCGTTTTCCTAAAATTTGATTACTGCCAAAATTGATGCATACAAAATCAGCAATTAATTTGTGTATTGGTGCCCTTTGAGCTCTTACAGAAGAAAGTATTTTAACATTTTTCTTTAAATTTTTGGAAAATATATTGGTTTACATCCATGGGAAGACATTTCTGACGTTTTTGTGTGACAAATGCATGTAATGCTTTATTCTGTGGTACATAACCAAAAACTCAATTTATGACTTTTAAGCTGTCATCAGGCCAAACATACTGTTGCCATGGCAACAAAACGAGTCGGTGAAATTTTTTTGTTTTTCATTTTTGGAATGTATGGGTCCCATAGAGTAACTGTGCAAAATTTTAGAAAAATCTGTATGATCAAACCACCATACTTGAGTCACCTTAAGTAATATTTTTAATGAATTTCGCACTCTCACGAGAGACCAAAGCCCCACGAGAGTCCACTTCACGATGCAGAAGGGACGGTCTAATAATGCATGGACCACTGTATTCTACCCACTAACCCCTTTGGATCTAGGGTTGATTTCCAAATAGCCGATTTACCCATGTACTACATTTAAAAGCTGTATCAAGTATCATTGCAAAAATAAAGGAGATACAAGCCTTTAGCACATCCACCCCCACTGCGTTCTGGTGAATACCATGTTCCATTTCTGACTCAGTCATTCGACCAGATTCTCTGTCAGGAATGAGATGCTGAATTCAAGACATGACAGTTAGTGACTCAAAAATATATGTCTGGGTTGCAGAATGGTTTAGGTTCCCGCCTGCTCCGCTTAAGGTCTTTGCTTGCATGGGTTTGAACCCCGATTGGGAACCCAACATTTTCAGTGGACCTTCATGAGCGAAATCCCAGCTGGATGTTGTTCGGATGAGATGTTAAATTGGCGTCCCCTTGTATCAGTGTCTGTGCTGGGCAAGATAAAAGATCCCTCACATGGGGTAAATGTGTAACATGTTGAGGACTCCCGCTCTCTCTCCCATCTCATCAATCAACCCTCTTGAGCATCCAGAACTGGACTTGGAATATCTATCTATCTATATTACTGCCTCGATATGGCCAAGTATGGTTATCAAGCTATCTGTCTTTTGATCTATGTACATACCTTCTTACCCTAAAAATGAGAGAATTTTAATCACTTTACATCCAGATTTGCATTTCGTTTAGATTTTTCATGACATCTCTACAAGTCTTGCACATGGACATTAGAACTCAATGGCGGATCCAGACAGGGTCGTCCAGGGGGGCCGGCGTTTTTCAGCTTTCACAGGCGCATGGTGCTGTATTTTGCCAAGATAGTGCTTTTCATCAAATTGCTCTTGGGGGGCACCGGCCCCCTGCTTCCACCACCAATACTCAGGTACCTGGTTATCAAAGAAACCGTATTCTAAACAGATTTTTATTTAATTTTCAAACCATTGACCTGCCACTGCATGTTAGCCACCTGGCGATAATTCAATGTGGGCAGTTTTACAGTATTTGCACTTGGCCGATTTTACGTCTTTAAGCAATTACTATGAGAAAAGTATGACAGGTACACAGAAATCTGTCATGGTGGCTATCTTCTCCAGTATGAGGAAAAGACACTCAGGATTCTGAGGGAAAAAACAGGCTATGTGCGTTTTCTTTGCTCGATTGTGTGCCTATACATCGATGTGACGAATGCAAGTTGAAAAAATATCCAGGCCATGCATATACACTTTCTTGGAAATTAGAATTCAAAATGTCAAAAAATGTCCTCTCCAGTACATCAGAAGTTTCGCTCTGATTCAAGTCTTAATTTTAACACTGGATTCATTAAGGAAAAGAACATGGCTGAACTAAATAATTTAACCAGGATGCCTAAAAAGGCCATTTACAAATATTGAAAATTGCAATAACATGTAAATATCTTGTTTTTTGGAGCAATTCAAACTTATTTTTTTCTGAGCCTGTGATTTTGGGTCATTTTCGGTGATTTTTCTCTCTAGAACATTATCTTTGACCGAAAGGAAATACTATGAGTTCGAATCATACAGCAAAAAAATTTGACCTTGGGTTAGTAGGATACCTAAGCATTATTCATCTTGGCAATCATGTGTCTATTGAGACTAGAAACTTACTAAATACTCTAAAACATAAACTTTCAGAGTGAGGAATGTCTAATTTCTTTACTTTCGTCATAAAAATTGTTTGGAAAAAAAGTTCTGCTATATTTCATCAAAATTTAAGTTTTGTATTGGTTTCGACGGTTCCATGCCACAAGATGGCTGGATTTCCATATAAAAAAATGGTTAAATTAGTATTCACGTGGATATTTTTTCTGATAAACATTAAAAAAAAATTCAAACCTTGTCTACTTTATGGAGTGGCAATTAGGTGATAAACCAACAAATCACATGCGTCCTTGTTGATTAACGAATCTTTAATATATTCATTTCATGATAGTATGAAGGAAATTCTCATTTACAGACCTTTATTCTGACCCCCATGAGACACTTTGAGTGCAAATACTGTAAAACTGCCCATGTAAGTGGGAACTTGAATGTTCTCATCGTTAGCTACAACCAAATATTTTACTACTTTATTATTAGTTCTACTGGCCTAGAGGTGATGATACTTTTCAATTCTAAATTGGTATTGTGCGTGCTTGACTTTGATAAAATTGCTTTGTTTTTTCTTTAATAACACAATATTTATTTTTGCAAGATTTGTCCACTTGTCCATTAAACTAGTATCAATAAATATAAACACGTTTTCTTACTTTTGTAGAATATTTTATTTATACGTACAACAATGCAGTGTATATACAAGCCATGTAAGTTCATATCCCCCCTGTTTTTCAGATTAAATTTCAAAGAATCACAGTCGAACAAAATGTAAATATGTTTAAATTTTGAAACATCCAAGAAACCCTTTCGTGACTATAGACATAATATTTATAAGTATGTACAGGTCATTAAGATAAGCTATTTACACGAGTATGTCAAGTGTTAATTGTCCATTTAATGACATTTCTTTAGACCAATGGATTTTTAAAAAATATTATGTACATTCAACTTTCAAGATCTGGTCTTACATCTCTCGCATGTGAAAAAAATCTATAGATTTTGCATCTTATTTGAAGTTTTTCTGACTAATTATTACTTTATACATTGTTTGTGCACCATCTTAGCAGTTATTTGTTATAATTAAGCAATTAAAGTATTAATATCTTCAGAAGCCCTTCCTCTGGGCCTTGGCATTGTGCCTCATCACACATTCTTTCTTGTGGTGCTGCCTCATGGCGTAGTGGGGGTCTTGGCGATTGATCACGCTGAAAGTAAAAGTTACGAGAACCTCATCATTTTGAAATTAATTACAACAGTTGATTGTAAATATGACTCTGATTAGGTATTAGCCTTGGTTTTTACCCAGAGTAAGTGGAGAGATAAGAGAAAATGCATTCGACAATGCTTCAGATTAACAAATGAGTTGTGGGGTAATGTATGACAGCTGTGGGAATATGTTATTATCGTTTTCATAGCTATGTGTTTTTTTGAAAACTTCGTTTTGCAGTTAAACCGTGACATCATCGGGTATCTGTCAATGTGATTGGTCTAATCTTCAATCTGTGACATATCAGTTCAGAGTTTGACATCATAGTTTTTGACAAAGGAATGTAAAACTACCAGGCAATGTTACTATATGTGTACAACCACAACAAACAACGCATGTCTAAGCTGAGTGGTCTGTATGGTTCAGTTATAGTTCATACAAGCTAAACAAGTGAAACATTCATGTGTCAATGCACTTTGTCAGTTTCCTGAAATCTGTGCTTGTAATAAACAAAATCATTCAACTTAATCTGTGACATCACAGTTTTGGAATGAAGCAAATTGCAAACTTGAAAAACACATAGCTATGAAAACGATAATAAATGATTTGGTGCGGAAATTATATCATTTCAGGCCTTTATCCTCAGATTCCTGTTTGTCATGCTATATTGTATTTGTTATTTTTACTCACAATCTGACCACGATGCCGATGATAATGATCAAAAGAATGCTTCCTATCACACAGGCAGCTATGATGGTCACTGCAACAAATATTCCATATTATGTCAAATTCACCAAAGTGTTATAAGGCAACATTATTTTAGTTTCTTAAACTGAATAGTAAAGTCATGGCTTCAAAATAAAGCATTATGTTTGTTTACCCGTCATTGGTTCCTGTTTGGCTGGCATTTCACCTTCACTCAAAACATTGCCGTGAAGTCCAACTCGATTTGCAAAATAAAAGGAAAATTAGACATTTTAATTACAATAGGCCCTTGGGAATATGATTAAAATGTTTTAAATATGTGCTGCCTTTTATATTGCATACCGTTGTTGCTTGCATAATTAGAGCTGGCTGCCCTGCTGTTTCCGGGGTGTCTGTGACCTGGAATTGGTCAAGAAAACTGTTATGGAACTGGGCAACAGAAGTCATCGGCATACATTTTCATGTCTCTTTTGGTGAACACTAGATGAAAGCAAGCTTGATTTTGTTTTGAAATACAAAGGGTCAGATACGGTCAAACTTACTTAGTGCCTGGATAACATCTATGTTGTGTTTTTGTTTACCTTGATCGATGTTGTCTGCTGAGTTGTGTGTTGTGATCTGTGTGGTGCTGCTTTCTGAATTCCCTCTAGTGTTGTTGATGTTGTTGGTTTTGTAGATGTTGTTGTGGATTATGGGATTGTGTGAGGAAGGGTGTGACATAGGGTGCAAAATGCCAGTGGTCATATCCAGGGGTTTCCTGGTTGGGGGAAGGGGTACTGCAAGGTCTGTGGGTGTCACCCCTAGTACAACTGCCCGGCCAGGTCTGGGGGAAGCAGTGGGGAACATCTTGTTGAATCTACTTTTAAAATTGGGCATCTTAGACCCAGTTTGATCTGAGTGGTGATAATTAGCATTCTGTAACTCAGATTCTAAACCAATCGGCCTGCTCTTGTATTTTTTGTCATCAGATACAACGTATAATCTCTGTTTGCCTTTGTCAAATTTGTTGCGAGCCCCCGTGCCTTTGCTTCGGAAGCGGATGGAATTTTCTGTCTCTGGAGCTACTGTTGTGTGTAATCTGTTTGTTTTGAATTTTCTGTGGAGGATGTGTTTGTTTCTTGGTTGTTTAGTTGGTTTTACAAGCTTTCCATTTCGGTATACAGGCATTCGCCGTCTTATTGCCTTTTGTTTTGTTTCTGTATTGTCTGAATTTTGTTCAGATTTTTTACTGTCTTTTGTAAGCGCTGGTTTTGCAAGGATGTTACCAGGTTCATCAGGGAATTTGTCAGGATTTTTGGGGAACTTGCCTGGATGGTTGGTGACGGGGTGCAGGTGCTCAGGGTCATTGGTGTTGTCAGAATAGCGATGTTGCGGTCTCATTGGGCGGTTGCGTTGTTCTGTCGGAGGTACGGTCATTGGTGCCTTCTTGGTCTTCATTGTGAATCGCCACCACCAGGGAGTGTTCTTTGTATCTGAGGCATCGTCGACATCTTTGACGCTGTTCTGCAACTGTTCTTCTTCTTCCTTCTTTGAGATCATCTGTCTTCTTAGCTCTTCTTGCTTCTTTCTCTGAGCCTGTTCTCTCTCTGCCTGCTCCCTTGCTGCCTTCAGTCTGTTTGCCTTTTCCCTGGCGGCATTTTCTCTGGCTGCTTTTTCTCTCGCAGCTTTTTCTCTGGCTGCCCTCTCTCTTTCTTTCCTTGCCTTTTGTCTTGCCTCTACCATCGCCTTATACCGCCTTTGGTCGATTGTCGGTTTTGGAGTGGTCGGTGGTTCTGTGGCAACAGTGGTGGTCGTTATGGCTTCCCTCATTTCCAAGTGGCACTGGATCTTGACTGGGCCTGTGGGGACAGCTGGAAATAGTCATAAAATTATTGAAGATCATTATTTGAAAAGAAAGAAATCTCAAATATATCAGAATTGCTGCCTTCATTTTACAATGGATTCGACGACATGCTACATAATTGTTGTTTTTTTGCGTTGCCTTTACCTTCATACTTAAGCCAGAAGCCTCCAGACTGGCCCTTTCCATCAGTCTCATAGGTGAGGGTGACTTGGCCTGAATTTGGTGACAACTTTGGAGTGGATGATCCACAATAAGTGCTGCTCTGACCACTGCCTGTAGATACCAGAAGTTTGTTGTGGTCACAATCCTGTAGATCAAAAAGAAAAATGTCATTTAAATATCATGATCGTGAAAAAAATTGCCAGTAAGATCAGATTACTGGTATACCTTATGCTGTGAGCATAATAATCATATGATCCAAGTTAGTCTTTACCTTTGAATGGAGGTCCAAGACAGTGAGCTCCACTGAACCAGTTCCTTCTGCGATGAGGTTGCATCTGCATGTTTGCTTGTAAGCTGAACTCTGAGGGTAGTTGGGGCTCTTGATGAATCCTGATTCAGAGACATCAACTTTGTTGGTGCAGATGTCTGACACTGCATTCTTTTGCACTGAAAACGTAAGACCTATAATATAGAAGCTGTGTCCTGACTAATTTTTAAGCATCAGCTACAACAGTAGCTGATCGCTTATTACAATCCTCCGTTTCCATGCCGGCAGGCAGTTTTTACCTATCGCCGATGATTTCTCTGTCAATCTACCTAGTAAACCTACCAAACTCTTCCCGAGTCTTTATTAGCACCTAACCACAAGACAGGGTTATATTTCAGACATACAGAATGCCTATTTCTTCTGATTCAAGCCATTTTATTTCACTCCCAATCACGCACGACCTTCTTCGTCCGCCATTTTTTCTCAACTGGATTCGGCCAACTTCGGCGTCTGACGAAAACACCCGAAGTTTCAAATGCTATTTCTTGCGATTCTCATTTTCCGATTTTAAATATTTCCTTGTTGCCAAAGTAAACTAAAACTAACATTAAAACCTTTTTACAGTCACCCTTTCATAAATTGTAAAAAAACTATTATTTCGGTCAGCCAATCAGATCGTGGGGTTTCTATGACGTCATTACCAAGCGTCCGGGATTCCAATATGGAGGATGTGGGAAGTGAAAAAGTGTCATTGCTGACAAATTTTAAACTGAACTGATCACCTACGGACTTGCACATGCCTGTCAGGTATTCCACATTATCAAATATGGCGTTATTGACATTGAAGACTCGATTTTTGATTTTTTAAAGCATTTTTGGTGATAGTTTTACCTGAAATTCTGTATTATCGCCCAGAAAAAGTACGGTTGCGGTAAACAGTGCATAATTCGCCTATAGTTTGTCACGTCAAGCAGAGGACAGACGTTTGGCCAAATATCTCAGGAACCAGAAGTCCTACAGGAAAAATACACCTACCTATGTGTAGCTTAGCTCTGTTGTAATATGAATATCGCATTTTCAGGACGTTTTTGTGCCGTTTTTGTCCGATATTTGCCAATTTATGGATATAGCAGTCAATTTTCGCAAAATGTTGACATTTGTAATGCTGCCAATCTGACACACAATGGGCTGTGACGTCACAAAAGTGCACTGTAGTGCCACCTAAGACTTATTAGTTTTAGTCAAATTACTATTCGCAGAACCTCCTATCTCATTGTGTTGATTTTTATGGAGTGTACAAACGGTGCTAAATTTCTGTCTCAATGCTTGACGTGACAAACTGTAGAAATAAAATTTGTGCTGTTCAATGGACATTGTTCTACAACCATTTGGTGTACAGATATGGCAGGCCCCATATTCGAAAGCTCAGATGATTTTGTGTTCCCTCATGATAATGAGGATTTTGTGAGTCTTCTTCTTCTTCTGTTACGCTTGCCTCTAAATAGCCCACACTGGTGCTGATGGGGCGTAAAACACAAACTCACTCACTCACTCACTCACTCTTCTGTTACGCTCTTCCGTCCTGCCAAATATTCTATTTTTAGCTAACTGTTTATTATCAAAACATTCATATGTTATTTATACCATTACCATTTACAACTGTAACATTTATACTTATGTTATCAAGATCTTTGTCCATTAATTTTAGCCAGGTCTGTTTCTGTCCTCCCCTTGGTATTTTCAGAACATATTTGTGACAGTGCATAAAATTGAAGTTACTTAATGAGTATCCTGCCACAATGGAAAGTGATAATCCTATCATTTTGTTGAACATTTCAGATCATTCACATCTTTTAAAAGCAATGTTTATTTCTACAGCTGATGCTTTACATGCTTTGCATGGTATTTTTACTATTTTAATGTGCTATGCTGATGATACCCAAATGGTTATTTCATAGGCACATCAAGACTTGGTACACACATGTTGCAATTCATAATATTGTTTGATGCTTTTTAAATAAAATTGCTCCATTATTTTTTCCCATTGTGTGGCTGGCGAATTCTAGTGCAAATAGATTGTAAAAATTAACAGTATATATGTTTGTCAAAAATACCTAGTTCATGACTCTTATCCGGATTTAGCCTGGTATAATTGAGTGGCCAAAAATACGGACCAGATGACACCAGGGACTGATTTAAGTCACAGTTGGCACGTGGTGTGACAATTAGGGAATGTCATGCAACTGTGTCCTGAGTCTTGAGTGGTCAATGTAATTGTGCCCTCAGGAGGACTATTAGAGGTTGTTGGAATCACTTATTTTGCCGTCAAGATAATGAAAATTAATGAATATTTCTCTCCTCAGGCGATGAACCAATTATGCAATTTGTGAAACCTGGGTATAATTTTTCGTAATTGCTCGTGGAGCTGACTTCTGGGAATATCCAATTAAATATAACCATTACTATGACAGTGTGACACTGTCCTGTCTCCAGAATTCCAATTTTAGGATGTGTCAGAATAAAAACTTCTAGGAGATAAACCTATTATTATCAGGCCTGTGTTAGAACAAGAGAATTGAACTTTAAAATGGCTATACTCACCAGGCACACAGTTGAACTCTATAAACATGTAGTCTGAGAAACCCCTGCAGTTGTCTGTGTTGATGTACTGCTGGGTGACATCCATCCGGCAGGCTGGTCTCCCCATACAAAGATGTCTGACATCAGGCATGTTGCAGCCCAACTCCCCATGTTCGCAGCCGCAGTCCGATTCACTGTACGTACACCTTCCTGAATGGCTCTGGACCTTCAGTCCTGCCCGAATGACCTGGATGACTGTATCCCTCGGGCACTGGGCACTCACCACTGGGGGTCCGAAGCTGCCCCAGCAGGCATACCTGCGCTCCGGGGTTGTTGTCTTCTTTTCTGTTGATAATCGAAAGTGTTGCTACATTAAGATATGGAACTGCAAAAGGGATAATTTAGGCCTGTTTTAATAGAGTTTTACAAAATTGTCAGAGAAATAATCCATTTCCATTAACCAAGCTGTGTGTAGTGACTAAGCGTTTCTCCTTATAAATGGAAAATTGGAGATGTTGCAGTTTTGTTTTTCCAGTACCAAAGTACTTTCGTCACATAAATTAAATGATCTATTGATCTAAACATCAGCCAGAAACACTGTCTACTCAAGAGTATAGTAAAGATTGTGATATTCCCTTTGTCCAATTACATGTTTGTAGAATGAAGTGTGTGAAAAACCGAGTCACTAAACCAGTGTTGATATGCTTGAAACCCTTGTGGTGTGACAAACCATAGAGTGTGAAAAACAGTGAGCTGGAATTGTGGAGTAAGCCTAAGAATTCTACAACAATGTTTCTCATTCTGTAATTAGCTTGTGTTTACACAGTTGATTACACTGAGAGCAAACAAAGGAACCTTGTTGTTTGACATTGGTTGCATTTCTGGTTTTCAACAATTTTGTTGGTTCTGGGAATTGTGAAGATGTTTCACTTACCTTCTTGGCTGCTGAGAGGTATGCCAGAGAGGAGCAGAAGTACAAATAAAGCAGTGAAATGAGAGTTATCCTTAATTGGAGTGTGAATACTCATGGTGGAGTATTCAGATAATCGTCATGTTTGTAGGATGATGTGTCGAAGGGCACTGGAGGAATGTGATTTTGCTGGATCAGCCTCTGTTCCATCCAGACCAATGACAGGTCCCCAAGCTGTCACCTTAATAGTATCCAGGAGCGGAGCTATGTCACACATAACAAAAATACTATATACTACAATGGGCTACTAGGAATTGCTATGAACTAATCAACTTATTTGGCATGTTGATTGGTTTATGGTAATTTAATTGATCAATGGTTCTTATGGTGTCTTAGACTAGTTGTTTTGTCAACGTCTCTCTGGAGTCTTGACCCCACACAGACTGCACTATAGCCACATTTTTGATGACCGAATTAGTCATTGTAAATTAAAAACAGTTGTTGCATATGAAATATGGTTTATTTTGACGTGGTTTTTGTGTTTGAAAAACAAAGAAGCTCGATTTACTGTTTGAAATTCAACGCACAATCTCTGATGGAAGAATCTCACATTGATAGCACACAAAATATAAAGTTATCTTTGTGGTTCAGAGTCATTTGGGGCAGATTATAATTAATTTTTGAAGAATAGGATCCGCCCTTGCTGTAATGACATTGGCAAATGCAAGATCCTCCTTGGTGTCACCTCTCCACTGGTTCTTGGCCCTCGCTGTACACCACCTGTCCTGCAGCCATGTTGTTTCAACTCCTGCAGCTTCCGAGTTCCCTTCTCACCTGTAATTAAGGGCAGGTGACAGATCTTTGATGTGACACCACTGACAAAGACTGGAAAAAAATAACATGTTTTTTTTTAAGTGTTGAGAAATGGGTCTTCTATTTCTATGCAGTTCAGTAATATGTTAAGGTTTTCAACACTTTCCTTACTCAAAAAGGCATAAATATTCCTGAACATTGTTTATCACACTATGGCCTTTTTATAAGAATTCCAAAATGGTTCTTCTGTGCGAAGCAAAATTATATGCTTCTGCAAACATTCTTCATTTAGGAACTCTTGCCATATTCGAATGAATCTGGTGTTACAGCAGCCCATGAATCTGTTTTTGGGAGTTGGTGCTTGTGTTCAGTCAAGATTGAATTTTAACTGTTGATTAGGAATATTGATGGAAAGAAGAAGCATTTGTAGGCTAATGTTTGTGGACCTGGAATTCTTTTTGTGAATCGTATGAGGACGGAGAAGTGCGCGTGATTGTTGGTGAGAGTTTTTGCCAAGTAACAGATGGTGTCACAGCTGCCTTGGTGACAGATGTCTTACATGTGCCCTACTCTTGCATGGCATGCGACACATCTATAGATAGATAGATAGATAGATAGATAGATAGATCGATAGATCGATAGATCGATAGATCGATAGATCGATAGATAGATAGATAGACAGGTAGATAGATAGATAGACAGGTAGATAGATAGATAGACAGGTAGATAGATAGATAGACAGGTAGGTAGGTAGGTACTAGGTAGGCAGGTAGGTAGGTAGGTAGATACATCGGTAGATAGATTGGGTAGATATGTGTGCAGGGGGATAGATAGGAAGGAATATTTATTGATTGATGGTTGATTGATTGGTTGATTGATTGATTGGTTGATTGATTGATTGATTGATCGATCGATTGATTGATTGATTGGTTATTTGGTTGGTTGGTTGGTTGGTTGACTGAGTTATTGACCAGAGAGAATGTCAGAAAAGTTTTCATTCAAGTGGTGCATGGCTCAACAATCAACATAATCCTATTTCAAGAGGTGTTGGTGTTTTTTTTGCAATTGAATATAAAAGACCATGGAATATGAGTTACATTTAATGATTTATTAGGTCTGCAAATCATTGTAGTTGTAATTTCCTCCAAAAAGCTCTACTTAGTCGACTGCTGTACAGAATTTCTGCAGCATAAATGATGGTCTGATATTTCTAAATTTAGTTTGTCACACACAAGTAGAAGCTGAAGTAGCCAAATTGGTGATAGCTGTAACAGCAAACACACAGTTGTTGTAAATGTGGTGCCCTCTTGTGTTAATATCCACTCTTGACAAATGTGCAGTTGTACACCACCTGGCAGTACTATCCTGTTCTAGCTCTTCACTCCTTTTATGGAAATGTGATTTGACTAGAAGTTTGCTGCAATAGGGGAGACCGGGGAAAGTTGTGCCATTTTTTGTGTCAGGCTGATTTTCCGAAAAACCGAATGCTAATCATGTGATCTGAAAATCAGACATCAAAATGCAATACGTTGGCCAGAATCAACTAAACTTTCAGGGCAGTCCGACCATTGGGAAGCTCATGGTTGCAAAAATTAGGTTAAGTGGCACAACTTGCCCCGGTGCCGGGGTAAGTTGTGCCGCATGCCGGGGTAAGTTGATCCGCTTAATTTATTCCAAAAAAACCTTGTATTTCACCAATTTCTTAAGATCGATCATTTGTATCATGTTTTTAACTTATGGCTGACATGTTACATGAAACGTATCAAACATTTATGAGCCATTTTATGCAAAAATAAAAAATGCTGAAAAAACTTGTTTTATTTATTGTTTAGAGGGTGGTTTAACATATTCCTTTAAGTATAAGTTATTTCACAACATGTTTAGGCCTTGTGTAAAATGAAGACAAAAAAAGATGAATAAAAAATTCATTCATATGTCATACCATTGGCACAACTCGCCCAGATCAAAACGGCACAATTTACCCCAAATGGTTTTCTGGATGAAACTGGTTGTCAAAAATAAAGAAACAATGCGTAATGAAATCTAACAACAAAGATTTCTAGATATACCTCCTTACTCCATCCTACCAGAGGGACATCATCTTACTACAAATACCGAATGACAGAGAAACAAGAATGTCAGTCCTCGGCACTTCAAGTTTTCAGGAACAAAATTGAATTTATGAGT
Source organism: Platynereis dumerilii (assembly GCA_026936325.1). Taxonomy (NCBI): domain Eukaryota; kingdom Metazoa; phylum Annelida; class Polychaeta; order Phyllodocida; family Nereididae; genus Platynereis; species Platynereis dumerilii. The sequence goes on from JAPTHN010000001.1 coordinate 58,764,123, forward strand.
GTAGCTTTTCATACCATTATATTTGGTAGTTTTTTTCTTGGCGCCTAACGATGTTTACCAAGTGGGTATATACGGGTGGCATTGCCTTCTTTGCCCAGTTCTTCATTTCACCCCAACAGTGGGCGGCACAACTTACCCCGAGGCACAACTTACCTCGGTCTCCCCTAAGTATTCAGCATCACAACACATTTCATTGAAACATTGTGATCTACTGATTAAACCAAAAAAGCCTTTATTGTCAACACAACAAAGCAATTCATCCTTGTCAAATTGATGAAACATTACCTACGCATGTTCTCTCTTTTCCACAACCTGTTCCCTGATTCTGTCTCTGTGTATATTTGCTTATTGGAGGATTGCTGAGTCTGGTAATTTTGTTACATTACAGGAAATTTTTTTTAATAATGCTTTAATTTAACTCTTTGAACTCCCTGATATCTAAATGTGTTTAGAAATTTGCTGAACTTTGGTCCTGTATTGCTTCCTAAAAGATTGTGTAAAAAAATCGTTATGTGGAATCTTTCAGTTTAATTTTGACCAAATTTATTTCACTTGAACTTTTCTTTTACAACGTTGCGCTTAAAAAAAGATTGTGAACATTGTTCTATATCAATAGTCAATGCAAATTCTGAGATGTTTGGGAATCGATGGGGCTTTTTAGGGTGTATTTCTTCGGTGCCCGAAACGGACTGTTTTCGTTTTCAGGAATGGATCACATGTATAGTCAGCATCAAACTATCTTGCTTCTTTGTCATTTCCAGATTTTAAGCATACACATGTCATCTTCATTTATGTTAATCACTTAATTATCTGCCATGTGCAACACATTTCGTAACATATGTCATGTGACACATGCTTCACATAGCGTTTTCCTAATATGGGCATAGATGACACTGGTGTCATGAAGCATCTGACTTCCTAATATGGCATGACAATTGGTCTATCTACTTAACTTTGCTAGATACCATATAAGCCTAATTATTATTTGAATAGTTGCAACTCTGTTGAATATTTGTAGAACTGCTTGTTTTGCCTTTTTTTCACCACCCTCTTTCTAAATATCCACCCTTTCTGTTGGAATAACTATCTGGCCAGAGTTTCTAATCTACAGTGATAAAATTGACACAAGAAAAATCAATATTTCAGTAGATTTATTTACAATTCCATCCATTCAAACATACAGTATCAATTTCAGCATTACCCTGAAGCTGCACACAAATATATTTTAAGTCATTCTCTAGAACAGGCACAAATAAATATGACTACATTCGTGATAAAGCATTCCAAATTACAGTTCTAATATAAGCATCCAAGTTTGCTTGCAAAATTCATGGCCTATATTGCCATATATAATGATTATTTGAAAGCCAATTTCGTATTTTAAAAAACAATGTACATTTCAATGATATTTCGGACATAATTGTTTCATTTTGAATTACCTTTCACTTTTAAAGAATATCAGTGAAATATGAAATGTCATTGACATCTTATTTTATCAACTCGGTAGTAAGCAGATTCACAGTGCAAGCAAGCGATTGTCATTGTTTCAAGCATTACATCATTGGAGACCCTGTAGCCTCCACAATATGTCTAATTGACAACATGGATATAATAAATATTTAGTAATATGGAGAAGATGAGTATGTGGCCCTGGGCTGATGGCCACAGGCTGGCGAAGTGGACTATCACAGCTGGCTTCCCTCCTCCCAAGTCACCTGTCAAATACAAGTTCATCATTTTCTTCAGCAAAAGTCAACATGTATACTTTGTGGTATTGGTATCTTCTATCATTTTGTTAATTTCTTGTTCATCCTCTTATGTAGACAAGAATACATTTAATTGTCTGATTCTTTATTATATTAATTTGTGGATTTCCAATTCAAAATGTGTTAGCATTATCACATTTATGAAACTTAATTAACAATGTGTCACAAGTAAAGAGGAACAATAAAAATAGAGCTTTAATATTTCTAAGAAGAATATATGTGCCAAGTTCCTCACCTTCTGAAGACCAGAACAATTATAATGATGACTGCTATAAGAATGAGTACCCCGACAACACAGCCAGTGATGATTTGCACTGAAAATACATTTTGAAAAAGTATGAATTATTTGCAACAAAAATAAATAAAAAGGGGTTTAACGTCTAAGTTAAGGCACTGAAAGGCAGCAAAGCATATTCAAAGTGGCCACTCATTCAATGGAGGAATATACATTTGTGCTTTTTAATTTCCACAGCAAAATATATTGCTACAATAAAAAGTAAATTCTTCCTTTCCTGTAGTGTCTTAATTTATACAACTGCAATTTTGTAATTCCAATTATTCTATGTTAAAGCATCAGTGGAATCTATTTGAATGGCTGCCTGATTTTGATTCATACCAAAATCATTTTTGAAACGTTTCAAAGTCAAATTTATTGCATTTTATATTATTTTTGCCTGGCCTGATAGAGTGTGAGGAAAATACATGCCCATTCTTTGTGCAGCACTGGCTTTTCAGAGGATGCTTTATGAAACATTGTTCAAGACCACATACTGGGCAGCATTCTATTAAATTGCAGGCTACATCTAACTGCTGATTAAAATTTCTCAATTTGTACTCCTGACTTACCATCATCTACATTATACTGGATAGTGTTCTGGGTCTCTGGAAAATCATAAGTATCGAACATGGCGTCAGGGTCTGCCTCCTGCACAGGGGGCGCTGCCTTGACCTCATTAGTGACGTCATCAGTGTCTTCTTTATCCGGGTATTCTGGAGGCTTGATGTGGATTGGTGGAGAGGGGTCGTAGTAATCTTTGGAAGGGGCATCCAGAACTTGGCCACAGGTCATTGTTACTTTGCCATTCGAAGAACCTAAAAAGCAAGTCGTAACCTTTAAATTATATTGGTTAGGTTCCGGTAAAAAGTGTCAAAACATATAAGGATTCCGCAGGTCCAAATTTTAAAACAATAAATTTGTTTGTCAATATATGGCCCGGTGATTTACTCCGTAAAACGAAGAATATTCGCAAAAGTCTTGTACTCTTGAAAGGATTCTGGGGGTATCTCTAACGGTTACCCTGCTTTTTGGAAAAGCCGAAGAGAGTAAATTAATACAATTGTCTCTTCATAAAGTTAAATTGTCATCACTTTCCAATAATTTTCGAAAAAAGTTTGTAACCATGAGAAGATCAATGTCATATGAATTGGCTTATACAAATATCATTTCTTGAACATTATGGTATTATTTTTTTAAATTGTTCTCACCTGAGTACTCTATCCAGAAGCCCCTTGCATTGTGGGTAGCATCTGACTTGAACTGCAGAGTTATTTCTTTTCTTTCCAACTCCAATCTTTCTGGCAATCTCTCTGGCCCTATGTAGCCGCATTTCTTTCCCCAACTGGAGATCTTGAGGAAATCTGACTCACACACTCCTTGCTTTGTGTGATTCAGTGTGAAATCTAGAATTTGAAGTTTTAATCCGGAGTCTTCCGTTCTCAACCGACATGCGCAGTTTAGTTTGGATGTGTAATTTGTATCGGGATAGTTCGGCGTTCGAATGAATCCCTTTTTGCTGCTTAATGTGGCACTTTCACAGATATTATGTACTCGCTTTTCTGAAAAGAAATTTCAGGTACTTTAACTGACATATTTAACACTCTTTCATTACACATACATTCCATTTGAAAGCTTTGGCAAATTGGAGCTCTACTGTTATGATAAATTCATGTTTATTTTTATCTGGGTGACTAATATGATGCTTTTCCATCTGTATCTTTATTTACTTACTTGGAATACAGCTATAGTTGACTTGCATATAATTGGCATAGACTCTGCAGTTCATAAGAAAGGGATTACTGACATAGACTGAACATGTGTATCTGCCCATGCAGTTTTCATGCAAGTCTGTCAGCTGCAGGCAATGGTTCTCATCTTCATTGTACCTGAAATTTAAAGTGATGAACATGATACAAAATTGTTTTCAACATTGCATGGAAATGCAAAACTGTTTCTCACACTGCAGTTAAACTGAAGCTGCCCAAGTACCTTTGTATAGTTATATAATACTGATACAATTTAACAACAACAATATAATAGCAAACTAGTTTGTTTTGGATGCATAGAAATGTTTCTTACCTGCATGTGTTGTTCCTGGGGGGAGCTCCGTAAAAGGACTGGTGTACCTTGATGAGTTGACTGTTAGGACACATGAGTTTGAGTGTTGGGACCCCTTTGACATGGAAGCATTGGCTTCCACTTCTGACTTCGAAATTATCCTCCAAGTCTCCTGCACAACACAAAATAAGGCAACATAGTACAATTAGACTCCGGGAAAGCCTTCGATGCTGCTCCATTCTGCTTTGTTGACTCTATCATGTCTCAAGGCATTCGATAGTGCTCACTTGTTTGATGTATACTTTGCCCAGACGCATGTTGATCAGTTTTTGTCAATAGTTGCAGGTCAAGCACTTGTTCCCTGATCTTAGCCTTTGTTTATAATCAATTAATCCCTTTCATCCTCAACATTTGATTGTCATCCAAAGATCAGCATAGAGAGTATGGACACTGCACCGGTGTATCAAAGAGTAAGCAAAGTGCACCTCTTCAGGCCTTGCTCTTTGATGGTGATTATGTGTCACACATGTGAGAAAACCATTATTATGTGAGATAAAAATGTTGATGGGCAAGGTGGATGGTGAAAAAAAGTCTAATGTGCTAAATGTTATGTTAGAAGATGCGTTGATAATGCATAAAGTAGGTGACACCTCATTGTCAAGTGTCCAAGCTGCTGCCCTAATTACCAATGCAACAGTTGTTGTTCTTTCTGCTATTAAAAGGAATTAGGACCTCCCCAAGAAAAAAGTGAACTGGGTGCATTCCAAGATCATTTTGTGTCTTTTAATCAGGATGATATCGTTACACTAATTGACAGAGACCTAATAATTAGTACTGGTGAGAAAGAAAATCACTTGCTAATATCATGACCAAATAATTGTGAAGATCAATTAACATTAGCATCTTTTCGACTTTATGGAATTGATAGGTCAAAAACCAATCGAACTTAGGTAGAAAGAATGCATCTATGGTGACACTGATTTCATAGCTTTTATACAATTTGCTGGGGAGGTTTACTTGAGCAATGGTAATGTCAATTTTTGGGCTACTTACAAACAAAAATATTGCAATTATTGAGCAAGAGTCACTTACTTTTATATAGTGAAGAGGCAGCAAATCCACGTAGTTTTGAGACCAAGATTAGTGCTAATATTGCTAAGAAATGTCCATAATTTGGGGTCATTTTGTCTGATTTAAAAAGCAACAAACAAAACAACCCTGGTTCACTCATACATGCTGACAAAATGAAGGAAGGACAGGGATGAGCTGTGATTGGCTGGCAGATGTGACGTCACAGTAGACTATCAAGGGCCTTGCTAGGTGGCGCTGTGAAAGTGCAAGACCATATATGACCTGTAGCAGCTGTTGGTCTGACCTTGCTCAAGGTCATTTTGTAATCTGCTTCAGAAGAGATGACTAGATTTGATCCTTTGCTATTGAAATCTCCCTGCAACAGACTGAGACCTGACAGTCCTTTCTTCATCTCCTTTATTTTATGTTACGTAACAGAAGTACTGTGGCTCAATGCCAGCCCTTACAGCTGTGTACATTCACTTCCGCATTGTATGTCCAAGATTTTTTTTCATCTTGTTTATTGGTTATCTTAATGGACACACTTTGAAGCACAGATTGTCATGCAACCGATTTATCATATTTGTGTTTGTGGACTGAAAGTCAGTGCTTAAATTTGTTGTTTACAAGGTTAGATATGGGTATAGGTTATTCTCCGTGGGAGAGGGAATATGGGATTTATCACCCAAGGGCTTTAGCCCGAGGTGTGACAAACACGTATTCCTGATCCCATGGTGAAAAACCGGCTTATGCCATGCGACAGACAATCAAACATTCACACATGAGATGGTAAGTGGACAGCAAAGAATATGGGAATTATTGCCATGAAATACTGGCTTGTGATTGGCTAACAGAGGTGTGGAACGGTATAATGTGAAAGTGGACCTTTATGGAAGTGTACATCCTATTATTATAATGCCCACCGCCCTCTACCTGCAATTTTTAAAGCACAGTTTTAAAAGGCTTTCTGCTTTCCCCATTTAATCGATTAAAAGTCCCTAACCTCTCAACATATATACGTGTGCATGCTCAGTTCTGAACCCCCTACTTCTTCTTTCTTGTATTCCTTCAAAATTCTCTCATGTAGCCTTGTCTTAGTGTTGTAGTTATGAGCTAGATGGCCTATATCTGAAAATAAGACAATGCTGCACTCTTACTCCGGCTGTATAGCGCATTCGTTGGGCTAGAACATGAGAACATGGGACCAAAGCCCGCCCTCTTCTTAAATAGGCTATTTTGTTCGTGTAGGATTATTTCTGATTGGTGCTTGAAAGACTGACTACAGCTTATGTGAAATCTTTCCTTTTTTCCCAATTTCTTTATTTCATCAGCAGTCTACAATATGGTGGTGCAATTACACAGGTGATTTCAATGACAGAATTACAATAGCTACTGCTTTTGTGAAACTTCCCAGGATTAAGCTGCATCAGACGCCCCTTTGGACCTCCTCAAAGATGGAGCTAGTTTGGGCATTGCATTTTATTGATAATATGACCATTTTGGGATGGTATTTAAAATATGTCTTATTTCCGGTTTTGAATATGTCACTATTCGGATTAAATGTGACATTATATTCTGTATTTCCTTCCTATCCTCTTGTTTCCTCTAATTTGCACTTGGTGAATCCCTTTGCCTAATTTTGAAGAGTTGACCGCAAACTGGAGCACCACCTGTGCTTTGTCTGTTTGATTAATGTCATTCTCAACACATTTTCCCTGATGACCTCTAACCCATTGGTCAACCTCTGCCAATCAGGTCAAACTGACCTACTTGCACATGATTGGCTACTGCCAGAATCTAGACATATTAACTTCCTCCCTCAACAAAGAAAGCGCAAGATATTTGTATTTTTCTTATTTATTACAAAAAACAGCAAGACAACACATAAGACATGACAATAAATAATTATGCTCAAGATTATAATTGACATACATAAGTACAGATAGTTTCAATTTAAAGTCTCCTTGACTCTAAATTATATCCATATATAGAACTTTTTTACAATATCATTAATTGCTGTTCAAAAAGTTTTAATGTGGCAAACTTATACATGAAAAGTGAAAAATTATGCTGTTTTAATTTGATTTAAATTAAATCTACAAGCAAATGCCCTTCGGGTGTTTGTCACACTTCTTCAGATTTACCAAAACTGAAATTATGTCCGAGAATGTTATAGATTGTCAATTTGGCTTTTTCACACAAAGAAAATGTTATGGAGACACATGCCTAAGGAGACCACCACAAGATAAGTCCATGATTGGAGAGTGCTGCTCACGTTTTTGTTATCTGAAGAGGAAAAAACAGAACGACATAAATACTTTCTACGAAGTCATCATTTGAGGGTATTGTTCATCAAGAACAATTTGATGCAAACTCTTATATTCCATTATTAGAAAATTTTCATTGTCTCCTGAGGATACTGAAATTGTGCAGTCGCGTCACATAAGAGGAGCATGAAAGGTTTGTAGTTGAATAAAATCTGCAGAAGTTATGGATTTGGATTTGAAAAAACTATGAGAGTTTAATTGCCAGAGAATACTATTTTTATGTAGAAGTAATTGAGTCATATGTTTATAGGTGAAATGTTAAATATTTATCTATATTTTGTATTTGCTGGTCTTACCTGGTTTTGGTAAGTCACTGACGAATGGCAAACTTTTGATGTCAGTTGGTTTGAGGACCATGGCTGATTTGCCTTTAGTAGCTCTCTTCAAGGGTGTAGTTTCATAACAGCGGATTTTAAGATCATTGTGTTTACTCTCTGAAATAAAGAATTTATTGTAAAGTTACACATTGATTGTGGATGGAAATAAAATGGAAATTAGAGTCTCAGACTAAGAGTTCTTTTGTGAACTTACCAGTAACTTGGAGCTTGAAGCCTTTAAGGTTGAGCGGATGGTTGCCCAACGCTGTGTGAAAATGCATGGTAAGTTTATTGTTCTTGGAAAGGACTGCTTTGCCAGAGTTAGTCATCTGCCCACACAAGATGACCTGGTCTTCTGGGTAACCTGAACAAAATGTTACAACTTTAATTAAGAATTTTTTTATAAGACCATTTTGTAGGTTGTAGTGATTTGGAGGTATTTTGAATGCCGGAGTGTAATACAACATGGAAACAATGTGTAGATACTCAATGATAGTGAGGGAAATGGCAGCACTTTTACGGCAATGTTGTTAGGGTGATATTGGTGAAAAGACAGCAATGCTTTTGGGATGTCAGTGATTTTAAAGTATTGCTTTGGGGATGATAGTGATTTTAAGGTATTGCTTCGAAGATGGCAGTGATTTTAAGGTATTGCTTTGAGGATGGTAGCAAATTCAAGATATTACATTTGAGATGGTAGTTAATTTAATGTATTACTTTGGGGATGACAGTGATTTTCAGGCATTACTTTAGGGATGATAGTGATATTAAGGTATTGCTTCGAGGATGGTTGTGATTTTAAGGTATTGCTTTGAGGATGGTAGTGATTTTATGGTATTGCTTTGAGGGTGGTAGTGGTTTAAGGGGATGGTAGTGATTTTAAGGTATTGCTTTGAGGATGGCAGTGATTTAATGGTATTGCTTTGAGAATGACAGTTGGTAGTGGTAGTGATTTTAAGGTATTGCTTTGAGGATGACAGTTGATGGTATTATTTTGGGGATGGTAGTGATTTTAAGGTATTGCTTTGAGGATGGTAGTGATTTTAAGGTATTACATTTGGGATGATAGTTAATTTAATGTATTACTTTGGGGATGGCAGTGATTTTAAGGACATTTTGTAAAGAATGGTAGTAAACCTTTAACCATTGCTATGAGGGTTGATGGTAGTGATTTTTCGAGATATTACTTTGAGGGTTGTTTGGTTAATAGATGAATATTTATCATTTACTTCTACTTGGAGAGTAAAATTACCTTTTTCTTAGAAATTAGAAATATTGGTATTTTGTTTGCTTTGTGTTTGATTGCTGTTGTCAAACTATCAAAATATTTTGGAAGTATTAGTATTATAACATACCAGGAGTCATGATGGCCAGCCAGTCGTGGCATAGGCCGTTGTGATTTCCTAGACTGATGTCCTTGACCACTGCATGGATTTGACTTCCCTTCCTGGCCAGAATGTCACACTTGCAGTCCAGTTGACCTGGGATGTTGGCAGGGTAGTGGGGACTGGTCACAATCAGTCCGGTGCTGAGGGCTAGCGTCCGGTTGCTGCAGATGTCCAGTGTGTAACCTGCTGCTGAATAGGAGACAAGTTCAAATTACATTGATTTTTCATAAAATTTGTTTTGGATTCAACAATTTGCGATAATTGATTTATGGCACTTGGTATTCTGTTTATACTTAATAGAAATATTTCTTACTGCTTTTTCTTTTACCTGTGCTGTTTGGCTTCTGTGGTTTCTTGGATATGCTATTCTTTGATTTCTCTTCCTCTTTCTCTTTCTTCTTTTCTGTTGTGGTCACAGGAGGTGGTGTGGTTGGTTTTTCTTCTTTTCCTGCAAAAGAAAGGTTTATTTCAATATTCAATGGCAGCCATTATGATGCAAAAAGAAAAAATGGTTCGTCGGTGCATTGCCAAATCATACCAATGGCAATAAAAGCTATTAGGATTTTGCGTGAGATCTTATTACCACCACTGTGTGACATTGTGGTGACACATGGGTTTTCAGAATAATAGTTCTACAAGAGGTAACCCGTCTGATAATATAACTGACTAATTTTTTTAATTTTATGGCAAAATAGACATTAAATACTGTTATTTTAATTTAATAATTTTGATTTAAGTAGTTTTAGGACACTTACCTGGGACGCAGAGGTAATCAACTTGCAGGTATCCATCTCCTCCCCCGCAGGTTGGCACCTTGGCTCTTTTCATCAGCTGGACACAACTGTGTTTACCATTGCATTTTCCCCAGTCATACATCTTCATGATGTTTTCTGTACAATCCTGGTCTTTGTACATGCAGTCTGAGTCACTGGTCTTAGCATGGCCTCCATGGAAAGCCCTTTTCACTTCTATCACTCTTTGGTATCCACAGTATAGAGATACGAAGGACATTCCCTGCTCCCGGAAGCACTGGCTGCCCATCTTAGTTTCTGAAAAGTTGCAACAACGTAAGGTATTCCTTTGCTCTTATTTTGAAATGCACAATTTTACCTTATTATGCACATGCGTGCCATTGCAATATCATGTGGATTGATGTGGTCATGCCTAAAATATGCTGATGTTCCTGCAACTAGCAACCTCCGTGATTTCATTGTCTTCTTGAGGTCATTTGTCTAGGTAATGAAGAGGTTACACTTCACAGGAAGGTTTCACTTGTTTAGGGAGAGTGTTCTCAACACAGCAATAACTTTAATTTAGAATTTTATCTTCAGATGCACAAAGTTTACAGAAACAGTCTTCATATGACATTGTGGGTTTTATCCCAAAATTGCTACTAGAACATCTCTATAGAAATGTTGTATTATATTTACAAATTATGGTCTATATATAATAATCCTATACTTAAAATAATAATATATTTATTAATGCATAGTAAATGACCCTTACCTGTTGGCATGGTGGCATCTTGGGCCAAGACAGATATTTGCAAGAGGCAGAAAGCAGAGAATGTCTTGAGGATGTGCATGATTCCAGGGTCCATGGAAGGAGGAGGCATGGTGTTGTGTAAGGATGGTCAATCTTGGTCAGTCTTGTCTCACTTCATCCTTGCCTGGCTTCTATGGCATGCAGACACATGTATCACAGGTCAATGGTCAGATGAGGAATTCCTTGCATTAGAGAAGGGTCATCCTTGTGTCTGACAGTGTCCAGTCTTGACCAATCTTGAGACTGGATGACCTTGACATACACCTGTTCCAATCCTTGACCTTCACCAAAATAAGTACTAATTCCCACCACTCTTGACACTGCTCTTACTCTACTCTAGGTGTATTAGAGATGTCCTGAAGTGTCCAATTGAGAAATTTAAAAGTCCAACTCAACCTAGGTAAGTCAAAGTAAGAAGGAGAGTGAGAGGCAGCAGATGGACCTTAATGTCCTCCCCCTCCCTTCGTCTCCCTCCTGCTCATCATAATTGCCTAATTGGCCCTGTAAGCTGTCACTCCCTGAAACATGTGCACTCCCTGTCCATCAGGTTTGTCATTAAATAAGACAATATAAGAAAGGTGGTGCATTGACCTTATGGTAAAAGTATAATATTATTTGCTTACAGTAAAGAATATTTGCTTGACTTTGTACTAAGGTTATCATTTTATTTTTTGCATCATTTCGTTTCATGAAACTTTAAATCTATGTATGTTGTAATTGTCAGTTTCCTTTCTGGATTGAATATTATTGGCTTGAAGTGCCACATGATATGCTTGTTATGTTGTTGTTAGGTGTTTCATTTATTGGAGGAGAAACGCGGACTCTCTTAAATACAAAAGAAGTGATATACCGAGGAAATTGTTTGCTATGTCAGTACTTTTCTGGCTTAAATGATTGTTTTGGCAGGTAGATGTAAGGTGCGAGACTGTGAGGTAATATTCGATTTCTTTGAAACTTTTTCAGCATGTAAGGCCTCATGCCATACTGCTATGCGGCAACCTCTCTAAAAAATGGCTGCCATATCATTATATTATCCCTATAAAGGATATTTCCCATAAGGCTGACCAGTGACAGTTGTGGGATTTTGCTATCCTGTGATTCCAGAATCACAGTAGTCTGGTGCTTGACTTCAAGGTTTCGTACAACACCAGGTGTCAGTCTGACTCTTTGTTTTGAATTGCACCAGGTGACCGTGAGTCAAACCCACTCTGCTATTATTCCAGTATCACAGGATAGCAAATCCCTCAACTCTCATTGGTCAGTCTCTTGAGGATAGGGATAAAATGGCCACTGTTTTTAACTGTGCTCTATTCTCAGAGGGTGGTGCATGGCATGATGACTCGATGAGTCCTACTTCATTTTATCGAGATTTTTTTGGTCTCGCATGAATAAATCGTCAAAATAAATATACTTTACCTGAAAATTGGTTTACTAGATTTACCTGAAATATATTAGGGGAGACCGGGGTTAGTTGGCACACTCATTTTTATTTTTGCTCTGGAGAGCAAACGGTACAAGATATTCACACCAAATTTTAGCATGTGATAGTGAGCGTGTTTAACTCGATGATCAGCCCAAGAGATATTGTAAATGATTATTGAAATTTGTGTCACAGACACAAACTTCCAGAAAAAATTTTGATTCAACTAACCCCGACCCCGGGGTTAGTTGAAGCGCCATAAAAATTTTGAGACAACTTCTTATAAAAGGGGTTTCCTTTGCATAACTGATATCCCCATGATGACCACCAGCTTCAGTACAACACTCATTTGAAAAGAAATTGTATACTGTAATTTACTAATTTTTTTGTCTATTTTTGGCAAAATAGCTGGTTTTCCCGTATTTCCCTTTCAGGAATGCAAACATGCACTGTAATAGCTCTAAACTGCAGTAACTCAAACCAACATTGACTTGCAAGGCAATTTCAACACTTGAAATCTATGTTACGACAAACTCCACCATGCATGATTCAACTAACCCCATCACACCTGGAACACAATATTGTCTTATTTTTCAGTCTCATCAAAGTCACACAACAAAAAGCTTCTGGGTGTGGATTAGGCATGGATTTGCTTATTTAGAAATAAGGTTAGTTCACCTGGATTAAAATCCTAGCTATCCAATAACCCGCCTCGAAGACTGAGCAAACAAGTTATTAGAGCACCCAAAAAACAAACTTTCTTGCCTACAGAATTTGCATTTTGAAATTTTTAATTAATAAAGGTATGATAACATGTGCCAATAAACAGGGTATCTACCAAAAGTACCAGTTTGGCCAAAAATTTTAAATAAAGCTGATTTTAGGCCAATGTTCAACTAACCCCGCGATTCAACTAACCCCGGTCTCCCCTACATTTGAAGAAGAAACTTCGAAGATGAATGAGAACTATAGGGAGCAGAAAGACGGTCATTTTAGTGGAGACACAGCATTTTGTCAATTTCTTTCTCGATATTTGATTGTAGCCTATCTAGTGAAGTACAAGTAACGTTATTTCAGGGAGTTTCAGATTATGTCTGCTGGTGTGAAAATATGCATTTACAAAGGACTTTCCCCAATTTTTAGCCAGCCTGTTAAAATAAATTATTCAATTGAAATAATGGCAAATAGCTGCTTCTTGTGGAGCTCTCTGTTAGAGCTCTTTGCAGATAAGCAGTGCACTGGAAAAATTAATTTTCTTATTTTTCGATTTGCAAACTGGCTTTGTCACGTCATTAAGAGTTTTCTGTTGGTTTCCTAGTTTTCTTATTTGATGAAGTAGATTAAGTCATTTAATTAGTTTGTTTATTGTCACCTATGCTGCTCGATATAATAAGCACTGAATCAACTGAATAACCATAACTGACACAAACAAAACATTTTTAAGCCTGTGACATCACTCGACCAAGTTGAAAGTTAATTTTGAAACTATGGACCGCCTGTCTGCAAACAACTATAACTTATAAGAGCTATGAAGCAGCATACTGCTGCGCAGCACCTTCTGTGAACGACAAATAGGAGCTGCAGGACTTTGCTATCCTATGATTCCAGGATTTTGCTATCTTATGATTCCGGAATAGGAAAGTGGCGAAACAGTATGCTTCCTATAGTTCCCTATAGTTCCACCTTAAACCTCAAGGTGGACATGGCCATCTAAATGGACATGGATCGGCTCTGTTAGTGTTTTATTAATTACTGATTATGACTATCTGCTTATTTTTGTGAAAATCAAAGTGAAAGAAAAAATGTTGATTGCTGACTGTCTGATTAAATATTGTGAATATATTTTTGAGATAAAAGATAACCTTAGGCATTCTGTTTACACAAGCTATTCATAATGTTAGTATATGTCAGTACCAGTTAAGCCACAAATTCCTCGACTAAAATGGTTGCCGACAAATGGCTCAGATTGCCTTTAAGTTATGGCAGTTTCTGTGCCAATATCCCAAGCCCTTTTGATTGCGATTATCAGCATTATCTGATGCCAGGTTAGTAAAGGAGCAGAAGTTTTTTAAACTAAAATATTTGTATCTAAATTCTCTTCTGTCAGAAGAGATTATTCAATGTTTCAAAAATAATAGCTTAGGTCCTACTTCCTGACACATATGTTCCATACGGTCTGAATCGTTTCTACAAAATTCTCCATTCACATTACAGTATTCCGCCAGTAAAAGTTGGCCCTGCAATAGCAACACGCATTTTGTCTTTGGAGGTCTCCTGGCTTTTTTGATTATCAATTTGTCTTAAACTGTATATTGTACTCTTATATAAGAGCTAAAGGGAATATGTGTCATTGTCAAAGTTAGAGGTATTGAAGGGTGATAAGTGGTGACAGCATTATTTCAGATAATTATTATAGTTTATTCACCACAGGAGAGGGAAAATGTGATTTATCACCTGAGGGCTTTAACCAGAGGTGTGATAAACACATTCCTGATCCCATGGTGAATAAGCGGCTGATACCATGAGACAAACACTCAAACAGTCGACAATAAGGTGACAACAAGGAATATGAGAATTATCGCCCTGAAATACTGGCATGTGATTGGCTGACAGAGGTATCCAATGGTATAATGACTATTCTGGCTTTTGTAAAACACGTTGACACAAGACCTTGCAGTATCTCATTGGTTAACTGAGAAGACCTTCAGTCATGATGGAACTTCGATATTTTTCGCTAGTTTTGAAAACTTCTGGAATGCTTATGTTGAAAGCAGTAAAATAAGTGGAACACTATTTTCATGAAATTTGTTTTATTATAAAGTAACAAAATTCTATCAAATTATGCATGACTACAGACCTATATACAGTACATCCAAACCGTCTAGAACTACAATATATTATAGCAACACAGCAATGCCTTTATCCTAACTAATCTTGACTGTGTTATTTACAGGAATTTTAGCGATCCTTAAGCCTTACTAATGAGCAAAGGCAGTTGGCTAAGTTTATAACTAAATGTGTAGCAAATGCGTAAGATATCTACAAATATATTGTACAAATACAAGTGATAGTCAAATACATGATGAATACTGATGAAGAAATGAGAAGTTTGGTTTTTATTAGAATGAGAATGATTCAGGTGGGTCAGACTGGTGGGTAGGTAAAGATAGGTTGTGGAGAGAATGTTAATAAAGAAATGTCACTGGAAAAGAAGGTATTAAGAACATACATTGTTACAATAAAGATTTGCATTAATTTATTACAAAAATTGAGTGCCAAAACAGGATTTGAACCTGCCTCCTCCAAAGCCAATGGAGCAGTGTAAAAGCTCTTGCCATTGGGCCAACAAGCACTCTGTTCACAAGTTGGTTAGTAGATGATTTAGTTAGCTGGACTACTGAACCACATCCAATGTTAGTAATTAGTTACTTAAAATCTAACATGCAGTGTTAAGTTTGTGAAATAAAAATGCCACAATGTTCTAATAAGCATGCTGTGTTAGTAAAAATGAAATAAAGTCATAAGCATGCTGTTAGTTACTAAAATACATGTTGCTAGTGTAATTATTAATATAATTTTAAGATGTGATAATTGACATGCAGTGTTAGTCAGTTAAAAGCAGTGTTAATAACAAAGTTAAATCAAAATCAAAACATTAGATTAAAGGTTAATAGTAAAACTTGTTAGGGATGCCATGCAATATTGGTTAAGGAAATCGCACAAAGAATTTGAAGAAAGATATTATTTGGTGGTCAATAAAGAGGGAAGGAGGCTGTTGATCTGAGTTGTTAGATGAATCAAAGTGGAAATTGTACAGGGTTTAGAAGAAGGGTAGCTGGGAGGTTTCGTAGCATGACAAATATGAACAAGATACTGCGATGATTCATGAAATGAGAAATTCAACAAAACAAATAATGTTACAAAAGTTATGACATATTCTGCACAAGCCGGCCTATATGAAAGTGTATGTTTATACATTAAGCTTCTTCCAGGTTATAAAGTAAGAACAGGACTCCTTAATGATCAATGTGTCCATTCACTGGTGATTAACTCCATATGTCGCGTGTGATGGGTGTCCAAAGGCTCGGTGTACATTTTTTGTAAGTGATCAGCCCAATGGTCAGGTAACATATTGTGTAGTACACCTTGTCCATGTCGTGGTTATATCCACTGTGATTATTGTATTCTTGTTGTAGTTAAAAAGTCAGCCATTATTATTCACCAAGTCCTGCTCTCAGCTCCTTGATCTCAATCCAGCAATTAAAAGAAGGGAGGAAGCAGTGAGGACCAGGCTGGTTGTCAGGGCTGAGGCGGCTGACCCTGAGAGACCTTCATTGATAGCTGAAACAAAAATAATAATTTAATACTAAATGGATACTTACTAAGATAATTAAGAAAGTGTTGTTCGGTTCAGGTCTTTCCACAGGTTGATCTTTCCTGTGATTGCTGATATTAGTGATATTTTAACTTCAATGATTTACAGAGCAATTTTTCTCACTTCAAAATTGAATGTCTGCCTTGTAGCTGATAGGAATGGATGGCAAACACTTAATTTGATTTGTCAACCAAGATCTGCTTACAAAGCATTTTGGATTATAAGCCTTTGATACAATGAATTAAAATGATGTATATAGTAGACTTGAGGTACTTACAATTTTCATTATTCTGCCTGTTTGGGTTGTTGGGTCCTCCGTTCTTTGGTCTTCGCTTCTTCTCCTTCGGCATTTTCGCTGGACCTGGTCCTGGGGTGGGCGGCATCTTCAGCTTCTCGTCTTCCTTGACCTTGGGCTCTGGAGTTGTGACCTTGACGTCATCTCCCTTTGTTTCCATGACTTCTTCGAATTCCTCGTCATCTTTCTGGATCTCCTTGACCTCGAAGTCCTGTGGGGTCAGTTGTCGACATGCAACTTGCAAGTTGGCGCGAGGTTCAGCTGTAACAAAAATTTTTTTTTTTTTCATAACGATTTGTGCTATTTGTAACACAGTATATTTAATATATGTTGGCTACTCTTAAGTCAAACCAGACTGAGGACCAGAGATCAAGAATTCGTTGAAAAATGCTTTAAAGGCTTTGGAATGTGCTTTTGAGACTCAATATTCTCAAAGTTATGCTGATGAAGAAAAAAATTAAATTGGATTTCAGATAAACCGGACAGAAAAATGTTACATTGCTATCGCCAAAGTTGAGTTTTAACATTGCATGTGGAAAATAAATTGTCTAATTGTCATACTGACCAGTGAAGTAAAGCCAGAATCCCTTCAAACTCCTGGTGAAGTACTGGAAGTTCTGCGTTCTGTTGTCGTTCTCATCTGTGTGGAACTGAATTTCAATGGAGTTGGTGGCGGAAGTGATGTTCTTTGTACCCGTCATGATAGCTCCACAATGGCGATGCTTCTGGTCCTTCTGTCGCAACATCAACCAATCCGCCCGACATCTTCCGTTCTTTGTCTCCAGAAGCAAGTCGTACATGGACAGGATGATCTGGAAAAGGTTTGGAAGGAGGGGAAGTAGTCAGGTTAGAAAATGGTGATTTGCTATCCGCTTAGCCATGGTATCTTTGCACATACTACGTATTGATTTATGGATATGAATCATGGAAATGTTAAGCTGATGAAGGGAAAATTATATATTGAATTTTAAAATTGTATTGCTTTTCCAATTCTGCGGTCTGAGTATCAATCATTTGGTTAGCTAATTCAGGTGTTATACATTAATGAAAATGATTATAATCCAACTGCTTCTGATTTCAACAATCGTATCGTTTGCTTTTCAACCGACTTACCTTCCTGGCCTGTCAACCGTTTACTTTACCTTAGAGTTCCAGTCGGTGTAGATTCGACACAGGCAGTCCATATTCGTTGGGTAGTTGTTCGGGTAGTTTGGACTGTTGATGAATCCTTCCATGATGTTCTGTCTTTCAAAATGGCTGCAGATGTTTATCACCTTTGGTTCTGAAAAACAAGAAGTGTAATGATGAAAACAATGTCAAATATTTTAGAGTTATATTCATACGTGTGCATTGCTGTTTCCCTCTGCTCCTTATGCTAGAAAGATGTCTAAATGTTTAGTTATTTAAAGCAACAGCCGTTGCAACTCAATCATGGTGTATCGACTAGTTTGGTCAATACAAAGAAAATAGCGTACAAACGCAATTGCGTAAATAGCTTTTTACTGCCAGTTCATGAAAGTCAGGTTTTGCTTTTGATTTCAAGTTGAGCAGCTGTCTGCATCAGAATGAATCATGATTATAAATGGCATTATTGACATATATAGTAGAGTTCAATGTTAATGGCCAGCTTGTCCATTGGTTACATGATTCACTGGTTTATCACACTTCTGCATAGTTTTGGTCGTAGGATGATGAGTGGGTTGAGTGGAATTTGTCAACACATCCCACTCCATGAAATACCTGTGATGGATGGACTTGGACATTCACAGTTCTCTGAATGACTCCCAACATGAGTTATGACCTTGTTACTAAAACAGTTTTTGAGTGAGACTTATTCTAGTTTTCCCCGAGTTGAATTACATTATTTGTTCAAAATTAGCTATTTCACTATTTGAATTTAGCAGTTCTCGTTATACTCACTTGGAACACACTGGTACTCCACCTGGAGGTAATCTGAGAACTTGTCTCTGCCAGGACAAGAGGGCATGTAAGACTGCATGACAGTCCTTATGCAAGAAGTGTTGCCCATGCAAGTGGACCAGTCATACACCAGGTTCATGCTGTCGTCAATGCAGTCCCCTTTGCAGAAGGTGCAGTTGCTGGAGATGTAGCCTGGGCTGGGGGAGCATTGTTCATCTGTGTCCATGTCAGTTCTGTCATTGACTGCTATCCCATGGAATGCCCTGTCTATCTTGATCATGCTGTTTGCTTCACAATTGAAGGCAACTTTGGGGATCCCTCTGCTCTTGAAGCACTGGCTGGCTTTGAACATTTCTGCAAGACAAATTGGTGATGTGAGTGAAGTTCATAATTACTAGCTATAGTGTTTCTGAATTATAGTGTTTATGTAGTCGAAAGCATTACAAAATTTGATTATGATTTAGAGACTAATTCGACGGATAGACCAATGTGCCCAGTTTCTGTTATAGTTTTCTGTGATACCGGATGGGCTTATAGTTTTGGTTCTCACAGATTTCTGGATGTTTTTATACCAAATTAGCAAATTGATAAGCTGATTCTAAATATTGGCAGATAAATACTTATAGGAAAAAAGTCAGTTGTTGTAGTACATATATCACAATTACACGAAATGTATGTATACATCCAATGGATATGTTGAGAATTCCACCTGGACTTGCCGAAAGGAAAAAGAAAAGGAAACTTACCTTGTGAATTGGAGAGGGCAACGAAAATTGCCAATGCAGCAAAAAAGAGGAGACGGGGGCCTTGGAGGGCAACCATGGTGGTGGGTTGCTGTGTATCTCGTGGAAGTAAACTCCTTGGATCCTTGCAGGGCTCTCTATCTACTTCTGTCTGGATCTCTGTACCCTGGACACTCGCAGTGCCCCTAGTGGCAAGGACACGAACTAGGTCCCGCCCAGTTAAGCAGCTGCTGCCCTGTCCAGTGGGCCACCATCTGTGTCCGGTGATCAACTGCGACAGCTGTAGGGCTAAGGTCCTGCCTCCTCCTCCTCCTCATCCCCATCCTTTATATATATACATCTGCTTAGACTGGTGCTTGCTCATCACTGGCCCTAATCACAACCACTCTATTGGTCCATGGTTAGTCTATGGTCATTTGCCCATAGCCAGTCAATGACCAGTCAGTAGCCAGTCCAAGCAATAGTGACTAGCCTGTCCAATTGAATATCTGAGGCCTGTGATCACCCTCTGTGACTGTGGACATGGCCTTCCCTTCACTGGCCATTGATGGTCATAGATGGGTCATTGAAGGGCCATGCATGGGTCAGAGATGGTCAGTTCGGTTGCTGAGGCTGCTGGTGCATCTATCCATCTCCCATCACAGTGTGATCACACCTGCCTGTGATTTACACCATCTCTGTCAATAGCCATGTCATCATCGTGGTGCCATAAAGCCCTCTGCCCCTCACTCATGCCACAGTGTGCTCTGGCCCATCATTCTCGCCTGTCAAGTGCAAGGAGCTACTGTGAAAACTGCTATAGTCTTGACTTCAGCTGATGATTATCACAATGCCACTAATGTCCCAATATATGTTGTTTCAAATTACTCTTTTATAACCCAAGTGTAGGCCTATATCAGATTGTTAATTGTCCTCAAAGTGGACTGGTCAATATCTTCTTCTTATTGGTTTGAGCCATTCTCTATTGGATCTTTTGACTTGGACTGGGCTCGAGCAACATTGTCTTTGTCATTCGGAACATAAATTACCAATTCCCTACTTTGCTATCTTAGGATTTCAAGTCCCAAAAATAAGCTAAGTGCCCAACAACGATTACCAAATCAGACATAAGATGCTTTCGTGTGTTTTTGAGGTACTTTGGAATTGAAAGAAATCAGAAAGTCATGCCTTAAAGATGAGACTTCCGATTTCAAACAGGCCTAGGAAATATGTTGAGTAGTTTCGCTGTCATCCGTAATGGTATACATTCTGAATCTGACGAAATTTCCAAGATGGAGAATGTTGGATAACTGATCTCACTCTGTCGACCAAAGCTGCCCTCTTGACCTGCCTGTGATTTGTGTACATTTATAATTGCTATGTCAGTGCAATAGACAAATGTATTCATAGATGTCATAATTCATAGCTACCGATTTGATTTGTGGATTAGCTAAATGCCGCCTGCAATTATCTGATTAACATGTGCTGCTCATCCTCCAATTAAAGGGACATTCTCAAGTCTCATCTGTTTGCACCAGGTGTCCTTGAGTGGTTTATATGTCTGGCCAATTTGTGATTAAATCTTGTTGTTCTAGCTGTCTGTTGTACAAATATACAAGTGGACTGTAACTGTCTATGTACATCAACTCTGATCTGTTTGTCAGTGTATGACTGAGAAAAAAAAACGCAGATGAATTTTTGTTATATTGTAATTTTGGTTATATGCCCGATTAATAAAATTTCTGAACAACCAAGAGATCTAATTCTCTTTGAATTAACACAAATCAAGCTGCATTCTTGGTTTTAGGATCAATCAAATTATAAATTCTTGAAACATAGGACCTTTTCATAGACCTATGCCACTCTTTACAAGACTGCTTTTATTGCACTTCATCGGAAAACAGAGGGCTTGTGAAGTCTGGACAAATTCCACGTATGCTGTTGTGTGGAAACTGATGCAAAATTCAACAAATGTATTATTAAATTAAAATTGGGTTAATGTAACAATGTTCTGCCAAGTATTTTTCAAATGCAGTTTCCCAGCTTGACTCCTTTCTGCTCATGGTCGATCACAACATATTTTAGTTGCCGCAACAAGGAAACCTTTTTCAACTTTTCAAATTATAAAATCTATATTTTCATGGTTTAAAGTGGACATATAATTTACACTGGCATTGTGTCTTTCACATTGATAGACGCATTTTGAGTCGTTTATGAAGTGGGTAGCACTGAGAGGGCAAGGAAGAGTGATCATTGTTCACAGTATGTGTATTAGTTTCAACCAGAGGTCGCTTCTGGTAGAACACAGAATTGCCACCTAGTGAACAGTATTGTATATTTAGTAATGATTCACATATCTTGTTACAGAATACTTTGAGATTGTATGTCACTAAAATCAGTGTTTCTGTCAAAGTATTTTTATATGATAAAGAATAATCATTCCATTATTGTTTTGTTGGAAAGTGATCTGAAAAACCATGGTTGAAAAATCTGACCCATAACATGAATTGCTGGCTTCCTCAAGTTCTGTGGCATAGCCTGCGTACATCGATTTGAGAACCCTTGGTATCTCTTCAAGTTGTGCTGGAGATGGAGTTACTTGTTTGTGTTGGTGACCTCAGATGACTTGAGCAACTGTGAACGCTTGGATGACACTTCTTTACTGGTTACATTAGTAGCCACACATTGCCATTTGCCTCAAAATGACATGCCCTTACCGACATTTACATGGTCTATTTAACATAGGCTCGATGCCAAATATTAATGATTGTATCTATCATTTGCCTTCAATGTATACATAAATTATACAATATTTGCATGATCTGGCCTTGTGACTCTACTGCTTTGATATTCATTAATATAAGGCCACAGCAAGGTGAAGACATTTGATATTAGACTAACCACAGACCAACATTGTACATATTCTCTATCTCAATTTATTTTTGGGGCTCTGATTTATTATAAGGTACCTTTCAGGCAGGTATGAGACACAATGAAATACCAATTTTGACAAAGTAATTTTTCTGTACTTGTTGTTTACACAAATCTGTTTTTTGCTTCTTCTTCTTCTTTTTTTTTCGCGAATTGCTTTTTTGCCACCTCCAGGCCGTTGTTACACTTGGCCCAATTTTCCTTCGAAACAAGATAAAGGGAAGTCCCGTTTTGTTTTTCAAACAGGTTGTTATTAAAAGTTTAAAATGTAACTTCCTTCTGTTATAGCCTGAAGCATTAAAAGTGGTTATCTTCGCAATTTTGGGAAACATTCTCAGAATCTTTATTACTATAGGGGGAACGGGGGCACATTGGGACGCTTTTAACGTCTACTAATTTTGCTCAATGCTGAAAGCTCTGAAGAACTCAGAAGTTTGCATGAATATCACCCATACTATTGAGCTTAAATGCAAGGCATAATAAACTAGACTGCACCTACCCTTTTGCTGCCAGAGAGTCGTAAAAATGACTGTCCCAATGTGCCCCGGCTGTAAGTAACACACAGTGCTTTGCGACAAATTTGTTCACAGAGCATGGTAATCCACTATACCTCTATTCACTGTAGCCTGAACACCTGTTGTGTGCGGTCCCAGGTCATTCAGTTGCCTTGGACACTTAAATTCTGCCATATTAAGTGCGTCCCAATGTGCCCCGAATTCACTGTCCCAATGAGCCCCGATATGACTTTTACACCAAAATGCTAATTTCTCGGACACCAGTGAGTGTGTTTATCACGATAGCAATTCATAACTGTTCGTTACGATATATAAAATTCATACAAGCACTGAGAAAGCCTCATTGTTCATGGTTTTTCCACAGAATGGTTCCAATTGAACCCGTCCATATTTACTTTTGTAGTAGGAAAACAAACTTTTGCTTGCCATACTTCTGCATATGGCTGTAATTTGTCAATAAAACCATGGAAACATCAGGATGTGAAATTACAAGATATGATTGCACTACCATATCATATGTATACCTTGCCAGGATCCAAGAAAACCCTACTGTCCCACAGTGCCCCGCGTCCCAATGTGCCCCCGTTACCCCTAAGTGTGCACATGGTGTGGTATTCTGCATTTAAATAGGTAACATTAAAATGGGGCTTGTGACAGGAGACCACTGTTTATGGACAAAGCTTTCATCTAATCACTGCAAAAAGCTGTTTTTATTGCCATGTTTACTTCTGAAGCACTGAATCGACCGAATCAAATGCTTGCTCTGTGTCTATACGCTGTGCAGATGTCATGCTAAGTGTTTTGAGTTTAACTTCTAGAAGAATGATGACATGTTTCTTTGATTCACTACTTGGAAAATATAATATGTATCGATCATGTAGTTTAAAAGAACACTAATACTGTATAATGTATTATGGTTGTCCTCTACGATGTATGTTTACCATGCTATAAACTACTGGAAAGTTCTCTCAAACTTGGGGTCACAATAACTATTCGTGAAATAAGTCGTCTTTGAATTTGTAGAAATTTTGTGAATGATATACAGCAATATGGTCCAACCTAGGCATTGCAATGTCTTGAAACAAATAATTTATACCCATTACTTATGAAGGTATGTAAGGAGCATTGTTGTGGCATAATTAAAGACCATTCAACTCAGCTTGTATCTCGTCTTGTAGCCTACCACTCTTCATTATGATGATATATCATTCCTTGTTTGTGAGATAGGAATGTGAATAGATGACCTCAGAGCACAATGCAGTAAGATGATAAATGGGACCAGATCAGGTTATGCTGTTCCTGTGATTAAGAAGTCGCAACTCTGAGGTCTTCAGATTTATGGAAACCTTGTGGGGTGAAGGGGGAGATGTGGGGTGAAGAGGAAATGCAAGATTTAATCATGAAGTGAACGTCAGGGAAGTAAGCATGTCGATTATTGAGACAGACTGATACCTGTCAGGCATATGTGGAAACACAAACAGAAGGAAAATACAGCTAAATATGAAGAGAGGCAAGACTGCTTGATTCTGAATTCTAACCAAAGTAACCAACTGATTAACATCTTTCAGCGTGCAAGAGCTAGTTTTGAAATGAATCGTTTGAAATAAATCGTTTGATGTGATATTTAGTGTCATCTTGAAACTTTAGTCTCAATATTTTATGACTTTAAAAATGAACTCGACAAGGAACAAAACCATGCATGCACACCGAACCTTTTCTCCTGAACTGGCAATACCACAACCTTGAAGGTCAATATGATTTGCCAAGTGTTTTGCAAAGACTGCGTCTTATTTTTCCTTCTTCTTTTTTGTATATTTCTTGTAACTGTTGACTGCTAGCATTCTGAGAAACAGATCTAAGAAAAGTTTTTTGCAATCAAACATTTCAATTTGACTTAGAATGATATTATAAGCACATTTATTATTGGCAAGGAGGCCTATGATTTTTAAAAGTGAGCCATGGGACTGGTGTTTTTTTGTATCCGTAGCTTTGCCTCTTCTATAACATGTGAAATTTGTCAAAAGATGCAGTGTGACAATTTTTATTGAGTGTTTGAGTTTCACATGCAATGTTATTGAACTTGGACTGACTTGAAAACAGGGAGTTGGAAGTAGGTTTCTTCTCTATTTCATGGATTTTCGTGTCAGTCTTCTACAATTAAACTTGATGTGTGGTTCAGATTTCAATTTATAATAGACATTCTTAGAGTCTATATGTAAAAACTTGGGTCATCCTTTTTTGCAATTTCTAGGTAACTGAAAATAACTTCAAGAAAACATTGACATAATATATTAAAGGGATAGACTGAACCATGTTCCTGAAAGATGTACAACTAGAATAAACTTCAGAACTTTTTTATAAAAGCTTTAATGAAATCATTAAAGTTGGATGTTCACCAGTGATCAATCGATCATGGCAACATGATGTTTTTACAAATTGAATCTAGTATTTCTTCAGAATCTCTTTCCCTCTGAAAATAGTATACAAGTAGTTTAAACACTCCTGTAGGTATTGTCTGGTAGGTCTATTAGTGTGTCTTAATTGATTGCATAATGACTCAGTAATATCTGCGTTTAGGCATGACTGCCCCTTCATTTGCTGAATTAACTGTCATGAGTTATTTTATGGCATCCACAATTAGATATTTGGAAGATTGATAGCCTGAGTCTCAATCCATAATCAATTCTAATGAATATAAATATTTTCATTACAATTTTGTCAGAAATATATTTTGAGAAGAAACATTTTCATTTCAATGTTGTCAGAAATGGGGCCTATATAGTATGTCTCAGTCACTTTGTGAAATTTTCAGTTTCTTTTGACACTTCAGCTTGTAGGATATATTTGTTGCATAATAAAACCAGCAGTTACGCCTGTGAATTTAATGTAGCAAACTGTGTTACAATTTATATACAATTTATATCGAGGGACTTGAAGAGTACTGTGGTATTTTTTTCATGCAAGACTTGCTACTTGCGTGCATGTGAAGCAATAAAAGCGCTGCAGAATTGTGTGATAAAATCTTTTACTTCAACAATAGTCAAGGCTGGGTTTAAAATATATTATGAGGATATTATGTGACAGATGCAATTACTGATTAGCCCCCTCCTTGTGTCTCTTTTTGTTGAATGCTTCTTTAATATTTGCCAGGAAGCTCCACTAATAACATGTTCAAAAGAAAATGTGTATTTTTCCTTTTATTTCAGTTAGGTATTAGTTGAGTGAGCTTTATCAATACTTTAAGCAATATTTACCCCACGTTTGGTTAAGGCAACGAATGCTCGTCTGAAGTGTTTGGTATGGAAGTATTTGTTTTTGGATTCATGGTACTCTACCATGGAATGGCATTGGAATTCTATTATGTAATAAACTGTTTATCTATTATGGTAGTTTGTGTGAGGAGCACTTTCTGTGTGTGCATATGGTGCCTCCCTATGATATTGTCAAGTAAACAGAAGTAATGGATCTATGTTTTGGTCTTTGATTATATATACAGAGGTATATGGTTTCACTTGTGTCATTTCATGCCTTTGTAGGTATCTGAAGGCAGTGAGGTGTTTGAGAGGTTGTGTCATGGAGCTTTCTGCCAACTTAAGTGTATTTGGGGGTATATGGGATATATAGGGAATATGAGGATGTAGGCAGGTGAGCTCACTCTATGAATAATAAGAATTTTATTGTGGGTATCTTGCAATACAGCCATAAAAAGATCACTTAGATCTCATGACTTGGGCCCATGACTTAGGTGGCATGTTGTTCACTTCATACCTGCAGCTTTCAAGTCTACCTTCACATCTGCACTGGCCCATATCCATGTCATTTTGCTCATATTGCTGTCACCGAAATGGGGCCATATTATAACAGTAAAGGGCTTTTCTGGGTCTACGTCCTGGGGGTACACGTGGTGAGGAGGGTGAAGTACAAGACATGCAGGGCAATTGGAATCATCTAGACTTACATGTATCATAATGTCCATAGCATTATAAACTGATGTGATCTGTGGTTTTGTGTGCAGCAAGAAATTGTATATTCACAAAGGTGGATGGCTGCTGGAAAAGGGTGAATAACCGCTCAGAACCATCTATTCATTCTTTTGAATTTGACTGCATCAGCTACACCCTCAAGCTATTATTGCTGTAGTAAGCAGAATATGTCCCATTAAAAAAGTACAATCACGTCATTCAGTTCAAAGATAGAGAATACTAGCCATGTAGTTGAGTTGCTGTAGCATGTCCCTAGCCTTATCCTTGGAGATTGCTTTAAATGCAAGGACAACTTTTGCACCTGATGTATTGAATGACATGAAGGTGTATTGTTAAACATTGCACTTTGCAACACTATTTCAGGAGGTGAGCAGTGTTGCTTAAAGTAAACAGGATAAGGATATTAAATGATGGATGTTTTTAGAAAAAAATCAAATTCAAAACAACCCATGATAGTTTGAAATCGAAAAGCAAAAAAAGGTGCTGTTTCCTATTCTCTGTGAAGTGTAAACCTAATGCAGGCATGAGGGTTGTCATGAGCTTTTGAGGATATTATATTTGTTTTTTAGTTGAAATCTAACACTGTTTTGGTGCTGGGGAACCCATCAAGTGTCTGGCTCTACTGGCCCATACAAAGATGACATCAAAATGTGCTGCAAAACATCCTCTCACTTTATTGTAGTCTATTGCTTTGTACTTGTGGGAGATTTCAATGCAGCAGTGGGGGTTAGTAGTAGCCCAACAGGTTCTGCCTATCTCTTGACACGAGTGCTTTGGCCTACAGTAACAGCAGTGCAACGACCCCAGAGTGTCTATCTACTGGTATCTAGAAACTTCACTTGCTATTATTGGTATGAACTTGCTAAAATATGCCAGAAGAGGCTTTTCACAGTCACTTAAGTTGCAGCTTTGCAGACTGTAATTTTGCAGTCAAGGCTTACCAATTATATTTGACAGCTCCCTTCATCTCTTGTCTTTGTGCTAAAATAAGATTTATGCCCCTGCTAAAGATATGTCGTAGCAAAAACTTCATAAAAATGATAGTTCTCTTCCTTGTGAATATAATGTTCCTCTAAACAAGGTAATGAATGGTGCCATTATCACTGTGAATATACTGTGTGAATTGTATCTCCCCTGTTCTGTATTTAGACCAAAGAGTTTGTTTTGCATTTGTTAAGTTTACTCTTCCGTAAAACCGAGTGAGGAAAGTACTTATAAATAATGAAAGTGTAAATACTCTGCAACTTTAAAATCAATTCACGCATTTTTATCACCACTTTGAGCATGGTGAAAGTGAACATTCTCTGTCACCTCCACTGTTGGGGACATATTAATTTCCTTATAATATTGGTGACCATCACTATTGATGCATTGAATGAAACAGTCTGTTGTCTGCATGTCCAGACTGGCTTTGATAACACACACAGATAGGCTAATTCAAATTATTTATTAAAATGTGATCACAAATATTATTGACACTTATTGCACACAGTGCATATCAAATAATATCAAATGTCAGTTGAACCTTGAGGGACAATGGGACTGGATTTGCAAGTGACAGTGCTCTCTATTTATAATGTATGACTCACTAATGAAACTGAATTAAGCAAAAAAGATGCAACAAAAAGCAAAAACAGGTAACAAAAAGCAAGAAAAGGCAAGAGTTTAACATTTCTCTGCTTGTCAAACTGCAAAGGAGACGTGAGGTGAATGAGAGAAATGTAATGGTGTTATTTACAATAAAAGGAAGAGAAAAAGCTGGTGGCAAAAGCTTAGAGGATCAAAGATACAACATTTGTAGTTCAATTGAAGAGCAAAGCTGACATAAAGTCGTGCTTTTGGAGAAGGCTTAGATTTGCAGAACAAAAACAGTGCCTGACTTCCTAACATTTCTCCCAGACTCAATGTTTAACACTAGTTTGAACTGCAGTTACATACAAGAAAAAAGATGTCACTTCAGACCAAGGTTGTTCTGAGGTGTAATTATTACTTTTTTCACTTCTGCCTAGAGCAGTCTTACTGATGTCATTCTGGTATACCATGTGATTAGAAGAAGAGAAAAAAGTGAGTAAATTTAGCTTGTGGTAAATGCGGCAGACCCGTATGCAGAAAAATATTAAAATAACATGAGCAAGAGGAGGAAAAAGTGTCTCGAAAAGAAATGAGGCAACAAAAAGATGAGATATGCAAACCGCTTCAAGTGGTGACTCGTGAAATTTGAGAGAAACAATATTATTTCTTATACGACATCATGTCAAGGTGCCTGGTTGCATGTGAAGAGTTATGAATGAGTTTTGTGTTTATGAAGAGGAATGTGAGGATTACATCCGATAAAAATTTAATGATTGTCTTTGTCCTCTTGAATACAAGGTTCCATTGTTCAAAATCCATAGCGAATCATACTCAGAGCTCTCATTTTCCAATTTCATGCCAAACGTATATCCTACGTCAGTCAACCGTGTAAAGATAAATAAAAAGCTCCATGACTAGGAAGGAACGTGCGATAAAACAACATGCAGTAGCGGTGTGCGTTAATAATATGTATCTTCTGTAGGTTTATTGACATAAACCTGTCAATGTTACTAAATAACTGAAAGGCAGTGTTGCAAGAACTAGCTGCACTGTTTGTAAGTGTCTTGTTAATAGCAGTCAGGAATGTTACTTCAGCATTTTGATTCAAGCCATGGGTACTTGAGTACAGTACTTGAGTAGAAGTGAGGTTAGATTAAGCTTCATGGTCTCCAGCTGTGGCATCCACCCCAGAAAGCTTAACAAACCCAGACTGCTTCTTCTTCTGGGGGATGGAGTAGATGTCCTCCAAGTGGTGAGGCTTCTTGTCTTTCAACATGGCGTGGATCGAGTTGTTGCTGAAGAACAGGAGGCCTCGTGGTTGGTCCTTGGTGCCTGGCGTCCTGTCGATAGAAGTGGGGTAGCTGTACACAGCATCACTGAGGGACTGGGTGCTGCCCACAATGTGGAAACTGTACTTATTGTTAGCACTGAGTTGTTGGCGGAAGTTGGCGTGGTCTTCCGCCGAGAACTCGTCAGACCCAGTTGAAGGAATAGTCTGCAGTCTTCTCGGGTTCTTTCTCTTTGGGGATTCTGGCTGGGCGGTGTAATACATATTGTCTGTGGGTTTGGTTGGCAAGGGCTTCACGTGGTCAACCCGAGTGGTATAAAAACTTTGCGTCCTCTGAGGTCTGGCATGTCGGCCTGGCCGTTTGTAGTGGTGACTCAGACTCCTTCGTAGGGGACCTGATCCCTTTCTCTTTGTTGGCCGCCTGGGAAGAAAGTCATTCACATACTCATGGTCTCTATCTGTAACTGCTAGGGCACTTTTGGGTCTAGGGGGCTTGCTATCGATAACACTGTAATTTTCGTATGGGTGGTCATACTTGGGCTGTTCGAGGAGCATGCTTTGCACGCGGGCTGGCTTAGAATCTCCATCGGTGGATTTGTGAAGACTGAAAAACAGAGGGTTATCTTGAAATTGCAAATTAGGGCGACGAGGATTGGTGGTAAAGTTCAAGTCCTCCAGTGATCTTACGGGTTCTGTTGAGCTGTCGTAGGCACTGTCCTCGGCTGCATCTGGGGTCATGATATGGGTCTCCAGGGGCGCTCGGCTGTCTACCGTTCCGAAGTCTGTTGATGAAGATGAGACAATCATCGCGTTGAGATCTTTCACTTGTTGCATAGCGCTCACATTTTCGCGGTTTTCCAAGATGGCCTGCATCTTGCTCACTCCCGCCTTGTTGGCATGGACGTTGTACCTCAGCTCTTGCTCTGTCGATATTGGAGGAGGTTTCCTTTGTTTTTGTTTTCTGTTGAAAAGAAAGAGAAGGAAGTTGTTAAAGCAACTAAAACAAGGTCAAATGTATGGATGATTTCTTCAAACTACAAGATAATTGTGCATGTTTCGTATCGACTTTGACTCACCTTTTTTGTCGTGTCCCAAGAATCACAGAAATAATTGAAACGACAAGGACTAGCAATAAAGCACCAACTGTAGCACCAGCAACAACTGCAACTGAAATAGAAAAAACATAATTTTGAGAATATATTTTTTGATACACCTCAAGATTTCACATTTCCCATTGAAGTAACTGACACAGATTATAATTGCACAAAATGATTCTGGATTAATTATACTCACCGATATTATAATCATTGCTTTGAGATTCACGTGGTTCATTCAACGATACTGTGGCATTAGACTCTCCCATTTGATTTTCCTCTAACTCGTTATCTCCTGCAGTATTTCCTCCGACGTCATCGCCTCCTGCTTTACCATCCCCGGGAGTTTCCTTGACTGCTGTGGCACGACTTGTTCCTGGACACATGATTGTCATTGGCTTATTGGAGTAACTGTAGTTGTATTCTATCACTGGAAGAAAAAAAATTTGAGAATCAAAATCTGAATATGTGATACTGACACTATTGAGTTTCATTGATGCGAAAAGCACACACAGCCCTTTCAACTACCAAAGTGATGTTCTACCCCGAGTATCATGATCCGTTATCAAATGTGCATGTGCGAAGGTCAAAAGCTACCAGCTGAGGAAATATTTCTGCAAAAGTTGCTTCAGCTCACCTGATAAGAAAATGTAGAATCTGATGAAGAAAGCGGCGTATTGACTGGCGGAAAGACTCTCGTTGGCAACGAAGAACATCTCAGAGGACGCTTCTTCTTGTGTATTATTCCAGAACATTGTGGTAGGTGTTCTTCCTCTGTGGAATTCCCTCTTGTTGCTGCTATTTCCCAGATTCAGACTATACTGATAATTGAGCAAAGTTGAATTGTGCGAAAGGTCCATGATATCCAACCGGACAACAGTTCTCGCTGGAATGACCAACTTGCATTGGATATGGCTCGCTGAAGTCCACTCTGGATACTTTGGAGATGTTAATACAATATGAACCCCACTTAAATCTGCTTCTCTCTTTCCTCCTATCACAGCGATTGGTAGATGCACCTTCCCATCTATATCGAATACTGAAATCAAATAAAGACTGATTAGTGACACACCAAGGACAGAGATTTTATTTGATATACATTCTCGAATTAAAAAGGTATCATAAATCTGTTTCATTGAAATGAATGAGAAGATTTCGTCATACATCAGCCATATAATGCATGTTTGAATTTGTGTGGATTTGCTTTTTGTGTTGTCTTGTGACAATTTGTAGTGTTGAGTAGATTGAAACTGGAATACTGAGTAATCCGAAAAGCCAATACCAATCTAGGCCTATTTGCTGTATCACTCTTTGAAGATTTGAAATCTGATCCTAATCCCCTTAGGGACTTAAATCGTAATAATGTGTAATTTAGGCTTAAATGGGTTAATCATGTCATTTGGTTGACCAGGCTAATTTACTATTGTTTGTCAAAGGGAGCTGTCTTGAGAAAGGACACTCCTGGAGGCTACAGGACATACCTCCCTCAAATGCTTTGAATAACTCTACCTAAACAGTCAATCAAAAAGAGTTTCACATTCCGTATCAATAATATGGGAGATGGACTTTAGAAGTTCCAATAAAATGATTACCTGGCTGGCATCTGTGGCGCACATACACATAAAGCGGCTGTCTATATCCTGGACAGGCAAAGGCTTGGTGCTGGAAATCCACGTCACATGACGTTTTGTTGAAGCAAACAGTTCTGACATATTCCGTGAATGTCGAAGTGACGCTGCAGTCACTGTCTCCACTAGGGATGCAACTGTTTGCGTTGGAACTGGTGGCGCTCTTCCTGACGTAAGCCTCGTCGATGAAGACGACGTAATTGTCGTTGCAATTGCAGCTGATCCTTCTGCTCGCATTCCAAGGCACACAGGTGATGAGTTGGCCATCTGTGGATAGAATTAGAACATGTTTACACTGAGAATTAGAACATGTTTAGAAGATGGAGAATTAGAACATGTTTAGATGGGGAAGTAGAACATGTTTAGATGGAGAATTAGCACGTGTTTAGCTGAAGAATTAGCACATGTTTAGATTGAGAAATAGAACATTTTTTGATGAAGAATCAGCACATGTTTAGCTGAAGAATTAGCACATGTTTAGCTGAAGAATTAGCACATGTTTAGATGGAGAATTAGAACATGTTTAGATGGAGAATTGGAACATGTTCAGATGGAGAGTTAGAACATGTTAGATAGAGATTAAGCATATGTTTAGATGGAGAATTAGAACACAATTAGATGATTGCTGAATGAGTAATTGAAAGAAGATAGAAGGTTAAAAATTTGACTTCAACCATTTTCAAGTAATCTGTGCCCTGCTTGGGTCATTAAGGGGTTAAAGTCATCAATAAGGATTATGCTATTGTGCAGATGATTTTAGTACAGGTTAACTCAGATCTCAATTCAATTTTTAATAGCTGTAATTTGACTGAGATGACAAGCTGCAGCTGTGCTAGATATAGGTTGAAAATACACACAAAAGGCAAGCAAAACTAAAAGTAGACATAGCATACCAAATTAGGTTTTTTATTCACTGGGCTACAATGTATTTAATAGTGTAATTGTTTTTAATTGCATTCTTCTATAACTTGCAGTTGTAATGCATACTAATGTCATATTATTTTCGGTGTAGCCTGAGGCACATGCAAACAAGCACTGGGCCTTTAAGGGATTTTCTCAGCATTGTCAGGTCGTATAAAGTTAAGGCATTTCAGGAGATTTCCCTTTCCATTATCAATTGTATGTCTGCAGTTATTGACACAGTCACGCACAGTAGTGATTTGTAAAAGCTTTTGACACAGTTGTTTAATATGAGGAAAATTGTAGGGGAAATGATTGGTTTGGGAAGGTCAAATTTACCCCCACACACCCTTGTGAACTGTCTGAAATAGTCAAGAGATAGTCATGGAATTGCCTTATTAGCCTCTCTTAAGCTTTAGTGCGAAAGGTCACAAGTTCAACTATCTCCAAAGCCTCTTGGGGATCTACAAAAATTAAAGTCTTTTGAATTCTAAAAGGAAGGTCAGATAACAATGGATGGGAGTTTAGCTTAAGGGAAGGTGGCCAATTCAAGTATCCCCTGCCTGGTTCTTTTGGTTTCAGGGTGCCTTCTATGCTGTTTATATCAGCATTTTCTCCAAGCTTTGATGTGGACAGTGAAATTATTTGCTATTTAAGGGGAGTCTTGGGAGCAATATGTTGGCCTGATTCTGCATCAGCCCGTGAATTATGCAACAGCTGCTTATAAAGAGTTATCCTATGGTGTTCGTGTTCCTCTTGAGGGGAATTCAATGGCTGCCATGCATGTGAAAGAATTTGGTGATAAATAAGAACTGCTGGGTCCTCTAAATATACATGTATTTGGCCTTGGTGTGGGAGAACTGGCTGGGCAAATAGACTTTACACCAAATAAGCACACTTGTAACGGCAAGGGGTTTGTAGTGCCCTACCAATGCCAGCATGTCAATGTTATGCAAAGGATCCTATGTATATAACATTGCTTGTTTGTTGGTAAACAGTCTAGATGTGCATCTAACTATAAACATAGCCACGCCCACAGCCATATAGATGCTGGTAGCCAAATTATCTTTTGTTATATTGAGCTCAGATGACAGGGCACGGACCCAGTGAGCAACACATCAACTGGTGCAGAACGATCCATCCTGTTTTAGTTGTTCAGTTTCCATAGAAACGTATTTGTTTACTCTTACCATGGCAACAGTCTGTTTTATTGACTTGAGATTGTGCGTCTGCGGATGGTACCAAATAACTCGGTTGATATTAAACATGTCGACTGGCCCCCATGTTTGCAAATAATTAGATCCACTCAGACCATGCCTGACATGTAATGATGTGTGTCATATTAAACATTTGGCAGCCTCTTGTGTGTTGCCAAAGTTCTGCATAGATGCCTTGACATTTCTTTGCTATAGAAATCGTAAAAGGATTTTTATATCATTAGGCCTACTTTCCCTTTTCGAATGCTTGCCATCAGATAGCAAATATCTTCTAAACAATATCAGGTTGCTATTACAATTTATTTATTTCATGTTAACCTTAATTTGATATTTTGAAGGAGTTCTGGTTTTCTACCGTCCTGTCCTTGTGTCCTGTAGCATTCAAATTTGATTTAATTAGATGTCTAATTATCAAAGCTTAGTGAAGTTGTATAGTGAAATTACAACCTTGTTTAAATCGGAAATGTTTCATCAATTGAATGCATAATCTATTTGATTAGAATACAACATTTGGAGTTGTATAAAAATCGATTATATTGTTTAATTATAGTAATTGGGTGTGTATAAACTTTCCATTGATTATGGGTGGGCTGAAACCTTTCTAACTGCAAGTAAACATAACGTGAATGGGCTTGTTATGCTGCTGGCTATGCAATTGTAAATTTAACATTGTGTTTTAGTAAAGCATTACTAAAGGGTGCATGTATCCCTGCCAAGATTGTCTTGACTATCCATGGACACTTTCCAAAAACCAAATATATCTTTGCATGATAAGAGTCCAGAGAGAAGTACATGTAGTCTTAAGTGGCTCACATCATAAATCAAATTTGCAAGTTGTCACCACTTTCTCTTGTAAACAAACATTGAATTATGAAATTCATAGCTGTTTACTTATTTTTCTCTTCCTTTTATGTAGTCCTATTAAATGACAAGTCATCTGCCACCAGAAGCGTTTGGTTTGCCTAATCTGTCCTCATTTCTCATAATCATTGTCATTCTTTATCTCTTTATTCTATTGACTATTGAGATTTCACGCGGGATTTTGCATATTGATCTCATTGCTGAAATTACATCAAAACAGAAGAAAAACTAAAGAAAAATACGAAAATTGTTCAATAATTCAAAAGAGTAGCAGTGTCTGCTGTGCTATTCGATGTTGATATATTTACATACTTTATGACACTGCAAGCAAGTTTAGACTTCATGTGGGCCTAAATTGTGACATTTGTTTAAAAATTCTTGCTGTTGGCAATTATATTGATTGATCTTTTATAAAATATTGACATTGCAGCTAATAGGCTGTGTGCATTAATTGGGGAATGCTGGATGCAGGCCATTGCAGGGGGTGGTACTTTAATCAGCTGCTTGCTGGGCCTGGTGCTGTTTACATGGAATGTCCATCCCACTCCACATTTCATTCAACAATTATTTGCCAATTATAGCACTGATTTGGTTGATCACGTAAAATTCTTCAAAGTACAAAACAGCCTTAAATAGGCCAACAATATAACTCTTGCAGGATTATCAAGCCAATGGACCGTGGAGACTATTGCATGCTTTTCAAGCCTTCCCATTAATGTTCATAGTAAAGAAATCAATCACTCATATCGATCTTTTCCTTTTGCTTTCAAAATGGACTGAACTTTATAAATTGTTGCTGCCGGTGCTTTGTTTTGTGTATATTAGACTGTCAGTGACTAAATATGAGGAAAAATAGGAGAGACTACGGTGTCTTAAATTGTGCATCTCTGATGGGTGACCTTAAGTAGTGTTAAGTGAGGAAATTTCCTTAAGTTAAAGTTGCGGCTTTTCAATTGGAAAAGTAAATAGAGTGTGATAGATGGTAACAAAATATGCACGGATGTATACTTACATGATGACCATATTTGTAAAGCTGATAGAACGAGAACAGCTGTCAAGAAACGTCTGGTATTCCGCATGATGTTAAAATCTCCCATTAAGAGCAATGACAACAATGGCTGGGAGCTGCTTCAATGTCTTGCTTGGTTGCCATTGCTGAGCTGAGTGTTGATGAATTTTCCTCTGAGTCATTTGACGCTGCGCCCTCTAGTGTGAAGTTTCACTTGAGTGATTTGGCGCCCAGCACTCGATTGATCGAAGCAGACGACAAATGCAGACGACAATCTTGTGCTTTGAAGTTATCATGACCATACAATTACAGCTGTGCTTGATGATCTGATCAGTGCATGGTAATCTGCTTTTGCTTCCAAGATTACAAGAAGAAGGCAACAGCTATAGGCTCTCTTAAACCAAGTAATAGCCTCTTGTTTCGATCTAGCTGTGTGATTAGTGTACATTGCATTTATTCATGGTAACACTTGATAATTCCCAATAATAGGCTTAAGATTACACGTCTTTGCATTTAATACGATTGTCAGGGCAATTTGAGCGTAAACCATACCTGTCCATTCAGCTGATAGTATGAACTTGTAGGGCCATGTGTTTCAATGGAAATAATTATGAACAGTTTGCTCAATTGCTGGTCTTTCCGGTTTGTTAACCAAGAATAATTATGATTATTAATATTACTACTTATTACGCAATGGGGGTGCATACAGAGGGAATACAGATAAAAAAAACCAGAAACAACAAATATACCTAATTGTTAGATTGCTCTTTGTCGGAAGTAAACGAAAAATGTTTTGAGTCGCACTGTTTTGAGTTAGTATTCAACTTAGTAACCAACGAAGAACAACCCCCGCCCATCTCTTTAATTTGTACAGTAATAGAGCAATACGACTTTTATGAATTATGGCATAGTCCTTTACAGTCTGTCACTTTGATATATAGAAAAAGAATAGACTGTTGCATTGTGAAAATGACACTTTTTGTGTCATCATGCTGATGATTTGTCATGATCATACCCCAGTCTGGTGAAAATGAGAACTGCATCCTGCTGCCACCTGGCACAAAGTTGGTTGTGTATGCTACAGCATTGCTGTCTCAAGAAATCGTTCCAATTTCATTGCACATTCACAAAATTTATATTCAACATTGATGTATTCCAGAGTCAGACTCGGCAATCACATTCTCTTAGGAAGGAGACAAGGCCATCAGCACACTCAGAAACAGCCCGGTTTCTACCAGACAAAATTGTGTGAGTTCCTCTGATTGAAATGATGTGGACGCTCGCAGGAGCTTGCGGAATAGCACAGTAGTCACTTGTTGGCAACACAAGACAGCATATGTTCTGATCTGCCAAGGCTGGAAAAAGAAGTGGCAATGCAAGAGCAGTCCACTTGTAGACAGATCATACCCTATAGCCTTCAATGTAACTTAATTTGATTTAAGGAGACTTATCCCGCTTGGTGGTGACAGCCAAACGAAAGGATTATGCATTTGATTTTCACTGTAAAATCAGTTATGACAAGTCAAATGGCCTTCTCTTGATCATGACTAATCAAACAGCCTCTATGTTTCCCATGTTGAAAGTAGAGAAGATGACACCTCATCGGCTATCATGATTCTAAGACCACGATTCCTCAGCATCTATGTCAGTCAACATAATTTTCAGAGTCATACACTCGCCTGATAAATCAAGTTTTATATCTCCTTGATTGCAATTAATTGCAAACTGTGTCAACTCTTCCCAACTGCCATTTTGGTTGGTGGCCAAAGTAACCCTAAGATGGCCTCTGAGATTTGGGGTAACATTGGCCACTGCTATATTTTCATTTTATTCCATAATATACAAAATAAATCCGGTGTTGTGTTAACCTGTGACAAATTATCTTTAAAATCGTCTGCAATTTTTACCTCATTAGGCTCACGAGCTTGCACATGACCCAACCAGAACAAAGTAGACGCTTTCCTGCTAAATCATACTTTCTTGCAATCCTGTTTCATCCCAAAACAACCTCCACCGGAACCACTGGTATCATAATATGGAAAATACATAATATAGATAAAAAGTAGACTAATAACCCGAGGAGACGCAAAAAGAATTGCAAACATTATGGGGTATTCAACAATTTATTATGTAACACTCAACAAAATGTCATGTCCATGCCACAAGTGGCCCCCCCTATACTGGCATTATATGTGAGCTACAAAGTATACATCCTCCATGACAAAAAATAGTTCCAACTTATGGTATTTGCAAGCTGTCTGATCAAAATTGAAGCCAACCAAAGTCAAATTAGACACAGTTCTACAGAGTTTTTGGAAGTAAACTAGACCATCACTAAATGATGGAATTGTCCTGGTTTCTTCCAGACAGTCCTGGTTTCTTCCAGAGATTGAAATTCTGTTGACCGCTTGCAGAAGCTCGCAAATTTGGCACCCTAGGTGGCAGCAAATAGCGGTCAACTTGCAGACAGGATTGCCACCCTAGCTAGTTCTACACTTCTAAAGGAATATATGGTCTTCCTATCGAGCAGTTCTATCACATCGTTTGTTTTGTAGGGGCCATGGTTCATGATGCCCCGTAGCTCATGGTGCCCCGCTCTCCCCTATTCCAAACGGTGTTTCTCGAAATAAATAAGCATATTACAATCAATTTGAGCTGATGTATTATCATGCTTGAAAAATATATTTATGCCATTTGTCAATGATGAAAAATATACTAGGAATTTAAAAAAGAAAACAAAACACGTGTAACAGTTTATATATTGAGATCTTGTTCCACTGATTGATAAATGTCGTTGTCTACAATGATTCGGAAAGTGTCGTCTGCTTGCCCACTGTCGATGTTTCTTGGTCTGACAGATTTTGGAATGTTGTTTCCCACACCAGAGGGCAGGTTGAATGCCATTGGAGCTCCTCCAGGGGTAATGAAGTGAACCTTGATGTTCTGGTCACTTGGTCTGTTAGCACTCCTGGTCCTGTATAATGCAAAAATCAGAAAATATTTCCTTACTTTAAAAAGAAGCTTACCCAATCTTCTCATTGATATTGTACTTGGAGCAAAAACTCACCTGAATGTGCAGACCACTCCAATGAGAACCCCAAGAAGCAGAATGGTGAGAGCTGTCATGGCAACAATCAGGATGATGACTCCTGTGCCTTAAAACCAACAAGAAAAGGACATATTTATTAAATGCATTGATATAGAATAAGTAGGATTAGTAGCGTTGGTGCACTCATTTTTAGCTTGTCTGTTTTCTGTGAAAACGAAGAGCTATTATCTCAATCGTCGTTTTTGTCGTTTTTATTCCGTTTAAGGTTTGTGTAAGTGTCTGTTTGTAACCTTTCACTTAAGGCCTATCTCAAAAATAATGAAGCCACACAGCTGGTTTTCACTGAGGGTCACAAATTTTGATAACAGCTGTATGAAACAACTTCATATTACAGTCTTGCGTTAAATACATTCTTATGCCAAAATCCTGAAAATTTCATGGCAATTCGTCAAAAGGTTATTGAAATAGAGATGAAAATATATCGGAAAACATGCATTTTTTCCACTTATTTAGCGTGACATAGACTTTTCCACCTGACGGATTCTTTCAATTTTACAAAGTTTGACATGTTCCATTGCTATTTCCTTTTACTTTTTGGAATCTCCACATCCCCAGGCTTCATAAATCCATTGAAACAAGCACTTCCATCAACTTGTTTTGATATGATTGAGTTATTTGGGTTCAAAGGTTGACTTTGTAAAATTGCGTCAAATTTGAATGTTCCTGATCAGAAATGCTCTAGTTTCCCTTTAGCATATTTCAGTTGAATCTTTTTGCCATTGAGATCTAGTATTACATCTACTTAGTTGTTTTGGAGCTTTTTATGATTCTTGGAAATCTTGTTCACGGAAAAATTCCAATGAATAGCTGGAAAGGTGAATGTGTCGCATGCGTAACGCCGAGAATACTTTCAAATGGTACAGAGCTATGAAAGCTCTGTTTTTAATCTGGATTGGCTCAATATATAGTACATCTGTGAAATTTTATTAATCTATGAACTAACCCAACTTTTTGACTCGTTTCTGGTGATTAAATTCAAAAGTTATGTTCGTCGCACGCGTAACGCTCTGAAAAATTTTGATCGTATTCAATTTTTTTTCTGACAAACAGTGAAGCGATCATTCTAATATTACTTGGAGTGAAAATTAACAATTAATTTCAATAGTTGGAGTACGTTTCATTGCCTAATTACAAAAATTTTAAAATTTATGGAGCATTCTTTAAAATTTGGGGCCAAATTGTCTAAAAAGGCAATAAACAGTAACAAAATATTTTTTATTTTGTAAATGGTTGTAATTTACCCCCAGTTATGATTGATAATTAATATAAAATCGGTTTGAGTCAAAACCAGAACATTTTCTGAAGATTCATATCACACCAGTACTTAAAATCAGCTTTTTATGTCGAAAAATGGGCAAAAAATCACACTTCTATCATCATTTGCTGAGCAGACATTCACTTCGGTGGCACTTATTTGGTATCAATTTGAAGCCCACATATAGACGCATAACATAGGGCAGTTAAAATCATTTTAAACGAAAAAATATGCTTCTGGGGTTAATATATGCAAGTTTTGAAAAGAAATTTCCGAAATATATAGAAAAATTGGGTGTTTCTCAAAATATATTTGGTGTATTTGAATGACAATCGTCCAGAAGGCTTTTAAAAATGTGCCAGTTGTTGTCAAATAAAGAAAACGGATTTAAGTTCATGACAAATTACCATTCAGCCCAGTTATTTTTTACTGCCATGAAAAACAAAATTTTTAAAAATTCTGTAATATTCAGCTGTTATCAATTATTTCCACTCATCAAAGCACCATGGCCAATATAGTTTCTGGAACTTAAATATGTTCTTTACAATATGCTTAGGTCATTTCATACAAAAATACATTTTAAAATTTTGATGGTCATGTCACACTTTGGCTTCATTATTTTTGAGATAGGCCTTAAGAGTTATGAAATCTGGTACAGGTGTTGGCCTGTGGGTATGGAAGGGGAACACGTAAAGAAATCCAAGATGGCTGACAAAATGGCCACCATTCTTGAACTGCCCATTGTGACCTTAATATTTCACTTTGAGTAATGAAATTTGGTACAGGTATTGGTTGGGAGAAATCCAAGATGGTGGCCAAGTTGACCAAGTTGACCACTACAAAATGGCCACCATTGTTGAATTGTCCATTTGAAGCTTAGTCTTTCACTTACAGCTATAAAATTAGGTAGAGGCATTGGCCCGTGGATGATAATCAGGCACACATCGATAGATTTCCCATGAATAGAGGAGCGTTGACACTGCTTGGCGCCTGCGGTTCGTTTATTCCAAATTCCAAGTGACTTACGACAAGTTGGTAACAGATCACAGCGAGCTTGAACAAACTTTGGGGTTAAAAAAATTGACCAAGAAAACGATTAGTGCAGTGATGTAGAGGAAGGTCAGATGAACATTTTGATGTATCAAACGAAAAAATCTGTTGGGAATTTTTTGAGATATTTGAGTTTTAGATTTTTGGCTGGAGAATTCTCCAGCCTTTTTAATAATGGGTTTTGGGGGTGTGGTCGATATTTGGAGGTGTGGCGCATAATGACAGGTGTGCATTTTTGGCCATCATGCGTTGAGTTTGTGTTTGTGGTAATTGCTGGTTAGAAGCAATCTATGTTGGCTAATTTGACAGCATTAGGCAAGGTGTAATGGGTTGACAGTTGTTCGGTTGAAACTGTGGCATTGCTTGAAAATTTTTAATTTTTGGGGGTGTGGCCATTTAGAGCCAATGAGAATGAGGGACTTGGTGGGATGGGCCATTTCAGCCAATAGGGAGACATGTAGTATGCAAGGCCTGGGAGGGGGGAGGACACATCCAGGGGGGTACTTGCAGAAATTAAATTGTTTTTTTCTGCTAGGCATTTTGCTAGGCTTGGGTCACCTGGGGCGGTATTAAATTTTATATTCTATAAAAGGCGCGGGGGGGGGGGTCATAGCCGGGGGGGTACTTGCAGAAATTTTTATTTTTGCTAGTTATATTTCTAGGCTGGGGATCACCTCGGAGGGAGGTAATTTTAAAATTTTAGTTTTTACAAGTCCCGAGGGGGTCACCTCGGGGGGGGTACTCGCAAAAAAAAACAAAATTTT
Organism: Platynereis dumerilii; assembly: GCA_026936325.1. Taxonomy (NCBI): domain Eukaryota; kingdom Metazoa; phylum Annelida; class Polychaeta; order Phyllodocida; family Nereididae; genus Platynereis; species Platynereis dumerilii. The sequence continues at coordinate 58,806,780 of JAPTHN010000001.1, forward strand.
CTGCTAGTTATATTGTCAGGCTGGGGTCACCTCGGGGGAGATATTAAATTTTATATATTCTATGCTAGGCCACTCAGGGAAAGTAACCTCAGGCACATCTGTAGAAGCAGCAACATTATCATAATGAAGTAAAGTCAGTTGAATATATAATTTTTCAAAGTGGCCAGCTTCATTGATTGGTTGCCACAGAATCATGGTCTCCCCCCTCCCTGGCCCCCTCCTCCTTCCCCCCCCCCCCCCAAGACCACTTTCTTTTCACTCCCCCACTCCCAAGGTAGCATAACTGCAGCATATGATTTTTAAAAGTTTGAAATTTACTTTCCTGAGTGAATTAATGCTGTCCAATACATTGAGAATATTTTATTTTCCTGCCTGAGTGAGGTTCAAGTATCTCTCATTTATATAACTTAGACTTACTGGTGCAACAGGATATTTTCAGACTGTTGTTGCCAATTTCAAATAAATTGTGTCATGACCTGAAAAGACTGACCCCATGATGGCATGGTCAAGAGTTCATTCATCTGAGCAAGACAAACTAAGATTATCTAGGGGTTTCTGGATCTCTTTAGGCTCAAACATGTCATGAGTAAATTGTAAAACATACCTTTATTCATTTCTTATTTAGTAATTCCATGAAAATAAGCACAATCCACATGTATGACATCAGAAGTTGGATACATTTAAACACAATTCAAGCAACTGTCAAGTGGACTGCAAGTGGGTCACTTACAGTGGGTCATAGGCAGGCATGCATGCACAACAACTCCTTGGAGTACACTCTGGTGAGCATCTCTGGTATTAACCCCCCCCCCCCCACCCCCTCTCCCTCCTCATCCTATATATGGTCAGGTATGGCCAGTAAGTTTGAATGTGGAACCAGTAAGTTTGAATGTGGAACCAATCAGGGTAGATTGCTCAGTTAAAAGTCAAGCCTTCTCATTTGAATGATGGCTAAAGTGAATATGCAAATTTCAGGGCCTCTGGAGCTGATTGGTTTAGAATCAGGCCCATTCCCACAGATGTTTCAGAGCTTGCTTTTCTCAGAGTGTGCTAGGCCCGAGGGGGGAGGATATTTCCGGTGGGTACTTGCAGGAATTATTTTTTTTGCTAGTTATTCTAGGCTAGGGGTCACCTCTGAGGGAGGTAATTTTAAAATTTTAAATTTCACAAGTCCCGAGGGATGTCACCTAAGGGGGGGTACTCGCAAAAAAAAAATTAATTTTTTTCGGCTAGTTATATTACCATGCTTGGGTCACCTCGGGGGCGTTATTAAATTTTATATTCTATGCTAGGTCCGAGGGGAGGAGGACATTGCCGGGGGTAAATTATTATATTTGTTAGTTATTCTAGGCTAGGGGTCACCTCTGAGGGGGTCATCTCCTGGGGGTACTCGCAAAAAAAAAGTTTTTTCTGCTAGTTATAATGCCAGGCTTGGGTCACCTCGGGGGAGGTATTAAATTTTATATTCTATGTAAGGCCCGAGGAGGGGGAGGAAATTTCCAGGGGGGTACTTGCAGGAAATATATTTTTTGCTAGTTATATTTCTAGGGGTCACCTCGGAGGGAGGTAATTTTAAAATTTTAGATTTTACAAGTCCCGAGGGGGTCACCTCAGGGGGGGTACTCGCAAAGAAAAGAGTTTTTTCTGCTAGTTATATTGCTAGGCTGGGGTCACCTCGGGGGAAGTATTAATATGATATTCTATACAAGGCCCGGGGGGGTCACATCCAGGGGGGTGCTTGCAGAAATTTTGTTTTTGCTAGTGTTATATTTCTAGAGCTTTCTAGGCTTGTGGTCACCTCGGAGGGAGGTAATTTTAAAATTTTAGTATATAGTGTCGAGGGGGGGTACTCGCAGAAACTGTTTTTTTTTTGCGAGTTATATTTCTAGGCTGGGGGTCACCTCTTAGGGATGTAATTTCAAAATTTTGGATTTTACAAGTCCCGAGGGGGGTCATCTCGGGGGGGTACTCGAAAAAAATAAAAAATTTTCAGCTTGTTATATTGCCAGGCTGGGGTAACCTCAGGGAGGTATTCAATTTTATATTCTATGCAAGGCCCAAGGGGGGGCGAGGACATTTCCAGGGGGTACTTGCAGGAATTATTTTTTTTGCTAGTTATTCTAGGCTAGGGGTCACCTCTGAGGGAGGTAATTTTAAAATTTTAAATTTCACAAGTCCCGAGGGGTGTCACCTAAGGGGGGGTACTCGCAAAAAAAAAATTAGTTTTTTTCGGCTAGTTATATTACCATGCTTGGGTCACCTCGGGGGCGTTATTAAATTTTATATTCTATGCTAGGTCCGAGGGGAGGAGGACATTGCCGGGGGTAAATTATTATATTTGTTAGTTATTCTAGGCTAGGGGTCACCTCTGAGGGGGGTCATCTCGGGGGGGTACTCGCAAAAAAAAAGTTTTTTCTGCTAGTTATAATGCCAGGCTTGGGTCACCTCGGGGGAGGTATTAAATTTTATATTCTATGTAAGGCCCGAGGAGGGGGAGGAAATTTCCAGGGGGGTACTTGCAGGAAATATATTTTTTGCTAGTTATATTTCTAGGGGTCACCTCGGAGGGAGGTAATTTTAAAATTTTAGATTTTACAAGTCCCGAGGGGGTCACCTCAGGGGGGGTACTCGCAAAGAAAAGAGTTTTTTCTGCTAGTTATATTGCTAGGCTGGGGTCACCTCGGGGGAAGTATTAAAGTTACCCCGAATGATAAAATGAGTTGCCTAATATTGATGATTTTAGGTGTACAATGATGTGATAGTTTGATTAAGAATATTTTCTAAAGTATTTTCTTTTGGTTGTCCTCGTTAAAATGAATATTTAATTATTTCATTTACATTTATTGATAGCTCCTCCCTGGATCAGCTAGTTCACTGCAGATGACGTCACAATGACCATTGTTAAAAATATATAGCTAAAAGTTAACTAATTCTAACAATGGTGATGACGTCACAAAGTTGAATGCACTGACAGCTGTCAATTATTTCCGTGCGTACCCGAAATAAATCTAGGGGTCATTTAGGGCATGTTTTAAGGCATAAGACCTGGAAAAAATTCTCATAGAGGCAAGAAAATAAGCATGCTATGCAGGGACACCATATTACATCAGATTATATCAAAATTAGAAAAACTTTTGGTCCAATCCTGACCTATCATTCAGGGTAACTTTAATATGATATTCTATACAAGGCCCGGGGGGGTCACATCCAGGGGGGTGCTTGCAGAAATTTTGTTTTTGCTAGTGTTATATTTCTAGAGCTTTCTAGGCTTGTGGTCACCTCGGAGGGAGGTAATTTTAAAATTTTAGTATATAGTGTCGAGGGGGGGTACTCGCAGAAATTGTTTTTTTTTTGCTAGTTATATTTCTAGGCTGGGGGTCACCTCTTAGGGATGTAATTTCAAAATTTTGGATTTTACAAGTCCCGAGGGGGGTCATCTCGGGGGGGTACTCGAAAAAAATAAAAAATTTTCAGCTTGTTATATTGCCAGGCTGGGGTAACCTCAGGGAGGTATTCAATTTTATATTCTATGCAAGGCCCAAGGGGGGGCGAGGACATTTCCAGGGGGTACTTGCAGAAAATATTTTTTTTGCTAGTTATATTTCTAAGCTAGGGGTCACCTCGGAGGGAGGTAATTTTAAAATTTTAGATTTTATAAGTGCCGAGGGGGTCATTTTGGGGGGGTACTCGCAAAAAAAAATTTTTTTTTTCTGCTAGATATATTGCTAGGCTGGGGTCACCTCGGGGGAAGTATTACTTTTATATTCTATACAAGGCCCGGGGGATGTCACATCCAGGGGGGTGCTTGCAGAAATTTTGTTTTTGCTAGGCTGGGGTCACCTCGGGGGAGTTTTAATTTTATATTCTATACAAGGCCCGGGGGGGGGTCACATCCAGGGGGAGCTTGCAGAAATTTTTTTTTTTTTGCTAGTTATATTTACCTCGGAGGGAGGTAATTTTAATTTTAAATTTTGGATTTTACAAGTCCCGAGGGGGTCACCTCAGGGGGGGTACTCGCATAAAAAATTTTTTTTATTTCTGCTGGATAGGCTTGGGTCACCTGGGGGGAGATATTAAATTTTATATTCTATACAAGGCCCGGGGGGTCACATCTGGGGGGGGTACTTGCAGAAATTTTAATTTTTGCTAGTTATATTTCTAGGCTGGGGGTCACCTCGGAAGGAGGTAATTTTAAAATTTTAGATTTTACAAGTCCTAGGGGGGGTCATCTGGGGGGGTGTCCTCGCAAAAAAATTTTTTTTTGCTAGTTATATGCTGAAGGCAGAAGAATGACCAGTTAGGTGTGCACCTGCTGTAACTAGTAAAAAAACCATTTTATTGAGTAGCCTACCTGTCGAGACAACTGAGATAGCGGGCATTTTAGCAGCCATCTTTCTTCATTCCTGGACAGCCAAATGTGACCTTAATATTTCACTAAAGAGTTATAAAATTTGGTTCATGTCACTACTATATATAGTACCCTGGTCCCCCTTTGACCTTTCCGAACTTTATATATAGTAGTCATGTCTACGCCTGTGGGTACTGATTGGGAACATGACGATAAATTCAAGATGTAGGCCATTTTGGCAGCCATCTTTCGTCATTCTTGAACAGTCCTTTTGTGACCTTAATATTCCGCTTATTTTAGAGTTATGAAATTTGGTACAAGTATTCCACATTATGAATTTGTCGGCCTATAACTCTATATGGGCAACGACTCTGTTAGACACTAGTGTCTGCTGTCACCTTCTACTCGAACACTTGCGCAATGCTCACTGCAGCAAGTTGCACCTATACTTCATTGCTATACCCTCACGTCAAGAGAATCTAGTTCGCGCAGACATCACCGTACTATACCTCTAGCTCCAGTTCCACTGTTCCTACACTCCTATTTTTTGCCTCAGACGCTCTCCCATGCTGCAAATCACACCTTCTACTTTCCCATAGGATTAACCAGCCATTGTATCCGAGGATGCTTGTTTATTTATCACACCCTATTCTTAGCATGTAATCTCCATGAAAAAGTGATCAAAAATGTCCATTTTTCCTTTTAGGTAATATCTAAGATAAAAGTCATTATTCAGAAGTAAACATATGCAGTCATTGTCTCTGCTGAAAGTATACATACCACTCCATCGAGACTGACAGGGTGTGATAAACCTATAACAGCTAACATTTCTGGCTAAAGGCCTGAGAAAATGTTTGCAATACCAGTTTGTGTTAGTTACATAATTCTTGTAAATGATTTTAGCAAATTTGGTCTCATCATCTCATTGTAACAGGCTTTGTTAAGTTTTTTGTGCATTTTATCACAAATTTTGCCACCGCGAAACAAGTATTTCATAACAATGTAAAAGGATAGACAAAGTTGAGTAAATTATCAGACAATACATGCATAGAATGTTTGTAAGTATCTGCTTCACTATGAAGTTGAATCCCCTGATATTACTTGAAAAGTCTTTGCAATTGGACAAAAAGACAAAAATAAAAATAAGATTAAAAGCGATAAATAAACAGTAATATTCATGTTTAATGTATTTTGAGTGCTTAAAATGGATGTTGGGTGTTTAATGTTGATGAAGGTTATCTGACATCCAAAATCAACCAATCTTTAATAGTATAGAACAACAAAAATAGCATAAATTCTGTAAATTATGTGAAAATGTAGTTAATACAAACATGTACAACTATTGCATATTAAGACTGCAATGTCAAATTACTTTACTCCATACTTAGCTAACTGCTTCCAAACATTCTATCTGTGCGTTTTCTGATGATTCACTCAACATTGGTACACTTTACATGGTTGCAAAAGTACTTGTTTCACAGTGGTGAAATTTCTTAAAAAACACATAAAAACCTCAATAATACACTATAGAGTTAAAAAGTGAGGTAGATTCTACTACAATTATTCACCAGAATGATGAAACTGAGGACAAGCTGGAAAATAAACATATTTTATAAATTTTCTGAGAAATTTTTTACTGTTATAGGTTTATCACACTCTGTCAGTCTGAATGAAGTTGTATGCACTTGCTCTTGTGGCAATGACTGCATATTTCTACTTCTAAATAATTACTTTTATCTTAGATATTACCTGACAGGAAAAATGGGCAGTTTTGATCATTTTTAGATGGAGATTCCATGCTAACAATAGGGTGTGATAAATAAAAAGTTTAAAACTCAAATATCTCAAAAAATTCCCAACAGATTTTTTCATTTGATACATCAAAATGTTCGCCTGACCTTCCTCTACATCACTGCGCTAATCGTTTTCTTGGTCAATTTTTTTAACCCCAAAGTTTGTTCAAGCTCGCTGTGAGATGCTAAGTCACTTGTAGAGGGAGCACCCTCGGTCAGGTGGGCCAGGTGGATCTAAAAGTGTAAGACCAAGAAGAACAACATACTTGGTTTGCCCAGCAGCCGGGATGTAGCTGGAGTTGTGGAATATCTGCCCCTGTGTCTCATCACACCAGGTTGTTCTGTTGGTCTTCTGTAAATACTTGAAGAATTAGTTGTGGACTTGTCCAATGTAGTAGGTTTGGTAGTCTCCTCTTTTTGAGAGCCTCTTCCAAGAATGGAATCTGGTAAAAGGCTGAAATGTGAGAATGGTTACAGTGATGCTACAACTTCTACATAGTAACTACATCTATAATAGCTTTGGGATGTTCCAAACCATTTGATTAGTCAAAGAGTTTGATTAGAAAATTATTTGATCAAATATCATAGGTGCCCAGAAACAAGGACCGGGTAAAAACGGCTGCATTTCTTATAACATTTCTATGATTTTGAGCCACTGTACCGGCAATAAGGGCAGGTGTGATGAAGCCTTTTTCTGCTTTCTTTTCTACAAAATTTAAGAGAAAAATTTCCAAAAAGCCCCAAGGTTTTGGAAAAACGACAAAAATCAAAAAGCATGCACCGTAGCCTAAAACGCACACCCAGTCTAAATTCTCCATTATAACCATCAGAATAAAAATCAGCTTTCCGAATTCTGACCAAAAAAGTTTCTTTGTGCAAAAACATAATTTTTAATCAATAATATACTGTAACACAACTCATGTTAAATGTGAGGTATGAAAGGGGTGTGCTTTTTAAGAACAAAGTAACTTATGGTAAAATATGGGGTGCCTTTTAGGCAACATAAGGGGTGTGGTCTTTAAGATAGGGAACCTAAAAAGCATCTTTTTGCCCCAAAACTATTTCATCCTGTAAAAAGATGAATAATGTTTAATATTTCGTATCCTTGGCATTTTTTGATAGAAAATGTCTTAATGCACAATCTAGTAGCTAACTGATACATTTATCAGTAAACATCATCCTGATATTCAAGATCTCCCTTAGGGGGTGCGTTTTAGGGCACTCTCCCCTATCCCCCGTGATCTTGTGGCGTCATTGATGAGTGGTATGACACGTCAAATGGCTTTCCCTGCTAGCATTGCAAATATAGGATATATGACCTCAATAACTGCTAACGAGTCAGAATAACATGGCAGGGATAGGGATAAGACCTCACAAGAAACTTTCCAGTGCTTTTCTGTAAGCACCCGTTTTCAGTCTAATGTAAATTAACCAACTCTAATCGAATAAACTGATACGGAATCGTAACTTCTCACATTATTCCACTAACCTTTGACAACAGTCCACTTGCAGTAAAGATGTTATTAAGATGACGAAATACAGTTGAAAAATGAACATTTTCATATTTTGTGTGAGTGTGATGAACTGTCAGGTGGTTCTCTTCTCTGTTCCACACCCCTACATAATGTTTCTGTGAAGTTTCATTCTGTGAATTTTAGTTCCGTCCGGATCTTGAGTTGCGTTTAGAACGTTAATTATAGGGTCACTTATCAAAGTTTTCCTGCATGTCGAAATAATATATCACATGTGGCACTTGGTGTGATGACGAGTTAAGAGTACATCAGCCAACAGGATACAAATTATGTAATGATATATTAGAACCTTTATATAGGCTTGGACTATGATATTTTATAATTAGCGGAATTTATTTGTGAATTTCACATGCACGATATTTTGTTATGCTGCCCATATTGCGAAAGAAAATTGATGATTGGAGCACCAGTCTTTTTTTTTCACAAATTTCCTGAATTTGAAACTTAAAGTCCTAATCATAGTCAATTCCAGAATATTTTCTATTTGCTATTAATAATAATGGATATGGTTTATTCTTAAAACTGATTTCATAAAGCTTAAATGACACAACACGACTTCATGTTAAACACACTTGTATGGTGTCCAATTGGGGTTTGTTTTTTTTTTGTAATTTTTATGACTTTTTGATGAGACAATGTAGTCTGAAATAGGGTATGTCTATATTCCGTATACCAGATACTTTAGGGGAAGGCTTACTTTTGATGTTGTGAGGTCTAAATTGATGATTATGGGAAGGGGGGGCACTTGTGATGCTTTAAGGTAAAAAATGATTCAATGGAGGTCACTGTTGGCACCAGTGATGCTTCGAAGTCACTAATATTGCTGTGAACTCACAAGTAATGCTCTGAAGTCACAACTAATGCTCTGAAGTCACTAATAATATTCTGAAGTCACCAATAATGCTCTGAAGTCACGAGTAATGCTCTAAAGTCACGAGTAATGCTCTGAAGTCACTAATAATGTTCTGAAGTCACTAATAATGTTCTGAAGTCACTAATAATGTTCTGAAGTCACCAATAATGCTCTGAAGTCGCATGTAATGCTCTGAAGTCTCTAATAATACTCTGGAGTCACTAATATTGCTCTGAAGTCACAAGTAATGCTCTGAAGTCACAAGTAATGCTTTGAAGTCTCTAATAATACTCTGGAGTCACTGTTATTGCTCTGAAGTCACAAGTAGAAGAGAGCGGGGCACAGTGAGACACTTTTTTTATTTTCAAGTGTTCCAAAATGTTTGCAATAACGAGTTGAATGAGATCAGGTCTACATTATAGCTAATGACGTTGGGTATATTGTCAAGTAGTTTCAGGGCCCTACCTTTTACGGGTTTGGAGAAAATTTGAGTTACGTCCATGCTCGTAAAGTGTCTCACTGTGCCCCGTGGGCGGGGCACAGTGAGACAGCAGGCGGGGCAAAGTGAGACAGGGTATCTGCTGCCATAACCGCCGATACTCGGGACCTGCAGAATTGTTTCTCTTATAAAAGCAGCTGGCCAGATGATTTTTTAGGTCCGTTTTTGAGCATGTTTCGAAACTTCATCGCACAGGACACATGCACGACTTATTTAACCTGCCGCACCTGTTACATACTAATCAATATTCATTCTGATGCTTCTCTTTGAATATGAATCACTAAAATCAGGAGTTTGTTGTTGGCATTTTGTTTTTAATAGTGAATTGTATGCTATGCCTTACATTCAGGTCGTTTCGAGTGTATTTTACCATGTCTCACTGTGCCCTGCCTCCAACTGTCTCACTGTGCCCCACGCAGCTCTTTTTATAAAATTTTTGAATCCTGCGGACCAGATTCCTGTATTGTGGTTCATTATCTCACTAAATTAAGGCAAATAATCAAGGTTTCAATTCCTGGCAATTGATTTGTGTTATACCATTTTTCTTGGGAATTATAACAAAAAATCTTTTAGCAAAATTATTTACTTTTATCGGCTATAAACCTGAATATTGAAATTCCACTCTCGATATGCTGTGTAAGCATTCCGGATATAGGTCAGACTCTCACTTACTTACTTTTTGTACTATACAAAAGAGGGTTGATCTGTAAACAGTACCAGCTGGACGCTACGGGCTTTGTCTCACTGTGCCCGCCGTCTCACTGTGCCCCGCTCTCCCCTAATGCTGTGAAGTCTCTAATAATACTCTGGAGTCCCTTTTATTGCTCTGAACTTCTGAAGTCACTAACGATGCTTCCACGGCACTATGCAGGTCTTCAGGAATATTGTGCAGCACCCACTAAGTAGACAGCATAAAAAAAATATGCTCTTAGAGCACGATATTGCTCTTGAGCGTCTGGGGCCCTCAGACCACCAATGAGTGGTCATCAATGGCTTGTCGAATATTACTTGAACTTTTGTCATTTGTATGTCTTTCTGAACTTTTGAATTTTATCTTTTCAGCTACTACAGCTTGGAAGACACAGACCATGAGAGGATCAACCGGTTCCTGTCCCATCTTGTGGAGAAGTCTTTGCTGGACCTGGAGTCCTCCTACTGCATTGAGATGGCCGAGGTAGGTTTATATTATGGTTGTAGTTTATTTTCTCAAATTTCTCTTGTGACAGACATAAAAGGATTGGCTACATTGGTGGTGCAACGTCTTATAGACTTGCAAGATCAAAGGCATGTACGAATTCAGAGAGATCTTTAAATAACCTTTCAAAACTTACGATTTTCAAAATTGTTTTTAGGATGGTTATTCTCTTGGCCCGTCAACACTCGGCAGAATTTCCTCCTACTACTACCTCAACCACACGACCGTGCGCATGTTCCGGGATGACATGACCTCAGAGGCGACCATTCCAGACCTCATCGAAGTCTTGTCTGTAAGTTGTCTTTTTACCGAACTGTTCTTTGATATCCAGCCAGGGCAACCTGTGACTGTGTATGTTAGAAATCCTGTGTTAGAGGGGCACCTTGCCTTACCGCATATCCAGGACAAAAATAAGTATATAATATGACGACCAACCAAATTGCAGTGTCTGGTTATTTATATAAATGTCTTATAAGTTATATAGCTCATATCTTCCATTCCAATTATTCCGCAGAACGCAAATGAATATGCCCAGCTGCCAGTCAGACATAATGAGGATAAGATCAACGCGTAAGTACTTTTGGACTTCTTACTGACTGTCCTTATCAGCAGAAAATGTAGGGTAAAAAGAGTTGCAATACTGATTTAGTATATTTTCACTAAAAAAACATTGCTGCATCATTTGCTCATTTGGCGTTTATGGGGCATTGTCCACTTTTAAAAGAACTCTTTATGGCTACTGCAAATTATTTGTTTAAAGAGTTTCCCACAATTGTATTTTTCCCACAATTGTATTTTTCCTCTTATTGTTGTCTTACATTTTAGTGAACTGGCACCAGAACTGCCCCTTGAGGTGAATCCCCATGCCTTTGACTCTGCACACACCAAATGCAATCTGCTGCTCCAAGCTCACTTCTGCCAACACACTCTGCCCTCGTCTGACTATGGCACCGACACCAAATCTGTCTTGGATCAGGCCATTCGTATTCTGCAGGTATGGAGACATTTATGCCACCAATTTCTAACTAAAGAATCCAAGTTATGACATTGCTGCTTTGAATTTAAATGTTGATGTGAATCGAGGCTTAACTGGTGGGGCTAATTGCCTCAGACCTTGTCTCAACCTTGGATCAGCATCTTACATAAGAAATACAGTTATGACTGGACTTAACCTTACACTTGGTCTAAAATCTTGTTGGTGAAATCAGACCTTGATCTATTGGTTGTGATGGCTAATCAAAGCAACTGAAATGGAAAACCAATTTGAGATATGTAACTCAATCCGGCATTTATGTGATTCATAAATTGTATGTAGCTTTCTAAAATTTCTCAGTTGTATATTATGTATTTTCCAAATGCAGGCCATGCTGGACATGTCGGCTGACCAAGGATGGCTGGTTACCACTCTCCGTGTGATTCATATGGTGCAGATGGTGCTGCAAGGAAGATGGGTGGAGGACAACACTCTCCTTACTCTACCTCATATCCAGCCTTACCATCTGCAGTGCTTCAGGTGAGCCTCAGTGTAATCTAATTTCAGTGATTTGAATGCTGAGCCAGAATTACCTGAGTCAGAAACAATCAGCACATAATATTCTTTAATTGACAACGAAGATATCTTCATGATACATCTGGTACATAAGTATGATACCCTTGTAATGTATATGGCAAGGACTGCCCTTGTAGGTAGAGTTACCTGGTGAGCTGTACTATACCACCAGATGAAGACATGTATTGTAGCATGGACTTCTTGTTGCAGGTCCCCTGGTGGTCAAGGCCACATTCTGGAATCTCTGCCTGAAGTGATTCACGTTGTTCAAGACAAACCCGATCTGCTGCATCGAATGCTCGGTGAAGATCTCCCGTCCAACAAAATTGAAGAGGTAGGAGTTCATTTATGCAAATATACTAAATTTGGTGTTGCAGTGCAATTTTGTTGTTTTTCTTCAAAGTGTGCCTTGGTAACTTAAATATCTACAAACAGCAGGTGAATAGTTGAATTGCCAAGCCGTGCTGTACTTAATATTACTTGAATACATCTCTGACTTCCCATATAATAAGACAGATATTTAGATGGAATCAGCGAAACTGATATGAAGACGAGTCATCTAAATCCACTGTATAATTTTTAAAATGATCAATTTCAGGTCTATGAAGTTCTGACACACTTGCCCCAGATTGAAGTGACGATGAATGTGAAAGGATGCTGGGCGGGCGGGTCAGGAGAACAGAAGAAACCTGTTGTAAATTCAGGAAGTAAGTGTGGATAACTCCTGCTTAGTTATTTTAACATATTTGATGTTTTGGGAGATTTTATGCATCGTCAATTTGTTGTTATTACAGGAAGAAGCTTGAAAGACACTCAATGGATTGAAGTCCATGCTGACCAGGAATATGTGCTAACGATTGACATGCGCAAGATCAACCGTTCCAGGGTAGGTTGTAGTGAATAGATTATATTTATTCCTTTCAAATTATTCTTCAATAATGACTGAATTCCTTGGTACGCTGTAGAAGGTAGCCTGGTGTAAGGGTTGTTCATTGAATAAATTCCAAGTTTTCTGACCACCATAAAAAAAAAGTCAGTCTGTTACGCACATTGTATGTAATTAGTTTGCGGCTGCAGAAGCCAGATGGAAAAAGATTATATGGAACTGAAAAGTGATTGTCTATTTTACAGCCAGACTATGTATTGTACATTTTGTATGATAAGCTAACTCATTTTGAAATTAATGAATAACCATTTGGTGACTCCATTGCAGAGACGAGATGGAAAGGCTCACACTCCACGCTACGGCAAACCGAAGGACGAAGGCTGGTTTCTGGTTCTGGGCAACATTGAATCGCGAGACGTCATCGCTCTGAAGCGAGTTGGCTACATGAGGGGAAGAAGTGCCTCTCAGTTATCCTTCTTCACCCCGATGGAGGCAGGCAGGGTCATCTACACCCTGTACATCATGAGTGACTGCTACTTAGGCCTAGACCAGCAGTTTGATGTTCACCTGGAGGTCATTCCCGCCAGCATAGAGGCTCAGGTCAACATGGAGCTCGCTGATGATTTCGACGACATCATCATGGATGAATAATTACATCTAGCGTCACTAATTTGATATGAATGTTAGTAATGACTCATTACTAATGAGAATGAACGCTTGAAAACGAGACTGAATGCTTGGGATTAAACCATTACATGTTTAGGAATCTTGAATATAACTGTAGGCATTGGATAGATTTACTTGTAATTATATCATTGATTGATTGAATTGGTAATTGTCATTGAATGAATTGATGGATGGAGGTGCATGTTCTGGCCAAGCAGTGAAGTCACAGTGCTACTTTATGAAAGTACTAGATAGGGTGTTAATAGAATGATTGAAAGTTAAAATTGATATGATACCTTGTTAAGATTATTTTAATTGTTGATGTTTTGTAATTTATGCCAATACAGTCATATTTCAATGTTAACCTGCGTAATGTAATTTATTAGACGAGCAGAGCTCCGTCTATTGAAGTACTAGATCCAGTGAGGATCCGGTTTTCAAATCACGGGTCAATGAGTGCACATCTCGTTCTCAATCGTGGCCTGCAAACGTTTAATTAATGCTTTCCTCACCTGCCCAAAAGCTCATATAAACTATCAAGATGCGAAATTCCAATTCTGATGCTTTTCCTTTACTTAGATGTGCATTAAATGGCTTTATTTCCAGTGTTTACTTGTCATTTTTCTCGCGATTATCCAAAATGCAATGCTTAGAAAATGGTACAACACTGTACAACATGTGCGTCCTGGAAGGTGTTGCAACCAAGCACACATGCTCCACCTAGTGAATAATTCGTAGGTGGCTGGAAAGCATCAAAGTGTATTGTACTCTACTCAGTGGTGTAGGCACCCTAAAAATAGCGAAATGGGAAAAAATTGGGAAAGGGGAAAAATAATTAAGGAAAGGGGAAGTCAAAGGGAAGAGATAGTAAGGTGCTAAGATATCAAAAGTACATTCATGAATGAACCAAGGGGGCAACCATTTAATATCTACTAAGCAATGATGATAGATACATAGATACATAGATAGATACATAGATAGATACATAGATAGATACATAGATAGATAGGATAAGGGGGCGACCATTTAATATTACTAAGAATAAGGGGGCAACCATTTAATATCTACTACGCAATGATGATAGATAGATAGATACATAGATACATAGATAGATACATACATAGATACATAGATAGGTACATAGATAGATAGGCTAAGGGGGTGACCATTTAATATTACTAAGAATAAGGGGGCAACCATTTAATATCTACTAAGTTGCTAAGATAACAAAAGTACATGCATGAACCAAGGGGGCAACCATTTAATATCTAGCACCCCCCAAGTATGGGGACATCCGCGGGGATAACCCAAGCACATGGGGACACGACCCCCGGGGACATGGGGACACGACCCCCGGGGACATGGGGACATACCCCCGCGGACATGGGGACATACCCCCGCATTCCGACTACCACCGCCTGCCCGCTGCTCGTCTTGCATATGGAAATATGCTTCATCTAGTTTCAAACATGTTGATACTTTCATGTAAAGGTGACTGCCTGCTATCTGCATTGTGTTTGCAAGACTGTTTGTGAAGAAATATATTTTGAAATAAATGCGTGAACGCAATACTCACAATTCTAGATGTTTTGTCATTAATCGATTTTAAGAGGGTCAAACCATTTATGGTAATGAGCTGTGATTCTCATCTGAAGAGGTGTCTGAGTCTTTCCTTTACTTTTGATGCTGGTGGATAGCAGATCTGTTTAATGCATATGTATCTAGAATTGGGCGTTTACATTTTCTTTACCACATGTTCATTCTATTGTTGTTCATTGACCTCATTCTCCATAATAAACCATTAAAATTTATACCTTCAATCGAACGGTTTATTTGTAATTTCTCAACACCCATAATGCCAAGATATTTCCGTTTACATGCAGTTCTAAATGTCGGCCGGAAGAGTCCTTAAAGAAGAATATAGTTTATTACGAATAATAATTGCACAAATACAACAATGGAAGAGATAGTTTTTTAAAACAGATTTCATGTTACGAATTCTTTACATGTGTGCATATTATGATGCCCATGCAGTTCCTGATCCGGCAAGATATGCAAAATATTTGGATTTATGGGTAAGCAGTGCTTAAACGTGGTGAAACAAGAATTGGACGGCAAGATTAGCAATGTAACATCATTTGGATATAATGGAATTAGAACTCTAGCTGATGATTCCGTATTGAAATCTGCAAATTAAGAAAATTCTCATCACCACTAGTGTTGATTTGGTGGTTATGAGATTTTCCCTTAGTTCTTTTAGTGAGGATTATGATGCAGTATTTACAGCAATTATTCTGAGCATTATAATCAAATTAAAAGTCAATGTCTGTCAAATATCACTCAATTGTGCAGGTAGATCACAGCCCCAAAATTTACACGCTTTTGTTTATCGTCAAGTTTTATGTTCATGAGATATGTACAGATCGGAGTATTAGCCAATGCATATATTCTATAGATGGCCACAATACTCCTCTAGTTTTTCAAGTCTTGAATGTCAAGAAGTACCCCAGGGCACGGTGGTTCATTGAAGTCTATTACGTATCCGAATGTTACCCGGGAACCAAAGACAAAACCGTTTTTCACTTCATGGTGATCTGGACCTTCTTCGTCTCAGGGGGCACATTCACTCTCCAAATCTCCACCGACGTTTTCTTTTCATCATCCAAAGGAAACTTCTTGTCACTATCCAAGTATCCATCCAGAGGAAACTTCTTGTCAATGTCCGAGTATCCATCAAAAGGAAGTTTCTTGTCGATATCGGAATATCCAAACTCTTCTGTAGTTGTCTTGGAAATGTCGATTTCTCTGGAATCTTGTGGGGGAGCCTGGTTCGATCTCATTCTGAAAAGGAAATGTGACAATGTTTCTTACTTATGATATTTTGTCTGTGATAACTTGTACCCTGAAGGATTTATAAAAAATGATCACCAAAATTTTCATTGGTTTGAGTTTACAAACAATCATTGCAATGAAATATTTGTCCTTTCTAGGTGCACATGATTCCAGGGGTATCCAAATTGGAGAGGGATCGAGCCTCATTGGGATGTTGCAGGCTTGAAACAAAAAAAAAAGGTCCCGCCTGTTCTCCAAAAATGGAAAAAGACCTACCTTTGAAGTCTATCCACTCTTATTCAAATGCCGGTAACATAATATTTTTTTCATTGATAACGAGATGTTAATCTTGATTGTCTTTTGGATGATGAAGCTAAAAAATAACTTGCCTGCATACAACGAAGCATACCACCAATGCTGTGATGACCACCACAGCCCCTGTGGTGGCAATTGCGATGATGACGGTTGTGTCAATTCCGCTCTGTTGTTGCCTCTCCTGGGAAGGTATGGAGGGGTAGGGGGTGTACACTGGGTACTGCGGATACTGTGTGGGGAAATTAGGCACAATGGTGGCTGGTGCAGGTGTAGGGATAGGAGCTGGGGCAGGAGCTGGGGCAGGAGCCGGTGCAGGTGCAGGAGGGTAGACAGGCGGGGGAGCTGCAGGGGGCACATGATTGTGATGAGGCCAACTGTGCTTCTTCTTGTGCTTCTTCCTGAAATGATCAAATAATATTAATCAGTCATAATAGAGTAGCACGGGGTCTGAACCCCGCACCCTTGACGTAAGGACGCCATTTGTCCTCCTTTTTTTTTCTTGCAGTCAATCATTGGAATGCTTGCAGCTAAAAAGGTCTAACTTGACTCTGCTTACAAGTAGGCAAACTATTGTCTATATAAAAGTTATGGACATGTTTCTAAAAAAGTGCAGAAGGCTCTCTTACTCCACCCGTTGCACCTTTCTACAAAGGCACGTTGAATGAATAAAGTTAATTAATAGTGTTATATTGCTTGTTAGGGCCTATATATACACTGTACATGAATAGTACTGTATAATAGTGTCTTGCTTTCAGATCTTATTGATCTGTTTCAAATGATTACTTCTTGTTCAGAACTTCTTGTTGTAAAGTTCGCAAAGTCTAACTGAATATATTTTCAGACGTTTATGTTATCAGCAGAGCATACCAACCTTGTAACAATATATACTGAATTTAGTGACAATTTTATTGAAGGACATGGTTCAGCAGTTTTAAGTGTTCCTTGTGCAACTACATTTTTATTCAATACCACAATCTATACGTTTAGAAGGTTTTCTTTCAAATTCCATCAGCATGGCATAATTGGTATTCCACAAGCCACACAATTTTAATTTGTTTAAGAAAGTTGTTTATCTATTTTAAGGGTCAGTAAATAACAAAACTCCAGTTCAAACAGCATGCTCAATGCTCATTTACCTGAATTTTTCACTGTTGACACAAAATCTTACAAGGAAGTATATATATATAACATCATTTATTGAGTTCCCGTTTTCTAGATTTTTGTTTAACTGTGAACTTTGCAGTTTCAAATTTTCTTTTTGGATGGGACTTGCCATGTCGACTGACCACCCATTGGGGCATGCTTGAGCAGATATGGACCAAGCTAAGTGGGTATGGACCTGTGAATCTTCTGCCAGATATTTCCAATTCACTTGTCCATGCCCTCTTAGCTTAGTCCATCATCCCTCACTACTAGGAATATGTATTATTTTTCTAATCATAATGATATGCATTGCCAACCGCTGCGCCTTGACATAATTTTTATATATTTGGGCTCTCATCGACGGCAATTGTGTTGATTGCCATCGCGGAGTCCCATTGCTCGCGACTAGATTTCTTTAAACTGTAAATTTAAGCAACGCAAATTCTCCGGGAATATTATTCTTTTTAAAGAGAAACAATAAATGAGTCTCGATTAACATTTATTTCAGAGCATTTTACCCATGCAGCAGCTACAAAAATGCTCCACGGCAAATGAATAACTCACCTCCACCAGCATCCGTCAGACTGGTCCAGAAAGAGCAGGATGGCAAAGAGGAAGAGGGCAGTTTTACTCCTCATGGTGGCTGTTGATTCAAGGTTGTGTAAGCTGTTGTTGTTGAATGAGACTGTCCAGTCCAAGGCACACACAAATTGGGATGGGACTGCTCACCTGTTAAGCTTGGCCCAAATGGTGACAAATTGTAGGGCTAAGATTGGGAAAACAGTATTGCAAAGTGCTACACGTGTATGTCACGTAATTTATGAAAGATATCCAATTGAACAGAAAAACATTTGACTGAAACTACATCAGGTGCATTTATGTGTGTTCACATGCATAACCGAAGCAAAAGATCTGCTGAATCACCTAGGCCATTGCTGTTAACATGCCAAGTTACTGGTCCATGCAAGAGAACTTGCTAACTAAAACATATATGTTTGTAAAATAGGACAGCTTTCAAGTGTATGAGTACATTTTATTACTTCAATTAAATATGCAAAATAATGGAAATGCATATGTATAGTTATTGACTGAACTAAGCTAGGCACTGTCTTGACTGAGTTGTCTCATGTGTACAATTTGTCTGAACCAAACAATTAAATTATAGTACTTGACTTTTCGGTGGGTTTTATCAAAGTCACGTTGTGGTTTGGCAGACATTTTTCTTCGCTTTTCCGTTGATTCTCAGTCAGAATTTTTTAAGTTTGAATTTGGTTTGGAAAATCGTCTTCATTAGTTTTGAAAACCATTGCAAAGAACATTCAACATTGTATCTCACTGAAATATCCCGTACACTATTTTAAATTGAATATTTGATATCTTGTCAAAGTTTTTGGTGACTTCGTGCCTTTTGTCACAGTCTTGCAAGTTGCTTTTTTGTGCTCAGTCGGTTGACACTACAATCTAGTTTTATCACAGGATTTGGCTGATGAAGTCTTTGAAACTAATTTTGACTTGTCAGGGGCTTTGGCTGTCAATGACTGTCAGACTGTGACAGTAGAGCGAATATTTCAGAGATTTTTGAAGACAATGACTTTGCTGCAAGTTTCTTCAAAATACGAAAAGTCTTTGGGAAAATGAAGGTTTATGACTTTGAATGGTAAATAACATATAAAATCAGAAGAGAAAAAAGATAACAAATTGTCTTTTAGACAATGGTTTGGATTCTGTCATTCTATACAGTGCCACCTGCAAGTAAGTAAAACTGGTGATATTTTGCCATTTGATCCATACTAGACATTGTCAACCAAACCGTTCTTTGGAATATGAATTCTCATCCGAGAGCACAAAATATTGGGTCATAAAGGCCGATGTATGAGATATGTGGGACAGGAATGACAGCCAATTTTCTCTGCTCCACTCAGAGTTAGGTATGGGTCAAATAGATAAGTGAAAGAAAAAAAGGTCAATGCATTTTCAATGGGGAAGGGGTTCACTTACTTATCAAAGGTATAAACTGTTTGAAGAGTGAAGAAAATTGGAAGCCATTTGTTTCAAACATGCCTCAAGTATTGCCCTTTATGACCCAATATGTTTTCTTTGAATTAGTATATTGCTTCCCAAAGAAGTTTGGCTGAAGACGTTTGGTATTATATTGATCCAATGGTAAATCATCACCCGTTTCACTAACTTGCAGGTGGCACTGTATAGTGTATCTATCTTTTTAGTTCAAGTGTATCCTACACTTGATCATTTGAATGTGTTCAAAATAATACTTATCAATAATTTGAATTATTATATATATAGGAACATGACCAAAAGGTAATTCGTAGACTTTACAAAGTCATATGCATATAGTTATAATATAATATTATATTTGTGCTTTTTATGGTTCTGATAAGTTGGCTACAACTCTCATGGGATATTTATTTTTCATAACTCAATAATTTCCACGGTAAGTAGACTATAACTTTTCACTTCTATGGTTTCCAACTCAATCCAAGGGTAACCTATAGATAGACATAATAAAAAGACATCCAGGCTGAGCACATGACTGATTTCTTATTCGACTAAAAATAAGATTTGAAAATATTGAAAGAGATTTCTTTGGTTATGGGAAATGGCATGCATTTTTGCCTCCTGTAAATTAACTGGTCTTTGAATCTTTGTAAATAAAGAATGGAAGCATTTTTGCCATCTGATGAAGTTAGTCGACCTTTTCCCATTTTTTGTGACTGTATTGAAAAAAGGCAGCTGCAAGAAACCCACGTTTCCAAACCTACTTTGTAAAATTGGATGAACAGAGTCTGCTCAAATGATTGAATGAGGCAGTTGCACAACATCTTTGAGCTAACATAGCTTGTTGTTTTACAGCGAAACACTTTGATATAGAATTAAAGTGGACTGAGGCACTCTGAAAATGGCACTTCGTGTGTCATCATGCTGATGATTTGTCATGATCAAGCCCAATACTTTCAATGTTAATTTGATCGAAGGAGACTTATCCCACTTGTTGGTGACTGCCAAACAAAAGGATTATGCATCTGATATTCACTCTAAAATTTGTTATGAGAAGTCAAATGGCTTACTCTTGATCATGACTAATAAACAGCCTTTATGTTTCCCATGTTGAAAGTGGAGAAGATGACACTTCATCGGCTGTCATGAGTCACGAAGTGCCATTTTCACAGTGCCCAAGTCCACTTTAATTCTATATCAAAGTGTTTCGCTGTAAGTTTTTTCCATGTTACGATAATAGTGGTTACTTGTGAAGGTTATTTGGAATAAAGCAGGCTTGCAAAAAGTGTGATTTTGTACACCGTTAACTTAAAAATTTTGAGTCAGCTTATATGATTGAGTGAGGTGGTTGAACAATTCCTTTGAGCCAATTCAAACCTAGCTTGTTGGTTTATGTTTTGATAATCTATCCATTGTCATAACTTAAAACAACAAGCTATGTCAGCTCAAAGGAATTGGGCAACCATATCACTCAATCGTTTAAGCTGACTCAAAATTTCCTATTGTACGGTGTATATTATGTCCGATTCTAACCATTGTTGCTCTAAATGGATCTATTATCTTGTTTTATTCCACACAGGTGTGTGAGGCGGATGTTTAACTTGCCGTATACAACACATACAAAATTATTACCTCTTCTTAATGGTACATGTAGTGCTTTAGAAGAAATTTATTGTCGATATGTCAGTCTAGTCAAAATTATGGTAAACAATTCTAATGTCAAAGTGAAATATATATCAAAGAGATTTATTAATGATGCAAACTCTGTTATTGGTGCTAATTTACGTGTTATTGCAAAGTATCTTGAATGTCATAATACGCATATGCTAGAGATGAACAAGAGTGAGCTCAAGAATATGTTTATGTCAAGGTATGACAGTTCTGTTCAAGTTGTTAGCCAAATTGTTGAGGTTAAAGATTCCCTTGAAGGGAAAGCTAACATTGCGGGTTTTAATGCTACTGAACTACAATGCATTTTATCTTTTTTATGTACTGAGTAGCATCACTGTTTTTACTGCTGTTTTTATTGTTAATTTTATTTATTTACATGAGTACACCAATTGTAAATTGTGTGTGAATAAAGTATTTTATATATTTTATATAATGCCTATTATTTGATAGACTGACACATCTTTGAATATCATGGTTTTCATATTCAGTTGTAAAGGTACATTGTATATAAATATATATATATATCACATCATCAGCGGAAAGTCTCAGAAAGTGTTCTGGAACAACCAAGAAAGTATCCTATCTTCAACTGATCTTGGTCCTTCAGAATGTCTCTCAAAACTAGTATTAACCACCAGTGCAATGGAATTGCAGGACCAGTGTGTAACTGCATGACATTGTATGAAGGTATTTCTTATAGAGCCCTCTGGTGTTTATCAGGCACTCAAAGTTATAGACATTATGGTCAAACATCAACACTTCAGCAATAATAATTACATTTGTTATATTAAAGTTTCTCTAAATATAGCAAATGATCTTGGTTTTTAACAATGATAAACCCGAATGGAGGTGCTGCAGTGTATAGGGGGAACCAGGGCACATTGGGACGCTTTAAACGTCTACTAATTTTTGCTCAATGCTGAAAGCACTGTCAAAGCAACTCAGAAGTATGCATGAATATCACCAATACTATTGAGCTGAAATGCAAGGCATAATAAATTAGACGGCACCTACCCTTTTGCAGCCAGACAGCAAAATGTGAGTCGTAATCATGACTGTCCCAATGTACCCCGACGGGGCACATTTGGACATCAATTAAAAAATCATTTTGACACTCCATGTGCATTAGATATTACACATATATAAGTAGTGTGTAAGACTATATACAGTGCATTTACACCTTGTAGCGCCAATAGTTAATAACTTTAAACAGTTTTAAACATTTAACATATTAACTGTCCAGTGTCCTGGGTGTGGACATCTATGTAAGTAACACACAGTGCTTTGCGATAAATTTGTTCACTGAGCATGGTAATCCACTATGTCTCTATTCATTGTGGCCTAAATACATATTATAATTATATTGTGTGCTTTCCCAGGTCATTCAGTTGACTTGGACAATTACATTCTGCCATATTTTAAAAGTGCGTCTCAATGCGCCCCGAATTCACTGTCCCAATGAGCCCCGATATGACTTTTACGCCAAAATGCTAATTTCTCAGGCACCAGTGAGTGTGTTTATCAGGATAACAATTCATAACTGTTCGTTATGATGTATCAAATGCATACAAGCATTGAGAAAGTCTCATTGTTTACGGTTTGTTCACGGAATGGTTTGAATTGAACCCCTCTGAATTTACTTTAGTAGTAGGAAAACAAACTTTTCCTGAGAACAGGAAAACATAAGGTTGTGGAAATTACAAGATATGATGGCACTGCCATATCATATACCTTGCCAGGAACCAAGAAACCCCCGGCCCATCCTATGGTGCCCCGCGTCCCATTGTGCTCGGTTCCCCCTACCTTATTAATTAATTGTTTTTTCATTTCACCTCAAGATCAAGTGCAGGGCCGCAGGTGGCAGAAAGTATACCGCAGCAAAACTTACCCTGGACTCTGCTCTGACATATAAAATAACCAGGAACACTGTTTTGGAAGCTTTTTTTGGTATTTTTATTTATGAATGGTTACTGCATATCGTTGTAACATAAAATATAATATGTGAGTGAGACAGTGTATCTGGGTTTTTAATGTTTACCTGGTAAGCTTGTTAGGAATTGTGCAAGAGTCCTTTTAAAACACAGGGGTTTTTTTTAACCCGGAGATGAGATTAACTTTAAAATCGTTCTTGTTGCTGACTCGCCTGGAGCCTCTGTTGTAGCACCAACTTCAAGTCTCTGGTTAAAGTGCCTACCCCCACTGACGAGGCATTGCTGCCTTTTCTCTGGCCATCAAAATTGGGTGGGGGTGCTCCCATTGGACTATTAGGTGTAGAAGGTGAATTCTGGTAGATGGCATCACTAGTCACTGGACCCTGCTCAGTGCTGCCCTGATTGGCATAAATTCTGTTGGGAGATGTCAAATCGACAAGTTCTGGGTTCTTAGCACCTTGAGGAGGGGGAGAAGGCTTAACGTTTGCTTTGTTGCTAATCATCTCATACTCAATGCCTTCGTCGTCATCCTCGTCCATGCCGCGATTAACATTGGGAGTCATGCCGATAGGAGTCAGGCCATTTTTAGCATCGATGGTATCCCGCAAAGTTGAATAGTAAACCATTCCGTCCTCTTCCTCCTTCTTTGGATCCAAGGTTGAGTTATTACTGCCCCTGTCACGTTTTCTGCAAGACAAGCCAAGCATTGCATGATTACAACCAAATTTCTGAATGACATAAAAATGTTGTTTCTGGGAAGAGGAACACATTGAGGCTAGATACATTGAGTCACAAAAGTTTCTTGTCAAACAAAAGGAAGGTCTTCTGATAAATCTATTTCTGCATAAGAAAATTTTCCTGAAATTTTTCATCTCTTTGCAAAGTTAACATGTCTCTTTTTGTAATATTCTGCCAAATGAGTCCATAAATTTGAAGATAAAGGTTATAATATTTTTTTCTGTAAGAGCTCAAAGGACCAACACACTAATTAATTGCAGATTTTGCATGTTTCCATTTTGGCAGTAATCAAATTTTAGGAAAACGATCATACAGAATTTTTTTAAAATTTGCATATATCATAAACAAGTTATTGTCAAACAAATGGCAAAAAATAAAAAAATTTCACCGAGTCATTTTTTTACTGCAGTATCATGACTGTGCCAATGTCAATTTAAATAAATAAAGAAATTTTTTGACACAGTGGACTGAAATTAACTGGGGAAATATTTTGGATAAAGCTCAGAAGCTGAAACTTCAAACTAGCATAGAACAGATGTTACTGTATTTGATAAAAAAACAATTATGCTTCTAGCTGCATTAGATCTAATTTAAATAGCAAATTACTGGCTGCCATGCTGTTAAAAAAAATAGAACAGAAAATGGTAACGTCACAACTGTTTCAGTGTCTGCAGCAGTTGTGACGCTATGTTGCTAGGCAACCTTAAGGTGACTCAAGCCTGGTACACTGCACATACTTCTGAGCAGCCTGGTTGCCTTGCAACATAGCGTCACAACTGCTGCAGGCCAAAGATTATGTACCCAAGATGTGACGCCACCATTGGGCTCCATGGGAATCCTCATATTGAGACGTCACCTGGGGAGTGGCACACCAACTAATTTCATGGGAGATGCATGACTTTCTGTGCAAAATCGGACCTACAGACCTTAATAGTAGTCCGAATTACAAAATTAAAAAAGCGTAATGCAGGGAACAAAATTCCACACTGCTTAGGCTAGATAAAAACTGTTGCCAAAACAAAGCTCTTGCTTCTTTCAGCAAGTGAACTTTGATAAAGCATATTTTGACTTTAGTTACAAATCCATTGCTCTGAAAATATTAAAGTTAGAAAGACGGTGCTGATGTCAAAAGATGCGTATTTCAAAAGACTCCTTTGGGAAATCATTTCATACTCCTACCATTATCAGTTTCTTCTAGATTAATCATTAAATTGCCAAAAAATTGACATTGTGGACACTTTTTTGTGACTTTTTTGCATTCAGAGGTTTAAAGTCTGCTATAAAGTTGGCAAAAAAAATTCAAAAACAAATCCACATTCTAGCACAATACTCACAGATTCTAGAAATGTAAAAATTAATTTTGTGAGCCAATAATTAATCACTAATGATGAGATACGCATCAACATGCACAAACTGAGTTACTACGTCAGAGTGCCGATTTTTTTGAGAAATCCTTTCATTCAGAGGTTTAAAGTCTGCTATAAAGTTTGCGAAAGAAATTAAAAAACAAATCCACATTCAAGCACAATACTTGCAGATTCTAGAAACGTAAAAATTAATTTTGTGAGCCAATAATTAATGACTAATGATGAGATACATATCAACATGCATAAACTGAGTCATTACGTCAGAATGCCATTTTTTTACAATCTTTTTAGAAATCCCTTCCCTCATAGGTTCAAAATCTGCTATAGAGTTTGGGAAAAATATTTAACCAAACTACAAGGACAACACACGCATATTCCAAAAATGGAAAAATTGTTCAATAGTTGCCGATTTATGATAAGATGGATTTCAATGTACATGTATAAACTGAGTCATTGTTCATGGCGAAGCTAGCCGATTTTAGACATCTTTTTGACACATTCTCTTGCTCTAAGGCTTAATCTGCTATTGATTTTGAGAAAAAAATTTCAAACCAAATTCATCATCAAAAGCAAGTGTTTAACAAAATATTTTGCAACTTTCATAATTTTCTGATTCTCTGTTTTTGAGAACCAAGGCTATTTATTAACTTAGCATGTTTCGCAAAAGAGAAAAAACTCACTGGAAATTTGTGATTTTTTTGTGTTTAAATGAACCGCATTTTCGAGCATAAAAAAAATCTTAGACATATTCTGAAAAGCGGGTGATAAAATTCAAGTATTAAATGAATTCTTCCTTAAATTATATAATTTTCCTATTGATAATCATTGAGTTTCGGGACTATGAACACCAGGATCTTTCATGTGCAAACAAACAAATTTTTGGTTGCCACAGAAATGCTCGACAAATTCTGAGAAGCAGGTAATAAACTTCAATAGTTAACTGAAATGCTCTCCAAATTTCAGGATGATATTATGGATACTTTGTGAGTTTCAGATCTCTGAACATGGCATGTTCAAGACATTAAAAGACCAGCAACTCAACAGTGCACAGTTTCTTGACGTCATCAAGTGCATGTGCACCCAGCCAGAGTTCTCCATGGCGACAAAGTCGACAGAATAACAAAGAGGATACATAAATTATTTTAACTTAACTATTATTTATTCTCATGTAGAAACATCCCCATTTATTGTGGATAGTTCTAATATTTTTTATGTTAAACAAAAAGTAAACAAAATCAGTGGTGCCATCTGAGTTTTGGCAGGGAACTTAGTTGATTCCCAAAACCAGCTTGGCGTCACCCATGTGTGCAGGCCCTGAAACAGTTGTGATGTTACCATTTTCTGTTCTCTTTTTTTAAACAGTATGGTAGCTAGTGATTTGCTATTTAAATGAGATCTAATGCAGCTAGAAGCATAATTATTCTTTTATTGAGTGCAGTAACATCTATTCTGTGCTAGTTTAAAGTTTCAGCTTGTCAGTTTTATCCAAAACATTTTCTCAGTTAATATCAGCCAACTATGTCAAAAATTGTCTTTATTTATTTAAATTGACATTGGCACAGTCATGGTACTGCAGTAAAAAAATGACTCTGTGAATTTTTTATATTTTTTGCCATTTGTTTGACAATAACTTGTTTATGATGTATGCAAATTTTAAAAAAAATCTGTATGATCGTTTTCCCAAAATTTGAAAGTATTTTAACCTTTTTCTTCAAATTTATGGCAAATGTATTGGTGTTAATCCTTGGGAAGACATTTCTGACGTTTTTGAGTGACAAATGCATGTAATGCTTTATTCTGTGGTACATAACCAAAAACTCAATTTTTGACTTTTAAGCAGTCATCTGGCAAAACATGCCGTTACCATGGCAACCAAACGAGTAGGTGAAATTTTTTTGTTTTTCATTTTTGAAATGTATGGGTCCCATAGAGCAACTGTGCAAAATTTTAGAAAAATCTGTATGATCAAACCACCATGCTTGAGTCACCTTAATTAAGTTCTCGAAAAATGAACTGAGTGAGATCCAAAGTTTCAACATCATTCAAAATGTTTTGTTTTATAATGAGCCAGCGACAGTTCGATGCATTGGTCGAACCAAGTTAAAAAAATCAGACTGGCAAAATGCACTTTAATTAAGCTGCCAGTACTTCCAAGTGGTATTTGAATAAGAATTATCTTTATACAAAATTATCGTGGAAATGGCTTTCTTTTGTGCCTGTAAGTCACTTTTTTGTCTGCTCTTGTCTTTAAAGAAATACTAGAGTCTTTGGGTTAATATTCTGTAAAATGTGCTCAGTCATTGCAAAAGTAATACTTTGTGGTCATATGCAATATTTGAGAAAGTACCACATTTAGAATGTATGTCATGGCTGATGATTATTGTTCGCTCAACTGACAGGGAACTGAGGGAAGGTGCGGTTAGAAAGAATAACATTGCGAGTTATTTTCTCTTGTGATTTTTTGGGAATGTGGAATACCAGTTTTAATGTGATTCTGGAAGATTTGCACTCACCTTCTGGAAGCACATACTGCAATTATCATGATAATGAAAATGAAGAGAAGGCCTCCCAAGACACCTCCTATGAGAGGAATTATATCAAGTCCTGGAAAAGTAAAAACAATTAATATAAGTTATTGGAACCATGAAAGGTGATGGTAAAATATGCTTATTATTTATGCTCCAACATCACAGGTCTACGTAGCCGTCATTTGAATTATCAATGATCAGTTTTTATATGATTTTCTATGTTTCATTTATACCCTGCTTCAGTAACGGTTATTTCAGCTTTCATAAAGACTTAAGAGTACTACTCTCCTTGAAGTCAATAAATCTTTGTTAGGCAATCTCTAAATTCAGGTTTATCCTGTTTCCCACAAAAAAGTGAAGTGTGTAGAATCTATCTAACAGTGCTTTGTTTAACATCTACCTTCTAAAACCATGCCAAAAAGTGAACTCATTCCCTTCACCTGCTTCTTCCTTACCCTTTCCCCCACTGACACTACTCTCATCTTTCCCTCCTGACTTGCCTCCAACAGTCAAGCTCTTCTGGGTTGCCTCCAGGCCCATGGTTGTGCTTTCTTCAGTGGTTTTTGTGGTTGTTTGTGTTGTTGTTTTCCTTGTTGTGGTTGTGGGAGTTGTTGTTGTTGTTGTGGTAGTGGTGGTTGTAGTTGTGGTGGTGGGAGGGACACCACATATGATTTCTATGAGTTCATTGTCTGTCCTTCCAAGTCTTCTTGCTGAAAGGGAGATTTATTTGTTAGTTCGTATGTTGAACACCATTATTTACGGATTGTTCGTGCAACCGATCTCACGCTACAGATGCACAAAAACCAATTTTCACTTGCCGATACCTCGGTCCCTATTAGAGTTACTACATTGTAATCGAAATCATGGGAAAGCTCCATTTATAGGCTTTCAAGTAATGTATAGCACTATACTGTCGAACTTGCAGCATTGAATCTTAGGGGCCGACCAGACGATAGTTGGGGGAGGCTATGGACTTTACCCCCGGGACGAACTTTTTTTTTCGTTCGCGACGCGTCGACGAACAATTGTTTCACATGCGCAATTGCGACAAACTTTTTTATCGGAATTTTAACATTACGGTACCCGAGCTACAGGTAGAAACAAGCTTTTTTTTTATTTGCAGGTGCTGAACAAACTTTTTTTTTCAGTGTAAAGTGGGAAACAATTCTTTTTTCTTCACCAAATATCCATAGCCCCCCCCCCCCCAAAGATCATCTGGTCGGCCCCTTAGTAGACATTGAACATTTAACACAGTGTTCAATGTCAAAACACACAATAAAATGGCAGTGGGCCTATGTCACAAATTAAAACGCAGGATAAACAAGTTTTCTGGAATCCCTGTTCAATTCTACCCAAATCCACCAATATAAAATATGTGAACAATATCCAATCCTCTCTTGAATACTAATAAGATTGAGGTTGCAAAAGCCTATGATACATCTTGCATCCTACCTCCAGTGAAAAGGCACTTTTGATTTCCCACAATAATAATTATATGCACAATAATCGTAACACACGTTGCTGTCTTATTTTTAAAATATAATTTATATGATATCTCATGCTTGCCAAAAGTTTGAAAACAGTCAGAACTTTTAGCCATGGAATCAGCGTTAACTTTCTTCAACAAAATTGTTTGTGGATCCACCAATTCCGATTTTTTCTGACTGTAATAGGCCCATATCTGAGGGAAGAGGGATAATAACGTAAAATATTTGAAATATAATTGATTTTCATATATTGCTGTCAAACATATGGGCTCGTTCAGGCATCTGAGCTCGTCTCTGTATTAGTTAGACACCGATTTGAAAGGTTCTAAAATGCATGTCAGAACCCAACAATGAGGTGTCTAACTGACTTAGACATCATATGCTTTTCCTATTATACATTTTAACTGATAATTTTTGGAAAAAAAAAAACCGATATACTGATTGTTTGTTTGCTGTTGTTAACAGTGTTCTAGAGAATTGCTGTCTCAAGAAATAGTTCCAATTTCATCTAAATTTCTATTCAACATTGAGGTACACCAGAGTCAGACTCGGCAATCACATTCTCTAAGGAAGTAGACAAGGCCATCAGCACACTCAAAACAGCTCTGGTTTCTTCCAGACAAAATTGTGTGCGTTCCTCAGACTGAAATGATGCGGACCACTCGCAGGAGCTCGCAGAATAGCACACTAGTCACTAGGTGGCAACACATGACAGCATACACTATAATATATTACGTTTTGATCTGCCAAGGCTGGAAAAAGAAGTGGCAATGTAACAGCGGTCCACTTGTAGACAGTTGGTGATGTTTAAATTTTTGGGAGCAACATAGGGAATAGACTACCAACAGTATACCTCTTCTTACCATGATATATTTTCTTCTGATCAGCTAAGAATCCATGCACCCACAAGCAGTCTTGAGGAAGAAGATTAACAATAATCCAATGGCTAAAAACTTTCGGTTGGCAGTGTATATATTATTTTTTACAACACAATTTTCTTTGTCATTGCATATGTCGAGTACTCACCTCGGAGCTGCATGAAGAACTTGCTTTGGCTAAATTTGTTTTTCGCTGTGGGATTTATTGTAAATGATAAAGTTGTGTTGCTTGTAATTTTCTTTTCGCTGTGAAAAAAAAGAAAGAAGATCAAGGTTACTAACTTGCAGTTTACACACAAAAATGGTAGGAAACATGTTTTATGTTAAAGTGCACAAGGAGGTTGAGGTTGATGATAGGGCTTTCCTACACACACACCTGGACAATCTTCCATTGATTCTAAACAAATTGCAAGGTTGGTCAGGGTAGTCTATCTATTCTATTAATTAAACAAATATGGACATAACACGTCTATATTGTACACAGAAGCATACTTTTATATGGATAATTTACCTACTTTAAAGTGACAAAAGGTTAAGGTCACCATAAAGAGGGATTATCTTAACCTGTTTGGAGGATTACTGTAATGTCTGAGAAAAGCTTCAGTTTAATAAAATGGTTCACTGGGTCATGTCCTATGTAATTCCTCCACACTCAGATTGTGAATGCCCTTCCTCTTTCTTATCCAATATCTGAGTGCTGTACTGGTGCACTTCAGAAAGAAAGCAGCAAATATAGTTGGCTGCATTGGAATATGTTAATTCGGGTTCAACATTTAGGTTCCTTTGCCCAGCATACGGATCAAAATTTGGGAAACGCAAATCCTACTTATTATTGCTATAAAGCAAGTGAACAGGTGACAATTTGCCTTTGGGCCAATGTGAAACATTCTCGACCAAACTGCTTGTGAGAGTATTGATTCTCATCTGATGGGCCCAATAATAACAATTGGGAGAGAACATCTTATACTACCATAATTCCCATGAAGCCAGGCCATGATGTTGGGAGGGGGGGTTTATGAGGGAAATACTATGATTATCAGGTCAAATATTAGTTTGGAGCACCAAACCCGGCTAAGGACATTGTGGGGAGGTGTAGGACTTCAGATGCTTGCAAGTTTTCATGACTGGGCAGTGGCGGATACAGGGGGGGCCTAGGGGGCCCTGGCCCCCCCCCCTAGACCACCAAGATTAATAATAGCATTTGGAAGGAAAATTGAAATAACGCGGGCCCGCGAATGCCGAAACACGTCGGGGCCCCCCTTAGACTATCGTGTCTGGATCCGCCACTGCTGGGAATCAGTAGTTTGGTTGGAGTAGAGTAAGGAGTCCATGAATTAATAATATGATTAACTGTTTAGAAAATGTGCAGCCATTTGTATCCAACATGCCTCAAATTCCCTCCTTTATGATGTGTTTTCATTGGATAAAAATCCCAAGTTCCCACAAGCAGTTTGGTTGAGGATGTCTCGCATTGGCCCAATGGCAAAAAACATTACCTGCTTCACGTACATTCTTGCTATGTGCACTGAAATGTCTGGCGTGGGGTTCAGCAAAGATATTGGATTGTGTCTTAAATATTTCAGAACAAGAAATAACTCCACATCGGACGACTTGACGACCATTTGCCGATCATAACTGGAAATGAAGATTAACTTACCTGAGCGAAGGAATTGTCCAACTTGGCCCGCCTCTCTCGGCCTCATCGAAGGACCCTGTTCCAAGGTAGACACAGTAATAACTTTTGCAAACTCTGTCATTATTGTTTATAACTTGGCTGTAGTCTCCATTGTGGGAGAAGTCTAATATATTGAGACCAATTTCAATGTTTTTTGTTGTTCTTGGGATTACAGTGCAATTGAAATCCTGCACAGGCATCCACATGGAAGGATAATTGCTACTGGAGATGATGAACTCCCTGGAAACTCCCTGGTATGAGAAGAGGTTGACTCTTGGTATAGATGAAACTGGAAGGGAAACAGTCAATCGAATAAAATCAAAAATCAATCAAAATTTAATTCTTGATGGTTTGGTATTTCTGAGTACTACAAGGCACTGACACTTGACTCTTGCCAACAAGAGCTCCTTGCAGATTGTGGTGTACTGGAAAAATGTATTTTCTTCCTTAAAATTTTCAAACTGGCTTTGTCCTGTCATTAACAGTCACGCGTTGGTTTCCCAATTCTTCTTACTAGGTACGTATTTGAAATTTGTTAGATGTTAATTAGTTTGTTTACGCACATCTATTGTGCCAGTATGATATACTGAATGGACTGATCAAAAGATAACTGAAACAAACAAAATCATATACATTTTTAATTTTGAAACAGTTTGGACTGCTAATCTGCAAAGTGCTATTTATGGGTGCATGATGATACCATATTTTGTAAGTGGACAAATCTGCTTTTCTTTTGCCTTTTTAATGATTTGCTATAAATGTATGCTTGCCTTTAAATAGCCCACACCGGTGCTGATGGGGCGTAAAACACAAACTCACTCACTCACTCACTCACTATAAATGTATGCAATTATATTCAACTTATGAGGAGTGATTTGGCAAGAATAGATTATCATGCCTGCAATAAACACACGCCACCATAGTCTGATTGTCACTGTGCAATATACCTGATATATATATATACAAGCATATTCAAAATTGCCCACTATGCAGTAAAATATATCTGGACAATTACGAAAATGCCTGCTTGATTTATTTATTTTTGGTAATTGAGTAGGATAAAATGGACTTACCATCAATGCAAATATACTGGATTCTGACATAGGTCTGATTGTAGGTTGGATGAACGGAATTCCATGTGCAGTTGTTGGTGAAGGTAAAATCACAGAATCCTTTAGCATTGCAGGCCATTCTGGCATCATATGTCATTTTGTTGGTTTGTGTCAAATCTGGATCACATCTCTCAGAGACATCAGTTCCAATCTGATCTCCCAGAGAATAGTCATAACTGCAGTCAGGGATCACAGCTCTTCTGACTCCAGTGTCCTGCACGAAGATCTCCTGGTTGCCCTCACACCTCAGGTTGAGGTCTATGGACTTGGATCCATCCAGGCACTGCACTATTAACTTGGTGGTGTCACTTGATACACAATCTGAAACAAAGATAATAGTATTAGTTATATTGCTTTGTTTTTATGGAAACTACTCAAGCATTGGCTGACACAGTGCAGGGCTAATTAATAAACATAATGTCTTTGCTCTATACCTCAATATAAACTTAATTGCATAAAGTTTTGATTGTTGATAAATATGACTTCAAAGTTTAAAAAAACTGGAGAAATTGAATACATTAATTTTGGCCTGATTTTTATCAAGTCAAGAAAGTAATATCAGCAATTTAATGGGCAACCAAATAAAAGGTTTGGCACTGGCAGGCAAATAAGCTGATATTTGTATGGATTTTTATATATTCTTATATACAGTAATACACACAAGTAGTATGCTGCTTTATCATAGAGACTTGTTCAGTGAGAAGTTTTTACACTTCACTCCAGGTTGTTTATTTAGTCAAAAGCACGATCTTGGAAAGATGTCTGAATTTAGGAAGTCCTCCTTCATGAATATGAGTATGAACTGTGCATGTTTAACTTGCTTTGGTTCCCCATGAAAAAACTATGCTGTTTCCTTCTTTGAAAAGTATTTGTTTGCACTGAAAATTGGTAGTTTCACTAAATGGTGCCTGTGCCATATGTTGCATTGGTATATGTCTTATATATGTCTTAATTTGTTTATGCACTTACACATTTGGCTGACCCCTCAAATATGGCATTGATCGATTAATGCAATCACTACCTTCCAAATTTAGATATATAATATTGCCTTGCAGTTCAATACAATATTTTCAGTTATTAAAGTAGCCAATAACTTAATAAACATGCAGACTTGACCAAAGTGATTACTGGCCAATATATTTTTTCAAGATTTCTGTAAATTATTAACATTTAATTAGCAGTTTCTGCATGCAATTTGATACATTCTGCATACTGCACTATTGCTCAAAGGAGTTCATTCTTTGTAATCTCTGTACTTCATACATCATTCTAAATATATTCTAAATATATAACTTTAAGAGCTTTTAAAAGAAACTTGAGCATAACAACCTGTGATCACTCACTGTGAATAGCTTTTTTCTGCATCTATTGCATAACTGGTTTGATAAGCAAGACCTATTTTAATCCCCTGTGAAAATAACATATCTATGTGCAGTTGTACTTTTCTCAAATTTACCTGTTGTGAAATTAGATAAATGATATATGTGCATATTTACCAAAAAGATAGACAAACATATTGAAGGTACATATCTGAGTTGTTTGGAGTAATCATAGCAAATAATAAATAATTTAAATAAACTTACTTGAAGTGATTGACAGTGACACCAGCCACAGGAATATCCTGGAGGGGATCATTTTGTATTCTAAAAATTTCCAATATTCATAAAGTCTGTATATAGGTGTTATATTCCCCTCCTAGCCTGCATGCTGTATTGGCAGCCTCCTGGCCCGAATGCTTTTGCAAGAGCTGCTTGCCTTCCGCAATGAGAAAGCACTGGGCTAGCCTGACCCCCATACCTATTCTACCATTCAACACACTGGGAAGAAGGCATACAATTTGCATTGCAATTTGCGTGACAAGTTTAGCAATTAAAGGCCTCATTAAAACTACTTGACTCATTGGTTTGTCAACAGACTTCAAAGAAAGGAAACTTTTCATTTTAGTTTCAAATGTTTGCTTAAATCTAGTGACCCCATGGGTTTCTTTTGAACAATATCTTGCAAAAGTCTTCATTAGTTATTTTCATTCTCTGTGGTACTGTTTTCGTAATTTCCTGGAACATGGTTTGAAACTTTACACTTAATGAGTGTGTGTGAAAAAAAAACCGTTCAGTCAATCATTCAATTTCAAAAGTATTTTAAAAAGAAAATTCTTAAAGGCACATCCAATGTTGCATTTATAGTACTTTTGGCTGTTGAAAGTTATTTTGATTATATCACTTCCTTTTAATTCCAGTTTATTAATACGGTACGCTGCAAAAAAAGAAATCTCGAACAAAAAACCTTCAATAGTAATGAATAGCTGTTAATTTTATTTTTACAAACTGAGATGTGTGATTTGAAAAGGACCACTCAGTCGTGAGACATTCATGTCAAGTTTCAGTCATCAAGTGGTCACGTGTCATTATGTACAGCAGAATATATGTGGTTTAATAGGGGTCCATTTGCTGTCTACTCAAATCAACCATGTAGAAGACATGTAGAAGAAAACTGCCAGGAGTAATTGTATGCACACATTTGGTACAAATATCTTGAATGAAGTATGTACATTGGGAATTTAGGAGTGACATTGGTCCCTTCTTCGTACAACGTGCACCTCTGCACTGTCTCCAATCGGTCTTTCGTGAGGATGTGGTCGTTATCGGGGGCAATTTGTAAAATAATTAGTCGGTGGGCGAGGCTGTGACACGATATGAGTCCATGATATAAGTCCAATTTTACAATATCAGATCTCACAAAACCGGAACCACTATATTGGTCTATATAGGCCCATGTGTTGTTTCTTCAGAAATACAGCCTACAGACATGTACATGATTATTGTAGTTTGGTAAGATGCAAGTAAATAGACCTGAGACAGATAGAATTTTAAAAGGGAAGAAAAACTGAGAAACAAGCAATTCTTCGTAAGAAGAGGAAATATCCAGAAGCCTAGATTTCAGCCGAGCCTTGAAAAAATGAGATTGAATTGGGCGCCCATAGGACATGAGGAGGCACCATAACAGAGACACCATTGAAAGAGTCGCGTGTGTGACTGTCATAAAATTTGACACTGATCTTACTTTTCTCGTGAACCTGTCGGGCTATGTGTGGCTGTGCCAATTCTCCAATTATTTCAGTGTATACAAAGCAATGTGTTTATACGCTGCATTGTGAGATATGGGCCAAAAAGGAAATGAAGCCATTCATCATGTACAGGCTTTGGGTCAATGGCTACTACAGGTCCACATGTCTAGTGGCCAAGGGAATCGTGAAATCAAGACTAAGGTTTATTGAAACATGTGATTCCTCAAATACATGTCATGTCATGTATGATTTTTGCATGTATTTTAGCATGTCTCAGGGAACCATCTTACATAATAATTTGATGCATCAGAAATTATGCATGAGCACTAGGGTGGTCCAACATCCAATGGAAAATAATAAAGTGTAAAATGTGGTGATGGTACCCCCTAACTTTTTTCCTTTGACCATGTGGAAGAAGTGTGCAAAATTTCAGCCAAATTGATTAATGTTTAGAGGTGGCTCATCAAGGTTGAAGTTTTGCTATATCTAGCATTAAAACGCCTATATCTAAATAGTGAAAATTGTGTAAAATCATATTTTCCTTTCATTTGAGGCCTATTAAGGCCCTAACCAACTGAGGAAAAAGCAACATAACACTTGCTTTTATATCTTCCTATCCAGGTTTAAAAAAAAGGGATTTGTCACTTATATTATTTAAATTCTTATGTCAATTGATGTGTATTGGGCGAAAATTTGGCAAAATTGGTACGCCAATATAGATTTATTAATAAGTATCAAAATTTATTGGAGAGGATCATTAAATAAATGTTTTGGAATCATGACTGAGTCATGCCATACTACCTTCAATAAATTACTATAGTCCAGCATGAAAAACAGTATGGGATCTAATCAGAGAAGGTAATTCACTAGACATCAGAAGGATTCTATGTACTGTGTAATAGAAAGCTGCCGTGACTTTTGATAGTGTGATGTTTTCAACATCTTTTCTCTATTTCTGGCCAAGTGGTATTTTGACACATGCTACAGAAACTTTTTTTAAAAGAGGTGCAGATAGCAATTCCTTCTTTCGCAACTACATGTTCCACATTCAATATATACCAGTATGCAAATGACCTATTAAAATTCTTAGGCGAGATCTTGGACGAATTTCTAAGTTTTATGTGCCAAGTAATTCATGCGCACCTGTGGAAATTAGAGATACCCTAGAAATAATTGTGTTGGTTATGCAAAGATCCCTGCTCAAAAATTATTAAGTAGGGGAGACCGGGGTTAGTTGAATCGCGGGGTTAGTTGAAACTTGGTCTAAAATCAGCTTTATTTTAAATTTTTGGCCAAACTGGTACTTTTGGTAGATACCCTGTTTATTGGCACATGTTATCATACCATTATTCATACAAAATTTCAAAATGATAATTCTGTAGGCAAGATAGTTTGTTTTATTTGTGCTCTAGTAACCTGTTTGCTCAGTCTTCTAGGGGGGTTATTGTATAGCTATGATTTTAATCCAGGTGGACTAACCTTATTTCCAAATAAGCAAATCCATGCCTAATCCACACCCAGAAGCTTTTTGTTGTGTGACTTTGATAAGACTGAAAAATAAGATAATATTATGTTCCAGGTGTGATGGGGTTAGTTGAATCATGCATGGTGGAGTTGGTCGTAACATAGATTTCAAGTGTTCAAATTGCCTTGTAAGTCATTGTTAGTTGGAGTTACTGCGGTTTAGAACTGCTACAGTGCATGTTTGCATTCCTGAAAGGTTAATACGGAAAAACCAGCTTTTTTACCAAAAAATTTAGTAAATTACAGTATACAATTTATTTTCAAATAAGTGTTGTACTGAAGCTGGTGGTTATCATAGGGATATCAGTTATGCAAAGGAAACCCCTTTTATAAGAAGTTGTCTCCAAATTTTTATGGTGCTTCAACTAACCCCGGGGTCGGGGTTAGTTGAATCAAAATTTTTTCTGGAAGTTTGTGTCTGTGACACAAATTTCAATAATCATTTACAATATCTCTTTGGCTGATCATTGAGTTAAACACGCTCACTATCACATGCTAAAATTTGGTGTGAATATCTTGTACCGTTTGCTCTCCAGACCAAAAATAAAAATGAGTGTGCCAACTAACCCCGGTCTCCCCTACTCATAAAATCAAAGTTTGTTCTTTGATAATAGAACACAGTAAGTTGTCTTTCCCGAACAGGTATCCCTGCAAAAGATAAAGTGCCTCAAACATTGTACTGTGACTGACATTAGCAGGGAAAAAATGCTTTTGTATTGTAAGAATCCCTTTCACAACTGATTGGTCTTACAAATTTAATAAGGTGTCAAACAGCTCAAATTGTATTGGGTAAACTAATCATGTAAATGTTCACATCAGAAGCTTCCGGGTGTGAGAAACTTCCAAGACTGGCTTATCTGGGGATAGGGGTCATTTATAATAAAACCAACCAAGAGGATGGGATTTACATTCTTTATCATGCTAGACTAGAATAATTTATTGAAAGTAGTATGGCATGACTCAGTCATGATCCAAAAACCTTTCTATGAAATTTTAATATTTATTTATAAATCTATATTGGTGTTCCAATTTTGCCAAATTCTCACCTAATACACATCAATTGACATAAGAATTTTAATGATATAAGTGACAAATCCCTTTTTTTTTAACCTGGATAGGAAGATATACATACAAGTGTTATGTTGCTATTTCCTCAGTTGGTTAGTGTCTTAAAAGGCCTCAAATGAAAGGAAAATATGATTTTACACAATTTTCACTATTTAGATATAGGCGTTTTAATGCTAGATATAGCAAAACTTCAACCTTGATGAGCCACCTCTAAACATTAATCAATTTGGCTGAAATTTTGCACACTTCTTCCACATGGTCAAAGGAAAAAAGTTAGGGGGTACCATCAATGAAATTAGGACATATATTTTTTTGGACCACCCTAATGAGCACTCAAGCTTAAATGTGCAGTATGGAAAGCCCATGCATGTTAATATGTTAGAAAGGGCGCACTTTCAGAATCTGGAGTGTCAAGAAGTATACTTGGCCTAACACTTGATAATGTACCATCATGCAGTCAAATTGAAAAAAAAAAATCCCAAATTACACATCAAGTTCCATTACTTTATCATGGACTTTCTATCTGTCTGTCCTCATGTCTTTCCATATTTTAATCTTTTTTCTCTCTTAAGGAAATATAAGTGATTACCGTAATATGGGGTGAATCGGGACACTGGGGTGAATCGGGACAAGACAGGGATGTGTTTTATTTCTTCAAAGATCAACTACTTCTACTATACCTAGGATATTCATTTTTGGCACAGGTATAGTACACATACCAACGCATATTGTGATGGAATGTCATACTTCTAACTGCAGGTAATGAGGAGCTGCAGCACTTTAAACTTGGCCCTGCAGAAACTCAATTTTCGACAGGTGGTCAGAACTTTGCTCATAGCACAAAAAGCATTAATATCAGAGCCACAAAAATAGCAGGAAACTTTTATAACCTATATTTGGTAAATTAAGGGACCAGAACAGTTGACTAGATTTGGGATTTTGTATGTTTGGTCATGGGTTCAGATCCAGGGCAATGGTAAAGTTTCGGAATCAACAAAAACAACCCTACCAATTTTCATTTGATTGTACTAACGTGGTTTTTTAATGAATATTATTGAACTTAGTATAATTAATAGTTGATTTAGTCCAGAATTATCAATCACTGGCAAAATTAGCAAAACACTACAATTTTTAATACTTTTCTGTTATTTATCATATTTTTTACAATTTACATATTATCAATGAAACTGATTTCATATTTTCCCGAAAATACATTTTTGGCATGTTGAACATGTTTTCTAACATCAACTCACAAGTAGCAATCACTTAAAAAAGCTAAGAAGTATTGATGGTAAAAATAAGGGAGTGTCCCGATTCACCCCAAAGTGTGGGGTGAATTGGGACAGTGGTTTTATGGGCCTTGAGCATTGGAAATGTAAGATATAATTTTAAACTCTTGGGGATACTTAGACCTTGTGCTTGGACATAATTTGACACCATATTTTGATTTCTAAGTTTAATTTTGTTCATACTATGACAGAAAAACGGCAAATTCTGTCCCGATTCACCCCATATTACGGTACCTTCAGTTGTTTGAGAACACCAGTGATTTCAGCAGCTTCTATCTTAAACATTGAAATGGGAGGCCAATTCATTTCAAAGAGACAAATGATGTCAGTGGCGAGTGATATAACTCACTAAATGATGTGTGCTAATATTAACATGTTCAATTTAGGGATGGGGCTATGGCATCACTCAGAGCACAACCTATCTCACCTTGACAGTAAAAAAAAATTATTAGTTGATGCAGTTGTCAGTTTGCCTCTGTTTGTTTGTGTCAGTTTCTGTTCTTAAAATTATGTTTGAAGATAAACTCTAATCATCTGTCTGTATCAGTAACTGTTCACTTATGTTTGAAGATGAATTATAATCATTGGTCTGTATCAGTTACAGTTCACTTATGTTTGAAGATAAACTATAAGTCATCTGTCTGTATCAGTTACAGTTCATTTATGTTTAGATAAACTACAATGTGTCTGTTACTCTACAATCATCGTCTGTGTCAGTAACTGTTCACTTATGTTTGAAGATAAACTCTAATCATCTGTCTGTATCAGTAACTGTTCACTTATGTTTGAAGATGAATTATAATCATTGGTCCGTATCAGTTACAGTTCACTTATGTTTGAAGATAAACTATAATCATCTGTTTGTGTCAGTTACTCTTCACTTGTGTTTGAAGATAAACTACAATCATCTGTCTGTATTAGTAACTGTTCACTTATGTTTGAAGATAAACTATAATCATCTGTTTGTGTCAGTTACTCTTCACTTGTGTTTGAAGATAAACTACAATCATCTATCTGTATCAGTTACAGTTCACTTATGTTTGAAGATAAACTATAATTATCTGTTTGTGTTAGTTACTCTTCACTTGTGTTTGAAGATAAACTACAATCATCTGTCTGTATCAGTTACAGTTCACTTATGTTTGAAGATAAACTATAATCATTGGTCCGTATCAGTTAAAGTTCACTTATGTTTGAAGATAAACTATAATCATCTGTCTGTATCAGTTACAGTTCATTAATGTTTGAAGATAAACTACAATCATCTGTCTCTATCTGTTACAGTTCACTTATGTTTGAAGACAAACTATAATCATCTGTCTGTATCAGTAACTGTTCACTTATGTTTGAAGATAAACTATAATCATCTGTCTGTATCAGTTAGTTTTCATTAAGGACAATAGATTTGGCTGTACGTTTATGTACGACGTGTAGTTGTATACATGTATAGGGGAGAGCAGGGTACAGTGAGACGGCGGGCACAGTGAGACAAAGCCCGTAGCATCTACCTGGTACTGTTTACAGATCAACCCTTTTTTGTATAGTACAAAAATTAAATAAGTGAGAGACAGTCCTATATCTTGAATGCTTATGCAGCATATCAAGAGTGGAATTTAAATATTTTTGTTTTTAGCCTGAAAAAGTAAATAATTTTGCTAAACGACTTTTTGTTATAATTCCCAAGAAAAATGGTATAATGCAAAGCAATTGCCAGGGATTCAAACCTTGGTTGCTTGTCTTAGTTTAGTGAGATGACGAACCACAATGCAGGCATCCGGTCCACAGGATTCAAAAGTTTTATAAACAGAGCTGCGTGGGGCACAGTGAGACAGTTTGAAGCGGGGCACAGTGAGACATCACAAAATACACTCGAAAGGACCTGAATGTAATGCATGGCTCACAATTCACTATTAAAAACAAAATGCCTGCTATAAACTACTGATTTTAGCGAGTAATATCCACAGGGAAGCGTCAAAGAAGAATTTTGATTAGGATGTAACAGGTGCGGCAGGTTTAATAAGTCGTGCAAGTGTCCCGTGCGACGAAGTTTCAAAACATGCTCAAAAAAGGACCTAAAAAAAAACCTAGCCAGCTGCTTTTATTAGAGTACAGTAGTTTCTGATGCAACAATTGATAGAACAATTCAGCAGGTCCTGATGATTGGCGGTTATGACAGCAGATGCCATGTTTCACCGTGCCCCACCTGCTGTCTCACTGTGCCCCATGGGCGGGGCACAGTGAGACACTTAACGAGCAAGGACTCAACTCAAAGTTTCTCCAAACCTGTAAAAGGTAGGAACCTGAAACTATGTGATAACCTTGCTCTTTAATTTCGGTCAATAACATCATAGGGCTGATCATGTCCATCAGATGCTGCCTGTGTGATAAAAGAAATTTTCATTGTGATAAGAATGTGTAATGTGTATGTTTCTCTGAGGATGCGGCCTGGCATTTTTGGACAAAAATGGCGTGGTTTCCTTCAGTCGGCTAATGTACATGGGCTGCTATAAAATACCATGTAATAATATATTCCTATTATATGAGGTGACACACATCAGAAAAAGGTCAGTTTATAAAGAGCCAAAATTATTTTTACCCATTCATATAAACTCTACCATAATAAAGAGTCTTGACGGATGGTGTCATGGTTCGCTGGAGAAAGTATATGGATTCTAAGAGGACGGGTTTTAAAAGAAGTACAAAACAAAAAATCATATACCACAAAAATTAATATTATGAAATGATAAATGGAATATACTTTGGTGTTGCATAGTATCAAAATTCCTCAGAACTACATGCAGGTTTCTAGTGCCACTCCACCATGAAGATTGTGGCCTGCCTTACATGTGAATGGCAACTTGCCTCTAATATTAACTTGAATTGACTCAAAATATGCATGTATTCTGTGAATAAACTTGTATAAATGAACACAATTCTGCTACACTACCCACAAAGGCCTTCTGGGTCTAGATTCCATCTGTTATGCTCCTGATTCCCATACAATATACAATTCATTGAAAAGCCATCTAGTGGAACTGCACATTTAATGACCTCAGAGGGTCGCTCTATTTTGTGGCAACAAGGAAGTTTCAAGTATTTTTGACCTCGTGAGGTCTTGTTTTGACCTCAGTTGCTTTCTTATTAGATTCAATTAACACATTTTCCCAGATATTTCCTGATATTACAGGTAATAGGCCCAGCTATAGACACTGGGAAATTGCAAAAAAATAGTTATTCGACCAGGAAGTGAATAAAGGAAATTTTTATAAGTCACTTTGTATCAATAGAAAACGTGACGTTGCAGGGGAATGAGAAATGCACAAACTTGACTTATTGTCAATGTCCTCCTCATGAGAGCAATCTTGTTGATATATTCTATGGAACTTCAAAAGTCAATAGGTCTATATTATTCATTTGTAAGATTCAGAGGTTGGAAAAAGGCAGGAAATGGTGTTGGGGATGGGGCTTGGATAGTCTCCACTGATAGGCAATCCTGCGTCTGATTTGCACGCATGCATAACATAGAACCCCGCTATTGACCTTTTAATTTAGACAAAAATTTTAAAGAATTTAAATGACGTAGGTTCTACTTTCATATTTAAATAATTTCTTTTTGCAGAAAAAAACTGGGGCGAAATTCTAAAATGATGAAATCAGAAAAAGTCCCAAGAGCATACATGCAGTGCTTAATTATTTTTGAGCATCAATTTTCCCAGTTCTCGAGTTTAAAAAAAATTGACTTTGTGAAACTCACAGTTTAAACCGTGCCACTCACGACTCCTTATTTTTACAAAGCCACATTTTTTACGGTTGTCTAAAATTAAATAAAGAAATATGAATACGCAAATTAAACATACATATATGAAGTATGGCAGACCAACGGTGTACAGTTTAACAAAACATTTTATTTGAACAATGTCCCTGCTGATAAATCAAGTACAATTATTAAACACAAAAGTAGTGATGTTTCACTATGACAACGGACATAATTATCCTTGAAAATAATTGTAATATATGACATTCTATATGACATTTAGGTGAAAAAAACAAATCAAATTCTTGATTTCCCAGGCATGCTTCTTGATTAAAATCAGACAAAATTCTGCTTGGTCACATTCGATAAAGTTGATCATAAAAATTACAGACATAAATAATAACTTTTGAAGTTCAACTTCATGACATTTCACCTCAAAATATAAACAGCTAGGTAATTGCGAAATTTATCTGTAGCATTCTGGAAATACCAGTGGAGATTTTTAAAATCCTGATTATTTGTACGAAATAGTTGTTACTATGAGTGGTTATAGCTGCAGAATGTGACATACTTGCCAGAAATACACTTCCTTAATGATATCAAGAATTCTCAGTTCACAAAATAACATTTTTGATGCCACAATTTTGAGTGTGGCAGCATAACCAGGTCAATTTAATTGTGAAAAGCGCTCGTGTGTTCATATTTGCTAATGTCCTCAAGTGAAAAACATGTTCTAAAAATCTGTGTTGTCCTTAAAATCTGTGCTGTCCTTCTTCGGGGCCTTCTTTGTCCAGAAAAGCATAGAGAGCAGGG
Source organism: Platynereis dumerilii (assembly GCA_026936325.1). NCBI lineage: Eukaryota > Metazoa > Annelida > Polychaeta > Phyllodocida > Nereididae > Platynereis > Platynereis dumerilii. Next base: position 58,851,306 of record JAPTHN010000001.1, read on the forward strand.
ATTTCAGTGTAAGGGTCATACTGCAGGTGTTCATAGTAGTGGGGAGGCCCTGCAGGTAATGCAGGAGGTGCAGTATTTGGGGGTGGTGGATGAGGGTATGTGTTTTGGTGAATTGCAGTAGAATGCAATGCATTTGGATTTATGGTGTTAGAATGAACCACAGGAGTTGACACGTTGGGTCTATGGGGCATAGTATGACTGTGGTTCTGGTCAGATTGTCTGTGCACATTCATCTGAGAAAGAGTGTTATGAGCAACAGGGCCCTCCCCCTGTCTGTTGAGTCCTGCAGCGTTCAGCAACTGAAACACTTCCTGCTTATTGTATCCATCTTGAATATTGGCACCTGAATTAAGAACCTGGCTGACAGGCTGTAGTTCATCGTAATAATAGTAGGTGGCATCTGCAGTATCGTACTGAGCCTCTGTATTGTACTGCAAATTATAAACAGAAGGGGGCACTTTGGTTCCTTGAGATTGGCTGTGACGTATTTTGGCGCCAGGTTTGACCTGTAATGTTGAAGCATTTGAAGGAGGGGGTTCCGGAGGTTTTTCGCTGGTGTCCGATTTGGTACTCAAACTTGCAGGATTAATATAGGCATATATCTCACCCTCTCCCTCTTTGCTTCTCTTCGAAGCGTTTTGGCGACTACTTCTTTTTCTGAAATGGAGAGTTGAAGACGTTTTTATACTCATTATCAATGAAAGAGGCATGATATATGGCATGGGTTTCCCAAAACTTTTTTCTGTTTCAATATATTATCATTTTAAAAAGTTGGAAACGTATAGTGTACTACTTCAGGAGATGTAATAATGGTTGAAAATCTACCACAGGATACTTCAGATTGCTTTAAATTAAATGTGGTATATATGTTATCTTAAACTTAAGTAATCAAAAGTTGACCAAATACAGTTAAATTTGGCTCCTCTTTCTCTTCCTGGTTGAAAGAGTTTTAAAGTGTTGAAAGAGTTTGAGAGTGTTAAAAAATTGTTGACCAGTAATAGAGTTTGTCACGCTTGTCATTATGTGACATCTATTATTAATAATGATGTATGAGTATATCTTCTTGCATGACTGCCTTCTCATGCAAGAGCAAGGAATTGCATGGTCAAATTTGAAGATGTTTTTTAACAAAGAGTTTTTGTTGAAGACGACCTGGTACCTTGTTGGAAATTAGCTGCGTGCTAAAAGTATGCTTCACAGGAGTTATAATATTGTGGGCATATTCTTGTTGGAAACTTGAGTTGATCTTTATATTTTGGAAGTATTGGTGCAGTACTTTGTTTTGTGACTGCAAATTTGCGAGCAGTAAATATCAAAAATAAAAATACAAAAACAAAAACGAAAAAAGAACTTGAGGAAAGTAACTGTTGCAAAGCATTTAAAAAGGTTACTTCATAAAATACAACACTACACATTGACCTGGGAGAAATACACTATTTGCAAATGAATGCAAAGCAATTAGATTTTTGCATTCCTTAATTGACATTCTGACAAGTGAACCTGGAAAGTGGGCTAATAAATATCTAGATTTACAAAAGAATGCAAAATATCAGAAAAGTGCTATTAACATTATATACCAACCTTGTGAAAACTATAGAGGAAATTAAGATTACTATCAACAAGACCCCAGCAACTGCTATCCCAGCAAGTACACCTGTAGACAAAAAAAAATGTAAAAATTAAATTGAAAGATACCAATTAATTGGGGGTATTCATGGTGTCATTAACTAAATATTAGACATCACCTGTATGACTCAAATCTAGACTTTAAAGATTTGTCATCATCTAATAAGTCACTTCTTTGTATTCCTCGTAAATATTTGGATTAACGTACACCTCTTTGTTTCACAAACAACCCCTTGGTTAATCAAGACTATTTCATGTAATGTCAAGTTACGTGAAACCTTTTAAAGTCTTCTTTGAGAGGAACCCTGGCCACTATCAGTTAACCAGTATACATACTGCGTAGCTCTCATGAAAGGTAAATAGAAGTCTTTAGTGATATTTTCAAAAAAGTCAGGAAAATGAGTGACACAATTTCTTGACTTGGAATAATATGGAATATACTTTCTCATTCAATTTGACTCCTCATTCAGCACCTGAACAAAACTTCCCGTTTGATTTTCTCACAACTTCTACTTAGTAAATATTGGCATTTCATATCTGAACAAGCAAAAACCTCTTAATAGATATGCTTGGTTTCATCAGTGAGTCTCCAAGAAGAAGAATGCTAGAATATGAAATATGCACACAACCTTTCTTAAGTAGACCACTGAAAGGAGTTAACTAAGTAGACTTTCGGTCAGGTTTCTGTTTTGAGTTATCTATTTATAACATTGTCTAATTTATACTGAATGTCACGAATAGTACTTTTTTTAAAAAGTAATTTGATATTGTACAAAGTAATTTGTATGGAACAGACCTGGAGTAATTTTTATCCCACCACTTGGAGGAGCTGTAGTGAGAATTTCTTCAGTGGTGGTCTCTGGTGTCAACTGTGCTTCTAAGGGAGGAACAGTTTTGGATATTGAAAGGGTATCTGTACCACATCGTATCCACAATGACGAATTAGCTGAAAAATAAAGACCGAAATTCTTTGCACACCAATTCAAAAGGAAATAATTGTGACAATGAAAAATAGTTTCCTGAAAAAAACTATAAAAGTATTACTATTACAGCGAAACACTTTGATATAGAATTAGAGTGGACTGTGCGAAAATGGCACTTTGTGACTCATGATAGCCGATGCAGTGTCATCTTCTCTACTTTCAACATGGAAAACATAGAGGCTGTTTGATTAGTCATGATCAAGAGTAAGCCATTTGACTTTTCATAACAAATTTTAGAATGAAAATCAGATGCATAATCCTTTCGTTTGGCTGTCACCAACAAGTGGGATAAGTCTGCTTCAATCAAATTAACATTGAAAGTATTGGGTTTGATCATGACAAATCATCAGCATGATGACACACGAAGTGCCATTTTCACAGTGCCACTGTCCACTTTAATTCTATATCAAAGTGTTTCGCTGAAAATGGCGATGTGTGCCTCCAGATTGTATCCAGTGTTCTGTCTGGCAACTGAAATATCCGGGACGTCCCTGAATTAATACGGTATGTGCCAGACTGGCAATCATCAACACTGGAGAATTCTATGGTATGCAACCTTGGCCAATGTTGCCCTCATCTCTGCCAATGAGTGACTTTCTGTGGCTGCCCTGAGCTGTATCATTGTTGAAGGCTTCAAGGCCCACCACAAATTTCATGCTTGCATTGTGGTGCATGACAGTATCATGTACAGCTGCACACTGTTCAAAATACAATACAATAACATGTTTGCAAAGTACAAAGTGAAACATTCTTGGGTAAATCTTACCTGTGAAGCCCAACCACACTTTGCCTCCGGGATTGTCCGGACCTGCTGCATTGATGACGTAATCTATTCGAATTACTGACGTGGTGAACGTGACAGACCATCCAGGCTGGCGATAATCAGGCGAGCAGACGTAAAGCAGTTGTCTGTCTTTGTCAGCGAAAATGTTGAGGTTTTCTCTGCAGGGTCTCCTTGACGCTAGATGCAGATGAAATGACTGCAGGGATATAGGCACAGGTCTAGGAGCTTGTATTATGCAGCTACAGGATCTATTAATCCCAGGAACAACCACCCTGGGAAAACCAGGACTGAAGATATGACCAGAAGACTGGATGACACTGCTCTCCTCACAGAGCATTTGGGATGATAGTGCTGTCACTGAAACAAATGGAGGAAATTTCATAAATGAAGAGGTGGACCCCGGCAGTTTTAGCCACTTGTAAAATTGAAGCTATCAAAGAATACATGGTGTTATTGGCATCAAGAGCATCTTAATTTTCACGTACATGTTCACTTTCATTACAGTGAAACACTTTGATATATATAGAATTAGAGTGGACTGTGGCACTGTGAAAATGGCACTTCGTGTGTCATCATGCTGATGATTTGTCATGATCAAACCCAATACTTTCAATGTTAATTTGATTGAAGGAGACTTATCCCACTTGTTGGTGACAGCCAAACGAAAGGATTATGCATCTGATTTTCACTCTAAAATTTGTTATGAGAAGTCAAATGGCTTACTCTTGATCATGACTAATCAAACAGCCTCTATGTTTCCCATGTTGAAAGTAGAGAAGATGACACTTCATCGGCTATCATGAGTCACGAAGTGCCATTTTTACAGTGCCACAGTCCACTTTAATTCCATATCAAAGTGTTTTGCTGTAACTATTTGTTTGGCTTTGGTTTCCACTGCTGGACACCTCAATAACTGACACAAACAGATGATTAGCTCAGTCTCCAATAGCAGCCCAAATGAATGGCACAGTAAGGCCAATATGATGGTGACTTTTGGACACTGTTGTAGCCAAAGCCAAGGATTGCAATACTTTCATGATGACTATGTGAGGTAACATGGTTGCCAAAAAACTAAGGTCAATGTTGAGCATAGGAAAGCTGTGATCTTAGCTATCGGATTTGGCACTCATTCTGCAGTAAAAAACATCCATGAAGCCATGCATGTTTGTAGAAGGATGTAGAGAATATTGACGTGGCCATCAAACCCTTGTTTAGTAAAGGTAATTTACTTTGTGTTGAGTCCAAGGCCATCAAATTGGCAAAAAGTAGTTTTTAATGTAGGTATATATTATATTTTACAGTTATTCTGGAACTGTGCCTCACCTGAAATGCAACTGTAGTTGAAGAGCAGGTAGTTCGAGTGAGTGACATTATTCTCCTTCATGCAGGGGTGGTTGATGGGAGCCCTGGGGGTTAAAGGACTCACTTGGCATGTCCTTTCAGTATCACAGATCCCTGGCATGTAGTGGGGTACAGAGCAAGAGGGGTTGACCGGGCAAACTGGGCCCGATTTGGGGTCGTAATGATATTGAGGGCTGTAACCCCTTGTCACCTCATTCACCCGGATGATGCTGTTCCTCTCGCAAGATATCGGCTGTTGCCCCGTGTGGTTGTAGCAGAACACGTGGTATCTCCATATGCCCTCTCCTTGAAACAAAGAAGATTGGAGAATTATTATGCATGCGACATTTTATTTCATCATTTACCAATGGGCGCTATCTTGATTATGGTAGAAATTGCATGGTCACAACAACGTGAAGCTATGTGAAAGGTATGACGTTAGCTAGCGAAGTTGTGGCAACATTCCACAACATTGTGAAAAACCTCTATATTGTGTTCATGTTGTGTGAACATAATTTCTACCATGCACTTCAACATGACCAACAGACCAGCCCTTCACCAATTTGTAACGCTGTGTTTATGCTGTGTGCCCCTTGAGTTTTCATGTCCTCTTACATTGCAGTGCCAACAAGAGATGAAAGACTATGCAGAGAGCCAAGAGACAAAATGGAAGGGGAAGAAGTGTCACAGAGAAGTGTGCTCAGAGGAAAATAAGACAAAGTAGAGAGAGAAGGATGATGCATTGAGATAGGAGAAAACGATGAAGAAATATTATAATAAAAAAAAATAAGAAAAAGTAGAAAGAAGAAGAAAAAAGAAGAGAGAAATTGTAAGAGAATAATAACTGCAACAGAGGTAAAAGACGAAAAAGAAGAATAAGTTGGTTGAGAAAAGGAAAATAAGAAAGAAAGAAAAAAAAGGAGAAAGAAGGAGAAAGAAGGAGAAAGAAGAACAAAGAAGCATAAAGAAGAGGAAATAAGAAGAAAGAAGAAGGAAATGACAGAAGGTGCATGAGAATAGAATTATGAAGATGACATAATATTATTTCAATCGTTGCTCCTTTCAGATTTACTAGTGGAAACCACAATCTACTTATTGCTAAATTATTGATTGGGGAATTCTTCCTTCTCAAGTAACAGCAACACCACAATGATTTTAGCTGCATGAGTGAGTTACTCCCACTGGGTCTCCAATAAAAGCATTCAGTCATCAATCGATATCCATAAATGTCCAACAAGGAGTTTCACACAACGAGCAAACAGTGAGAATTCCTTTTTGACAATTGTGATTCAAGAAGTGTGAGTGTCTTGAAGTGAGGAATTTACAAATCGAATTCAAGAATGTGTTTGGGCCTATTAAACCGATACTTGCTGTCTCTGGTATATGGGTAACTATATACCCAAATGCATCCCTGCCATCATGTTATTTAGGCCCATTTCATGTTAACAGATGAATCATAGTGGTTAACAAACGTTCACAACAAAATATTTCCGTTGGAATAAATGATTAACATTTCATTAGTGCACACAATATTGTTATTAAGGCATGCGCTGCAAAAAGCCACAATAACACGCACTTGAGAAGGGCCTCTAAATATTTGTGAAAATTGATGATTCATGTCTTTTTCATGCTATCAAATTGAGTTTGCAAATGTTGGTGGGATTGCTACACTAATTGTTTCATCAGCACAACCCTGTGCTATGCATCAGCTGCCTAAATCAACACGAAACATCATGAGATATAAAATTTCCCCTGAATGCAACATTCGCATGCCACCAAGCCATTTCCAGCAGGTGCAGAGGATTATGGACTTGAATCAGAAAATCTCATCCCACACCTGAACTGATAAAGACCATGCACTGGGAAGCCCCCAATTCAGGGAGTGCACTCAGTAAGCAGGATGCACTCAGGTATCATCACGAAATAATCCCCCAATAACTGATGGAGAAATTTTGTAATCTTAGGCTGAAGATTGTAGGAGCTGGTTTACAATGCCAAATCATGTATTTTTCAATGTTCAGTGTAGATAGGCACTGTGTGTATGTCAGTCAAAAAAGCTCCATACCAGAAATCAAACAGTTTCATATATAGCAGTACTTGTATCATGATCTAAGGTTCAAATCACAATGGTTACTGAGGCAATCACGATCGAGATTTTGGTCTTGTCAATGGTGTCATAAGACAACATCCACCTGTGTCTTTAATAAAAAAAAGTTATTGATTTGCACTTCTTCATACAGATATTATATTCTTTAAATAGACTGACACATGTGTGGCACTGTGCCATGGAAAGAAGTTGAGCATCTTCCTGGTCGATAACTTCTTGTAAATCTTGATTTACATCTGAAGCTATCTGAGTGTACAGGTAATCTCACTATCCTTCACTCTAAAAAATTTAGGACAAGAGTGGTTTTTTAAAATATCATGCGGTTTTATGGGACAACCATGGTGGTTTTTGCATTGAAATTTGGTTTATCAGGTCATTTTTGGTTTTTGTCTTCGGAATTGGTCTCCTCCTCAGGTAAAATGGTTTTTCAAAAAACCAAGACCACTTGTCGGTATGAGTTTACCCCGGTATTAGAGTTTTTTATGCCATTATAAATATTGGTCCATGTGTCAAGGTGACAACATTTGTGGATGATCAACCAGATTACTATGCACAAATAATTTGCTTAGGGACAATGGCTTTTAATTTATCTTGTGATATTTGATAACCTAGTACTAGTTTCAATGTATAAGAAACTTTATGGACCTCATAGACAACTTTGATACTGTGCTTGCTGAGACAGGCCAGCTCCCCAGAGAACAAAGCCTCCTTCTATACCACACCTAACGCCATCTATACTGGCATGCATTTGGCAAACAGAAGTTCAAATATTGAACAAGGAACAAGTGATTAATAAAAACACAGCAAGGAATCATTTGAGCCTATCAACACTGAAAGCATAACTAAGCTGTAACAAACAGTGCATTATCTCAAAATGTGTTTTTTGTCCCAGCTTGCAGTCATCACAGTTGATTTTGAAAGTAGACTGAGTCTCATGTTTGTCAAATAATCATGAATGAGCAATGGTGAGCCGAGTGGTGCCATCTATAACTATGGTATTCAAATTTAGCTTGTAACTTTGTAACAATAAAAGACCATGTTTGATGCACCGGCATGTTGATTAGATGATTTTGTTACAAAATTGTAGATTCATCATTTGCAAGAAATCATTAATGAACATCTTTTAAAATGTGGAAGATTAAGTAGGCTTAACATTTCGTAGAAGTATCACCACACCCAACAACTCCAACATGAGAATGATTTAAGACCAAACTACAGTCAATCACTGGCAAATGTTCTGGGAATATCCCATTGATAATATAGCTTTGCAGTGGCATTTCTCTGTGAGGTAAGTACATTTTGTTATCTTGGTAGTCCGTAAATGGACTGTAGACTGCTTGGTAAAACAAGGAAGAAAAGTCTACTGATTTTTTAGAGCTACCTCCAGTGCTTGCTGGGTGCATAGCTTCACTCTCTGTTTTTATTATACTCTATAACTGTTCTGTTTTCACTGTTGCAATTTGTCTTTTCTCTTTGCAGATATAAACAAAAATCAAAGCGCCTCCCTCCCCCCACCAATATCCTCCCCCCCCCCCCAGATATAAATCCCCCCCCTGGGTAGGTGGAATCAATGATTTTGCATCCTGTATTTCCGCACTACACATGGCCTATATGTTGGACCGCTGTTTCCATCATGCATCGCTGATTTCCGTGTCCTCCTGTCCTGATTAGCCTACCAACTGCATAAATACTTCATGTAAAGCCTCAATCATCCATCCATGCATCCACACTTGATAGGCTAATCAGGCCAGCCATCAGCCATGGACCAATTATGTATGAGATAACATACTACCACTACTGATATTTCAGATATCCAAACAGCCCCCTATCTGTTTGGTTTATGACGAAACCAGTTTTAGTAGGTTTTTGTTAAAACCAAACAATTTGGTATTTCCACAAACCCTAGCTGGTTTAATATGCGGGACAAGCTCAAAAACCAAACGGGGTTTTTTGGAGGCTGTTATTTTTTAGAGTGTTGCACACCCAAGTGGAAACACTCAGGTAACACGCCCTTTTGATCTGTTGTCTATTTTTGTGCGGTGTCCAATTGCTGTTTGGCGTGCACATTTCCACGCATACTGAATTCCATACTTGCCAATTAAGCTCTATATTTATCTCTATTTTTGTCTGCTTCTCATTGAGGATATATGTATTGCAGTCATCCACGCATTCAATCTCCATTTGGCTGGCTGGTTTATGGCTTTCTCGCTGTATATTTTGGCAGAAAAAATCTAATTTTCCACAAGGATCAAAGCATGAACAAGTGAAACACCATAAAATCCATCGATTGCTTATCTTCAATGCGTCAGGGAAAATTTTGACAGTTCGACAAGTCAAGACAAACAATTTCTTCCAGAACCTTTAACACATGTGAGTCATTCGTATTGACCTGAATCATATCTCTGATTAATTTGATTTTCTGGAAAATTGGTGGCTGCAACTGGCAGAGGTCATATCCGAACAATCCGTGCAATAGCATGCCTTCTATACCTGTGTCTTACAGTTCATGAATATAATATTACATTGTAACTTCAGCACATAAATCATTTTCTCTTTGCCATCACAACATCGATCTCTAAAAGTTTTCCTCTGTTATGTGAGCATACCACAGAATAAAAAGCTTTTAGTATTTGTTTAAAATGTTTTAAAAAGACAGGTGAAAGTTGATTTTGATATGCAGTCAGCAGATTTTAACAACAGGTGCCTAATATATGTATTCGATTTTCATGTTACAGAAAAAGTAACTTACATTGTTTCTCGGGAAAAGTTGCCATAAATATGTATCCGTAAATTCTATATAATTTATAGAATTTATGACATGTCTGAGCAATCTACAGGTACGTCTTCTATGACTTTTCAAATACATGTAAATAGCATATAATATATTCAAAGCTACCTATATTGGCCATCTAAGATTAATTAGGTATATATAGTGTATAATATCCTTATAAGACTTACCAGGTATCGACTGACCAAAAGCCGTCAGCAGCAAAGTGCCAGTTGTCACGACCACCACATGTAATTCCAACATTTTCCAACTTTCAAATTTCAATCTGTGAAAAAACAAATGATTTACTCATTACAAACAGAGGAACATGAAACAATGATTATTCGGAAACATGAAGCAATGTTTGCTATTGTGGCAAATTAGTAAGTTCAACAAAACCCACGTGTGGCCTAAAAATGCAGTGTTGATTGGTTGCGGTTGATGAAATAATGCGTTGCATGTGTTCAATTGTGTTGGAATGAAAATGTTCGTGTTGCTGATGTACAGGTCACACCAGATGATATTGTATGATGGTTTGGTATTGCCAAATTCACCATTTCAACAAATACAAAACATATGTGCGTATTGTATTTCAGCAATTAATCACTGAATAAGTTATTCATGCAATAGTGTAATTATACTATTCTTATCTCTTGCTGTAGGCCCATGGTACATCGCAAAGCGAATTGTTGCATTGTAATCGGCAGGGTCATCCATTTGATTTTAGTACCATTCTTTGAGTTAATCTGTGCCACATCATTTATTCATGTTCATTAACTGTCTACCTAGATCACTGCATTAATTCTGATGTGAAAGTGACACAGTTTGGACAATGATAAATATATGTCCCCAATTGAACTTATACCCACTATATTTTGCTTTTAGTAATTCTCATAACCACCCATGTAGCTAGATTAATTCTAATTATCACTATGAATGATTTCATGACATTGACGATTATCAGTTAACATATATAGCTTTCAAACAAAAACTAATAAAAGCATATTATTATAACTATCGAGTGGTTGCTTCTCTGAAACATAAGTTATTATTTTGGGCCAGACGAAATACACATAGGCCTTGCTAATATTTTTTTTTCTTTCAGATACAAAAGGCTATATATGATTTCGATATTTAATATTTAAATAAGAGACAAGCCTTCTGCACGAGACAGTCGTGCATCGTAATTTAACGTTGCTGATCCTTCCGGCAATTTAATACTTATAGCCAGAACATATCATGACAAGTACACCTGAGACACTAATTAACCTTGTACTGTAGACAATTGTGATGTCATCGAGAATGATAGTATATCTGCTTATGTTTCAACTGCAGCTTACCTGTATCATACGACACCTGAGAGGGGCCCAATTTGATGACTAATTCCCCTCAAGCAGCCCTGTTGCCTGATAGCTCTCGAGTCTTGATAGCCAATTGATGGTGACATCTCATCCCACTTCTTTTTGAAGTCAACTGGTGATTAAAGTCTGCCCAAACGAGCTCGGATGAATCTGTTGGATAAACCGGTTGAATGAATCGGTTGAATGAATTGCGAGATGAAATGACTCCCAATCGGTGTCTACAACAAAGGGATATTCGTAGCCAGTTATCTCGAGTTAAGCACTTTTTCTATCGATCTTGTTGACTAAACTACCCAACCCACCCAGATTTACACGCCTGGGAAGCCCCCAAAGAAAAGGAATTGATCATTCACCCCCTCAGAATCTTTTTACAACAAAAGGACCAAGTACAGCCCACACACATCCATGCAGCACACAGGTGTGTGCCTATCACCTGTTATCAACTCAACAATGCATTACACACAGTTGGTCAAATGGAAAATTAGTACCCATTACATCCAATAAGTTACGAAAATATATACTATTAAATACAATGAAATCAGTTCCCAAGTTACACAAGATACACCAGCCACACCTTATATGATTAATCTGTCATTTATTTCGGTCAGCTGGGATCCAGACTGTCTCCTATTATTATTCTGTATTCATCAATCACATGCCTCAATAAATGCAACCAGAACAGTTTTTCATTAACTTTGACATGGCACGAACAAGATAGAAAACTTGACAAGTGGTTCAACAATGATTAACACCTCTTTCCTTCTTTAAATTTAATTTATAGCCAAAAAAATCAAGAAGAAAAAAAGTCAAGACTCACCTTTGACAACGGCTCTGACAATGCACACTGACTAAGTCGTACTAACTGGTGGCTTGCTTCAATACACCTGTGTGTTGCACTCTGGCACCGTGAGTGAGGCACTGTGTGTGCTCATAAATATAGAGACATTATAAGATAAACCTGATCCAGTTGCAAACAAATCGGCATGAGCTGCATTAGGATGGGCAGTTGTTACCTGCACTGTCATCAGGTGCAAGAGTGAACTGATGGGAATACCCTCTGCAGTCGCTGCTGCTGCTGCTGCTATAGGTTGCAAGCAATGATGCCAGCAATTTGGTCATAGCCAGAAGCTACGAATAAATGTGGATCAGTACAGACAACGAACATGTTTTATATTTAGAAAAATAATATTAATTTACACCAGATGGAGCTAGAACAATGAATACAAGCAGGACAAACAGATAGATCTATATAGATAGGTAGACAGTTAGATGAGGCTCTACATGGAGTCTTACGTCCCTCTGTCCATTGGCCAATTTTTAATCCAGGTTTCAGGGAAAAATTTCCTTTTGCTTGGCCGTTGAGAAAAAATATTTACAAATTTGTGATGAAAATGGGGTTTCAAAACTGAAATAGATTTTCTACCCATTGAAGGGTTGAACAGTATCATTTCAATATGTCCCTTTGATAAAAATCACATGCTTCCTGAGTTGAACAATCAATATCACTTTGAAATATCATTTAGATGAAAATCCGGATCGAAAAATATTTCATACCAATTTTTAAAAGGAGTTGAACAACAACACCTGAATTGAAACAGATTTCATACCTCATAAGGAGTTGAACACTTTCACTTTCACTTCAAAAAGTTTCTGGATTGATGCAAATTTCATACCCATTGAGGGAGTTGAACAATATCACCTCAAAATGTCACTTTGATGAAAATCACATGTTTATCGATTGAAACGTATTTCATACATTGTAAAATTGGAGGCACTGTTTCAGATCAATTGATTGAGTGAGATGTAGCACAAGTTGATTGAGCTAACATAGATTAATGTTTTAAGCTGAGATTACTCAAAATACCGAGCTGAGATAGCTCAAAATACTAAGCTATGTTGACTAAGGTATTCAAGCTGAGAAAACTCAAAACAATGAGCTGTGTTGACTTTCAGCTCAAAATATTGAGTTTTGTTGACTTATTGATCCAAGCTGACACAACTCAAAATTTTGAGCTGTGTTGACTTATTTTTTAGTTGCTTTTGATTTATATTTGTGTGACCTGTCTTATAAAGTTTTTTTATGAATGTGGGCTGTAATCCCAAAATATTGTTAGATCTCTCAAGGGGATCCACCTGATCCAGTATGCTTCATTTTAGCACATCATGGACAGGCCCAAGATTCATTCAACACAGACCATGTTATTGCATCACAAGGAGATTTAAAAATTAGTTTCTTGAGAATAAATCCCGATGGCCTGTGGCTAATCTGAGTTGGTATACAGTGCTAGAGGCCTACACCGCGTTCCCAATAATTACGCAACCACTATTTTTACAATATCTCTAAGAGAAATAAAACTAAAAGGATATCCTGTACACAAAATGATGAGTATGCCATGGAGCCAATATCCCGTAAATTTTGTGCAATTCCATTTGCTCAATGAGGAGCCACACCATATAATTAAGTTTTGCGGTGTTCCCAATTATTATGAAATTTCATGAAAGTGCACCCACCACCACTCAAAATCAATCAAACTGATCTCATAATACCATGAACACTTACCCCTTTACACCAAATGAAAAATAGAACCATCATTTGAAACGTTGGCGTTTCTATAGAGAGAGAGAGAGAGAGAAATTCTTTATTAACGTGAAATAGGCTCACATTCTAGCCCCCAGCCCTCTTGGGCTTACAATTCACTTCAAAACAATACAAATTTGAATTAAATTTGAAATGATTTGTTGATATACTTATATACATTAGTCCAATATGTAATAGCAATCCCAAAAAATATAAGCTTTGTTCAAGTTATACTATTAGATATATAATTCAAACTCTTAAATGTTAATTTTCAATATTTACATATTTACAAATATCATATATTGCTAATTTGAGGTCGATATATATATAATCGCAAGTATCGTATTGTTATTGGCAAATATCGACAATTACGTAAATTAAACTATGTATACAAAGCATTTTGTCTTTTTTCAAAAGCGTTACATATAAAATTAGCTGTTTCTTTAATACAATCATCTTTCATCAGGAATTCAATTTTTCTGTCATCATTTAATAAGTCAAAATAGAAATTAATTTGTCTTATCCTGTTGAAGAACTCAAATCTAATATCATTATAAAAGGGACAATGAAAGATAAAGTGCATTTCAGATTCAATGTTGTTGAAGTGCTATATGTAGGCAAATGATACTATTCCCTTGCATTGAAATAACATGGAGATGACTGTCTTTTTGCAATAAAAGCTCTGTGTCAGCAATATTTATGGCCTAGTTCAAAAATAATTAAGCCACACAGCATATTTTCTGTAGGGGTCTCAAAATATGAGAATGGCTGTACGTGACAACTTCATGATACACCACTGCTTTAATTACATTCTTGTGCAACTTTCCTGAAAATTTCATGACATTCTGTCTCATAGTTATTGAGATAGAGTTGAATTACATTGAAAAACTAGCATTTTTTAAAAAATAAAACGTGACATAACATTTTTGACCACTTGAATTTTTTCAGTTTTACAAATTTGGACATATTCTAAGGCAATTTCTCAGCACTTTTTGGAATCTCTATATCCTCAGGATTCATAAATCCATCAAATCAAGTATTTATATTTGCCTGTGTTGACATTATTGAGCTATTTGGATTCAAAGGTTGACTTCCAAAAATTTAGTCAAATTTGACGATTACTGATCTGGGATGCTCTGGTGTCCCTTTGACATGTCAGTTGAATCTTTTGGCCCTTGAGACCTAGTCTTATATCTGCTTATCAGTTTTGGAGCTTCTTATGGTTGTGGAAAATTTAGTTCACTAAAAAATTCTAATAAATAGCAGGGTAGGTGAATCCGTCGCCAGCGTAACGCTCAGAATACTTTAGATAGATAGATATTTATTTTTCTTGTTGCAAAAGTACATACATTTTACATCGATAACAACAAAATATGATTAAATACTAATTACAAATAACAACAAGAAGGGACGCAACAGAGTTGGGAAACTATTTAAAGTTGTACCCGGGTAACAAGTTTACAGTAAAATACAAAATGTTAATATACAGCAATAGCTTGACAAAAATACAAACTTGTATTGTTCTAGAAAATATTAAAATAAAAATATCAAAGAAAAGGAAGCGATAGAACACAAATTAAATATTTTGTGGAATTTCAGTAAGATGATACTTTGGATATCATGAAGTTTTTAGCAAAGCACTTGACATTATTTTTGTTCTTTAAATGTTCATCTAGATGAAGCCAAATGTTTGGTGCTCGACCTAAGTAACTTTTATTGTATTGTTCTGTTGTATGATGTGGAGCTCTCAGAAGGTTTCTATTTCTGGTACGATATGGGTGGTCTATGACATCAAACAAATTAATAATTCTCGGTGGTAAGGTATCATTGATATATCTAAATGAAATTTTAGCAAGGCTTAACTGGATAGCATCCTCTATAGTAAGTATTTTTGCTTTCTTAAACAATGGCAAAAGTTTAGTTCTTAATCCGACATTGAAAATTGCCCGGATAGCTCTGTTCTGTAGTTTCCTGATAACTTTTATATCTTTAATTTTCAACATTGGTCCCCAAACATTCAATGCATAGTTCAGGTGGCTTTGAATATTTGAGTGATATACCTGTAGTTTAATTTGAGGTGGTAGAATATTTTTTACCATACTGAGACTGTAGTTGCCAGCAACTATTTTTGTTATCACATTTTTAACATGCGGATTCCATTCTAAGAACTCATCTACTGTAATGCCTAAGAATTTTATGCTACTAGCTCTCTCTATTTCTCTTCCTCCCAACTTTATTTTACCGTGACATGACAGTTCATTCCTTCTAGTTCGAAAAACTATGTATTTTGACTTATTTCTGTTAAGTGTTAGCGAATTACTATCAAACCAGTCAGCTAGATTCTCCAAATCAGCATACACCTTTCTGTATAAAAACTTCAAATTTTTTCCGGAGGCAAAAACAGTTGTGTCGTCTGCAAAAGTAACACAGCCAAAGAATTTCAAGCATTTGACAAGACCATTCGCTAGCACAATGTACATTAGTGGGCCCAAGACAGAACCCTGTGGTGTACCATGAGGCATTAAGTAGTTATTTGAAGTAACATCTTTATATTTCACCCTAATATGCCGATTAGCCAGGTAGCTCTTAAACCATGAAAGTACTTTGCCTCTTATGCCATAAAATTCTAATTTCTTAAATAATGTCTCATGTTTTATGCTGTCAAATGCCTTTGACATGTCTAAGAATAGGCTGACTGTATAATATCCTTTATTCATGTTTTCAAGAATATTGCCGGTGAAATCTAAGATGGCATCATTGGTACTTCTCCCTTTTCGAAATCCATATTGCCCCTCTGATAAAACTTTATGTTTAGCGAAAAACTTTACTACCCTGTTATGAATAACTTTCTCTAAGACTTTCGATATTACTGGCAGTAAAAGACTGATCGATAGTTGACTATTTCTGTTTTATCTTTGCCTTTATAAAGTGGTTTGACAATGGCATCTTTCATATTATCAGGGAACACACCTTCTTGAATAGATTTGTTGAATAAGATTTTCAAAGCTTCAACTATTCCAGGACATATTGTTTTTAGAATTCTATTTGAGATCTCATCATACCCACTGCTATCTTTCGTTTTCAGGTTCTTTATTATAATTTCTATTTCTTTGACTGTGGCTGGAATAAAGTAGCAGCTTTGCTCTACCGGGTTTACCATATTTTGCATTGGATCCTTTATGTTATCCTTTTCTTCTATTTTGTCAGCTAATCTTTTTCCTACTTCACTGTAGTGTTTAGCAAAAGCGTCACTTACTATATCTGCTCTATTTTCTTTGATGCCATTAACCAAAATTTCGTCAGATATTTCCTTTTTGTTATGTAGCTTGCCAGTTAGTCTATTGATTATAGACCAAATTTTCTTTGAATTTTGTCGATTTCCATTTATGAGTTTTCCATAATAAGCAAATTTTGATTTTCTTCTGAGATTATTCAGTTGGTTACGATAATCCTTATAATTCTTGAATTCAGCGGTTTGTCGATTTTTCCTAGCAACCTTTTTGTACATCTGGTGACATATGCGTGATGACCTTAATAGTCCTGGGGTAAGCCATGGCTGATTCTGTATTGGCCTAACATTTTTCCCAGTTTTTGTTTTTTCTGGAGCATTTGTAGTGCTACAGAGCAATAAAAGCTCTGTTTTAAATCTGGTTTGGCTTGTAATGTTGCAAAATCTGTGTAGTTTTGAGAAACAATCAAGTAATCCAGGTCTGCAGCTGGTTTCTGGTGGTAAAATACAAAGATTTCTTAAATGGGGCTTTGTCGCAAGCGTAACGCTATGGAAAATATTGGTCATATTTTCATGGTTTTCTTGCAGGGAGTAACGCAATCATTCTAGTATTACTTGTAGTGATAATCAACACAATATTTCAGTAGTTGGAGTATGTTTCAATATTTCATTATCAAAATTTTGCTAATTGTGAAGCTTTCCTCAAAATTTGGGGCCAATTTGTTGAAAAAGGCAATAACTAACACAAATTTCACTTTAATTTTGTAATTACTCTTACGCTTCACCCAGTTATTATTGATAATGCACATAAAATCGATTTTGGTCAAAACCAGAACACTTTTTTGACTTTTGTGTCACAGCATTACCCAAAATTGCCTTTTTATCTGGAAAAATAGGCTAAAAACACGCTTTTATGATCATTTGCTCTGTTCGTATTCACTTTGGTGGCACTTATTTGGTACCAATTCGAAGCCCACATACAGACGCATAACACCAGACAGGTGAAATCATTTTAGAGGAAAATTTGTACATCTGAGGAGAAAATATGTAAGTTTTTTAAAAAATATTTCAACAAAATTCGAAAAATAATGTTTTCCTCATAAAATATTTGGTGAATTTGGATGAAAAGCTCCTTGGAGACTAAAGAGTACATGAGTTTTGTCATCCAACAAAATAATGATATTTAATTTGAAGATAAGTTACCATTTAGTCTACTTTTCTTTTACTGCCATGTAAATAAAAGTAAATAAAATTTGGTAATATTCTGCTTTTATCAGTTATTTCCACAAACCAAAGCAAAATGGTAAAACAGTTTCTAGAACTTAGACATGTTTGTCACAATATTATGTGGTCATTTGATACATATTTATATATAAACATTTTAAAATTTTGATGGTCATGTCACACTTTGGCTTCATTATTTTTGAACTAGGCCTTATATAAATTATGGAATCGCTCTCAACCTAATACCCTGCTTTCCTAAGGTTTAGAACTCTCCCCTAAACCAAAGAAAATAAAATTTCTCCGGTGCACTTGAACAATATCTTGAAATGAATTCAGGTCATTCCTTTTTACAATGCTATTTCAATGGGACAAAATTATGGTTGCATAATAATTGGGAACGCAGTGTATACTTGAACACACTCTGACTTGGAAATGTTGGTTGGCATGTGTGAAAGCATGCATCTGATTACTCCCACAAATTAATTTAAGAGAGATAAAAATAAAAAAGTGACCAGTTAAACTGGTGTGCTACTCAGTTTTCTCTGGGATATAATAGTAAATATTATTTAAAACTAAATGCAGTGTTATGAGAAGTGCTTGTTATAAATGGCGCTATATGTGGCATTGCTGAGATGTCAAGCTATCAGCCACAACTGAAGCTTTCACGTTTTCACAGCTTAATGTTATAATTCGTTTGGACAACTTACAGCATTGAGCTATCATACCTTGACAACTTATAGGATTGAGCTATCATAGCTTGAAAATTATTAACATTCTCAGACAGCTCAAATTATTGCTTCAACAAAGTATTCAAATTTTACAGTGTACCCATTGAAGATGTTGAACAATATCACTTCAAAATGTGTTAGATGAAAATCACATGTTTCTGGACTGAAACAAGATTTCATACCCATTGAAGGAGTTGAACAATATCACTTCGAAATGTGTTAGATGAAAGTCACATGCTTCCGGATTGAAACAGATTTCATACCCATTTAAGGAGTTGAACAATATCACCTCAAAATGTCACTTTGATGAAAATCACATGCTTCTGGATTGAAACAGATTTCATACAAATTGAAAACGTTAAACAATATCAACTCAAAATTTCACTTCAAAATGTCACTTTGATGAAAATCACATGCTTCTGGATTTAAACAGATTTCATGCCCATTTAAGGAGTTTAACAATATCACCTCAAGATGTCACTTTGATGAAAATCACATGCTTAGAATTGAAACAGATTTCACACCAATTTAAGGAGTTGAATAATATCACTTCAAAATGTCACTTTGATGAAAATCACATGCTTTTGGATTGAAACAGATTTCATACCCATTTAAGGAGTTGAATAATATCACCTCAAAATGTCACTTTGATGAAATTCACATGCTTAGAATTGAAACAGATTTCATACCCATTTAAGGAGTTGAATAATATCACCTCAAAATGTCACTTCGATGAAAAGCACATGCTTAGAATTGAAACAGATTTCATACCCATTTAAGGAGTTGAACAATATCACCTCAGAATGTCACTTTGATGAAAATCACATGCTTCTGGATTGAAACAGATTTCATACCCATTTAAGGAGTTGAATAATATCACCTCAAAATGTCACTTTGATGAAAATCACATGCTTAGAATTGAAACAGATTTCACACCCATTTAAGGAGTTGAATAATATCACCTCAAAATGTCACTTTGATGAAAATCACATGTTTCTGGATTGAAACAGATTTCATACCCATTTAAGGAGTTGAACAATATCACCTCAAAATGTCCTTTGATGAAAATCACATGCTTCTGGATTGAAACAGATTTCATACCCATTGAAGGAGTTGAACAATATCACCTCAAAATGTCACTTTGATGAAAATCACATGCTTTTTTATTGAAACAGATTTCATACCCATTTAAGGAGTTGAATAATATCACCTCAAAATGTCACTTTGATGAAAATCACATGCTTAGAACTTAAACAGATTTCATACCCTTTAAGGAGTTGAATAATATCACCTCAAAATGTCACTTCGATGAAAATCACGTTTCTGGATTTAAACGGATTTCATATTGTTGAACAATATCACCTCAAAATGTCACTTTGATGAAAATCAGGTTTCTGGATTGAAACAGATTTCATACCCATTGAAGATGTTGAACAATATCACCTCAAAATGTCACTTTGATGAAAATCACATGCTTCCTGATTTACACAGATTTCATACCCACTGATGGAGTTGAACAATATCACTTCAACATTTCACTTTGATGAAAATAACATGTTTCTGGATTGAAACACATTTCATAACCATTGAAGGTGTTGAACAATACCACCTCAAAATGTCACTCTGATGAAAATCACATTTCTGGACACAGACTTCACAACCATAAAAGGAGTAGAACAATATCACTTCAGAAAGTCCATTTCATTGAAATATGTTCATATCCTTGTCAATCTGAAAATCACGCGCTTCTGGAATGATGATATGGATCTCATATACCTATAGCGTTTAACAACATCACTCAGATAGTAGTCCCATAGGTCAGTAAATTAGATGGATATTAGCAAAGTTAAAGTCGCAACAAAAGCGTCCCAAGCACATGACATGATGCTTTCATCGGATGCTTGATCTAGAAGAGACATATATAGAAAATCCACAATTATTACAATCATTTAATCTTCAAAAAGGTTGCAATTATAGATTAGCTGCGGCCATTGTTTTATCATTTCCAGAGTCAGAATATCATCTAACTCAAAATTTGTCAAAAAGACAATTTATTATAAAATATTATAAAATCCAAACATTCACAGCTATTTCCATATTTACATCATTGCACTTGTACAGAGCTAGCTATTTGGTTTGTACATTGATAAACAGAATAATATTACAAGGTACATGCATAATTATATCTGCAAGAAATTTACATCATTGAACGTGTTCATTTCCTTATCAATCTTCAGAGTCTTCTCAGTCCCAGTTTCAAAGACGGCAGTTCTTCAACACTTTCTGCAAAATACAATTGACACACATGCACATCATAAAGGTCCTATGTTGAAATTAATATAAAGAAGAAATTGGTGAATTATTCCCTTAAGGTGGCTCGATACTCGTGAACTATCTAAGATAGGATTTCTTAAAAATAGTTTAGAATGATCCAAAATATAGTTTATAGCAAGGATATGTAAAAAAAAGTGGTCACAACCAGCCTTTTTTTCAAAATATTTGAGGATATGTACAAGAAAGTCAGTCCACGCAAACCTGAAAAACTCAATTTTTTTCTTAACTTTTTTACTGTGCAGTTTGCCCTGCCATTCAGTGGTCATGCATCCCATATTATGCAATGATGGATGAAATTAAAGAAGACACTTTCATGGAAAAGATGATTATAATTTCAAAGAGATATATTTAGTTTAAAGTGCTTTCCAAGGGGCTCGGAGTAAAAATATTGATTTTGACAATTTTAGCTTTTTTCATAAACCACGTCGCAAAAAAAAATTGGCTAGATAGGATTTCTCTTTTTTTTGTCATTTATTTCCAAATATTATCAGGAACAATAAAAAGCATAAGAGAAGGTTTCCTACCGCGGTGGATTTTGATATAAAAATTTATTTGTATCTCAAAGTCATTTCTGAGAAATTAGACCTGCTTGACGAAAATCGCCTGTAAAAATGTTCTGTTTGGAGTATCAAGTTGATTCTTCGGCTGTATGTAGTACTCTTCATGGCGCATCTAATGCTCCAAACGAGAAGTCTCTAACCCCAATAGAAGTGGCACAAATTGCAAACGAAGCGGCCGACGCATGAGATGCTCAAAATTAAAAAAAGATCTTGAAGCAGTGTCAGCACAGTGGTGACGTTACCATAGATAGGGCCTGCCTGGCCTGCCTGGCTGCGCGTCAATGTGCGCTAACGACCACTTTGCATGAGTAGCGAGCCACCTTAAACCACAGTAGTTTCAAATAACATTTTACCCTTTTTGCTTCATTGAGGTGCCTGGGGGTCATTGTCTTCGCTTTCTCCTCCATTGCCTGCAAATCAGCTTCTTTGGCAAGTTGCTTCAGGAACATGACGTAATTCAAGGCCAACTGCAAAATAGAAGTGGTTCAGTTATAGTTCCACCAGGCTGGTGTCTGCAAAACTAAATTTTTTTTAGAAATAAGGAAAGTCTCCATCGTAAAATTGAAACATAGTATAGATCTAGCTTATTGCTTATTCAATGACTGGCCATTTTTACACCCCTGAGCCAGGGCCTGAACATGCTGAAGTTCTGAACTTGAACTGTATGGAAAAACTTGAACAATGTCAACAAATGACTCATTATGCAGGGTCATGATGCATAGTAAACATATTTGATGGATCCCTGCTGAATGCCAGATGGAAAGGGTGTACACGTATGTAGTTGTGTACAGTGTTCGAAATGAGGGGGGTCAAGGGGGTTTGCCCCCCCCCCCAATGCTCCTGTGACCCTCTCAAATACATTTTTCAGAAGGACCCAGAGGGGGTCCTGAAAAAAAAACCCCTTAAATACTGAATGTGTACGGGCCAATAAGCTTGAAGCAGCAAGTAATGGCTAACCAGCATGCAGCAACCTTTAGTGACTTATATAAATCAGCAATATTGTTTTCAGAATTAATTCTCTGAGACAAAACATGCTTTAAATGCCCAGAATTTTTTTTTTAGAGCCTCTAAAAGTCTTAGCTTCAGGATGCGTCTGGTGGCCCACGGTTGGTCCGGTTAAAAGGGCTTCAACCGTTCGGGCCCTGCAACTGTGAGAGACCCCCTTAAATAACAGGGTCTATTTCGACGATTGCCGGTCAACCAGGCGACAGACAACTAGGCTACAACACTACCAACTAGGCGACAACCAACTAGGTGACATACCACTACCAACTAGGCTACACTCTTTGGACAACTAGGTGACAGCAGATACCCCCCAGATACCATCCAGGTGACACATATTTTGGGATTGGATTGGATTGGATAAATTTATTTACACAACATATGTACTTACAATATATATACATTTGTTATTCATTTATCAATAGTTTAAAGTAGAATATTTACAATGTTGTGCTGGAGGGCACCCGAGCAGAATTTCTGCCATGACCCTAAGGTGGGTGCACCCCCTCCCCCCTATATGCCCAAAAAATTAATTTATACAATGCTTCTTCAATTAAACATATTAATAGATAAAAATATATACACATACTTATCTGAGGCAACATTATGAAATTTTGCACACATATATAAATGACAGATTTAATCAAGATACATTCACACAGGTAAGAAATAAAGACATCAAGCAAATTTAGTCAGTGCTACCCCTCGTCTGGTTCAAAGTTGAACGGCAGAGATACCAACCAGGTGACAGATGACCTTCAATGGTGGTCAATTAGGAAATATATTGTCACCTAGTTGGATGTGTTTTGTGAACTTGTGTCACCTAGTTGGAAGTGCTGTGTAAATTTGTGTCACCTAGTTGAAACTGTTTGTCACCTAGTTTGCACTGGTATGAAATTTCCAAATTTCTTGTCACCTAGTTGGTTCTGATGGGTGTCGCCTAGTTGGTTTGTCGCCTAGTTTACCGTACACCTATTTCGACCACTCATGTCCAATGGTCGTATAGACAGTAGACAAGGCACATGCCAAAACTTCAATTACCAACAACTCCACTCCCTTCCTGAGCTTAACTTTGCCATGTTTCTTGGTTATTTTCTTCGTTGAATGTCGAGGAACAGACTGCATTGTGCTTATTTTCCTGCAATTTTGAGAAAATCAAACTTCCCACCCGAAACTTTTGTTTACATTGAACAAATGCTAACACTGTTGATTCATTTTTCCATTATATATTAAAATAAAGCATTAGCCAACAACTATTGCTAAATAGAAAAGTTAGTTTAGTGAAACAACAACGCTGCAACAGAGATATTAAGTATTAATTAATAAAGATAATGAACATCTGTCAGTGAAAATTTTATGCATAAGAACAGAGATGTCGCTGGCGTATGTTTGGTTGGACAGAGACATCTTGTGGATGATTTCCATTTGCAAAGAGTCAATGTCTTGTGATGTTGTGGAATGAAGTCTGTCACTTCTGGATGTGAATTTCCCGAAATACTTCGTCTTCTTGCTGTAAAGAGACGTTAGAAAGATGTCAGAGAATCTTATAAGAGAGGAACAGGCCTCAGGAAGGTCCACTCCACCTTTCACATTACCCCATCACGGCCACAGTGGACAAACCTATGAGGAGTTTTTCCAGGGCACTGTTCCCTGTCCAACATGCAGAGGCTTGGGTCGAATCTCCAAAGGTAAACATTGCAAATTACCTGACTAATGCATTAACTGTTACATCTGTTATAGCCTTATATTGCTATTGCCATTATAGGCCTACTCTATCCATTTATCTTAAATTTTTTATTGTAAAAAAAAGGTAGGCCAACATGTTTATTGACAATATTGTGTGACTTAGTCAAGTTAGTGCCTCTCTATCTTTTGCATGAGTTTTGGTGAAAAAAAAATTACTGATTTTAGCTGATCATCCTGCAAGAAATTTTGAGTGTCAGCAAAATCCTTGATTTTATGATAAATTGACACAGGCTGCTGTTTGAGGACTCAGGTTTTGGGCACCTCTGTGCATTAATTTATTGTAGTAGATGTGGTTTCCCTAATTCTGGAATCAGCATCAACCCACACGCTAAAGTAAGAGGTAGTAAGAAGACTGGTATATGGTTAATTCCTGCAGGATTCTTTTTGCTTTGCTTGTGGCAACACAAACTCCTGCACAAACTCACACCTTTTACTTGTGGCCCTTATAACAAAAGTTTACAAAACCTAGTCTTGTGGAATTATTTTAAATGCCATTATCTAAACCAAATAGACCTGTAAGCAAGTCATCATCTCATTTTCAACTTGCTTGGACCAAATTTAGCTGCTAACTTCAGCTTGACTGAAGAATTTCAACTTCAACTTGAGAAAATACAGCTGCTTTACAACTCCAATATGACTTGAGAGACCTACTGCCAATTTTGTCGACAATTAGATAATTTAGATTGGATTATTATTGTCAAATGTGACATGCATGTGTCAATACTTAATTCAGCAATGTTCAATTTGGTCAATGGCTAATTGCACTTCAAGAAATCGACACCTTGACCAAAGGAGAGCTGAACCCTTTCTTTTGTAATTACACCAATTAGCCTTAGGGCTGTGCCGATGCGACGATTATCGCCGACAATCGTCGCCAAAAGTTTTCGATTTCGATCATCTCACAAAATAAGGAAAAATCGATTTTCAGCTGAATGAAGAATTCATGATAGATGGCTGTATTTGGTATCGTTTTGAAGCTCTTGAGGAGCTGAAAACCATCGTGCTATCTGTGGTGTTCTTTGTATCTGTGCAAATGCCACACTGCTAGTCATGAAAGATATTTCACAAATTAGAAATTAAGTTTTATTGCTACAAGTCTGCATCCATATTGAATTTATAGATTTTGGAGACAGAACTTTATCTAATACACATCTGTTATTTATTTACAACTGTAGGCCTACAGTACTGCTCTGCATACAGGAGATGCATGGTTGTAAAGAAGACAGCTTTATCAGCAGTTACATTGGATCAATACATTATAATTATTACTATTAAGTCAATCAAATTAATTCATGTACTTATTTTCTTTTTCCTCCCTGCAAATAGTCTTTTGGTCCTGCTCCTTATAATTTCAATACCATGGATATTTGTCGAGAGTCAATGAATTCATAATTAATGTTTCGTATAATTATGCTGATCTTGACATTCTAAGCAAAAATCGATTTAAAATCGATCATCGAATCGAAATACAAGTCGATTAATCGATTTCAGAAAACTTTTCGATTGCACAGCCCTAATTAGCCTTATCATAACCTTCCAATTGCTATTAGAAACAGTGAAATCTTGTGGATTTCAGCTGCGACTTGACTTAACAAAATTGTGACTTCAACTTTCTGACTTGTGCAAATTTCGGCGACGGTCTGACTTGGCTGTAATTCAACTAACTGCGGCGGCTATTAGCGGCGGCTTACAGGTCTAAAACCAAACCTGCATGCACCATTGAACCAGCTCAGGCCTACTCATTGTTGGTACCAAATGTTTTAAACACGAAGGATCAGACTTCTGCCAGTTCTGGTTAATGTTTAACTCTTTGAATTGAAAGTCATTGCAATTTGAATGAAACCTGAGCGTGTCCTATCACATTAAATATTGGGAGGCTTTTTGGTGCTTTAAACATGCTGAAAGTCTGAAATGAACATCTATGTTAATTGTTAATTATGCAATGACCAGTCCTTGTTGTGAATCATTGTCATGAATGAGGCTGCTGCCTTTGAATGATCATTCTATTTCATCATTTATTGCTCAGTAAGTACTGTTATTACAGTATGTGATGTTGTAAACTTATAAACATGTGTTACCTGCCATACCAGTGGCATTTGCGTTTACTGATACTCAGAGACATGTCACTAACATCCATTATTCATGATATCCATTGTTGATTTGCACTTGACCAGCCCGTTAAGAGATTTGAACACTGATAAGTTAAGTGGACATACTAAATTTCTAAGAGTTATCAATATGGGATGGGTGGACACAATGGTTTTGAGCATTTACTCTGGAACATAGATGGGTGTAGGTTTGGTCTTACTGGGAATTCCATTGGAAGTAAAGCTTTTTCTTAGGGTTAAAAAATTTTACTTGCAAAAAGACCAAAAGCAAATTGATGCCAAGTATTGCTTACATATTTTGAACTCTTTTTTTTTTAATCATTAATGTTGTCCCATGCTATGACAGCAACATTGATTAAATGATTTTAATTTATCTACATGGTAACGTAATTCTTTTAATATTCGATATACTACAATTAATTTGTATTGATTTTTTCATTGATTTATGAACAGACAGTATTGCAAATCATTGAAACTCGCATCGACCCAATTGTCTGATTCTAAAGGCAAATTGTAATAAATTATATATATAACTGTTGTACACAGAAGCAACATAAATGCTGATTTAGTTATATATTTTTCTGCCATATGTTGCATTGTTGCCCTGATTGATGATATGTGAGGCAATGCATCATATAGCAATGACCACATACATGTAGGTATGGAAACACCAAGCAATACAAAGCTGCTTAAATAAAAGGCCTAAGGTCATCTAAGTTGATGTTTAGATGTGTATAGTAGGTTACAAATTACCATTTCTTTCAAGGACTTCAAATGGCCTTGTTTTCTATAACCATGCTGTGGTTGAATATCACAGCAAACACAACAGAAAGGGATGGGTCATAGAATGACCTTGAAGTTGAAAGCTTAAATACTTGCTGATATATGTATATCTTCTTTTCTTTTCATGTGAAGCACATGTGCTCAACATGTAACCTACTTGAAAATTGTAATTTTTGTCTTCAACCCCCACTAATTTTTGTGTCCTTCTGGATTTTTTCCCCCACATTTATAAATTGATGGTGAAAACATATCCCCTGTAAGTCATTGGTAAACTGTCCTTTCTGAGGTTTAGCTTTGAACGTTATGATTGTATGTCATGATATGATATACAGTACTTTATAATACATATATGTACATGTGTACATGTGTCTTGATTCAGAAAGAGTTCACGTTGTGCATGATAGAAATCAAATTACACATGTGTGGTGGTGACATTTTATGGCTGATATGTACATGTAGTTCGAAATGTTTGTGCATGATATTATTGGAATATTATGTACAGATCTCTACTTTTTTGCACACACAGAACTGCTAAACAATAACCTTTGCCCCTGTTGGCAATTAGGTGGAGTTGTTAGATTTCAGTTGGCAAGTATTAGCATAGCATAGAATTTGAACTGGCACATGTTTGAGTAATTTGGGTTTTTGCATAATTCTCCATGTAATGTTGACTTACTTCTTACTACCCAAGACTCCCAGACTATAAACATGATAAATAAACATTGGTTTTGAAATAAGTTTGTCTGAGGATTTTCCCTTGTATGGTTTTAGCAATTTGTAATCTTGGCAATTCACTAAGCCCTGGATTTGAATTTGTCTGATAACTTAATCTTAATCGATGACCATTTTCAGACTTATTTTACAATACATGCGTGAGGATTAGCGTTTAAGCAGTGATAAGATAAGTGTATAATAAGCTTAACAAGTCATGCTTCCCTCTCTTTTAAAGTGAAGTGAATATGTGTCGCAGGAGTGTCACTTTTACAACCTCTGATAAATGTTGTAAATTGTATTGATAAGTCCACATTATCTTTTGGCTCGTACACATATTAGCTGATTAGCACTAGCAGATTAGACTATATACTTTAACAATACTTAACTATCTTTTGCTGTTTTTGTTTGCCAGGAAATGATCTTCATATTGAAAGTGCAACTAAATGAGACTGACAAAATGAGATTCCACTCATGTAACCAAATTTGATAACATAATATTGATATACTTTTGGGACACCATTGCATCAAGTTGGCGTTATCATCTTTGTACCTTTTTTCCCGGCATAATGACTCACCATTCAGGGAGTTTACCATGTTCTGAGGACTCTGATGTCCTCAGTCCCCGAGGACTCTCATCCCAGCACTGTCTTCTCTACCGAATGACCCTTTCAAGGGTCCTGAGGACTCTTTTGATGCTCAGTATCATCTTGGATATGCCATTGAAAGATAATTGTTGCTCTTATCAATGCCGAAATGCATGCACGGAGATGTATCAGTGTCTGAACGATCTCTTTAAAAAAATTCGGGCCTTTCCATTACATAACCAGGAAAAGAGCTCGTTGGTTTAAGATAAAACAAGAGTACTGTCATAAGAGAGTGATGACTTAGTGAAATAGGATATTATCTGTCAAGCTACTGGCATGCTGTTGTGTGGTGAGGATCATAGGGAATCCCTTTCTGTCACTTGGCTGATCAACTTCACAAACTCAATCATCTTGTCAGGGCTAATGCTGAGTACAGTGATACACCGTATCGAAATGAACCATTTTTTTACGTCGATATGTGTACCGGTATATCGTACAACATTATACCGGTTAATTTTCCAGGCTAAAAGTCGGTATTTATTGCCGAAAATTGCTTAAAACCCATGTGGAATCAGCTAAACTTTGCGCCGAAAACATCGCTTGTTGTTTGCCGCAAAACGGCGCAATGTTGTAAACATGCCGTTTTGCGACGTCGTGTCATAAAATACGGGATGACGGCTCGAAATTCACCAAAAAAAGGTGCGAAAAATCTTGGAATTCCAAAATCACTGCCGGTAAATCTATATCAAGATAATATCGTGTATCGTAAAGGTTGTATCACGATACGTATCGTATCGATATTCTGTTCACGATACTCAGCACTAGGACTCAGGGCCATTACTTGCTGGAATTGCTGTGGTCCTCATGAGATGGTAAACTCCCAGACTGCTCACTGTGTCACACTCATAGAAGTGGATGTTGATAAAAATGTTCAGCTGTAGTGTTGTGCTACATTGTGTCATGTCTGGCAGGCATGATTCATAGCTGATAAAAATTATAATTTTGCTGGCCTATTATGCATAAAATTATTGCTGTACATTTTTTCAGAACTTCTGAAGTCTTTGACCTTAAAAATCTATTCTTGTTTGTGCAAGAGGAAACATTTGGGAGCAATTACAGTGAAACATAAGAGTCTGATTTACATTAATACTGTATGAAAGTAGAAGTTTGATACCGTTTAGTTTGTTAAAATATTGAATAGAAAGTTTTCGGACGCTCCATAATGGTCACCTGGGACAAAGGGGCATGTTTAAAAATAGTTATGAACTTCAAACTAAATCAATTAGGGAAAAAATTGAATAGAATGTTATTGCCTACAGCCTTGTCATGAACTGCCTGTACATATATTGTAATTTTCATGAAATTTTCACATAACTCTACTTGTTAATGTGTTAATGCAGTAACACCTGCGTTTGGCCAACATGATGTGTGTTTGCTTAATATGTTGCTGTATGTAATAAAGGTATCACCTGATTGATATTGTAAGTGAAAAATATTTGGTTGGGGGATGCTCATTTATTAATTAGGGGGGGGGGCCTTGGGGTTTTTCTCGGCTGGAAATTATTTATTTCAAGGCGACAGTAATTATTTATTTCTGAGTCGTGACGTCCTCATCAAAAATTCCCTTCTTAATCAAACAACATCCTATTAAAAGATAACCCCACCAGAAATTATTTATTTCAAGACTGCCTTAAACATGCTAAAATTATTTATTAATTTCACCAAACTGAGCAAGAAATTGAGCAAAAAAAACTCCCCCAAGGGCCAAGCCCCCCCCCCCTTGAGATTAAATGGTGGCCCCCTTACTTTAGTCTGAATTAGTTCATCATAATACAATGTCAACTGTTATTGATTGTTAGTTAGAACAGTTCCTGTCACTCAATCATGTTGATGGCCCTGTTGGTATAGTGTTTGTTTCATGCAATTTTGGTCTGCCGACTTCAGCTGCTCTTCAGCATGTTCAGGTCCCGAATTAAACTTGCAGCTTGGGCAGTCAATCTTTAATCTTTATGATTATGAGCAACATATTTCCAACTTTCCAACTGGAGGTTGTTTAAATGACATTTAATCATGAGTTGATAATTTGAGATCCACAATACCATGTCTATGTTGAAGCAAATGAAAGACCACACACTTGGGAACTGGGCACTGCTTGTGGACTCAAAGGGTTACAAGTCTTCCCAACGCGTCACAATTTATTCTACCTCTGTTCAAGTAAACTGTAACAACCAAGTAGATGAGGCTACCATACTATGTAGCAAGTGAAGAAAAAGATCCTAGAATCACATACATGCAGCTTAAAATTGCTGTAAGTAGCCTGTAAACATTTTTAGAGGATTGTTAATATCTTTGTTACTCTCTCAAACTTTGATTAGATCTTGTTTTTCCAGGAAGCTGTTTTTCAAAAAATGACATCATGGAGACATGTATCTGAATCATATTAAACCAGATTGTGTAAATTGTCCGATGATTTGTCGTCCATCTGTTGAAACAGGTGCTTAAAGTGAAGTTAAATATGTTAAAAGGCTGAACCAACGTTTCAGCATTTGTCAGGAGTTGAACCTGTGCAGTGTGTAGAGCAACAGGTGACAAATTGTGATCAATTTTGCACAGAAACTGCACAATAAAAAGTTGCATTTATTGTGTCCACATGAAATTGAATAATCATACTTTCAGTGATTTTGAAAGGCTGTGTATCATTTCAATTTGGTAGCTCCATTAGGACTGCTCAACGGCTTGGTGGTTCTCCCTCAAACTTACACAGACCCCGGCCTTCTCTGTAAGGTTCCGAGTTCAAACTGTGTCTCTGCTGTAACGACTTAGGGAAGAGGTGTAAGCTCAGTTGGTAGCACTTTGGCCTTCCAAACACTGGGTCCCAGGATTGGTTCTAGATCAGAACTGAGTAGCATCTTCAATCACCCTTTTCCTCGCTGCTTTGTCCTCCTCCTGTTCTAATTGGTCTGCAGGCTCGTGGTATAAAGTGCATACATTCACCCATCCTTTATATCTGTAATCATAGGCCTGTCATTGATTAATGAACCTTATTGTCATACCATATATATTGAGAACTATTTCCATAGTACATTCTAAGTGGATGTGCATTCCATCAAAACACTGTCTGAGATTTTGCTAATTTATGATATTGTATTTAAATTATCTAAATTATCTAATCCTCAAAACTGCCCAAAATAACTAGTTTGCAACTAGCTGCTTGACAGTGCTTGTCAGGATTTCTGTAAAGAATTTAAAATATTACATGAAACCATGTTTAACCTCTTCTTTTAAAAAGCTGAAGATAGCTTGATGTTGTGTTGAGTAAAAATTCTATGACCTCAGAGTCGTAACAGTCTGTTGGCTGTGTAAGATGTTGGACTGTTGGTTGATGTGAGGGTAAGATCTTCTACTATAGAAAATGGATGAGTAAAAAAAGGGCCATGCAAATGAAAATGTAAACTTCATGGGTCAACAATATTTGACAAAATGCTGATCTGTGAATGTCATCCACGGTTGGAAGTTTTGGAGGGAGTTATTCAAATGTCCACTTACGTTTGACTTACTTTTTCATTGCATCACATTTTTGATATCTTTGAAATAAAAATTGTGTTTTTTTTTGTTTTGTTTTTTCAGAACAAGAAAATTCTATGGTTGCTCTCATTCCATTGTCAGACAAGAGATTGAAGCCAAGAAGAACGTAAGGGCTTTGAATTTTATTTTTTAATTCATGATATTTCATCTATTGATGATGTTCCATCTATTCAACTCATTTGAATTTATTTTGCGCCCGTGGGTTGGTAAGCCTCAATTTTATCAACCAATATTGCTGAACTCTAGAGGTATTTCTAGCACTTTACAGTAAGATTGGTGTCAAATAGTTATCACAGATTTAAAGGAAAGATGTTATCTTGTGCTGTATTAAAGCAAAAATAATGATCTCTTTTAAACAATTCCTTGAATATGTCAAGTCATTAATGATACCACATGGTCAACAACTCAATTAATAGTGGTAAAAATGAGATCTGTTTCAGACTTTAGGGTGCATGACATATTTTGCTGATCACTATTGTGCAACATTACTAGCCTATTAACTCCGTATAAACTTTTTAATATGAGTATAAATTTAGTACTTGTATATTGATAGCTATTGTCTTTTTGCAGGACCCTATGGGTGGGCATAGCCATCCTCATTTGTCTCTCTATTGGTGCTATGTTGATGTTCTTCCTTATGCCACGATCTGTCAGTCTCGCCAGCACCCGTGAAAAGTTAAATCCCATTGACACCGTCGTTAATACCAAGGATCAGTATGTCTTCTTGACTATTCGGGTGAGTTGAATTCTTCTTCTTAACAATTGCTAAGTTGTCACTGACCGTCCCTCCATCACAGCAGACTGACGCCATGTCAACTCATCATTGTGGCTGCCCTTCTCCACAGTGATGAGCTTCCGTTTGGCAGTACGGATAACAAAAATTATAGCGGGGGGGGGGGAGATGGACAAAGAGGTTGCATCTGGAAATGTGATGTAGTATGGTCCTCTGTTAATTGGGCCCGCTAAGCTCTAAATGTATTGCATAGCATCATGTCACAAGGTAACACAGGGCAAAGTTATTAGTTGGTGTCTCAATTTGAAGTTTTCTATGATTTGGCTATGCTTTCATTCTCCAGAGATATTTAACCTTTTCAGTTAGGCTGTTACAAATAAGTTGGAAGTGCCATGAGAATGTATAATATGAAATTAGATAGATATCAAGTCAGATTATGATGGTAATCTTATAGAAATCGAGAATCTAACTATTAGATTAAAGTGAATGTTTTTGTGCCAATGATAAATTGTGTCAATGTCATGTTTAGGATGTTAGGATTATCTATCACTGGTATATTCAATTGAAGTCACGATGGATACTTCTTTGTACTGAATCAAATTATTAATCATAGTCCTTGGACATATGGGACATTATTGGACTACATATGGCATTTTAAAATCAGTTCATTGTCATGCGTTTAGACCTCTGAATTTCAATATATTTAACATGACTATAAAATGGCTCTGGAGATGAAAAAAAGGAACTTGTTAGAAAGTTGCATTCGCATGAAATGTCGTTATTTTAGACGCCACAAAACTGAAGTAGATTAGTTGCATAACCAGCATGTAAAAACTGTACATGATGGCAACAATGAACATTTATATATCAGTGAGTTGTTTCAAAATGTCAATAAACTTGATAAAAATGGGAAATGACCTAGTCAATACCTGCTTTGGGAGTTTTAGTGTGTATTTATTTCTGGCATTATTTTGAAATATATGTAGTTGTAAAGAATTATACCGGTGATGGTGTAGAATTTTGCATGGCAAATAATTATAATCGTTCATCGCAAAGGGAAAAAGTATTATTATTTTTCATTTAAAGTTTCCCATAAAAGTTCTGGCAAAAAGTCCTGTGTACACACTTATAATGAGAAGGGATATGTTATATGTGCATAGAATTGTGTAGAAAGCTCTATTTTGTAATGGATTACCATTGTATAATCATACAAAAAAGAGGGATTTTGCCAAATTTGTATAGTTAAATTTATGTGATGCTCCATTTGTTTCATTGCATATGCATTTCAACATGACATTATTTTTTTTCTTTCTTAATTTTCCAGAATTCCTACAACATCACAAACAACAATTACTTTGCGGTGACCGTGTCGGACCTAAGTGTCACAGTTTTGTTTGATACGAAAGTCATGGGAGAGGCGGAAAACAAAACTAAAGTCACTGTGCCCATGAGGACCTACAGAACTCATTATATTGAACTGAATGTGACATTTTCTGGAGATGAAGGATACATTGCGTGAGTTATTTGAGTGAATGGTTGTGTTGTTAATAGCTTTGGAAACAAGGAAAATAGGATTTTTAATGTTCTGCTACAATTTATGAACCTATCATACTTTTCTTTGTAATTATGGAAAAATGAAGTCTGTGAGTATTAAATATCTAATAAATGAATCTAGATGTAGCTTCAGGAAAGCTTGTATATATAAATATTGATATTTTTCAGTGGTATTGATAATAACATATTGTTTAACCTGTAAGCTTCACTTGAAATCAATTTGATATTGTTTTAATATTGCCAATATTGATGATTGAGCTTTGAATTTCTTGATTTGGTGGCCATTTTAAAAGGTTAAATGCATTGACAAGAATAAACATGATAGTTGCGAGGATGTTCAATTTCTCTTATTACAATGTGTATTTTATAAATTATAAATTATTACAATAACACATAAAAATGGGTTAAATTTATGAAGTGATTAATTGACTAATGACAATCAATTCAGTGATGTGTTTATAATTATAGGTCTATCAGTATCAATTATTATTTTGCTTCCTTTCAGCTTTTACTGCAGTGACACATCAAAATTTGGCCACACTCTATTGATGCCGTTCGAGTGAGTATCAAGCCCATTCACCTGTATTTCTGTGTCCATTTCAACATAGTATTTTCAGCTGTTACATGTTCATGATAAGCTGTATCAGTGTATATGGTGTCCATTGATAAATCCTAATTTGATAAACCTGATATATATGTCGCTTGTATTTGCAGGAGTCAGGTGAAAACGCACTATTTGGGACACACAGAAGAAGTCACTCTAACGACATACCAACATGTCAAATGTTCCAAGGGGCAGGAGGACAGATGAAATGTCCTTTCTCAATTTTGGAATAATAATGGACTGTTCATTATGTAATTATTGACATAATTATCCATATTTGGTCTTTCGAGTAAAGTTTGTACATATTATGTCAGACGACCATTTCAATGCAATCAGATGCGAGCGTACATTGCGAGTATTATACACATTACTGCAGAAAGTATTCATTTAACTCAAGGTAATTTAGTAGCTTGAAATATAGCCATAATCTGTCTGAGTTCTGTAATGTTTTATGTGAGTTAAAGCTATTAATATGTCTCTTTAGTTTCTGAAGGTATATGCATAAATTAATGTTAAAGATAGAAGGGAGGTTTTTGGAGCCTTCTACAAGGTTATTCCCACTGATGGAGACCAGAATGATAGTTAAAACAAACCTATGTAGATTTTGTGGTTTTGGTGATCCCACCTGTTAGGAAATGTTATGATTGAAACAAATTAGTTTTACGGGATTCAATATTAGGATTAGGCCCTACGTCAATAATACTTTTGTCATACGCACGATCTAATTAAATTTTTATGTTTCCATAAACATTTAACTCTTGACAAAAACATGACGTCTCCGCTTTAATCTGGTGATACCTATTGTGTATATAGATTTGTGTAATTTGTTTGTGTCTACTTTTGTATAATATGATTATGTGTGTTCATAGTTGGCTTGCATAAAAACACTGCTGTTGCGTTTTAATGCAATGTTATTTATGTGACTACTAACCTAGATATAAACATGAATGCTTGTGGATCTGTATATATGGCTCAGTTTTCATGTGACTGAATTTCAGCATAAAAATCTGTGATAATTAAAACACCATGCAATTTATATAAAGATGATGACAATCAGTTTAGAACTATCAGTGAATTTAGCCTCATTATTGTCTTCAAATGTATATATAAGTTTATTAAGCTCTTAGGAGTATGGTGTATACAATGTTTTTCATAAAATCTTAACCCTTGAAATTCTGTCTTGGGATATTTGTAATATCAATAATAAGGAGGAATGTGTGCCTTTTTCGATGGCACGTCTCTGGTTAAATGTGTCTTTCTTTCCTGTAATTTCTTCTCTGGTCATTGTTTCACAATAAGAAGTCATGATATGTTTCTATTGCACACCAAAAATATAAGTATTGCTTTTCCCAACTTTGCAGTTGATGTAATTCCGTTTGAATGTTTCGTATTGCAAGTATTGAATAACTCCTTAATCATAACACATATATAGGTTTTGGATATCAGTTAATTAGGATATTATCTGTGATGTATATTTTATGAATGATTAGTTTTATGATCAGTGTTTGGAATAGCTACTGGATGTCTTCATTAGAAAAGGCCAAAATGTTCCTGGATGAGCATATTATAGTGTCAAAGGCTTACGTTCTCAATCGAGTTAGTTTCAAGAGTGGATATTGCCAAGTTGCCAACACTGATTACCAATGTTTTTAATGTAAAGCACAGGAAATGTTCAAATAAAAATGGTGTTGTTTGTAAGGCTTGTTTTTGCATTTCTTCATCTTTCTCACTAAAGTTTATCTATAAATGACACGCCACAGTGCATATTGTTGGATAATATAATATGTACTAAGTCATCATTTGATA
Source organism: Platynereis dumerilii (assembly GCA_026936325.1). NCBI lineage: Eukaryota > Metazoa > Annelida > Polychaeta > Phyllodocida > Nereididae > Platynereis > Platynereis dumerilii. The sequence goes on from JAPTHN010000001.1 coordinate 58,888,147, forward strand.
TTTCATTTGGTTGGAATATCAAAATTTGTATGTGCTATACTATTCATATAACATGATTTAAGAAATGGCTTGAAAAAAGAAAACCTGTCTTTCAACAGTGACTGTTTGATTTTGGTGTCCATGGCAATCACTAGGTTGTCTCTCTATTGCAGAAGGGAATTAGCCAATCTAGTTCCGGTCTGTATATCAACAGACAAGCAGGGATGCATCAACCAATCTCTAAATTGCCAATCTCCAAATATCTCAAATAGTCAAAAAGACTTGATTTAGATATTGGCAAAGAAAAGACCATGCCCATCTCTGCAATTATCGCTCATAGAAGTCTTTTCGGGCCACTTAGAACATTCACAAATAGTGAATTAATTTGTGTCCAATCCTGTAATTATCGCCCATCATGTATTTTCTGAAATGCGGGACGCGGTTGCGGGATCGCGGATTTCCGATTTTTTTTTTTTAATTAGGCCTTTGGAGTGCTTATTGTTATTGTTTTTAAAGAAAACGTATATAAATATATATATTTATGTATAGTTTATTATTTGGTTACAAGGCCTGCATGTTAGGCCTATGTGTGGCATAATGCGCCTCTAACTAGTGTATGTACAATCGGCCTAGAACTGTGGATTGCCGACATGACCAGGGAGAGCAGAAAAAACACACAATTGTCTGATCCCACTATTTGTGAATGTTCTAAGTGGCCCGAAAAGACATCTATGAGCGATAATTGCAGAGATGGGCATGGTCTTTTCTTTGCCAATATCTAAATCAAGTCTTTTTGACTCTTTGAGATATTTGGAGATTGGCAATTTAGAGATTGGTTGATGCAATGGGCATGATTTAACTATTTGTTAATGTTCTTAGGGGCCCGAAAAGATATTTAGAGATGGGCAAATTTTGCCAATAGGAACAATAGTGTGCCAATAGTTAGAATAACTTATTGCTCCTTTGGGCAAAGTATGCCAATAGTTACAATAGTTTGCCAATAGTTAGAATAGCAAATTGCTCCTTTGGGCAAAGTTGTACAATTTTGCCAAAAGGAGAAATAGTTTGCCAATAGTTGAAATAATTTGCCAATAGGAGGCTGAGGGAGGCTGCAATTATTAGGGCAAAGCTCCTGACATGAAAATTTAAAACAGCTTTTTTTTTTTTTTTTTTGAATATATTTTACAAGGGTAAAAGCCGGATCAGCGGAGCTGTTTTGAAACCGGGCCCTTCGGTAGATAAGAACAAATATCAAGAGAAAAATAAAAACATGTAAAAACTAATCAGTAACAAGAGAAAAACAAACATAAAACCATAAGTAAAATTACAACAACATCTGTAGATACATCTCCTAACAATAAACGTTCATCTTCTATTTTTTATATAACTCTTCAACAGTCTTTTAAAGTTAACAATGTCAGAGCACCCTTTCAAATTAGCAGGTAATTTGTTCCATTCTTTAGCACCATTACTAAATAGCATATTTCGATGAAATTCGTTATCAGGTATACCTACATACAAATTCATATCATGCCTTCTTGTATTTCTAGATGATACCTCAAAATCAAAGACAACATTATTTGTAAGATAATTTGGCGCCAAGCCATAAATGCATTTGAAAATTAACAGTATCTGAAAATAGATGAAGCGCTGACGTACATTCATCCAGCCAATACGTTTAACAAGATCTAAACCTCTAATATTAACGTAATCAAAATTATGTTCAATAATTCTAGCACAATGATTTTGTAATCTTTGTACCTTATTCAAATTGTGCTGACTAGTGCTTCCCCATACTGATATGGCATAGTCGATACAAGGCTGAATTGTTGCATTATATATCTTTAAAAGTATACTTTTATGAAGTATTTTGCTCAGACGAGCTAATTTAGAGGCCTTAAAAGCGAGTTTTCTACACAGTTTTGAAATATGACTGTTCCATGTCAGAGCTTCATCAATTTCTACGCCCAAATATTTCAGAATATTAACTTGTTCTATGGGACAATCATTGACTGTGATATCTAGTGACATATTAGACAAATTTCGTTTTGACTTTACTACCATAGCACATGACTTATCTGTGTTGATAACTATATTATTTCTGCGATACCATTCAGATACATTGACAACACAGCCTTGTAACATATCATTTAGATCAGACATTGAATCAGAATTGCAATAAATGAGCGTGTCATCAGCATATAAATTTGCAGATGCAATACCAACATGTTGGCTAATGTCGTTAACAAAAATTACAAACAAAAGTGGTCCTAATATAGAACCTTGAGGCACCCCTATGGAAATGTTTCGGACATCAGAAACTTTACCATTAAACTTAACAACCTGATATCTCTGTGATAAATATGACCTTAACCATTCCAGTTCTTTATCTTTAATACCATAAAATTTAATCTTGGTGAGGAGGAGATTTTGATCAATAGAATCGAAACATTTCTTAATATCAAATGAACATACACCTGTATAAGTCTTGCTGCAAATATTATCAATGAAATCATCAATAACTCGATGTAAAGCTGTTTGGGTGTTATGGCCTTTCAAATAGGCAGATTGGTCACTTGTGATTAAATGATTTTTAATAAAATAGTCAAGCATTTGAGAGTGGGCCTGCGATTCTAGAATTTTGGCAATGTGACCGATAACTGAAATTGGCCTGTAATTATTCATATCTGAAATATCACCCTTGTCTTTGTACACAGGGGTAACTCGTGCAAATTTCCAGTCCTTCAAAACATTTGATGTCATCAATGATATATTAAATAAACGACAAAGTAGAGGAGCAATAATAGAACGACTGTAATACAGCAGCCTAGAGTCAAAGTTTAAAACATCATTACAAGTATCAGATCCTAGTAGTTTCAACTTGTCAACAACACATTTTTCATTGATAGGAGTGAAGGAAAAAGTTGAAAGGCATGCCGGTTGTTTCCATGGAATAGTTTCTGGCTTACCCTCAGTGTCAGCAGTGATTTTTTCACCAATGGAGCTAAAGTAGTCATTGAAGAGTGTTGGACTCAAATTTCCTGGAGGGCTAACATTATTTTTAGATTTTGTGACTTCATTTATGATTTTCCATGTTTGTTTAGAGTTGCCTGCAGATAAGCTAAGTTTTTCTTGAAAATACAAGCTTCTGCCCTTTCTAATATCATTTGTGATTTCATTTCTTAGCTTTTTATATTCGGCATGGAGTAGTATTGGAGTACATGATCATTGTTTTTCACAGATTTCCTTTTAAGAAAATCCCTTCTATAAATCTTGTTGATAATTTCATTATTAATCCATGGGTTTTTTCTATCTTTAAGCCGCATTGTCTTAAATGGGGCATGTTTATTACTGATATCAAGAAAGGCAGTTTTAAAGAGATTCCATCTTTCTTCTAATTCAGTATTGCCAAAGTCAGTACATGTGACATCTGGGCAAAGACTCAATTCATTTAGAAAACTCTGTTCAGAAAAATTGCTGTAATCCCTGAAAGTTATTTGTTTGTGATTGGCAGCTTCAACGTTTTCCTTCAAACAGTAATCAGTCAAAACACAATAATGATCGCTCATAGAAACTTTGATTACATTGGTATTTAGATGTTAGGAAATATATATCAAGACAAGTTCTGCGACAGATATACATGGCCCTAATTCAGTCAAAGATGTATTATGGTATACTTGTTTGGGGACATGCAGCTTCGAAACTATATAGATTGCAAAAGCAAGCCGTCAGAGTGATCAGTAATTCTAAATACAACGCACACACTGATCCACTTTTCAAAGAACTAAAAATAATGAAAATTGAAGACATCTACCAATTGCAATTATACAAATTATATTATAAAGTAGTGAACCATAGATCCCCTGATTATTTCAATAACATCCCAATCATAAAAGTCAGCAATATTCATAATTACAACACAAGGAATACTTCAAAATTTTTCATCCCTAATGTGAGACTTGCACGGACAAAAAACTGTACAAGTATAAAGGTCTCCGAATTACTCAATAATACTGAAACAACCTTATACTCCAAAATATTTACACACAGTCTAGAAGGATTTACCTACTACTACAAGTTGATAACCTTTGAAAAATATCAAACAAATTGTCAAATTCAAAATTGCTTCATTTGTGAATAGTTATGCCATTGTACCACATCACATTGTTGTATAACCATCCAATCTCGCGGCCCTCAGGCCAATTTGGGTGTTTCTTAATAAAATCAAATCAAATCGAATCAAAGTTAGTTGTTAATATAACATCCAATAATGACTTGGTTGTAACAGTTTCTCTTGTTGGAGACAATACAATTTGTTTCATGTCAAAGAGTTTCTCCATACAGAAAATAGGATTATTGCTGGTATATCGATCATTATAGCAATCAAAATTCAGATCACCCATGACAATAACAGAGTCAGACATGTCAATTGCTCTTTGCATTGCATTCAAAATATTATCAAGGTATTCACGATTTGCGCTTGGTGGTCTATACACAGTGCCCATAATTAGTTTTGTACTTTTGATTTTAACAGATATCCACACACTTTCTATACAACTACCAATATCATGTAAGACTTTGTATTGGATGTTATCTTTTATATACAAGCCAACTCCCCCTCCAAACCTGTTCCTGTCCTTTCTAACCACCGAGTAGTTACAGACCTTAATTTCAGCACTGTCTATAGACTCATCAAACCATGTCTCATTGACACCAATAACATCAAAATTGTAGTTCTTTACAAGTAATGAAAATTCGTCTATCTTGTTGTAGAGACTTCTGGTATTCAAATTACCTAGTCTCAAATGACTAGCCACCTTTGTTCCATTACAATTACGATTAGAATTAGGATTAACATGTTGACTATCAATTTTACCTCTTATATCTTGTACAGATTCAAATTCACTCACATTGTCAATAACATTGGTTGAATCCCTGATCACATCACAGTCATTATCAAAATCATCACACAAATAACCAACATTATCACCACAATTTACAACCATCTCAATTCGATCAGTATTTGTAATATCACAAGCATCATAGTAATGACTTTTCAACGTAGCTGGGGTATCAATACTTTTTTTGCTAATAATGCATATGTCAGTTTGATCTTTACATGAATTATTTTTAGCTTTACTAACACTGTCATCAACGGTTTTACATTCAAGCATGCATATATAATCATTTTTTACAGTATTACTAACATTCACTGGTGCAGTATCTGTCATATTGTAAGAAATGTCATCTACATTATTAGAACCATTGTAAGAAATGTTATCTACATTATTAGAACCATCATTTTGTAACATGTTATCTGAGCAGTTAAAACAGTCAATAAAATGTTCATTTGAGCCAAAATTAAAAGTGAAATGATCACAGTCATGGTATGTTTTGTATACGGCTCGATCCTCATGGCCTAGTTCCTAAGCATAGCAAAATTTTGCTTTGTGCCCCCAAGTGAGGCAAGAATTACATTGCAATTTTGATCCGTGTCTGCAATTGTCCGAAATATGGTTCTGCTCGCCACAAAACCAGCAGTATTTTTCTTTTTGGGATGACCTCGCGTTGTGTACATATGGATCCAATTTTTCTTCCTTCTTGCGATTAATTGAGTCTCTTATGTTCATCAGTATTTCCCCCATCAGATTTCTTCCGACCCAGATGCCTTCCCAAGATCGAACTGTTGCCAAGGCCAAATTTCAAGGTTCCGAGATATCAGGTGTCTGCGAGCTGTGCGGCTGTGAGGATGAAGATGTCCCTCACATGCTCCTGAAGTGTCATAAGAATATTCACCACCCCGGCGAAACTACAAGATTTTACAAAGAGGAAGGAAAGAAAGAACCACAGACAGCAAGTGAAATATGCTCTGCGTTGCTGAATGGAGACAAGTACAGGACAGACGAAGGAGATACAGTTCGATTGGAGGATCCGGACAATATTTGTAGGGCAAACCAGGGTTGTAGCTTTTTCTGCAATAGGGTAGCTAAAAATAGAGACTTTATACTCAATGAGGTTCGCCTTTGTACAGGCGGGAACTAAAACAGAAGAAGAAGAAGAAGAATAGGAGAAATAGCCATGCCCGATTGTAAAATTGGGCACGATTTAGAGATTGTCTGCAGCAAGGGAGTACTTCTTTCTGGACGCTGATTGGTCGAGAAAACAAAGTGATGTCACCGATTGAGAAATGTTTTGTGACATACATCAGTAGGTGCCTGAGGTCATAAATGACCATGGAGCCCAAATTGGAATTAGCTGGAGTTGAAAGAAGTTCTACCCGGACCAAGAATGAAAAAAAGTTATTTATATACTTTGTGAATTACATCAAAGTGAAAGATATTTGGTGAGGGTTCATGATTGTCAATCATAGGTGTAGTTGTCACAATTGTTTTTCACATTTCCTATAATGGACAAAGGTCAACTTGTCAAGTGGCAGTTTTCTCACCTTTCAAGGGTTTAATATGCTGCTTAATATTTCAGTATTACATCATTTACAGCTTAATGGTCTCACAAACAATATTGTCCATTGTGCTTGGTACAGTCTCACACAAATGTGCAGCTCTTTAAATCATGTATTTATCTAATTTAGAAAAATCACAATATCTTAATATTACATCATCTAAAGCATATTTTTCTCACACAATATTGTCCATTGTGCTAGGCATGGTATAACACATATGTACAGATCTTTATATCATGTCTGTAGCTCATTTAGAACCAATTATGTGAGAAAAAAACATTTCGGGAACAAAATCAGTGCAAAACAGTTGCAAAAATCCTGTTATTCCAATATTACATCATGTAAAGTGAGTATTTCTGCATTTTTGTGCTTTCTAATAAGTTTGGTATGGTTATATAAACTTAATTTCAACTGTTTAAATCATGTCTCTATCTCATCTATAACCCATTTTTGAAGCATCGCAAAACATCGAAAAGGTGATTTCAAAATGCCCACTAACTATATTTGACAAGTTTTTGGAGGGGCTCTTTTTTCAATTTCAGATTTTGACTTTTTTCTTTTTCACTCCACTCTATTCTCCATGTCCTTGATCTTTTCTTCAATGTTGATCGCATGACTGACTTGTTTTTTGAAGTCTGTTGCGGTTGTTGCTGGACAAATCAGGTTCATCTTTACTCCACACAGCGAGCTTGAGCAAACTTTGGGGTTTAAAAAATTGACCAAGAAAACGGTTAGCGCAGTGATGTAGAGGAAGGTTAGACGAACATTTTGATGTATCAAACTAAAAAATCTGTTGGGAATTTTTTGAGATATTTGAGTTTTAAATTTTTTATTTATCACACCCTATTCTTAGCATGGAATCTTAATCAAAAAGTGCTTAGAATCGCCAATTTTTCCTGCTAGGTACTATCTAAGACAAAAGTCATTATTCAGAATTAAAAATATGCAGTCACTGTAACAGCAGAAAGTAAATACCACTTGATCAAGACTGACAGAGTGTGACAAAACTATAACAGTAAACACTTCTTGGAAAATGTTTCAAATATGTTATTTTTTTGCCAGCTAGTCCTATGTTTCATCATACTGTTGAATAATTTTTGTAGAATCTCCCTCACTTTTGAACTATATGGTATATTATTGAGATTTTTAGGTTTTTTATGAGCAATTTCACCACTGTGAAACAAGTACTAGGCAACCATGTTAACTTCATTGTTAAGTGTAGCCAATGTCGATTGAATCATCAGAAAACGCGTGTAAAGAGTGTTTGTAAGCATTTAGTTGAGTATGGAGTGGAATCCTTTGAAATTACATGTTAAAAATGCAGTAGGCCTAGTTGCACATTTTTGCATTAACTACATTTTCACCTGATTTTCTGTATTTATGATATTTTTGTTGTTCTGTACCATTAAAGATTGATTGATTTTCGATGCCAGATAACCTACAACGATATTAAATGTCTTAACATCCATTTTAAGTACCCGAAATACATTTGGCATGAAAATTACTGTTCATTAACAGTTTTTAATGTTATTTTTGTATATTGTCAAATTGCAAAGACTTTTCATTTTATGTTAGGGGATTCAACTTCATGGTGAAGTAGATATTTACCAACATTCCATCCATGTGTTGTCCAAAAATTGAATTAACTTTGTATATCCTTTTACCAAGTCATGAAATGTTTGTTTCACAGTGGCAAAATTTGTGATAAAATGCGCAAAAAACTCAACAAAGCTTGATGAAATGATACAATGACACAGAATCTGCTAAAATTACTTTCCAGAATTATGAAACTAACACAACCTGGCATTTCATGCACTTTCTCGGACCTCAAGCCCAAAATATTTACTGTAAAAGTCACACCCTGTCAGTCTTGATGAAGTGGTACATACTATCTGCAGAGACAATGACTGCAAATTTCTACTTTTGAATAATGACTTTCATCTTAGATATTACTAAACAGGAAAAATAGGTAATTCTGAGCATTCTTTGATCGAGATTTCATGCTAAGAATAGGGTGTGATAAATAAAAATAATAAAATTCCAATAACTCAAAAAATTCCCAACAGATTTTTTAGTTTGATACATCAAAATGTTCGTCTGACCTTTCTCTGCATCACTGCACTAACCGTTTTCTTGGTCAATTTTTTTAACCCCAAAGTTTGTTCAAGCTCACTGTGTCCATGTTTCTTGTAGTTTATGTCCATCTGAAAATGATTTTGTGATATCTGATGATGGAATTTGCATCTGTTGTATGCAAGCCTATGATATGTTAAAACAGAGTGACGTTTTGGTCAAAAATTTTTCTTTTTGAATTTTGGTCTGAAAAATATAGCGAGGATTCTGTATCTGAACTGAAGTTGGAAATACAAAATCTCTCACCATTTTCATTCTACAAATGTTTTTATAACTTGTTCATTGGAACCTAGCATTTTACAGAATATCTCTTACTCTCAATGCAAATACAGGGTGTGGCAAAAAAAAATTGCACCAGCAATAGCTAGGAATTATAATTGCTATAATTTCCTAACCAATGCTTCTATAAGTATGAAATTTTAGTGTTCGACCTGAACCGGGTGAACCCTCAAACAAGAACATAATGAAAATAGATGATGATAAGACAATAGACCCAGGATTGAACCCTGTGGGACACCAGTAGAAATTTTTTAATGAGAGGAAGAACAGTTTTGATATTCGACATATTGCACGCAATTACTGAGGAAACTGGTCAGGAGGGCCCATACGGTACCCCATGATACTTTCAACTTTGAAGGGTCCTGGCTCAGTACCATCTTTGATAAGCTATTAAAAGATAAGTGTTGATCTTGTCACTGGCCAACTTGGCATGGAGATGGAGCAGGATCTCAAGTATCTCTGTCTCCGTGCTCCATTAATTTCTCAAGACTCAAGACTCTAGACACATTTATTCACCTATAAAATATATGTCACTTTTTGAAAGTAAACATTTTTTATTAATAGGCAGGAGATCACTCTAATTCTATATATTTCTGTGTTACCTTTATTTTGTTTTTTGTACCACGAGCAAATTAATCTGTCAATCAATCAATCAATCAATCCTTAAATTTTTTGGGGCCTCTCCATTTCATAGCGAGGAAAAGAACCCAGGTCCCAAAGAAAACAAGGGTACTGTCGTGAGAGGCGGATTTAAAGAAATGGGGTAGAATCAGTCCGGCTACTGACATGCTGGAGTGTGGTGAGGATGGCTGCACACAGGTCAGACATCTTTATGGCATCTGGCTGATCAACCTCACAAACTCAATCATCCTGCCAGAGCCAGGAATTTCTGGATTTGCTATAGTGTTCATGTGATGGTAAACTCCAAGACTGCTCACTGATGTCATACAAGTAGAGTTTGATAAAAAAAAGTTCAGCTGTAGTCTTGTGCTACATTGTGTCATGTCTGGTAGGCATGATTTATAGCCGAGGGATAAAAATTATAACTTTGCTGGCCCATTAATAAGCGGAATCAGCATCTTCAGTAAATCCTTTGCCCGGGGGGGGGGGGGGTACTTAGTACTTACCAGACTTTTGCATACGGATGCGCCATGGCAATTTTGAAAACCGGAACCATTCTAATCCGGAAACAACGCCAAAACCACAAACCATTTTAATCCTTCAGTAAAAATTTCGGCAATCAATTTAATCTTTATGCTTTCAAAACCATTGTAATCGTTTTTTTGAGAGGATTCTAACGGTACCAAACATATTGGAGTTGCAAAAACCAGAAACAAATTAATCGAATAGTAACAAAACCAAGACCATTTTAATCTAGGAAGGCTAAAAAAAGCAGTACCATCCAGCGGCGCCTATATGGTCAGGTCTCCACTCGTGAGGAGGTGTGGTCTCCATCAACCCCAGTTCAACACTTTCATATAAAAGCTATTTCGCTGGTTCCTGTATATTAAATCATTTAGATTTAAGTTTTTCCTGGAATTTTTTAAGGACATAATTCTGTTTGTGCGAAGCAGTTTTTTGTGGAACAGACAATTTTGTTCTATGATGGTGTTGAACAGGAGTGAAACGGAGTCCAAAATGTGACAACCCATGAGTGTGAAAATCAAGCTATTTCTGACTCTGATAGTATATGTTTCACTTTCAATTACTTCAGTAAATTGATTATGTTCACTATAAAGGTTTCTTGAATGACAAAAGACTGATAGTATTGAACAAACAACAAATATCGTGGTGTTGAACACGAGACCAAAACGTTTCGACTCCTGTTCGACAACATAAAATGTCATTTATAGCTCTTCTGCTTAAATACAAAGCCTTCAAAATCAATCAAAATGTTCTTCTGACAAGTAGTAACAACTAGACTGACTGGTGACACATTTGAAAGTAAAGACAAGGCTAGAAAGAGATAAAAACTTTAACAAGAGTTCACCACTCAGACTCAGGTTCGACACTATATAAGTAAAATGGTACCTCTCAACTCTAAAAACTTTCTATTATCAGAAAAGTCTGTCTGTAAGTGATCATGACAGCAGATACAACAACCAATAGGTAAAATCATGTTAAATTAGCAATTTAATGCAACATATAATGGGGAAAATAATCACTTTTTTGGGGTCGAACAAGCTGAATTAGGTTGGACTCCAACTTGCTTAGGTGTTTCTCATTGACCAGTCCATGATGGTCTATGTTTTGGTGGCCTCCTGAACAGATCCTTCCTTGAACATTTTTGATTATTGGGTTGAACAAAAAGAGTTCTTATTGGTTGACTGGTGGTTGAATCCAAAAAGAGACTGTATTCAGAGAGGCATCTACACAAAGTGAAACATGATTTTAACTGCAAAATGTTACAACCTATAGATGCATTTTTTGGATTGAAAATGCATGAAACTCGAAGGTTATAAATATGTTCAACCCAATAGAGCATAAGATTGTAAAAGACATTTTATGGACTGTTAAAGGGTTGAACATAACGTAGAGTCCGTATTCAACACTTATGTCGTTTTTGAAAAAAGCTCATCTCATTTTGTTGCCAGTCACCAAGGATTATTGGACTTTGTGGGGATTTCAACAGACTTTGTAAGCCAGCATTCAGTGCCTGAACAAATTTTGTGGGAAGAATGGGTACTGTGCAACAAAAGAAAAGGAATGGTGTTGAGTCCATGATTTTTGGGTGAAAAAACAGATGGACTCCTTGTTTAAAGTCACTTTACTTGTATTTTGAAAGCTTCACAAACATTATAACCTGACTCCACAGGTAAGTGGGAGTTAACTCCTAATGTCCATTGCATCTTTTGATGAAATTACTGATATTTGTTGGAAATATTACCTCTTGAAGTGTCACAGGTTGTAACAAGAGTCCACCTCCTCACGAGTGGAGACCTGACCATATATATACTCTCTTTCATAGTGAGTACCCCCCCCCCCCAGGATCTTTTAGTAATATCGAGTGCATAGTCTATCTCAGATTTTGTTGTGATAATATGTGATATTTTGAAAATTAATTATCTAAATATATCTAAATCCCCCAACAGCAACACTGCTCAAAATAATGCTGTTTGCAACTTGCTTCTTGTCAGGACAAGGTTTTAAGTGAAACCATGTTTAGCTCTTCTGTTAAGAAAGCTAAGATATGATATGTTGAGTTACAAAAAAAAACCTGTGACCTCAAAGTCTTAACAGTCTGTTAGCTCTTTAAGATGTTGGTTGATGTGAGTGTAAGATCTTCAATTATAAAAAATGGATTAGTAAAAAAAGTCAATGCAAATAAAAATCAGAAAATGTATACTTCATGGGTCAACAATAAAGACTTTTATTTATAAAAGACATTTGTTTGGTCAGCAAAACAGGATTTGTTTGTCACATGACACTAGGGTGCATCGTCTGCCCCTATTTCTTCAAAACATCATGCACTTTTGCATGATAGTTCCCTTGTATCATAAAAGAAGCCATGCTAAATTTTAGGAAAAAATTCGAATGTCAAAGGGTGGCACAACAGCCTTGAAATTTTAGTATTAGGTCATATTATAGCGATTCGCGGTCATAAATATTATTTTCAATTCTAATTGAAATGATTTCTGGATGGCACAGTTAGATTCCTTAGAAAGAGAGCTTTAATTTGAATACCAATATTAATGGTTTCCATTGGGTGGAAGTCGAAATTGTGTGGAGATATTTTCTTTTTTATCGGGTAAAATGCGATAAATGAAAAAGAGAATGTTAATATGACTTTGGGAACTCGAAGAAGTCTACAAAGTGGGGATATGGTCTACTGAATCATCTGATATAACCTTGACTGATTTATGATGTAGTCAGAAGAAAAAGAGAGGCAGAACGGTGTCTCAATGAACTGTTGTATTTCTCATATTTACATGCAATTTATGCAAATTTGCACATTTGGATTTGAAGAATACCTATCAAGAAACAATATTACATTTCCTACTTTCTTCAGCAAGTGTTCCTTATGTTTTATTCTAATAATTACGTGAGAGTTTAGCAAAAGCTGACCTTTTCAGTTGATTTTTCCAAACATTTTCTCATAATAGTCAGGAACTTTCGGCTGTCCAAATACTTAAGCATGAGAAATATAGCTTTCTACCATTCAAATTAAAGAAAATTTTCTTCTAAGAATAATGGTATATGAATTGAAATCATACAGCCAACCATAAGCTAGATATTATTAACCGCATCATTTTTTGACAATTTAAAGTCAATTTTGGAATCAACTTTAACACAGAAGTGCCACCCTAAATCCACATCCGATCTTATTGAAATTTTGCAGAATATGTTTATACGGGCAAAGGAACAATATGGCAAAAGTGCAAATGAATATATCAATTTTTTCATTTTTAGGGGGCAGATGATGCACCCTACATGACACACATGACAAAGTAGGTCATATACCCACCATTCCAAATTCAACATGGAGGACATATAACACACACTGGAATTACTCTCCCAACTTCTCCTCTGGATTGCTAATATCACTGGTTATATAACAGCTTGGATTATTTTTAAGGAGCTTATGAACCACTTTACATGATCATAGTTTGTATTTTATTAGTTATCCACTTTTCTTTAACTCTGCTCAGGCCTCAGTCAACTTTCTTATCATGGCAGCCATTTTGTTGCAACCAGCATGGCCAAATTACATATATATTTTAACGAATAGCCCCAGGATCCTCACCCCTTGCATGCTCTCACTCACACTTCATGGCTTTTACTTTCATACACATTTAACTGGTCTATTTTGTGTGTGTTGTTGTTATCATATTAAATTTTTCCTCCTGCATCTGCATCTTTCTGATCACATACAGATCTACCTTTCTGTTAAAAATGTTTTCGTTCTCAGCCGAACCCTGTGTATATAGTCCAGGCAAATTGGATATTGACCCACCACAAATTCCTTTAGTTTTGAACCATACATTTTCGGAAAGCTTAGACATCAAGGAATAACATATTAAAAATCTTCCGCCGAAATTTCCCGGGAACCCCCTTTTTTCAGCCAAAAACAAAATGGCCGCCAAATATACTTAAAAATTGGAATTTTCCTAGTGTCCCAGGCAGACACAAGTTGTTTTGAAGGTTATTGCATCCTTTTGGATTCCTTACACACCTACACACACTATCCATGAGTAAAACTTTTCCAATCGACCACTTAATCTATGTTATTCAACATTGCGTCCTAGATAGCATCCAAGATGGCCGCCATGCACTCGTCCTTAAATGACACAGGCAATTTTTCTCCAATGATTTCATGTGATACATCAAATTTGGGGTTTACCTGGTCAAGGAATCTGAATTTCATGGTTTCAGGGTCATTGGAGATGATTTATGGCTGCTACTAGGCCCCTATATTGCGAAAAATTGAAATATGACAAAAATATGACACAATAGAAGTGTATTTTTCACATCTGACCATATAGTGGGGCCGCTTAATGTAACATCTTAGGAGAATCGTGCATTTTGTGATGGACCTACCAATTTTGGCACAGAGGTAGAAATCAACTGAAGAAGCAAAATTAGCTATGGTGTCATTCTTGAATTTGGCTTACATCTCCATGGCAACGGTCTCCATAGCAACCATTAATTTTTTTGTAAATATTTATAATATAGCATATATCTCACAAAATATGGCATCAGTGTGAAATTTAATGATTGACATGTGTTGCTAAGAAGTATGTGCTGCTTTACTGTGGTTGCCATGGTTACCAATTTGTTTATTTTCACGCAATCATGGATGTTTCATGGTAGCTTCACTATATTTGTAAGTTCAACACTATGTGGATTGAACTGCACAAAAATATGTTCCCAATGAGCAAGCAAGTTACATACCATATTGTTTGTTATGGTCTTGCCTATGCAATGGTTCATGATTTTACTCCTATTGCCCTAGATACTTACCCTAAAGCAGCTATTTTATGGCAATGAAGACTCAAACTTTGGTGGGCGTTAGGGTGCATCAGTTGCCCCCTACCTATTCTGATTTTGATGTCTATGTGATATGTGAGGAGGTTGGGTGTCCTGAGCATGCACACCAAATTTCAGGTTGAAATTCCTATGGGAACAACCACCTCCAGAGCATTACTTATTTCAATGATATTTCAATGAAGCGGAATTACAATATTTTGCAAAATTGTCATAACTCAAGAACCATATGTCCGAGAGACTTGATAATGGACTCAAAATGTGCGGAATAAATGAGTTTATATTCATTACAATTGTAACTTTGGTCCTGGGACCAATAGTTTCAGAGCAAGATCAGAAAAACTTATTTTTTATTGAATAAGTCTATTTTCGGATTAATGCAGGGGTCAGACTGAACGAGATCCATCACCAGACATGTACACTATGGATACATGAATCCTCTGTGAGTGATCTGAGGTAGAAATAATGCAGAAAGGATCAATGTACACTGGGTAGAGCCCAAATTTTAATAAATACCCATTTTTTACATAATTTCCTAGTATAATTGTGTTTTTGTCAAATAACGGAAAAACGGTTAGAGATAGAGGGATAGTTTCAATTGAAGTGAATATAAATATGGACATTCTGCACATTTTGAGCCCAATGCCAAGTCTCTAGGCCAAGTGGTTCCTGAGATATTCAGATTTTATGGGATAATCCGATTTTGTACAAACAAGAGCCTGGAGGTGGCTGTTCCTATCAAAATTTTGAGCTGAAATTTTTTTTTCATGTTTTTATTATCCAGCCTCCAAACATATCACATTGACATCAACATCTGAATAGGATGGGGGCAAATGATGCACCCTAGTGGGCGTAAACGTCATATCAATTAATGTTGGTGTGTGATTCAGACAATTATACTCTACATGATGGGAAGTTTCTTACCAAATTCAGCACAAGGGTAAAAACAAAATAAAAGAAGCAAAACTAGCATCTTCAATTTCCATAGCAACCATTCCCATAGCAACCAGTGAATTCATCATAAATCTATTAAGTTAATAACAGAGCATAATTACCTGAGAAAAAAATGTCATCAAGGTTAAATTTGATTATAGATATACGTGTAGCTGAGAAGTTGTGCTATATTATTATTGCAGCCATGGTTAACAAGTTATTTATTCTCAAAGAATCATGGATATTTCAAGATAAGTTTGTCCGTATTTGTAAGTTTCACACCACTTGAATTCTTGAACTTCCCTCCAATACTTTCATAATGAACAAACAAGTCATATGCCAAATTGTTGGCCATAGTTTGGGATATATACACTCATAAATATTGGTATTTTGTTTCACCCCAACAACCAAATTAATCCTGCACTATCCATCTCCATGACAACAGAAATTCTTAACTTGAGTGGACGAGGGGACATCCACAAATTCCACACTTAAATTAATTACTGGGCAGAGGAAGGAAACCATAACAAACCACAGTCAAGTGTAAGGAAGGTAAGGGTTAGGGTTAGGGTTGAAAAAAAAAATGCTGCCAAATCTCAGTGACCAAAAATATATTATAAATAATAATAAGTTTGACACATCCTTGGTTGTGTGAGATTTTCATGAAACAAGGGGACGGGGTTTGGAATTTTTGATGTGGGCATTTATTTCATAGGAATGCATACTTTTAGAAACTGAAGCCTTTTATTACATGCCACTTGCCCTCAGGTGCATGGTAAGGGTACTTTTCTTGTGTATCTAGTCTTAGGTAATCATGCATGCATTCTTTTATATGGATAGGAATTACATGAAAACGTTTTTGAAATAACATACAAGTCCCGGGGCTGGGTTTACGTATGGACAACTTGGGCAATTTCCCGGGCCCAGAGCAATGGGGGGGGGGCCCGAAATTTAAAAAAAGAAGTCGCTCGGAACGTTGTAGAATCAAACTGCAATGCAAAATCCAGAGGTAGTCGGTCAATTGGGCCCCCATCATACAATATTATTTCGATTAACTATGCACTTGCACTCTCAATAAAAACAGGGCTATAACCAGCCATGCAGAAGGCACAATAAAATTAAAAGAATAATTATGAGGGTGGTTCAAATTTCAGTAGGAAAAATCAAATCGCCCAAAAACCCCCAATTGGAAAGTAGAAATTGATGACCACATGGGTAAAACAAACGCACCCAAAAGTTAAACCAATTCGGTTAAAATTTAGAGGTGGCACAAAGCCTTTAAAGTTTATAATGTAATTCCTCATTCATGCAGCTGAAAAATTGGTCAATTTCCCAGATTATACTTAAAAGTGAATATTCTTTTGCTTTTTTTAGTGCATGATAAAGTTGGCAAGGCAAAGAAATATTTGAGGGTTATTTTTGATTTATTGTTCATATCAAGTGAAATATGTGCCTATTTTTTATGAAAAAATGCTTGATAATTAACCTATGTATATCTATGCTGCACTGAGCACTGTGAAACTTTGTAAGTCAAAAATAGCATCAGGATTGGATCGGGCATCCTGGACATACTAAAAAAAGGTTTATTTGATAAAAATAATGGGCCGTTATTGCAAGATTTGCAAATACTGATTATTTTGAGGTCTGCTGAAGGGTAGGGTGCATCAGTTGCCCCCTACCTATTCTGATTTTGATGTCTATGTGATATGTGAGGAGGTTGGGTGTCCTGAGCATGCACACCAAATTTCAGGTTGAAATTCCTATGGGAACAACCACCTCCAGAGCATTACTTATTTCAATGATATTTCAATGAAGCGGAATTACAATATTTTGCAAAATTGTCATAACTCAAGAACCATATGTCCGAGAGACTTGATAATGGACTCAAAATGTGCGGAATAAATGAGTTTATATTCATTACAATTGTAACTTTGGTCCTGGGACCAATAGTTTCAGAGCAAGATCAGAAAAACTTATTTTTTATTGAATAAGTCTATTTTCGGATTAATGCAGGGGTCAGACTGAACGAGATCCATCACCAGACATGTACACTATGGATACATGAATCCTCTGTGAGTGATCTGAGGTAGAAATAATGCAGAAAGGATCAATGTACACTGGGTAGAGCCCAAATTTTAATAAATACCCATTTTTTACATAATTTCCTAGTATAATTGTGTTTTTGTCAAATAACGGAAAAACGGTTAGAGATAGAGGGATAGTTTCAATTGAAGTGAATATAAATATGGACATTCTGCACATTTTGAGCCCAATGCCAAGTCTCTAGGCCAAGTGGTTCCTGAGATATTCAGATTTTATGGGATAATCCGATTTTGTACAAACAAGAGCCTGGAGGTGGCTGTTCCTATCAAAATTTTGAGCTGAAATTTTTTTTTCATGTTTTTATTATCCAGCCTCCAAACATATCACATAGACATCAACATCTGAATAGGATGGGGGCAAATGATGCACCCTACTGAAGGGCAATGTTAAACTTCAGCGGCGTTGTGCCACCTCTAAATATTAATTGATTTTGCTGAAATCTTCACACAACACCTTCTGTCTATATTATAAGATCACATTGCAAGATTCAAATCAAAAAAATTTAGAGCAATGTGTTTTTGGACAATCCTAATAATTATCGGCCCCTAAATAACACGCAATCATATTTTACAGCCGTGCCTCAAGTATGACGATGTAAACTTCAAAATTTTCTATATACATACAGGCTACAGGGGACACAAAGTATGAATAATTGAGGGCCTCTACATGACATGCAGTATAATTTTCAAAGTGTGCCAGGCCGCTGCCCCATGCATGGAGGTATGAACATTCATTTGTGAATGCCAGGCTAAGAGGGGGGGTCCATAAAACAAAAAAATTGCTGGCCCCACACAAAATATTATGAACCTTTAGGTTTTGCTCGGCCCCTGCCTAGCGTGGGACAGTATAACTAATCATTTGTGAGATATCCAGCCACAGCAGCATGAAAAACTGAGGGCCTCATTGTAACACACAGTAAAATTTCCGGACCATGCCCCCACAGGTTTTACCATCCAAATTGCAAAAGAGAAGACCTAATACATATATATGATGTATGTCTTTCATTAGTTTCGTACCATACTAGAATAACTCAAAATTAATTTGCAATATTGTATTCTAACAATCTTCACTTGAGGGATTCTGAGACTGGTGGCTTAGATGGGGCCCGAAGTGCCCCAGATTGATGCGAATGCCTAAATCCTCCCTGACGTGGCCCAGTAGGTTATTTGGTTAAGATTTTGTAAGGAAAAAGGCATTTTTGTTTTCAGGAATGATTAGCAATTGTCATCCAATTAAATTTAAAGACTCATGCAATTCTCAGATGACCATTGAAATATACTAATTTGATTATAAAAGACACGGAGAGCTGAATTTGGTAAGAAACTTCCTATCATGTACAGTATAATTGTCTGAATCACACACCAACATTTTTTGATATGACATTTACGCCCACCAAAGTTTGAGTCTTCATTGCCGTAAAATAGCTGCTTTAGGGTAAGTATCTAGGGTTGTGGGAGTAAAACCATGAACCACTGCATAGCCAAGACCATAACAAACAATATGGTATAATATGTAAATGGCACTGCCATGAAATTCGCGCAGCACTTTAAAAAGTTTTTGTAGGACTTATAGTGTTACCATAACTTTCATGTTTATTTCATATTCAATGTATGAAAGGAATTATGTAACTGTTTCAGAAAATTAGAAAGACAGATACATGGAAAGAGAAAAATGTAGAATAGCAAGATAAACTAGACAAAAAATATAATAGATAAATAGATAAATATATCGATAAATAGATAGACAGATAGATAGATAGATATAATGACAGACAGATAGATAGATAAATTGATAGATAGATATATACATTAAATAGATAAATAAGATAGATAATTAGCTAAATGATAAAAAGGCAGACAGCACTGAAAGTTGCCAAAGTCAAGTCTATGTTAGATTGTTGATATTACATAATAGTATAAATATACAGTAATACAAAAACAATAACATTGCATGTAGATTATCTGTTCATTGTTACATAATCATCAATTTATAAGATTATGTAACTTTAATTTTGTTATGTTTTCTTGTTGTCTGATTGAAATTAAATGAATCACATGTTAATCATATGTAATTAATTTGATTTAGCTTGTCAATGCTAATAATTAACTATTCCATAAAAGTTATTGGTACAGGATATATTACTAGAGTAAATTGAATTTTTAAGACACTTTTGAAGATGAATATGTTATGTTTTGTTAAATACGAAACTAAATCATTGATAAGAAGCTGGACCCACTTGACCTAATTCCAAACTGTGGACTGTTGATGTTGAGACCATCACTGCACAGATTTTTGAGTCTTCTCTTGCACTCAATTCGCTTCGCTCAACGGCCTTCGGCCGTTTCGCTGCGCGAATATAACTTGCTTGCTCATTGTGAACATATTTTTGTGCAGTTGAATTCATAGTGTCGAACTTACAAGTATAGCAAAGTTACCATGAAACATCCATGATTGCTTGAAAATAAACAAATTGGTAACCATGGCAACCACAGTAAAGCAGCACATACTTCTCAGCAACACATATCCGTCATTAAATTTAACACTAATGCCATATTTTGTGAGATATATGCTATAATATTCTGCATCAAAATTTGTGAGCCAATCAAGCGTCACGAAATCAATCACGTGCCACGCCAATAAATAACGATATTGGCGTGTTGAGAGTGTTATTGGCGCTTTAAGGCTATATTGGCGTCCTCAGTGCACTTGCACTTGAGTTTATGCAGCACTATGGCAAACAAAATCTTGATTGTCATCAGAGGATGCACAGTAACTCCTCAAGGTGCTAATTGCGATCATGGCTAATTGACCAAATTTCAATTGAAGTGTCTGATCTAAGTGAAACTATTGCAGTTTAAAGAAATCAATCAAATTGAACAAGCAGCAATTTTAAAAAGCATTGTGACAAGATTGCTATACAGTGTGCACCTGACTACCAACTTGCTGTTGTAGGCCTATAGATTTGGAATTACGCAGTTAATTAATCTTTAAAAAAAAAATTAATTAATCCTAACTATAATTCAATCATTAAATACTTTATCAAAGTAGTTTAAAACACGTTTGTTACAATAAGGAATAAAAGACTCAATAGTAAATGATAGACAGATAGACTTAGATAATAGCTATAGATAGATAGCTAGATAGACACCTAGGGATAGACAGCAAGATAGATAGCTAGATAGATAGCAAAATATATAACTAAAGCGAGTTTTTTTCTGCTAAACATGTTTTATTGGCAATTGTTTGTAATCTGAAATTGAAAACAGAGGCAGGCAATTTTTTTTAAACATGTATAAGTCTGAAAATTTTGGTGCAGAATATAACAAATAGTAGATGTTGAGTCGACCAATATTGAGTTTTATTGGCCTCAGCAGGTAATATTGGTCTCGGCCTATGGCCTCGACCAATATTACTGCTTCGGCCAATAAAACTCAATATTGGTCTCCTCACCATCCACTATCTATATATTATAAATATTTACAAAAAAATTAATGGTTGCTATGGAAACCGTTGCCATGGAGATGTAATCCAAAATCAAGAATGACGCCATAGCTAATTTTGCTTCTTCAGTTGATTTCTACCTCTGTGCCAAATTTGGTAGGTCCATCTCAAAATGCACGATTCTCCTAAGATGTTACATTAAGCGGCCCCACTATATGGTCAGATTCGAAAAATACACTTCTATTGTGTCATATTTTTGTCATATTCCAATTTTTCGCAATATAGGGGCCTAGTAGCAGCCATAAATCATCTCCAATGACCCTGGAACCACGAAATTCAGATTCCTTGACCAGGAAAACCCCAAATTTGATGTATCACATGGAATCATTGGAGAAAAATTGCCTGTGTCATTTAAGGACGAGTGCATGGCAGCCATCTTGGATGCTATCTAGGACGCAATGTTGAATAACATAGATTAAGTGGTCGATTGGAAAAGTTTTACTCATGGATAGTGTGTGTAGGTGTGTAAGGAATCCAAAAGGATGCAATAACCTTCAAAACAACTTGTGTCTGCCTGGGACACTAGGAAAATTCCAATTTTTAAGTATATTTGGCGGCCATTTTGTTTTTGGCTGAAAAAAGGGGGTTCCCAGGAAATTTCGGCGGAAGATTTTTAATATGTTATTCCTTGGAGTCTAACCTTTCTGAAAATGTATGAGTCAAAACTAAAGGAATTTGTGGTGGGTCCACCCCCTTTTTCTCACAGATTGCCTGGACTAATACTGTATAGCAATAATTTCTTTCCTAACCATTTATTTGATCAAATTGATCAACATAATACCCCTTTTTGACAGTCCTTTATTGCGGCATATCCATGCTATCACTTCAAAAAATTAACAAACCATCAACTTTTCACTTCTCGAAAATGTGTCTTTACGATACAAGAATTTATTAATCCACCATCAGATCTCTACAGTTTCCCTCTCCTGCTAAAACAGTTCATATATGTACCTGCTTAGTACCTATTTTATCATCATCACACATGTTGGCATTTCATATTTCATCGTGAATTAAATATGTATATGCATCGCTCCATTAAGACTTCATCTAGCATCTATTATTAACAGTTTTCCACTGTCCCCAATATAATTCATGATTACAAGAATTTATTAATTAAACTCTATTGTCGATTTATTCACACCATTTATTCGCTACAGCTTCTCACTGCTGCTAGTATCTCTTATGATAACATCAATATAATAATGCACTGTTGTTTTTTTTTCCTGACAGCTTGGCACCATTACGAATGGTTTTTTTTTCACTATTAATCATTTTCTTTAATTAATTTCCAAATTCTTAACTGTTTGGTTTCGAAACTATTAATGAACAAAGGTTACTTTCCAAAATGTTTACTTTATCCGCCGCTGGAAGTTTTAGAGGGAGTTATTCATATGTCCATTTACGTGCAACTTACTTTTTCATTGCATCAAGATACTTATGCAGTATATTTGCTTGGTTTTTTTTTTTTTAGAACAAGAAAATTCTATGGTTGCTCTCATTCCATTGTCAGACAAGAGATTGAAGCCAAGAAGAACGTAAGTGATTTTAATTTTTAATTTTTGAATTCTTGATATTTTACTATTCAACTCATTTGCACCCATAGTATAGGTCAGTAGGCCTAAATTTATGCACTAATTATTACTGAACTGGGTAGTAATGTATTTCCAGCACTTTGCAGTAAGATTGGTGTCGAATAATTATCACCAATTTATAAGAAAAATGTCATCTTGGTACTGTATTAATTCATGAGAATGATCTCTGTTTATAAAATTTTATGAATATGTAAACTCTTCAATGATTCAACATGGTCAATTATTGTTGTTCAAAATGAAAGATCTGTGCTGAACTGTAGATTGCATGAAAATATATGCAGACCACCTTACAGTATTATTTACCTTACTATTAATTGTAAATATGAACTTCTTATATTAATATGAATGTTTAGCACATGTATTTGTATTTTGATAGCTATTGTCTATTGCAGGACACTATGGGTGGGTGTACAGCCATTCTAATATGTCTCTCCATTGGTGCTGTGTTGAAGCCAAGGTCTGTCAGTCTCACCAGCACCCGAGAAAAGTTAATCCCCATTGACACAGTCATTAATACCGAGGATCAGTTTGTCTTCTTGACTATTCGGGTGAGTTGAATTCTTCTTATTGAGATGTCATTGATCTTCTTTCTGCAACAGAAGACTAACGCCATATCATCTCATCATTGTGGCTGCCCTTCTCTACAGTGAGTGAGCTTCCGTTTGGCAGTACGGATGACAAAAATGATATTGGGGGGGGGCAGAAGGACAAAGAGGTTGCATCTGGAAATGTGATGTAGTTCGGTCCCCTGTTAATTGGCCCCCTGAGCGCTACTGCTATAGGATGTCACAAGGTAACACAGGGCAAATCTGTTGGATGGTGTCTCCATTTGAGGTTTTCTGTGATTTGGCTATGCTTTCATTCTCCAGTGATATTTCACCTTTTCAGTTAGCCTGTTACAAAAAAGTTGGTTGTTCCATAAAATTTATAATATGAAATTAGATAGATATCAAGTCAGATTATGATGGTAATCTTATAGAAATCATGAATCTAAATATTAAATTAAGCGAAAGTTTTTGTGCCAATGATAAATTGTGTCAATGTCATGTTTATGATGTTACGATGATCTCTCACTGGTATATTCAATTGAAGTGCCGATGGATACTTCTGAGTACTGAATCAAATTCTTAATCATAGTCCTTCCTTGGACATATGGGACATTATTGGACTACATATGACATTGATCAGTTCATTGTCATGCATTTAGATCTCTGTATTTCAATGTTTAACATGACCATAAAATGGCTTGGTGCTGTGGAGATGAAAATAGGGAATTTGTTAGAGAGTTGCATTTGCATGAAATGTCATTATTTTAGACCCGGAAAACTGAAGTATAGATTAGTTGTGTAACCAGCTTGTAAAAACTGTAAGTGATGTCAACAATGATATTATGTATCAGTAAGTTGTTTCAACATGTTGTCAATAAACACGATAAAAATGGAAAATGACCTAGTAAATACCTGCTTTGGGAGTTTTAGTGTGTATGTATTTCTGGAATTATTTTGATATATTATATGTAGTTGTAAAGAATTGTGCCGGTGATGGTGTAGTATGTGCATGGCAAATAATTATAGTTATTCATCACAAAGGGTAAAAGGATTATTATTTTGCAGGCAAAATTTCCATAAAAGTTCTGGCAAAAAGTTCTGTGTACACACTTAGGATGAGAAGGGATATGTTCTGTGTGCATAGAACTGTCTAGAATGCTCTATTTTGTAATTGATCACCGGTGTATAATCATACAAAAAAGGGGGATCTTGCCAAATATGTATAGTTAAATTTATGTGATGCTCCATTTGTTTGATTGCATATGCATTTCAACATGACCTTATTTTTTTTTCTTTGTTAATTTTGCAGAATTCCTACAATATCACAAACAAAAATTACTTCGCCGTGACCGTGTCGGACCTAAGTGTGACACTTTTGTTTGATGATAAAGTCATGGGAGAGGTGGAAAACAAAACTAAAGTCACTGTGCCCATGAGGACCTACAGAACTCATTATATTGAAGTGAATGTGACATTTTGTGGAAGTATGGGATACATTGCGTGAGTAGTAAATTGTTGTGTTGTTATAATGATTATGGAAACAAGATGATAGGATTTTTTGAAGTTCTGCAAAAATTTATAGATTTATACTTTATATTTTCCTTTATTTATTCAAAAATGAAGTTTGTGGCATATGAATCTGGACACAGCTTCAGGAAGGTGTTTATATAAAATTATATTTTTGGTATTGATATTGGTCAAATTGTCTCATGTATAAACTTGACTTGAAATCAATTTAATATTGTTTTAAAATTGCCAATATTGACGAATGAGCTTATGCATTGAATTTCTTGATTCGGTGGCCATTTTAAAAAGTTAAATGCGTTGACAAGAATAACATGATAGTTGCGAGGATGTTCAATGTCTCTTTATATTACAATGTGTATGTTATAAATGATAACAATTTATTCATATAAAAATTGGTTAAATTTATGAAGTGAGTAATTGATAAATGACAATTAATTGAGTGATATTTATAATTATAGGTTTATCACTTATCAATGATTATTGAATTTATTCTGCTTCCTTTCAGCGATTACTGCAGTGACACATCAAAATTTGGCCATAGTCTATCGATGCAATTTTGGTGAGTATTCAAGTCCATTCACCTGTATTTCTGTGTCCATTTCAACATAGTATTTGCAGCTGTTACATGTCCATGATAAGCTGTATAAGTGTATGTTGTGTCCATTGATAAATACTAATTTGATAAACCTGATATATATGTCGCTTGTATTTGCAGGAGTCGGGTAAAAACGCACTATTTGGGACATACGGAAGAAGTCACGCTTATGGCATACCAAAATGTCGAATGTTCAGGCAAGATGACAGATGAATTGTCTTCTCAATTTTAGAATAATAATGGACTGTTCATTGTGTAATTATTGACATATATATCCATATTTGGTCTTTCGAGTAAAGTTTGTACATATTATGTCAGACCACCATTTCAATGCAATCTGATGCAAGCGCACATTGCGGGTTATACACATTCCTGCAGAAAGTATTCATTTAACTCAAGGTAGTTTGGTAGCTTGAAATATAGCCATAATCTGTCTGAGTTCTGTAATGTTTTATGTAAGTTAAAGCTATTAATATGTCTCTTTAATTTCTGAAGGTGTATGCATAAATTAATGTTAAAGATAGAAGGGAGGTTTTTGGAGCCTTTGCAAGGTTATGAATTCCCACAGATGGAGGCCAGAATGATAGTTAAAACATCTCTCAATGTAGAATTTGTGGTTTTGGTGATCCCACCTGTTAGGAAATGTTATGATTGAAACAAATTAGTTTTACGGGATTCAATATTAGGATTAGGCCCTACGTCAATAATACTTTTGTCATACGCATGATCTAATTTAATTTTTATGTTTCCATAAACATTTATCTCTAGACAAGAACATGACGTCTCTGCTTTAATCTGGTGATACCTATTGTGTATATTGATTTGTGTAATTTGTTTGTGTCTACTTTTGTATAATATGATTATGTGTGTTCATAGTTGGCTGGCATAAAAACACTGCTGTTGCGTTTTAATGCAATGTTATTTATGTGACTGCTAACCTACTACTACTAAACCTAGATATAAACATGAATGCTTGTGGATCTGTATATATGGCTCAGTTTTCATGTTACTGAATTTCAGCATAAAATCTGTGATAATTAAAACACCATGCATTTTATATAAAAATGATGACAATCAGTTTAGAACTATCAGTGAATTTAGCCTCATTATTGTCTCCAAATGTATATATAAGTTTATTAAGCTCTTGGGAGTGTGCTGTATAAGATGTTTTTCATAAAAACTCAACCCTTGAAATTCTGTCTTGGGGTATTTGTAATATAAATAATAATGAGAAGGAATGTGCCTTTTTCGATGGCACATCTCTGGTTAAATGTGTCTTTCTTTCCTGTAATTTCTTCTCTGGTCATTGTTTCACAATAAGAAGTCATGATATGTTTCAATTGCACACCAAAAATATATGTATTGCTTTTCCCAACTTTGCAGTTGATGTAATTCTGTTTGAATGTTTCGTATTGCAAGTATTGAATAACTCCTTACTCATAATACATATAGGTTTTGGATATCAGTTAATTAGGATATTATTTATATATATATATATATTGTCTATTTTATGAATGATTAGTTTTATAATCAGTGTTTGGAATAGCTATTTGGAAAAGGCCAAAATGTTCCTGGATGAGCATATTTTAGTGTCATATATTGGTTTGACACAAAAATATATAATATGGACAGACATGTGTCAATATAGGCTTACGTTCTCAATCGAGTTTCAAAAGTGGATATTGCCAACACTGATTGCCAATGTTTTTAATGTAGCCTAAAGCACAGGAAATGTTGAAATAAAAATGGTGTTGTTTGTAAGGCTTGTTTTTGCATTTCTTCATTTTCCTCCATAGATTTATCAATAATTGTCATGCTAAAGTGTGCATATTGTTGGATGATGTAATATGTACTATAAATCATTTGATATTTCTTTTGGTTGGAATATCAAAATTTGTATGTGTTATACTTATTCATATAGCATGATTTAAGAAATGGTTTTTAAAAAAAACAACCTGTGATTCAACAGTGACTGTTTGACTTTGGTTTCCATGGTAATCATAGGTTGTCTCTCTATGGCAGAAGGGAATTAGCCAATCTAGTTCCGGTCTGTATATCAACAGACAAGCAGGGAGGACTGCTTTCTGGACGCTGATTGGTCGAGAAAACAATCAAAGTGACGTCACCGATTGAGAAATGTTTTGTGACGTACATCAGTAGGTGCCTAAGGTCATAAATGACCCCGGAGCCCAGATTGGAATTAGCTGGAATTGAAAGAAGCTAACACTCTACACGGACCAAGAAGGATAAAACAAAAAAAGTGATTTATGTACTTTGTTAATTTCATCAAAGTGAAAGATATTTGGTTACTGAGGGTTCATGATTGTCAATCGTAGGTGTAGTTGTCACAATTGTTTTTCACGTTTCCTGTCATGGACAAAGGTAACTTGTCAAGGGGCAGTTTTCTCACCTTTCAAGGGTTTAATAGTGTCCCAGTGATATACCTGTGATGGTACAATGACTTGTAACGAGGTTCCCCTTTATTTACAGCTGCATCTTTGCTAGTGGCCTAATACTTTTCAAATCTAATTCAATGAACATATCTCAGAGACTGGTAGACATTCAAAAACAAGAATCGGGTTGAGGTCAGGCATGTGGAGGTATTTATTTGAAAGCTCTTACAAAACATTTCAGTGAAGTTGATGAAGTGAGTTGAGTGACTAGCCGGTGTATTCAGGAAATTCTATCTGCATGACGCCCTTAGGGCTGATTTGTTGTGCTGTTCCATTTTTGCTGTCATCTTCTATGAGTGTAATCAAGAGGTCTGCCACAACACTGACACTGAAAAAGAAACATTTGTTGTACATGTTTGTGCAGCCTACTATTGACCGCTTGCCCTATAATCTTGCTTGGTGTGATGTACCTAAGCATATTGCCTCTTCGGGCTCTGGCCTCACTCATTGGTCAGCTGATGTATGACAAGTAATTGGAAGATCGAGGCTTGAAAATGCCAAATACCGAAGGGGCTTACAGGATATCTAAAATCCGTTCTTATATACAGAATAAATTGCTTATTTTGGGCTTTCTATATATATGCCAATTTCAGCATGAAAATGACAGTGTGATAAACCAAAATCTTAAAATTGACATTACTCAAAATTCTCCCAATAGATTTTTTTCGTTTTTGTCTTAAAATGTTCTCCCGACCTTGCTCTACAATCTTGCACTTTTAGTTTTCGGGCTTCATTTTGAAAAACCCTAACTTTATTAAGGGACACTGACATCAGTGACACCACCAGGAATTGATTGAACTACAATGAAAACTAAATGAAGTCCGAGCCCATGGGACGTTAAATTGAGGTGGGTTGCATACGGTTTTTCTATGCTGGGGCAACTGAAAGACCCTGGACATCCCTGAATGATTAGGGTATGTACCAGACTCACAGCCTATCCCAGAATTGGTAAAGCTAGCCCGGTGACCCGGGAACATGCACACCAGAAGAAGAAGAAGAATGCTACTTTCCAACTTCTCCTCTGGACCCTCTTCAAAGCTCTTGGTTTGGATCCATGGGTTCTTGTTCGTGAGTAATGGTGGTTATTTTCCAAACATATAAATTTTCAAATGACATCTTACTCCATGTGAATTTCATTCTCCATGTCCTTGATCTTTTCTTCAATGTTGATCGCACGACTGACTTGTTTTTTGAAGTCCGTTGCTATTGTTGCCGGACAAATCATGTTCATCCTTACTCCATGTTTCTTGTAGTTAATGTCCATCTGAAAAGACAATATAATGTTTTTGTGATATCCAATGATGGAATGTATATCTGTTGTAAGTAAGCTAGCCTATGATATGTTCAAGCAGATTGCATACAAATTATTTTAGATATAATAAAGTATTGGTGTCAAGGGTTGACGCAAAACTAACGCTGTGTTAGCTCCCTCTAATGTGATCAGTAAATTGCACTTACTGCCCAGGCTCTGGTGAAGGCCACTGTTGCATGTTTGCTGGCACAGTAAACAGGACCCCAATAATCCGGATATAAACCTGCAAAAAAAAGAAGTGAGAATGTTAAAGACATATTTTGAATTTAATGCTCAATGATGACTGCTCATGCTGAAATCCAGACTGTGGTACACTACCACTTTTGCTGGATCCCCTCTGTCACCTGGGGAGCTGCATTTACTCACAGCTAGGGGAGAGGCAGGTTAGTTGAGATGTTTTTCGTAAAAGCTTGCCCCCAAGCTAAATGGACGATTATATTGGAGTGGCGAATAGCCATGTGCATGGGGAAAACATTTTTCAAATATATGGAGAAACTTGACCTTCTCCATTAGATAGTTTTTACCCCAGATGGCGGCAAACCGGGTCATGTCAAACGTATCAACTAACCCACCTGGTAAGGTTAGTTGATACACCCAACCCAGGCAGGTTAGTTGATACACCTAAACCTGATGGACAATGCAATGAAAAAGTCACATGCTTCCGTCTAGGTAGGATACCACAAAACCATATGCCTTCACGTACCAAGCTACATTCTGTTCCCATGGATGCAAATCTACTTCCATTGTGATTTGGATCTGATGGTCGCGCTGTTGGGAGCAAGAGATCTCAACATAAGATTCATCTATTGAGCTTTTTCATGTTAATTCCTGGGTACATCCTAGCATTATGATTGTACTTATAGGTAAGGGTTGTTATTTAGACCAAGCCGGCTAGAGTTTAACCAATCTCCTGTATCAACAAACCCATCCACTCGATTATTTCAGAAAACAACAGGGCTCTGGACCACAGCACAAATTCACTCAGAACGGTGATTTTTGCATTTTTTTACTTTTCTCCTAAATCTTGATTGATTCTACAA
The DNA here is from genome assembly GCA_026936325.1 of Platynereis dumerilii. Classification (NCBI taxonomy): domain Eukaryota; kingdom Metazoa; phylum Annelida; class Polychaeta; order Phyllodocida; family Nereididae; genus Platynereis; species Platynereis dumerilii. The sequence goes on from JAPTHN010000001.1 coordinate 58,918,587, forward strand.
TGACCTGATGAGAAGATGTGTGTTTTTATTCTGCTTCTTACACATTGCAGCACTTTCTCAATTGATCATTTCTATGACCAGGACCCTAGGAGGTGGGACGTATCAACAAGTGATTAGCACAATTCAATTCATGAATTGAATTAATTGAAATTAATTTAAAATTTAAAAGGCTGATGAACTGGATTGAGCCACTTGGTTTGCCTTTTTTGCTTTCCTAAATAGTAGGATATTGAAGGTTATGGTTTTGAAACGATCAGGGCTTTGGAGTCGGACGAAAAATGAACCAACTTAGACTCCCGACACCTTTGGCTTTCTGAAAAGCGACTCCGACTCCTTGGGTCTCCTGAATTACGACTCCGACTCTGACTCACGACTCTGCTTATCGGCATTATTGCACATAAATTTTGCATGGTTAACGGAGAAGAAACAGTCATTCTAAAAAAGTTTTCATAGGGTTTTGTACATAAATACTTGCTTAGGAAGTTTTATGTAAAATTTGGGATTCATTTCACACTTTTGTAACTGTATTTTTGCAAATTATATTAATTATAGGGACCGTTCAGAATTTATGACTGGGGGGGGTGGGAGTTTTGCTGGAACGTCCCGTCAAAAATTAATACCCCCCCCCTTGAGTTTCATGCGGAATTTTAGTACCCCACCCTTAGGTTTCATGCATATTTTTAGTACCCCCCCCCCTTCGACATATAAAGCAATACACACACATACTGTTATACATGGCCATGCGTACAGATTCGTGCCATTTCGCGCACTTTTGCGCGTAAAAAAGCCCAAATAAGATGAGTTTATGCGTGTTTTTTAACATTTTTTCTTTGTTAAAATTTCTTACCCCCCCCCTTTGAAGCGTTGTCAAATATTAATACCCCCCCCCTTGCAACACGTGTGAAAAGTTAGTACCCCCTCGGCCAAAACTAAGTCATAAATTCTGAACGGTCCCTAATAGGAGTCAGGAGTCACCACTTTAATTTTCGACTCTGACTCCGACTCCACCTGTAAATCAAAGTTCGACTCCGACTCCGACTCCACCCAAAAACCTCCGACTCCCGACTCTAACTCCGACTCCAAAGCCCTGGAAACGGTCGAAAATTGCTAATTTGGCGGCCATTTTGTTATGCAAATTAGGAGGTTAAGAACCCGGAATATCGCTTGGGAACCGTTTTTTTTCAGCATACCTGAAATATGCCAAAGAGATGGGTTCCCGATTTTTACCCCAAAATGCTCGTAGCATCACATATTTTAGAAATCCTGCCAGTCTATAAGGGAGTGTGTTGCCAAATTTGAACTTTTACCTGAGATAGAGGCTGTTGTGACCACCACTCCTCCGGCACCTCCTTTGTCTTTTCCCATGATGCGCATTGCGGCTTCGGTGGTTCTAATAACTCCAAACTGCAAATAAACTCATCAAGTTAGTAGAAAAAAATCTTCAATTGCAAGTTGCAACTGCTTGCATTTGAGAAAGTTCCTTTGATAAAAAATATTCACTCACAACATTGACTTGCAAACACTGTTCCCAATTGATCTCGTTGATTATTCCCGCATTGTTGATGACAATGTCCAGTTGTGAGAACTTTGCTAAAGTTTCTTTAAAGAACTCTGAAAAAAGAGAGTTGTTCATTCAGTACCATGCAGGCTCATGCAGACATATGACTCTGGATGCTCTGTGTCCGGTTCTCCTGTATAGTGTATAGGGCTACCTACATAATAAACTGAAGGACAAAAAATAAGGAGTCACTTCTTTAGGAGAATATAGTCCTGGAGAAAAAGACATTGATGGTAAACTAAAACAGTTTTTAATTCTTTATTTTTTAAACAAATCAGATGAAACAACATCTTGGGTCACCCATTTCACTACAATGATGAATAAACCTCAAGAGGTTGGAAAACTAGAGTTCAAATTTGTCAAAACAGGGCGGCCCTATGCACATACATTGCATGATGCCTGGCCGCCAGGTCTGCTTAATGAGCGCAGCTCCATCTCATAACTGTTTTGGCACTCGCTCTTGGGTTGTGATGCCTGGAGTTTCAGTAGAGCTCTATGGATGTGGCTGTCTTGCAACGGCCACCCAGATGCTGATGGACGTTGTGCCTGTCTTGATCATGAGTTTTGACTGCAGACTTTGGAAGGCCCTTCACTGAGCCTGTTAGATAAACTTGGTCTTGAGTTTGCTGATTGCTTGCTGTGAGCAGCTCATCTGACCAGCAAGCTCACACTGGGACATGCAAGCCTCCAGCATCCCAACTGCTCAGCTCATTGCTCAATGGAGAGTCTGGCCATTGGGAGTCTTTCAGTGTATCGCTACTCAGGAAAGATAAATTAAGGAACTTTTCTGTGTTTTTTTACAGTTCTGGGAAACAGATCTTAAGGATTAGCTTTATTATACCATTCGACACCTCTGTCAGCCAATCACATGCCAGTATTACAGGGAAATAATTCCTTTATTCTTTGTTGTCCAGTTATCCGCGTTTGTCTCACGGTATAAGCCAGTTATTCACCATGGGATCGGGAATATGTGTTTATCACAACTCGGGCTAAAGCCCTTGGGTGATAAATCACATATTCCCTCTCCCGTGGTGAATAACCTATGCTTATTGTATTTATGACCTGTACCAGTATAGAGGCAATGACCCATGACAAGAATGTGTAAACAAAATAGGAATTTGGAGGAGTAGAGTGTGGAATCGGCTCCAGTGGAAGTGGAAAGTTGCAGGGAAGTGGTAGATCAACTGTTCAGACATGTCAGCTGGCAGAGGTAGGGCCAAATTGCCACGTAGGGCCAGGTTCATGGGCAATTACAGGGACCTTATGGCAGGCCGGGGTCGCGGGTCACCCATGGTTATGAGTGAACCGGCGGGTCCGGGGGGTTGGTCAGATGAATCAGATGAGAATAACCAGTTTGATAATGCTTTTGAAACCCCTGTAACTAGAAACACTGGGGACCAGATGGGGGAAGACATTGCAAACAGGCAGGTCCATAGGGATGCACTCAGAAATTTAAAATCACTCACTCTCGGTCTTGATTACTCTTCACCATGTTCACATGTTTCAGGGGAGGATCGGGAGGAGTACGCCAGTTCCGAGGAGGAGGGCCAGGAGCTGGATCGCCAGATTCAACAGGCAGAGAAGAGACTGGCCCAAGTCAAGAGCAAGGCGCAGATTGAGGAAAAGAAGAAGAGATTGAGAGAGCTTCAGAAGGAAATCGACAGGGTTGAAGAATCCCAACGCGCCTCGCAGAGGAAACCGCTCAGCCAGATGAACGAGCTGCCGCCCAGAAGAAGCAGAGGAGACAGGCAGGAGGCCCACCACTCGGCAAGGCAGATGGACAACTGGCTCCTAGACGAGGAGAGCAAGCCAGTGGAGGAGCATGCCGCTAAAAGTAAGTTTGACAGGGCTTATTCTGATGATGGGGCAAGCAGTGCATATTCCGGGGATGAATTCCATAGAAGGGCTCCAAGGGGCAGGAATAGGCGATCTGGAATGGCAGCCAAGCAGGTAGACGTAGTGAAGTACCCCCAGCTGTGGGCTCATGCGGAGGTCATGGAGGAGCTTGGGGGGAAAGAGATTACGTTTCAGGAGATTAACTTTAGACAGATGGTCACTGGAGAGCTAGAAATAATTATAGAGGGAAACATCAGCCAGGTGGAAAAGGAGAGTAGATTGGAACTGTTGAGGCTGATGGGCTACCTACACGGGGTACACGAGTGGCGGATTGTGAAAGGCGTGTATGCGTACATCGTGTCCAGAATTGAGAAAGGGAGGCTGAAATGGGGGGACAGCTTGGTGGGGGAAGTTCAGTGGGCTCTGGCTAGGAGAGGTGGAGTTCCACAGCAAAGTAACAGTAGCAAGAAACGTAACACTACAGGACCGAACACAGAGAGAGTTTGGTTTTGTCAAAATTTTCAGAAGGGTTTGTGCTCTCTTTCCTCCGGGCATGAGGCCTTGGTGAATGGAAAAAACGTACAAGTGCAACATATTTGCGCTAGATGTCTGCAAAAGGACAAGAAGAAGATGGAGCATCCAGAGAAAGATTGTGTGGCCTGACTCGAGAGGAAAGGGGAGGCTTCCAAACTTCCAGGGAAAAAAGACTCCCATCAGACCCGCCAACAACGAAAATTTGTCAGTGTTTGTAACAGGGTTGCCAACTCAGGAGGTTACAATTTTGAAATTTGTAAAATACCGGTAAAATCAAGGCTGAACCTGGATGGTTTCAGATGGCATTTTGCGACAAACGCTGACAAGGAAATTCTGACATTTTTGGAATATGGCTTTCCCATTAATTGTACGGGAAACTGGGACTCTCGTACGGATATAAAGAATCACAAGGGGGCTGTGGAATTTCCCAAGGAAATGGAAGACTACTTCATGGAGGAAATAGCTCAAGAGAGAATGTTGGGACCGTTTGCAGATTCTCCCTTTAGCAAGCCACTCATAGTTTCTCCTCTAAACACTAGAGAAAAAAGAGATTCTTCTGAAAGGAGAATCATCTTGGATCTTACCTTTCCGGGGGTGAACAGCGTCAACACAGCCATTAGTAAAGAAGAGTACCTGGGTAAACCGATCACCCTTCACTACCCGACGGTAGACGACTTGTCATATCTCATCAACTGTGCAGGTAGGGGTTGTTGGCTTTTCAAAAGGGACCTCAAGAAAGCTTACAGACAAATACCTGTGGACCCAGGGGATGTTCATAATTTGGCATACAAGTGGAAGGGAGATATTTATGCGGATCGGGTCCTGTCAATGGGGCTGAGGTCGGCTGGTGGAGTGGTGTATCTCGATGATTTCGCTGGGGTGGCAAGGGCGGATAAGGCGAGGGAGGCCTTTGAAGCGCTGGGCCAGCTCTTGAAGGATTTGGGAATGATGGAGTCAGTGGCCAAAGCATGTCCGCCGAGTACAAAAATGTCCTTTTTGGGGATATGGTTTGATACGGATAGTATGAAAATGGAAATAACTGCAGAGAGATTGAGGGAAATCAAGGCAGAACTGCAGAGATGGGCAGAGAAGAAAGAGGCCACAAAGAAAGAGATACAATCTTTGGTGGGGCTTTTGAGCTTCGCAGCCAAGTGTGTGAGGCCAGGCAGGCTATTTATATCCCGCATGTTGGAGGTATTAAAAAATTGCCCGGAGAAGGGCACGATGCAGCTGGATGTGGAATTTCAAAAGGATGTACTCTGGTGGGAAAGGGTGATGCCGCGGTTCAACGGGGTCAGTCTAATTCCCAAGAATTATTGGTCAGAAGTGGACCAGGAGTTAGCGTGTGACGCTTGTCTCACAGGTGCTGGGGGAGTGTGTGGAAAGGAATATTTCCACTGCTGCTTTCCGGATTTCATCCTAGAGGAGACGAAGGACATCAACCAGAGGGAGCTGGTTACCATAATGGCTGCCTTGAAGCTTTGGGGTCCAAAGTTGAAGGACAAAAGAATTAAGGTTCATTGCGATAACATGGTGACTGTTAAGGTGGTAATGTCAGGAAGAGCTAAAGATACCTTTATGCAGAGTTGTCTGAGGGAGATTGCCTATATGGCGGCGATTTGGGAATTTGAGATCCAAACAAAACACATAGCAGGGGTGGAAAACCGTTTACCTGACTGGCTGTCAAGGATCCACTTAGATAGCCGATATCGCAACATGTTTAATCAAGAAAATGAAAGTAAGCAGTTGAGCAAGGTCGACATCCACCATCAGGCCTTCAGATTTGAGAACCCTTGGTAAATTGACGTTTCAGAAATTCAGCTGCGGAGGGAGGCTGAAGTTACCTTAAAGGGGGCCTATGCGCAAGGAACTTTGAGGAATTTAGTCAGGCAGAGGGATAAGTTTTTAAAGTTTTGCGAGGACTGGGACGAGACATCAAATCCAGTCTCGGTGGAGACTTTAATACTGTACATGCAATTCCTTGCGGGTGAGTTCGCCTCTGCGGAGACAATTTCCAACTATATCTACGGTATCAAAGTTTGGTATCTAACGGAGGGGTGGAGTGTTGATCAGTTTGAGCATTATCTCGTTGGGATGATGAAAAAAGGCTTAAAAAGGAGGTTACAACACACTCCCAGACAAGCTTTACCGATAACGCCGGAGATTTTGTTGGAGATAAGGCACACGATGGCTTTGGAGGATCCATTAGAAGCTACATTTTGGTCCTTATTCCTGACAGCCTTTTTTCTGGTGTGTCGGAAATCTAATCTCGTGCCGGAGAAAAGATCTGCGTTCGACCCGAATAAGCAGCTGACCCGGGGCCACTTTAAGCAGAGGAAGGGGGCGTTGATGGTCAGCATGAAGTGGACCAAGACCATCCAGTATGGAGAGAGATCTCTGGTGGTGCCAATTTTACCGATTGAGGGTTCCAGCTTATGTCCAGTGACAGCCTACAAGAGTATGATCAAGTTGAATCCAGCCAACCAGTCAGATCCTGCCTTTGTGAGGAAAAATAAAAAGGGGGATATAGTCCCGCTGACTTATCGAGAATTTCAAGCTCGTATCAAGAAAGCAATTGAAAACATTGGAAGGGATCCGTCGCGCTTTTCCTCTCACAGTTTCAGGCGGGGGGCGGCTTCATTCGCGTACGAAGCGGGTGTACCGGCCGAGACAGTAAAGGTGATGGGGGACTGGGCTAGCGATTGCTTTAGGAAGTACCTACAGGTTTCGATGAAGTGCAAAACGGAAGCCGCCTTAAAAATTATTAGCTTGATAGGTGAGATTGAGGGGAAGTCCTTTTCTACTTGCAGGGCGTAGCATAGTGTGTAGGCCAGTAAAGGAAGGGAGAGACAACTCCAGACCTAGATATACTCGTATCATCTTCGGGGATTCTATGCTGCGGGATTTCGAGCCGCTGCTGGGCGCCACAGTTGTGGTGGCCAGAGGGGCTACTACGGGTAACATCTGGCGGAGAGTGGCTCCCGAATTACCAGAGGCATCAACTATCGATGCGGTAGTAATTATGGTTGGCACAAACGACATTGGCAACAACAGCAGATTGCAGACGTTCGAGGAAGAGATGGCTGACCTGGTCAGGAGGGTTAAGTCATTGAACAATAGGTGCTGGACTTTTCTAATAAACATCATTCCCAGACCGTGCGACAAGAGGCAGGTTGTGTATGAATTTAATCAGGTGATAAAGAAACTGACATTTCAGAATAGAGTTTCGATCATCAACGCATTTAAGCGTTTTTCAGATGCTAGAGGGAATCCATTACTCAGGTTCTAAAAAGATGGGATACATGTCAATGAAAGAGGCACAGCCCTGTTGAGGGACATCACTGCATCTTATATAAATGATCGAAGTCTGGCAGCCCTGTTGAACTTTTTTGGTGGTTGGTTTTTTGTTTGGGTTTTCCTTGTATTTGGGGTATTTGCCGGTATTTATGTGCAATATGTGATATGTTTGAGTATCTTCAAGCTGGCTCAACAAATGCGAGCTTGACATTACGGGCAAATACATTGTTATTAAATTTATACTACTGGAGTTGTGATTATTATTTGCTTGATTTCGACGGCCGCAATTGTGGATATTTTGATCAAAATATGTGAATTGGGGCGTGACGACCGACAAGCACGGGGATTCCCGTAGGTGTGACGTCATTGCAAGCGCGATGCTGATTGGCCGAAATTTGGCGCGTAGTGTTTCCGGCGTCACCAGGGACGTGGGAAGCATTATTGTTCTGGACATCGAGCGACTTTGAGGGAGAAGATTGGAGGATCCACGGAAGCTATAAATTTATTACTTAGTGGTTATACTTTGGTGGCACAGAGTGTCCGATATATTACCGTTTCCAGTATTTATTGTAATATGTGATGTTTGAGCATCCGGTATTTATGTTCAATATGTGTGTGTTTGAGTATCTTCAAGCTGGCTCAACAAATGTGAGCTTGACATTACGGGCAAATACATTGTTATTAAATTTATACTACTGGAGTTGTGATTATTATTTGCTTGATTTCGACGGCCGCAATTGGTGCTGAAACTCGTCTGCGCGTGAAACAAATTGACTGGCAATGCTTCGCGCATTAAAAAAAGTTCGTCCTGGGGGTAAAATCCATAGCCCCCCTCCAACTATTATATGGTCAGCCTCTAATCATATAGATTTTCTGACATAGTAATTATACACAACTTGTTTTTCTACTTTACCATCCACATCTTCCTGTTTGGTGACATCACACTTGACGAAATGGACCCTGTCCTCGCCGTACTTGACCTTGAACTCCGCTTCTCTCGCTTTGCCATCTTCCACGAGGACATCTCCTATGGTAACCTATTGGAATTAAAGATTACAGAATTATACCACTTCCATAATTCGTGAACTCCAAAAATGGTACGCTGGTGGAGTTAATGCAAAAATGCTTTCTGGCTTGATTTGCATTGGTTGTGATTTTGGTTTTTGAAGCAGTTTCACTAAATGTGGCCTGATGCAGCACTTCTCAATGTTTTTCAATGAAAGTTTCCAGACCCTAGGACGGGATATGCAGCCAAACGGGTGCAGAATTGCACGGCCATACCTCAATTAAAAGTTAGCTTCAAGAGCTCTTTGCAGATTGGCAATGCACTTGAAAAATTAATTTTCGCATTTTCAGTTTGCAAACTGGCTTTACAGCTCCATTGAAAGTTTTCTGTTGGACACCTAATCTTCCTATTTGATGAAGTACATTAAGTCATTTAATTAGTTTGTTTATTGTCACCTGTGCTGCTAAATATGCCATATGATAAGCACTGAGTCAAATGATTATCCATAACTGACACAAACTTAACATTCTCAAGCCGGTGACATCACACAACCAAATTGAAAGTTAAAATTTTGAAACTGATTGGATGGCCGATCTGCAAACAGCTATATAAGAAGTTTTAAAATGTGTGTTTTTTTAAGTGTGAGCAGTTTATATAAATAAAACATTAATCACAGTGGCCACCACACTCTGCTAAAATCACAACAGGCAATAAAACATTTTAAAATCACATTGGGCTTGATATACGAGAGAAATTTACCTCAGCGTGGCCCTAACGTATAACTATTGTATAAATATAGCAAAACAAATACAATATAAAAGTAAAAATAAAAATGATAAAAAGTAAAACCATCAACTCCATAAGAACATCATACTCTGCTATTTAAAATGTGTTTCAAAAGGTTTGCTTTAAAAGCATCAAGACTAGATAAACCACGTATAGGCCTATTACAAGGTAAACTGTTCCATAAAATAGCACCAGAATGTACGAATGAGCGCTGTCCCATGTTTGCATGGCACTTTAACACTTTAAGTTGACCAGAATTTCTTGTATTATATCCATGGCTTACATATTCAAAAACAGATGACAAATACTCTGGTGACAATGAGTTTAAAGATTTGAACATTTTAATGCATTTGTTAAAGTCAGATCTTTCTTTAAAAGTCAACCACTTCAGCGTGTGCAGTACTTCTGTGCTGGGGGTGTCGAATGGCAAATTTAGTATAATCTTGCCCCCTTTCATCATAAGTCTCTGGATTTTCTTCTGGCATTTCTTGCTGCAAGAGGAGTCACAATAATCGGTCAGGGGCATTACCAGTGCATTGCAGAGTTTTAGAGCAGTGTTAGTGTTGAGATAGTCTCTAATACGTCGAAGGACTACTAGTCTTTGTCTAATTTTTGCACTGATAGATTCCACATGCTTCTCCCAATTGAGGTTTTTATCCAAATGGACCCCAAGATATTTATAGTCATTTACATGATCAACTTCTTCATTGAGAAGTCATTGATGGTAGAGTCGTCTTTTTTAGCCACTTTTCTGACCCAAAGAGGTTCCACTTGCACTTCTTGATATTTAGGTGAAGTTTATTTTCTGTAAACCACAACGACACTCTTGTAAGATCATCGTCAAGAGACAAGAGCGTATGTAATGTCATCAATGGAGTCTGCTGCTTAAAGTAAAACCGTGTCATCTGCATACAGGAGAGTTATCTATTAACTGGTTCAAAGTTGAACAACAGAGTTGAATTATCAATGACAAAAATGATGTACAATGCCATTAGCCAGCCTAACATTGTAAGCTGACAATTTAAGTTTACATTAAGTGCTATTATCAGTTTTCATGACAATATTTAAGAATTTACCTGAGGCAAAGTTTATGTCAGATGATTTATTTTCTGGCATTTTAATAAACTGAACTTGAGGACATAAAACTAAGAAGTTTTCCGTCGTTTTAGCTGAATGTTTACTATACTGCATTTTCAGAATAGCAGCCAGGTTGCGCCAGTGAGGTTCTAAAAATGAGTGCACTCAACTTGTGACTGCATGGTTGGCCAGTTCATCATTCTCATACATGCATTGTTCATTGTTGTCACATTACGAGTAGGCCTTAATTGATAATGCAGTTGAATTGCTACTGACTAGTTATTGTTAACTTAGCATTGACTTCTCATAGAAATACATACATATGCTCCTTTGTCAAGAAGGGCTTGCACATAGGCCAATCCAACTCCCTGGGCTGCCCCCACCACTGCTGCAACTCTTCCTTGGATCTTCATGGTGACTGACTGTGGTCCCCCTGACGTTTATGTGAAATATCACATCAGACATGTGACCTGCCTGTCGTTTATCACCGTCTAGGTGTGAGTTATCTCAGATTTATAAGCTTTTGTGAGTGTTTCATCTTGCAAGGTGCAACAAACGTGTATTTATTTTAAGGTCATCATGTTAAATGATCTTTCAGGGAGTGGCTTTTTTTTTTCTTTTGATTTGTATTAATTTTGCGCTGGAAATTTTGCACTGGAAATGCAGGCAGCAATGCCACAGCAATTGCTTTTTACCTTCAGCGATTGTAATCGCATTGGTAAAATGTTGTCCGTCTGCCGGGCGGCAGTTCGGGCGGTCGGGCGGCGGGCGGATAGATAGGTGCCAGGCCAGAACTCAGCCCCTATTGCATGTAAATTTACATTGATGAAATTTGGTACACATATAGCCTCCATGGTCTAGTTGCGCCTTTTGATGTTCCGATTGATGGCTAATCCATTCTTCTTGAAATATTGAACAAAAATATATAAAAATAGTTTTTTCTTCTCCGGATTAAGACTCGGTCAGTATTGCATGTACATGGATGAAATTTGGTACACACATATATCCTATAAGTAGCCCTGGAATATGTCCCTTTGCAAAAATATTTTCAGTCACTTCTTGAAGTTATCCAGTCTCCCTGATTTTCGCACATTTTCAGGTTTACAAGCCATTCCACAGTATCGGTGATGAATAGAAAAAGGCTTTATCCTCAAACTTGTTTTGATTTTCTGTTGCAGGTACCTCTAACAGCATTTTGCCATTGCTGTGGAGATTCAGGTCATTTTCAGGTTTATGTTGAATTAGACTTTTGAGGTACTGAGGAGCTTGATTATTCACAGCTTTCCAAGTAGTTGTCATTAGTTTGAATTGAATCCTTGCAGGGATTGGAAGCCAGTGTAACCCTTTCCCGTAATGACTAACTTTATCTTGTCTTTTCAGCCCTTCAATAAGTCGTACAGCAGAGTTTTGTGCCACCTGGAGTTGAATTATCAATTGTTTCAGCAAACCATAGAGCAATCCATCGCCATAATCTAAATGAAGCGTGACTAATGGATTGACAGCTGTTTTGATTGACTCTTTGTTCAATGACTTACGCTGTTTTTGAGATGTTTTGAAGGATAAAATAAGCATTTTGACACATTTTATTCACTTGCTTATGCGTTGATATGTGCTTATCAAAGAATACATCTAAATTTCTGGCGTGATCTGTCGTCTTGATTTCAACATTGTCCACACTGATTGAGTAACTCTTGTCTTTTCACCATTGTTACAGAGTTTGTTTTTGTGAAGAAAATTGCGTATTTCTGTTGTGCATTTTTCCATTTTTTGTTGAATTTTCATCTTCGTGCAAAGTCCTGCTTCTTTCAGGCAAATCGCTGAGAAAAATGATTTAAACACTTCGAGTAGGTTTGGTATTTCAAAATAAAAAATACTGAAAAATGTATTCACCTTCTTCAAAGTTCAAATAGAAAGATCCACCAAAACAATTAGTCAAAACTTTCTGAATGCCCTTCGTACTGTCTGTATTGCGCAGTTATTTTAAATCCGTTTGTAAAGAATCCATTGCATAACTATTACATTGAAAACAAGGCTCTATAGCCTGGGGGGAAGGGGGAACCTGAACATTTAGGAACGCCCCTCGTGTATTTAATCTATATCTTTAATCTATATGTTTAATCTTTAATATATATGGACAATGACGTAGGCCACGATACTACTTCAAAGATGCAATCTTTTTATAATCGAGTAATTTATGCTATATCTGAGCAATTTTCATAAAAGAGTAATTAAAAAATAATAATTACTGAATCATGCTACTGATTTTAAGTTTTAAAAAGATTTAGATTGTAATTACATCCCATAAAAATGTTCACAGTTTTGTTTTAATGCCTAATTGATTCTTCAAACAAGCAGAGATATCACTTGCATTTGCCTACTTCATGGCAAGGGGTATTGCAAGGAACACCAATATCCCCAATTGCGACTATTTGGAAAAAACGGGTTTCGGACTAATTTTGTTTTCTTAGACAAATTTTGCTTCTTTGAACTTGGTTGCACAGGGCCCTCAAAAGCCCATCGTTTTATTACAGCCGTAAAATTTGATATTCCAAAAAGAATTGATTGTTGCACTGTGAAAATGGCACTTTGTTACACATGATATCTTATGAAGTGTCATCTTCTCCACACTCAACGTGGGAAGCATAGAGGCTGTTTGATTAGTCATGATTAAGAGAAGGCCATTTGATTTGTCATAACTGATTTTAGAGTAAATATCAGATGATTTCATTTTCTAGTCACCAACAAGTGGGATTTGTCTCCTAAAATCAAAAAGTATTGGGTATGATCAAGACAAATCATGATCATCTGCATGATGACACACAAAGTGCCATGCCATTTTCACAGTGCAGCAGTCCACTCTTTTGCATATCAAATTTCCTGACTGTAAGTCTGTCTTAAATCCTCATGTATCCTTTAGCAGAACCATGACAATACAATCACAATTAAAGTTATAAATAACTTCAAAAGATTTAATTGTCCGACTTTCTGTGGATGAGAATCGATGAACTTTTCTTAACATTTTAAATGGCTGCTTTTGTACACATCAATGATACTAAAATGACAATAATTTTTGTGTTCAAATTGAATGTTGATAAGTTAATCGACTGCATTTTGGCTTATCTCTCTCTCCCAGCTGGTTGTAGTATGTTCACTTTGCTCATTGGACATAGGGACACAAAGAAGGTCTTGGTATCAGAAGAAGCTAGATTCTGTTTTGACAACCACTGGCACTTTGGAAAGTGAAGGTGAATATATTTTAATATATTTTTGACTGGCTCATTTCATCCAAATCATCCAGGTAAATGACAGCTTCAGACACATTACAGCCAGGCAATTTGATAGGCAAAAAGAGTGAAGTGCTGCACCATGAAATGGCACTTTGTGTGTCATCATGCTGATGATTTGTCATAATCATACCAATACTTTCAATGTTAATATGATTTCATGAGACTAATCCCGCTTGTTGGTGACAGGAAAATGAAAAGATTATGTATCTGATAATTACTCCAGAGTCAATTATGACAAATCAAATGGCCTTCTCTTTATCATGACTAATGAAACAGCCACTGCCATCAACAGACCTCAAAGAATCCGGAGTTGGGCTGCTGAAGTTGTGTTGGATCTGTCTAAACATGACAGTTATAAACAGGCTCTGTTGAAGTTACACTGGCTGCCAATAAGACAAAGGATAGACTTCCAAGGTCCTATGCATTGTATACCAATGCATACACAAGTTGGCACCAGAATATCTGAGAAATCTTTTTCATGTAAAGACTTTCACTTGAGCAGTTCAATCTGCATCTAGCAGTGGTATCATTCTGGAGGTATACCTTTCACCAGACGGGCAACCTTTGCCGACAGATCAATCAGCGTGTATAGCTCTCGACTATGGAATCAGACGTTGGCCGACATCCGAAGTATTGACAATTATCTCCAATTTAAGAAACAATTAAAGGCATTTTTATTTTCTTCGATTTTATCCTAGTTCACTTTTACGGCATACCTGAATGCATATGTATCTCAGTGAATATGGTAGCGCCTTAGAAACTGTCTAATACTAATAATAAAACAGCCTCTATGTTTCCCATGTTGCATTTCAAATTTCCTGGCTGTAAACACATAGCCTCTTGAATTTTTCCGTAATTCACCTATTTAACCTAACATCAGTTCTAATGTAGGCTAATCGTGACACATCATTGACTGTCGTAAATAAAGTGCAAATTTACCAGTATTCCGATGCATTGGTACGTGTGGATGCAGTGGCCAGATCCAAATATCTCATATAGGCCTACATTATGATGTAAATTGCTGTCTGCTACAAGGAACACAAGAGCCGCCAATAGATATATTTTTCAATACATCATTTAGCTCATATTATATATTTATCAGAAAGGTGGAGCACTCTTCATTTGGCCTGGTTATTTCAGAAGCACATGACCTGACCCAATTCTCTTAGCTTCTCTAATTCGCTGAACAGGTTGAAATAATGGCCTCACAATTTATCTTAATACATAATGACAAAGTTGTGATATTAAGGGTTGTCTTGGTGCACACATATAGTGTTAGTTAAAAGGATTAACTTCGCATTCATCTTTCAACAAGCTACGTGAAATCTTGAAGTTAAATTAGGCAATTCACAGTTTGTGATTAAAAATGCAATCATGTATACACAACAGGATAAAAAGCAAAATAGAACTGACAAAACTATAAACAGAATGCTCTTACATTTTTACCTTCAGTGAACAAAGTTTGAAGAAGGTATTGTTATCACTTTGGTCAGAAGTTGTCCGTCTGCCGGGCGGGCAATCGGGCGGCGGGCGGATAAATAGTTTCCGGGCCAGAACTCAGCCCCTATTGCATTTACATGGATGAAATTCGGTACACATGTAGCCTGTATGGTCTAGTTGTGCCTTTTTATGGTCTGATTGATGGAACTTTAGTACCTTTTGAAGTATTGAAAAAAAAAATTTTTTTTTTCATTTCTGGGCCGGGACTCAGTCCCTATTACAGTATTACATGTACATGGATGAAATATTTTACAGATGTAGTCTGTATGTTCTAGTTGTGCCTTTTGATGGTCTGATTGATGGATATTCTATACCTTTTGTAATATTTAAGAAAAATTTTTTTTTTCATTTCTTGCCCAAAACTTGGCCATTATTGCATGTGCATCGATGAACTTTGTTACACATGTCATCTGTGTGATAAATTCGTGCCTTTTGCGGGTTTCATTCATAGATATTCTATACTTTTTGAAAATATTGACAAAAAATATCAAAATTATTATTTCTGCTCCAGGCCAAAACTTGCCCATTATTTCATGTCCATAGTTGAAAATTAATTTGATACGCAATACGGATAAAATATTTTAGTGCCTCTTGATGGTCTGATTGATAGTTATTTTTAATGCTTTTGAAAATATTGAGAAAAAATTAGAAAATACAAATAAATATTTTTGGTTCCAAAGCCACAGCTCACATCCTATTTCTTTGTATGCATGATACTGGTCCATAATATGCGTAAATTAGTCTATTTAGGCCTTTC
Organism: Platynereis dumerilii; assembly: GCA_026936325.1. NCBI lineage: Eukaryota > Metazoa > Annelida > Polychaeta > Phyllodocida > Nereididae > Platynereis > Platynereis dumerilii. Next base: position 58,934,225 of record JAPTHN010000001.1, read on the forward strand.
CATATATCCTGGCAGCCAGACGGGCTTATGTCAGGACAGACAGCATCCAAACATCCAGACATAAAAGTGCTAACTCACTTGGGTCCATGTCTCAAGCATAACTCTGTCCCTGTTCTCATCACACTCATCAAACATTGCATGTGCCACATCACTGGCACTTACTTTGTTTTGCAATAGTACCTGTACTTAAACAAATCCTACCTTCTTTAAAACACACCTTCATTTCACATCTTTCCCTGCAACTTTTGATCAATGTGCAGAACTGGGTCATATGCTTTCTGTCAGCAGGTCAGGCTATCCAGGTGACAGCATGGGCCAGACACACTGACAACTGCTGCCACCACAATATTCCCATAAATACACTGCACTAAGTGCATTTGTTTTCCCAGCCCAATCTGACATTTTGCATCAATAAGAGACAACCATTATATTTCAATTTTATGCACACTGTTTCATATTAAATTAAAATGTCCATTTATGCTTATCAATTTCGACCACCATGGCCTCCTTCACAGTCATATTCAGGTACACATATCCTAACCTAAATGGCTCGAATGCCTGCTCGCAACGGGTTTTTTTTAGTATAGATAATTTCCAGCGAAGACCAGACCACTATTGCACATAATTACATTTGTTTCACATCACTTTTATGGCGTAATTGTGTCTCTTAATGGTGCTTTTTTGCTGAAGGTTTGCTGCTATGCAGCCTATGTTTTAAAATGCAAGGAAACCGATTTAGGGCCCTCAAATGTGTCCATTTAAATATATTTATATGTATAATCATTATATAAATAAACTTCCATTGTTTGTCTCTTATATCCCTGAAAACATATAGTAGTGATGTCACTACAGGGTGTCTACAGAAAAAGAGGACAGTCAACACAATTGGATTTGTTTACATTTTATTTTGTGCCAAGCATCATTATTCAACAAAACGTGATTTGTATATGAACAGTATATTCAGAACAGTCAAATTACCCCCATTATTCGCATCCCTGGATGTGGTAACTTTCTGCAGGTGAGACATAAATGATGCAAAAGCGTGTTTGATGCTTTCCACGAACAATTTGCCCCATGCAGACGTGGCAGAGGCCTTTAACTTTAATGCGAGGGTTGCGATAACTTGCTGGATTCTGTCTCCCAATTTGCCAATACTGAATAATCCACTGGGTCCAGCTCAGGAGACAAGGGGTGGCACTCTACCTGGCTCAGGAAGCTTGTTTTGAGGCCCTCCTGAGTCTTCTTCGCAGTATGAACAGGTTCTACACCTTGCAGGAAGATGATTTTGCCAACAAAAGAGTTTCTCATGTGACGCCATGGCACCCCAAATTATTTCAGAATGTTATTATAAACTTTTGCATTGATTCCGGTACTCTGGTCAATGGTTAATTTGAGAAATTTTTGTGATTTTCTTGTCATCAGATGACTCCATGTTGAACACCAAGTGTTAGGTCCTGAATTGAATTATCGGCAGCTGAAGCATCAGCAAATGTCCCACTACTCATGCATGAATCATTCCTACTCTTATAAGCACCATAAATGGTGAACAATTTCTCATCAAGAATGAGGAAAACAGGACGACCTTTTTCAGATTAGAGCAATGCAAGCACTTTTACATTATCATGCTTGCATTTTAACTTCAGAAGTGATCTAATTCACAAATAATCATATATGCCATAGACCTAATATGGCTGACTATCATATCCATTCTTATGTTAGACTTATCACCAAATTCTGAACTTATGTGAGTGTGAAAAAGAAGAAAAGTGACTGTCCTCTTTTTCTGTAGACACCCTGTAATTTTTTATGGTGACATCATATTGTCGTATCTTTTTTTCATGAACTGAATAAAGCTGAAATATATATGATTTTATTCTTTCTTTGGTAGATGTTGACAATTACTGGCCTTCTGACCTTTGGTGTCACTGCTTCCTTTGCCCAGATTCATCCCTATAATGGGTCTCCCAATGTACAAAAAGACACGGACATCCACTATCTGAAGGTGTCAGGAAATAAACTGATGTATAATGGAGAAGAGGTGTTTCTTTCTGGCATGAACATTGCTTGGTTTGCATTTGGCTATGATTTTGGGAACGACCATTACGATTGCTCTACAGATGCACTGACCAAATATATGAACAAACTTCCATCTGATCTAAGAAATTCTGGTTGTGCGTATTTTTTATGAACTTCGTGTAAAGTGAAGCAAAGTATTTATGCATATGAAATTCTGGTATTTACAACTTATTGATACTTGAAACGATGCTTCAGCACTCTTGTGTTTTTTTTTAAATCTCTGGCTTCAGTTCCATTTCTGTGCTCTGGTCCAGCTTTTGAAAATGACTTACGCCGCATTGCTGCAGCTGGAGGAAATGCTGTGCGTAAGTAGATTAAATTTTTTTCCATTAAATTAATTAAACATCAAAATTTATTGTTATAACTGTACCTGGAATCCCAGATGATTGGATAACTTTTGGTAGTCGACAAAAACTTTAATCCCTATGGGCATATCAACGCTGTTGCAACGTTGCGACAACGTCACCCTGTTCATCAAATGACTTGGAATTGTATGGTAGAAATTATGTTGTCATAACCTTACGAAGCAATATCAAAGATCAACCTGAAGAGTGAAGAGGCCCCCGTAGTTGTAATGTGCTCAACCATAGTTGGTACAAATGAATAATTACTATACATATGGTATGTTATTTTTTCACGAATTGTTTAGCCTCCTTTTTAATCGGTTTATTTCAGGGGTCTGGCTTCATGCTGATGGACGTGACACTCCACATTTTGACTGGGACGGCTTTGCTATCTCTCCTGACAGGGAAGGATCATTCATCGATGACCTCAGCAGCTTCCTCGATGTTGCTGCCGAGTGCAATATATTTGTTATTCTTGTTTTGTGGAATGGAGCAACCCTACCCGAGAAAACTGTGATCAACCTCATGTGGGATGATTCCAAGCTCAACCGTTACATAGAAAAAGTGCTGGTGCCAACTGTCAATGCTTTGAAAACAAAGGTGTGCCTTATGATCTTTGATTATTTTTTTTTGGCATTCATGCCTTTTTATATTTTTTCGCAACTTTAAGAAAAGTATAGAATATGTATCGTTTCTACCACCAATAGGAGCTACTACACCGTATAGGCTATATTTGCAGTGGCGGATACAGGGGAGGCCTAGGGGGCATGGGTTCCCCCTCTAGACCACTGAGATTAATAAAAGTATTTTGAAGAAAATACGCTGCGACGCTGGCCTGCGAATGCCGAAACATGCCCGGGCCCCCCCTAGATGACCCTGTCTGGATCCGCCGCTGATTAGTACTAAATTTCATCCATATGCGTGCAATATTTTGTGCCTGAGTCTTGGTTCGGAAAAAAAATTATTATATATATATATATGTTTTATCAAAAGTCTCAATATTTCAAAAAGTATAGAATATGAATCATGCTAACCCGAAAAGGCGCAACTACACTTCATTCGCATGGGGTAAATGTGTAATATGTTGAGGACTCCCTGCTCTCTCTCCCATCTCAATTATCAACCTCCGTGAGCGCCAGGAACTGCGTTATAGAGGGCTGCACTTATCATATCTATCTATCTATCTATCTATCTATAGATCTATTTGCTGAAGATAACAACAGTAGACTCGTTTGGCCTCCAGAAAATTGGCTGCGACTCGTGACTCCTTAAATCTCTTTATTCAGGAAGCCCTTGCAGCTTGGGAAATCATTAATGAACCTGAAGGCAGTTTGGACTACAGCACTTCACACAACGATCCGTGTTTTGATGGCACCAGATTAAAAAAAACCGGTGCAGGGTGGACTGGTGCCTGGGTCCCCGTGGAAAAGATGTTGAGATTCATCAACCGCCAGATTGCAGCCATCAAGGGAGAAGACCCGAAAGCCCTTGCAACGATTGGATCTTGGTCTGAGCGAACGCAAACCAACAGTTTCGGATTCAGGGATTTCTATACTGATTCGTAAGTGTGTGATGACCTTGACTGCAGTATATATTCCTCTCCGCATTAAAAAAAGTGATTTGTCACTTATATCATTAGAATTTTTATATCAATTGATGTGTATTGGCCGAAAATTTGGCAAAATTGGTACACAAATATAGATTTATTAAAAAATATTAAATTTTAATGGAAAGGTTTTGGGATCATGACTGAGTCATGCCATACCACTTTCAATAAACTAGACATGTACTAATCGCTAGGCGATGAGTGTTGCGCTGCCCTAATTTAGCAAATGGAACATAAATTTTGCAGTATAACATCAAATGCACTTGTGTTGTTTCATTAATTAGTATATTGATTAATGTACTGTATCTTTCAGGATTAAAATGTTCAAAGCTATCACTTCCTCCTCGAATGGATGTCAGCACCCCTCCCCCACCCCCAGTAGACTGCATAATTATCCCCCCCCCCCCCGACATCAACTGGCAATGTCTTGGGGGCTGCAGCAAAGTCAGCTTGTCCCCGGTAGCAAGGCTGTAGAAAGGGGGATATGTGGAGTAATCAAGTTTTAATTTGTTTATTAGAAAAATCCAGATTGGCCTAGGTTTATGTCGAAACTTTGTAAAATTCAATTTGCACCATAGGCCTAATGTATATTACACACAAAGCACATTCAGTTGATTTTTTTTTGGGATCCCATAATATATTATTTTAGATCCTTTATATACTCCTGGGGCCAATTGTGAAACAGCTTAGCTGTATTGTTACTTCATTCTCTAAAATTAGCAAGAGTAACCCCCTAGTCTCGTAGGCCTACAGTGTATGCATTTAATATTGTAATTATATGGGTATATGCATTGTGAAATTAATTTATTGGTAATACACTGAATTAAAATGGACACAACTTGATCGTTTGGAACTGCTGAATAGTGGAAAATTGCCACCCAAAAGGCTGGAAAACATTTCTCACTGAATTGACAGAGAGTGCCCCGCTCAAAGCTGACACTTTATGTTATGTATGCAGGATATCGTGCAGCCATAATTAACTTTTTGGTATTACACTGAATTAAAATGGACAAAATATTTGGAACTGCTGAATAGTGGACAATTGCCATCCAAAAGGCTGGAAAACATTTCTCACTGAATTGAAAGAGAGTGCCCCCCTCAAAGTCAGCATGCAGCTGCAGCCATATCCAGGCTGGGAGAGCTTGTGTGAAGACATTGGTCAGAGTGGTGGAGGAGAAATTGTTCATAAATGACACAATAAGGACACTAAATGGAAAAATAAAGACTTTAGGACACACTTTATGACATGAATAAACATACATGTGAATAAGGGCATTGGAAGTGGTGGCTTGTGCCCAGTAGCTTTTACAGAAAATTAGGCCTAGAATGTGAACATTTCAGTGTGTGCAAAATATCTTGCTTACGAAACCAAGAGCTTGCCCAAGGGGGGGCACCCCCCTGGCAGCGCTAATTATTATGGTCCAGAATGAAAAATATGTTGTGAACATCACACTATCAAAAGTCATGGCAGCCTTCTATTACACAGTAGGGGAGAGCGGGGCACAGTGAGACACTTTTTTTATTTTCAAGTGTTCCAAAATGTTGGCAGTAGCGAGTTAAAAGAGATCTGGTCCACATTATAGATAATGACGTTGGGTATATTGTCCAGTAATTTTAGGTTCCTACCTTTTACAGGTTTGGAGAAATTTTGGGTTACGTCCATGCTCCTTAAGTGTCTCACTGTGCCCCGTGGGCGGGGCACAATGAGACTGCAGGCGGGGCACAGTGAGACAGGGCATCTGTTGCCCTAACCGCCGATCCTCAGGACCTGTGGAATTGTTCTATCAATTCTTGCTACAGAAACTATTGTACTCTTATAAAAGCAGCTGGCTAGTTGATTTTTTAGGTCCGTTTTTGGGCATGTTTTGAAACTTCATCGCACAGGACACGTGTACGACTTATTTAACCTGCCGCACCTGTTACATATTAATCAAAATTCTTTCTGATGCTTCTCTTTGGATATGACTAACTAAAATCCGTAGTTTATAGCAGGCATTTTGTTTTAAATTGTGAATGGCAAGCTATGCCTTAAATTCAGGTCGTTTCGAGTGTATTTTGTGATGTCTCACTGTGCCCCACCTTCAACTGTCTCACTGTGCCCCGCGCAGCTTTCTTTATAAAGTTTTTGAATCCTGCTGACTGGATGGATGTATTGTGGTTAATCATCTCACTAAACTAGGACAAATAATCAAGGTTTGAATCCCTGGCAATTGATTTGCATTATACCAATTTTCTTGGGAATTATAACAAAAAGTCACTTAGCAAAATTATTTACTTTTACTGGCTAAAAACCAAAATATTGAAATTCCACTCTCGGTATGCTGTGTAGGCATGCTGGATATAGGTCAGACTCTCACTTACTGACTTTTTGTACTATACAAAAGAGGGTTGATCTGTAAACAGTACCAGCTAGACGCTATGGGCTTTGTCTCACTGTGCCTGCCGTCTCACTGTGCCCCGTTCTCCCCTACATAGAATCCTTCTGATGTCCAGTGAAACATCTCCTCTGATTAGATCCCATATGGTCTTCTCAATTTCTGACCAAGTGCTATTTTGACACATGCTAAAGATACTTTTTAAAAAGAGGTGAAGGTAGCAATTCCATCTTTCCCAACAACATGTTCTGCATTCAATATACCAGTATGCAAATGACCTATTAATAATTCTTAGGTGAGATCTTTGATGAGTGACTAAGTTTTATGAGCCAAGTAATTCATGCGCCCCTGTGCAAATTAGAGATATACCCTGGAAAAAATTGTGTTGATTATGCAAAGATTCCTGCTCAAAAGTTTATTAACTACACATAAAGTCAAAGTTAGTTCTTTGATAATAGAACACAGTAAGTCATCTCTGATTTAATAAGGTGTCAAACCACTCAAATTGTATTGGCCAATTGGGTAAACTAATCATGTTAATGTTGACATCTGAAGCTCCGGGAGTGTTAAACTTCCAAGACTGGCTTATCTGAGGAAGGGGGTTATTTATATTAGTCACCAACCAAGAGGATGGGATTTATATTCTTTAATGCTGGACTATAATAAATTATTGAAAGTAGTATGGAATGACTCAGTCATGATCCAGAAACCTTTCCATTAAATTCAGATATTTATTAATAAATCTAAGTTGGTGTACCCAATTTTGCTGATATAAAAATTCTAATGATATAAGTGACAAATCACTTTTTTTTAATGTGGAGAGGAAGATATACAAAGAAGTGTTATGTTACTTTTTCCTCAGTTGGTTAGTGCCTTAATAGGCCTCCAATGAAAGGAAAATATGATTTTACACAATTTTCACTATTTAGATATAGGCGTTTTAATGCAAAATATAGCAAAATTTCAACCTTGATGAGCCACCTCTAAATATTAATCAAATAGGTTGAAATTTTGCACACTTTTTCCACATGGTCAAAGGAAAAAAAACAAGTTAGGGGTACCATCAATGAAATTAAGACATATATATATATATATTTTTTGGACCACCGTAGACTGTTGCACGTTTGGAGGGGTTAACCCTGTATTTTTATACAAGTAATTTATGGGTATATTTGTTAATTTCTTCTGATAGGTTAAGCTTCTTATAATAAATCCTTAACTGTATCAAAAATGACTCGAAGAGCTTTCAGATGTGAATAAAAATATGGAAAATTTGTCTTGTCAGCAAAATAATCTTCAGTTGGATGTTAAAAAATTTTATCATGAAAAGTTGCAAATAAAATGACAGTCTGACAATGTAAAGCACAACTGCCAGCCAAACTTAGAACTCATTATGAATTATGAATTCACTGACTTTTTCTTATGGAACTATAGTAGGTATGATATTATGTACATGGCAAATTGTACTTTATGCATACATTGTAGACTAATGTTCTTTATACATGACTACTAGATGTATCGCTCATACAAAATTCCTCTAAAATATTGTTTTGAAATAATTTTCGTGCTGAAGCCATAATACAATTCTTTCAAGATTTTGTTCTTATTAATTTGAATGTGTTTTGCAACAGATGCCTTATCAGTGCTGGCGGTGAGAATAAAGGAACCATCGACTTCTACCAGATGCACACTTATGAGTATCAAGGTTCCTACAGCTCTTCATCTCCCATGAATCGGAGTAACAGTGCCTATTATCTCGACAAACCAAACATTATTGGTGAATACAGTAAGGATGGTGGAGATGGCAGGGCCATCGAAGACCTCCACAAGTGGGCTTATGAGAATGGATACAGGTTGATTGTATTAATATGGCGTTTAATTATGACCTGCTATTTTGTTGATTCTGTCATAGTCTCGGTTAACAAAGGTCCAACAAGGATCTGCAGGGCAGGGCTAAGTATCCATCCAATATTATCTTGTGCAATTGCGTTGACACAGCACGCAGTGCCGCAGTGGTTCCAGCCGACCAGAAGGCAACTTTCATTTCAAAGCAAGCAAACCATGAATATTGAACAATCAAAAAAAACATACAAACTAAAAACAAGAAACTGTTATATGAAAAAATACATAAACTGTGAAATGACTGATGATTATTAAACCAAACACTAAAACTGAACAATTCAGATGTCAATCATTATCCATTCATTTAATTATGACCTGATTGGTCATTAAGCTGCTTCTATCTATCTACTTATCTTCTATCTATCTATCTATCTATCTATCTATCTATCTATCTATCTATCTATCTATCTATCTATCTATCTATCTATCTATCTATCTATCTTATTCAATCAATATCATTCAATCTATATTATTCAATCTATATTATTCAATGTATATTATTCAATCTTTATTATTCAATCTATATATTTCAATCATTCGAGATTTAAGGAAAAATAAATTTATCTACCCAATTATTAGCCAATATTTAAAAGTTCAAGTGCTGGTTTGTTTAAACTGTTTTTGCTGAGGAGCCCGTAATCCCCTTAATTTTCACAGCTGTTGCAATTCAATGAGATAACAATTCATAATCACTTGCAAGAAACACTGTTATGCAATGATCAACACTTAACTGTAACACTAACAGTCTCTCTGATTGGTTGCGGAGGCAACCCTTCACCACTCAGCTGCATAACCACACTAATTAGTGCCTACCGAGTCAGAGGCTCACTGGCAGAGCCAGCTCGAAGTGATCCGATGACCACATGAGAATGGACTGACCTTGAACAACTGTTTTCTTTCGTTTCTGCCCAGTCAGGAGTTGAACAAGTGTCCAGCTCATGCCATCATCCCAAGTCATACCATGACAAAATGGCCCATAACCTTTGCTAATTCATGAATACTTAATTAACTGACCCAGTTTTGGCTCAGCCAATCAGGGACTACTACATCACAGTTTGAAATTGTTGCTTCTGTTTCACACAGTTACAAATGGAGAAATTATGTATTGTTGAAAGGTGCTATCACAGTTCCAAAAATTGCATTGAATTATGTATTGAAACTGTTTGAAAGTTTGCTTGTTTTACACTGTTTTTCTTAGTTGCCAGTAATCCTAAGTGTCCATAATCGGACTAAATCTGCCTGCAAAATGCTTATGACCTAAATAAGCAGCCAATCACAGAAGAGGTTGGAAATAGCAGAAAGCCCTGTCCATTTTAGCAGGGCTTGCGTGGGGAGGATGGCTCATGCACAATCATGCGCTCCAAACTGAAGAACAGACTTGGCTCAGAAAATTTGCTAAATACTGGTCTCATTGTTTGAGACTAAGTTACATGTCATGGATAATAACTTATAGTTAACTTATAATCTGCAATGTTGTAATGTCCTGAATGTGACTGGTGACTGTTGGAGTTGGGACAATGAACTCTCTTGTTTGGAAGAACGTTCATTCACAGATAGATTCGTAATTTACTGAGAAATTTTCTTTGGGTTACCCTTGTTGAAATAAGAATGACAATTTGTTAATCTTAAGCATCTTTACAAGCACAGTAGTGAGTAAATTGTTTGATTTATAGGAATATTGGGAGGCTAAAGGCAATAAACTTTTGAGAAAATACTGTGTGATTTAAATCAATGATTTTAATTAAGAAAAAGCATGATATAAGTCGCGATTTAAATCACTATTGAACAACCCTGATGCAGTTTGACAAAACTTATATAATTAAAGATTTTTTTTTTGTTTCCTGCAGTGGTGCATTGACATGGCAGGCCAATGGAGAAGGGCATCATGCTGATAACTTCAACACTCAAGCACGAGCGCTGTATGAGATTGCGGATCGAACTGATCATGGAAAGATCGGCGTCCGCATCGACGGAGATCCTCATCCAAGAATGAACCCTTACTTAATAATACTAACAGATCCAATTAAGAAAACAGCTCCGGCCCCAAGTGGTCCTAAGGTTCAACCAAACACCCCTGAAAAATCACCACCAAATCCAAATGAGAAAACAGCTCCGGCGCCAAGTGGTCCTAAGGTTATACCAAACACGTCTGAAAAATCACCAGCATTGCCCATTCTACTGGATAAGAAAATACCCTAGATTGCAGATTCAGATTCGTGCAAGAAAATGTTATGCTTTGGCAACGTGTATCATATAACAATTTTTGGGAAAAATAAAGGCTGGTTTGTTTGGGTTTCCAAAACTAAATATTTGTTCAAGGTTTAATCATTTGCACATTTGCAGCATTTTACATTTCGGTGCCCTAAGCTCCTTTCCCACTGAGCACATATGTGGGGAACGAGGGGCAAAACGGACCGGCGGGGTAAAACGGTTTTTTGCATCTTCTCGGAACGTTTTGACCTGCCTTCTAATTGTATGATTGAAAAATAAAAAAGGATATATGACCAACTTTACCTTAAAGTTTCGTTGATGAGAACGCTGCAGGTATGCAGCTTTGTTAATTTGAAGTTTTGGATCGATTATCTTAAAAAAATCATCATTTTTGGAAATGCTGTAGTACCTCCAATGACGTTCCCATTAGAATAATTTACAGTGAGTGTTATAAGAGGACTACTAAGCTTGCTTATAAAACCAAAAAATGTATTCTGGTGCTTAGTCATGCGTAAGTAGCTCATTATTAATGCACCCTGCATGGTTGGGGCAAGATGGAGTCCTCCTGCGGGGGCAAAATAGGAAGCACAAAAAAAGCAATCCCAGCCTAGAAGAGGTTGAAGTTTGCCATTGGGTCAATTAAACCATGACATTTGAGACATTTGATACATTTTATGGTTATATAACAGGCAAAAATTTGAAAAAATCACAACAGATTTGTGGACTGTGGAGGTAGTCCATGTCATCAATAACCCCTTGAGGATTTAGGCCTCAAATCCAATACCAGTCTAAATCGTTAAATTATGAAGAAAACTTGGAAATCAGAGTTATGTGAATATTCATAAAAATGTCACATTTCCCTAAAATTTAACATAATTTTGTTTCCAAAGTATTAGATTTTCTTGGCAGTGAGGCAAAAGTTTGGGTCCTCATATGAATGTTCATTGTTCAAGGATGATGCAAATGGGATTTAGAAACTTTAAATATTTGCTCAGCATGACCAAATTCAATGACCAGTCACTTTGCTGCTCATTGTAAGGCCAACTTCTCTTCATAAGACTATTTGCATGTGATGTTTTGTATCAACGCCTGATTTTAAATTTCAATCGAAATGAAAGATATAGACAATTTAAAAACAAATTTATGTTGAAAAGCCTGAGAAACAAGACAATAAGAATGTTTTTTTAATGCAGTTTGTTTCATATTATCTCCAATTATAAATTCAACATGGCCACCAGCACTAGGAGGTTCTATGATAAACTTAATGGGAGTGTGGTTCACACTTCACAGCAATGAACCTCATGAATGTCAGGTCGAGGAAGAATACAACACGAGTCCGAAGGACAAGTGTTTATTCTGCAGCAGACCTGACATGAGATAGGTTCATTGCTGTGAACCACACTCCCATTTTAAGTTTTATTTATAAAGCCACAATAAAAAATAAACCTCCAGTAAAAAAAATAGAGTGATTTCATATGGCACTATTTTGTTTGAATGGCGCCAAAAATATCCCTAGCAACCACACGGACCAATCAGAGCCTCAAAACATTGTGACGTCATCACTTTACCGTATATTGCTTACGTAGCAACGTCCGGACTTCTTTCATGTGGTGAGAATCACATGGTTTTTTTGCCAGAACTGCACTGCCTATTGTGGGGTATTTTTAGAAAAGAACTCATGATTTGAGCCTTACTTCCATGATGTTAGCCTAGAACTGCTTTACTCTGTGGACAAAATAATTAAAGTCTTAGAAAGAGTCAGAACTCTGCAGGTCAGAAATCAGTGCCAGTGGATCCAAACTGTTTTTCAAACTATATGCCTAGGTTGAAGTTTACTAAAAAGTTGGTTGAAAAAGTTACAGTGCTCAGTATCTGTGAGCGTGAGATTAGTATGCTAGCTTAATCTAGATAATGGACTTCATCATTCTGGGAAGGATGATACTCCATCTAAGCTTAATCTGATTGCCTCTAACCAGTTGCTTCGTAACCAATCAGATTAAGGTTAAATGCAATTCAGAAAATTGGAAGGCAACACGTGCTAACAGTAACTGCAGTAATTATTTTTCTTTTTCATCAATTAAATCGCAGGGCAAAACAAATTAATTAAACCAGACTGGCCAGTCCCAGAAACAACTGTGTGCTTGTGACGTCATCAGCAGCTTTTAGGGACATAAATGGGCCATAAATGGCCAAACAGGCAGCAAGCTGGGGACGCACATTTTTGAAGAATTGGAACAGGAACTGGCACCTTATAAAAAAAGACCTTATCACATTTGTTGAGAATGGCCATGTCCTAGACCAATCAGATGCAAATAAGTTGCTAAGTATGGTAATTAGAAAACAGAAGAGGCCGGTCTCTGAGACTCTATGACTGCCCAATTGTTCCCCTAAGCCAGTAGGTTCTTTTGTTTAGACATAACTCCTCCCGTGGGAATGTTTCAAAAGTTACTGACTACAGACTATACAATCAAAGTGTGTTGATTTAAAAATTTCCCATGGATTATGAAAATATTTTATTCTTTACAGTCTTGCCTGAGTCTATTTCCCTGAGTTGGAACTGAGAGAATCATAAATTTTGTTGTTTTAAGAGCGTACCGAAATTTTCTGAAAAGAAGTCTAAGAACCCTTTGAGAAAGAAGTGCAGGATCATCTTCATGAAATCTTTCTTATGTCTTTTCTTCATGGAAAAGGTCAAAATCCCGGAAAAACAAGAGGAACTGGAAGATTAGCCAACAATGCCCAAAGTTATGAGCTTTTTTATCTCCGAAGAAGTTGTAGAGATTTCAAAGGAGCGAGAGGAACTGAAAGATCTGGTAGTTGAGCATACCCACACTGTAAACCCGTGCCGTAGGTGCCGTTGAAAAAGTGCCGTAAAACTGACGGCGATCTTACCGTAAGTCTTTGAAAACGGTAAATTGCCGTTAATTCAACAGTAAACCGTAATTGTAACAGTCACTGCCGTCAAACCTACAGGAAGATACCGTAAAATACAGATACGGCAATTGCCGTTACTTTTACGGGACGTTGCTGTAAAAGTAACAGCAGCCTTGCTGTTAGCTGTGAACACGGCTAGCTGCTGTAATTTCAAAGGTTACCGTAATTGTAACAGTAAGCACTGTCAAATTTGCAGCAAGTTACCGTAAGCCGCAGGTTCAGATATTTGAAATAAAAAATGTAGCTGCTGTTCAAAATCAGCAGTAATGTTATGCAACTTTACAAGATGGCATAGATAAAGGTAGCTTCGTGGACACTTTAGTTCCTTCTCGCCAGCAAATTCGCACAGTGTACCTGTGGTGTTGTCCTGAAGCAAGCAGGCTACTTTCTTCCAAATTAAAAAAAAAAAAAACTTGAAATAATGTAAAATTTAGAAATAAACTGCATTTTTTATGAACATTGTCCTCAGGTCCTATTTCCAAAAATAAATTTTGTCCAATATTTTTCCCCAAACTTTTTCTTCTAACTTATTGTTCACTTAATATTTTTCAAACAATATTTTTCCCCAACCATTTTTTTACCCGATTTCATTGATTGTATAGTTCTAACTGGAATTATTTGGAATATTTGATCAGAACCTGGTATTGGTTAATGTACAACAGGTTTTGAAAACGGGCTAATTACATTTTTGAACTGGCCAACAAATGCTTTTGAGGCGTTAAACTCAAAACTCGAAAAATTTAGAATTGCTGTTATTTTAGATGTAGGCCTGTTCATAAGTTCGGATTTAATATTTTGAATTCAGTGTACCTTTGTAATTGTACTTTCTTTTATAATTGCATTTGGACTTATTCACTTCGTGTTTCAAATATATGTATTTTATACATTTTCGGTGCTAATTTAATTTGCAATTTATTAAATGGATAAAAGGAACCAAATCTGAATACAAACTTTTGCTTTCTGTGCATCACCAAATATACTATTGCTTCAACTTGTCAAAATTTAGAATTGAGATTTGTTTTTCATAGGTCGTATTTCAGTATGTTTCACTTAATAATTTTTACGTTTCATTGATTTTACTATTTACTAAAGAGTTGCAAAAAAATTGTATTCTTTGTTAATATATATAGTCATAACTGTTGTTGTGAATTTTTTAAGTTTGATAAATTTTACGTTGGGCTGGTTTTACCAGTAATAGATTTTCGCTCGGAATACCATGTACCAACATCTTTTGTTTTCACATAATTATGTATCGCCTACAGGTATGAAAATCAGGAAGCTGAAGTAACAAAATCAGTTAAATGAACCTTTTTACATGATCAAAATTCAGTCGGAAATGCATGATGGGACATGGACTCCGTAACAAGATTGATAGTTTATATATATACTTAGGCATGTGCACTGTTAGAAATTTCAGTACATTCAACGGTTTTATTCCGTAATTTATACGGTCAAACGTCCTTGATCATGAAACTGTAGAAATTACAGCGTTCTTGATGTTATGATAATGTGTTTGAATTCACGGTTTAAAAAGTGTAACTGAAGACTTAGCATTGTTTTTTTTCCATGCCCTTAAATAGGCTTAATGGGCAATGCCTTTATCAAGGTGTTTAAACTTAAGAGCATTCATTTAATCTCTGGAAGCAGGACTGATAGACACATGAGCAAGGTAAGATTACTATTATTTCTTCATTTGGCATGCATGATAATACTAAATTATATTTAATTTCCTATTGTTTAATAACTGCCATAATGGTTATATTGAGGTAATAAAATGGTATGGTTCCACAACCCACAATATTTTATTGTGAGAGATATTCCTTGATGAGGATGGAGGGGGGAGGGTTGATCTAGTGGTAGCGTGCTGGGCTGCCAATCGCTGGGTCCAGGGTTCGAATCTGGCTCTTGCCGGGTCACCTGGGCCTATGTCGGACAGCTGTTTCAATCATCCTTCACCTCATTTCCGTGTCCTCCTCCTGTCCTAATAAACCTACCAAGTGCATAAATACAGGATGTAAAGCCCCAATCATCTATCCATCCATCCATCCATCCTTGATGATGGGGCTTTACGTCCTGTATTTATGCACTAGTCTTGATAGGTTAATTAGCACAGGAGGAGGACAGGTGGCTCTCCAAGAGCTGAAGTCGAACCCTGGACCCATAGATTGGCAGCCCAACACTCTATCACTGAGCTGATCCTCCCCCCTCCTTAACAGAGGCATTTATTAATCAATATGAATAAATTATCATCACCCTTTAGACTAGAATAACCTAAATGTTACTTTCTAATTTGTGTACAATGCTAAATATTAATAGGCCTACTATGTAAAAATATTTTAATTTCATTGTTTTTCTTGGAACATTTAATATTTATTTATATAATTTATTTGTCATTATTTTATGTTTTACATGTGATTATATGTTACACCACTATCAATGATTTAAAAATAGCTTTGCATTGAGAGTGTCACTTAAGGACTTTGGTCTGGGTTTCATTGGTGATGTTTGCAGACTTAAGACTTAAGCACCGAAGGCAATCAACTCAATAGCAAACTATCAACAACAAGCTTCTAGTCTAGGCCTATACAAGTTAATGAGTCTTGTCTAATTTTCAGATTCAAGACAGAGGCTGATGACCATGTGTCTCAATTGTGCAATGCTTGTTCATGGAGAGGCCTTTCATGGTTGTTTCTTCAGGTCTTTGAAGCTGTCAACTCTTCCAAGGTTTGTAGCACATTGATCTCAACAACATTTTTATGTCTGCTCTCCTTTCCTCTAAATAACTAATGCAAAAAACTCACTCAGTTATATAATATGTCTGCCCCTACTAGTGAAAAAAAGTAATTTGTTAGTAATCACTGAGGTTTGCAATATTTCACATATAATATATTTTCATTAATTTCCAAATGTAATTGCATGTTTTGCAACAGTTTAACTTCCAAATTCTCCTGGCTTATTTTGAAAAGCTATAATTATGGAAATCCAATGGTTTTTAGTTTGTCTGTTTTCTTTGAAAATAAAGAGCTATTGTCGTCACTCGATCGTCAGCGTCATTGTCCAGGTTAAGGTTTGTGTAAGTGTCCAATTGTGACCTTAGGTTTCCAATTAGAGTTATGAAATTTGGTACAGGTATGGGGCTATGGGTATGGATGGTGAATATGTAGAGAACTCCAAGATGGCTGCCATTTTGTGGCGGCCATTTTGGCAGCCATCTTTATTCTCGAACGGCCCATTTTGACTTATTATTTCACTTACAGTTATGAAACTTGGTACAGGTATGGGCCTGTGGGTATGGATCGGGAGCATGTTGATAAATCCAAGATGGCAGCCATTTTGTGGCAGCCATTATGGCAGCCATCTTTCATCATTCTTGAACTGCCCATTGTGACCTTAATATTTCACTTTCAGCTATAAAATTTGGTACAGGTATGGATCAGGTATGGATCAGGAACATGTTGAGAAATCCAAGTGGGCGGCCATTTTGGCAGCCGTCTTTCTTCAGTTCTTGAACTGCCCATTGTGACCGTAATATTTCACTTAAGAGTTATGAAATTTGGTACAGGTATTGGCCTTTGGGTATCGATTGGGAGCATGTTGAGAAATCCTAGATGGTGGCCATTTTGTGGTGGCCATTTTGGCAACCATCTTTTTTCATTCTTGAACTCCCCATTGTGACCTTATTATTTCACTTACAGTTATGAAATTTGGTACAGGTATGGGCCTGTTGGTATGGATCGTGAGCATGTTGCGAAATCCAAGATGGCAGCCATTTTGTGGTGGCCATTATGGCAGCCATCTTTCTTAATTCTTGAACTGCCCATTATGACCTTAATATTTCACTTACAGTTATGAAATTTTTTGCAGGTATAGGCCTGTGGGTATGCATCAGGAACATGTTGAGAAATACAAGGTGGCAGCCATGTTGGCAGCCAACTTTCTTCATTTTTAGCTCGTCTGTTTTCTTTGAAAACAAAGAGCTATTGTCGTCACTCGATCGGCGTCGTTGGCGTCGGCGACATTGTCGTTGTTGTATTCGTTGTTAAGATTTTTGTAAGTTTCCATTTGTGACCTTAGTTTTCCACTTAGAGTTATGAAATTTGGTAGAGGTATGGGGCTATGGGTATGGGTCGGGAACATGTTGAGAAATCCAAGATGGCTGCCATTTTGTGGTGGCCATTTTGGCAGCCATCTTTCTTCATTCTTGAACTGCCCATTGTGACCTTACTATTTCACTTACGGTTATGAAATTTGGTACAGGTATGGGCCACTGAGTATGGATTGGGAACATGTCGAGAAATCCAAGATGGCGGCCATTTTGTTGCGGCCATTTTGGCAGCCATCTTTCTTCATTCTTGAACTGCCCATTGTGACCTTAATATTTCACTTGCAGTTATGAAATTTGGTACAGGTATTGGCCTGTGGGTATGGATCAGGAACTTGTCGAGTAATCAAGATGGCGGCCATTTTGGTGGCCATCTTTCTTCATTTCTTGAACTCCCCGTTTTGACCTCAATATTTCGCTTAGAGTTATGAAATTTGGTACAGGTATAGGTCTGTGGGTATTGATCAGGCACATGTTAGTAAATCCAAGATGGTGGCCATTTTGGCAGCCATCTTTCTTCAATCTTGAACTGCCCATTGTGACCTTAATATTTCACTTACAGTTATGAAATTTGGCACAGGTATGGGCCTGTGGGTATCAATTGGGAACATGTTGAGAAATCCAAGATGGTGGCCATTTTGGCAGCCATCTTTCTTCTTGAAACGCAAATTGTGACCTTAATTTTTCACTTACAGTTATGAAATTTGGGACAGGTATTGTCCTGTGGGTATGGATCGGGAACACGTTGAGAAATTACGATGGCGGCCATCTTGGCAGCAATCTTTCTTCATTTCTTGAACTGCCCATTGGGCTCTCAATATTCCTCTTAGAGTAATGAAATTTGGTACAGGTATTGGCCTGTGGGCATGGATAAGGAAAATGTCGATAAATCCAAGATTGTGGTCATTTTGGCGCCATCTTTCTTCATTCATGAACTGCCCATTGTAACCTTAAAATGTTGCTTAGGTGATGAAATTAGGTATTGGCCTGTGGGTGATAATCTGGCACACATTGATAGATTTCACATTAACAGACGAGCGTTGAATCCGCTTGCGGTTCTGGTTGATTTCGCTTTGAATTATGAAATTTGGTACAGGTTTGGCCTGTGGGCATCGGTCGGGAACATGTTGAGAAATCCAAGATGGCAGCCATTTTGTGGTGACCAATTTGACAGCCATCTTTCTTCATTCCTGAACTGCCCGTTGTGTGCTTAATATTTCACTTACAGTTACGAAAGTTAGTGCAGGCATTGGCCTGTGGGTATGCATCAGGAACATGTTGGATATACAAGGTGGCAGCCATGTTGGCAGCCAACTTTCTTCATTTTCGAACTGCCCTTTGTGACCTCAATATCTTGCTTAGTATTATGAAATTTGATACAGGTTTGGCCTGTGGGCATCGATCGGAACATATTGAGAATCCAAGATGGCAGCCATTTTGTGGTGACCATTTTGCCAGCCATCTTTCTTCATTCCTGAACTGCCCATTGTGTGCTTAATATTTCACTTACAGTTATGAAAGTTGGTGCAGGCATTGGCCTGTGGGTATTGATCAGGAACATGCTGAGAAATCCAAGATGGCAGCCAATTTGGCAGCCATCTTTCATTTCTTGAACTGCCCATTGTAACCTTAATATTTTGCGTAGAGTTATAAAATTTGGTACAGGTATTGGCCTGTGGGTATCATCGGGAACATCCAAGATGGCGGCCACTTTGTGGCAGCCATTCTGGCAGCCATCTTACTTCGTTTCTTTAACTACCCATTGTGATCTCAATATTTCGCTTAGTTATGAAATTTGGTACAGGTATTGGCCTTTGGGTATGAATTTGGAACATGTTGAGAAATCCAAGATGGCCACTAAAATGGCCACTTCAAAATGGCTGACATCCTTGAACTGCCCATTGTGTTCTTGCTATTTCGCTTAGAGTTATGAAATTAGGTACAGTTATTGGCCTGTGGGCATGGATCAGGAACATGTCAATAAATCTAAGATTGTGGTCATTTTGGCAGCCATATTTCTTCAATCTTTAACTGCTTATTGTAACCTTAATATATCGTTTAGGGTGATAATCTGGCACACATTGATAGATTTCACATTGACAGATGAGCGTTTAAACTGCTTGCGGTTCTAGTTAAAAAATAACCTTGATCGCTGGCAAGTCGATCTTCCCACTAGAATCGCCCCCTCCCCCTCCCTCCTACTGTTTGTCACTCTCACTGGTCAATTTTGCTCCCTCTCCATTGCCCTCTGCCTTCGCACTATCCTATCTGCCCTATCCTATCAGTCCCCTTCCCTTCTTCCTCATTTCCTTCTTTACGTCCAACCATTATAAAATAACCTTGGTTGCTGTCTGGCCCATCTCTCTCTCCCTCTCCTCTCCCCCTCTCCCTGCCCCTCTCCCTCCCCTATATCCCCTATTCTATCTCCCCTATCTTATCATCCATATCCTCTCCGTTCCTCTATGCCCTGTCGTCGCTCCTCCTCTCCCTCTCCCTTCCTCTCCCTCTCCTGTCTCCCTCTCCTCCTCTCCCTCTCCTATCTCCCTCTCCTATCTTCCTCTCCTCTCTCCCTCTCCTCTCTCCCTATCCTCTCTCCCTCTCCTCTCTCCCTCTCCTCTCTCCCTCTCCTCTCTCCCTCTCCTCTCTCCCTCTCCTCTCTCCCTATCCTCTCTCCCTCTCTGCTTCTCTTCCCTGTCTTATCCCCTATTCTTTATCCGCTCTCTCCTTCCTATTCCCTATTCCCTCTCTTTCTATCCCTCCTGCCCACTTTCCCTCCTACCACCTGTCACCCTTTCCCTCTTTCTCACCTTTGAGTTGAGTCCAACCAGTTTGAATAATCTTGGTTGCTCGCTGGTAAATCTCTATCTTTCTCTTTCTCCTTTATCCCCCCTCTTTTCTCCTTTTCCCTTCCTTTCCTCTTTTCCTTCTTTTATTCTCCCACCTCCTTCACTTCCACACTTCTCCTTCTTTTCTATCATGGTCTGACATCCCTAAATCCTCTTTCTGTTTTCCTTCACTCTCCTCTTTCCTGCCTCCATATGGGATGGGGAGAGGGTTAACTTATAAGCCTATGCAATTAACAAGCGTTGTCGATTTTCAGATTCAAGACAGAGGACGATGAAGTTTATGCGTCTTGTGCAACACCAGTTTACGAATAAGTCATGAAATTCACAGATGGGTCTTTCATGACTGTGTCTTCAGGTCTTTGAAGTTGTCAGCCCTTCCAAGGTCAGTGGGACCTTGATCCCAACAACATTTTCTTATATTAATGAAATATAGCCTAGGACTCTCCAACTAATCATTGCGGTTGCGTTATTTCACATACATTTGTATTAATTTTAAAGTGCAGTTTTGTGAATGTTTAACTTCCTAATACTCCTCGCTTAATTTAAAAAGTTATGAATATGGACATGCAATGTTCATAAAAATAGTCTTCATTGCTGCCTCATCAATCTCCCCTTTGGCGTCTACCTCTCCATCCCGACCCCCTCCCCTTCAACCCCTCCCACTCCTATCCCCTTTCCCCTCTTTTCCTCCTCTTTTCCTCCTGTTTTCCTCCGGCCCTTCTGTTGCCATATAGCCATTTTGAAATAGGTATAGATTATTAACCACAAGAGAGGAAATATGTTATTTATCACCTGAGTGCTTTAGCCCGAGGTGTAATAAACACATTCCCGATACCATAGTGAATAACCAACTTATACCACGAGACAAGCACTTAAACAGTCTAACTCTCCTCTCTCCTCTCCTCTCTACATCTTTTCCCTTCCTCTTCCTTCCTCTCCTCTCCTCTCTCCCTCTCTCTCCCCATCTGCCATTCCTGTCTCCCTCTCCTGTCTCCCTCTCCTGTCTCCCTCTCCTGTCTCCCTCTCCTGTCGTCCTCTCCTGTCTCCCTCTCCTGTCTCCCTCTCCTGTCTCCCTCTCCTGTCTCCCTCTCCTGTCTCCCTCTCCTGTCTCCCTCTCCTGTCTCTTTTGTCGTCCTCTCCTGTCTCCCTCTCCTGTCTCCCTCTCCTGTCTCCCTCTCCTGTCTCCCTCCCCTGTCTCCCTCCCCTGTCGCCCTCCCCTGTCGCCCTCCCCTGTCTCCCTCTCATGTCTCCCTCTCATGTCTCCCTATCATATCTCCCTATCATATCTCTCTCTGATGACATCCTTTCTTGTCTCCCTCTCTTGTCTCCCTTTCTTGTCTCCCTCTCTTGTTTCCCTCTCTTGTCTCCCTCTCTTGTCTCCCTCTCTTGTCTCCCTCTCTTGTCTCCCTCTCTTGTCCCCTCTCTTGTCCCCTCTCTTGTCCCCTCTCTTGTCCCCTCTCTTGTCTCCCTTTCTTGTCTCCCTCTCTTGTCTCCCTGTTTTTTCTCCCTCTTTTGTCTCCCTCCTTTGTCTCCTTGTTTGTCTCTCCCTCCTGTCTCTCCCTCTTGTCTCTCTCTTCTGTCTCTCCCTCTCTTGTCTCCCTGCCTTCCCCTCTTTCCCCCTTTCCCTCTTTCCCCCTTTCCCTCTTTACCCCTTTCCCTCTTTGCCCCTTTCCCCCTTTCCCCCTATCTCTGCATCCCCACTCTCCCTACTTTCTCTTCCCTTCTTTTCTCCTTCTGTTTTCCTTCTCCCTCCCCATCATCTTCCTGTCCTCATTAGCCTATGAAGTTCATAAATACAGGACGTAAAGCCCTAAATCATCATCATCTCGTGTCTCCCTCTCGTGTCACCCTCTCGTGTCTCCCTCTCGTGTCTCCCTCTCGCGTCTCCCTCGCGTGTCTCCCTCGCGTGTCTCCCTCGCGTGTCTCCCTCTCATGTCTCCATCTCGTGTTTCCCTCTCGTGTCTTCCTGTCGTGTCTCCCTCTCCTCTCTCCCTCACGTCTCTCCCTCACGTCTCTCCCTCACGTCTCTCCCTCTCGTCTCTCCCTCTCGTCTCTCCCTCTCGTCGATATTCTTAAACAATGGTTAAGAACTTAAGACATCACTGGCATTACAGCTGCCTGATGTCAAAAGCTAACAAAAGCCCAAACAATATCAATGTGTTGTCATGATACAACTCTTGATTACTTTTCAGATGCTAATGTAAATGTAACCGGTTTAACGTCTGCGGTCCTCCTATGAGCTCGGCCCACTGTACAATTACATCCTTGGCAGGCCTGATCAAGCTTGAATCTCTCTCAGCTCCCTGGGGAGCATACACCAGTGTGCAGCGAATATAACGCGCTCCTTAGTCAAGCATTCCACATTTGCCATCACTGCCTATTGCCAAGTACCCATTTGCACCTGGGTTGAGTGAAGCAGTGGCTTAAGGAGGATCTGCTCAGTTCATCCATGCCGTGACTGGGGTTTGAACCGGCGACCATGCGCGTAGCAGTCAAACGCCTTATGCACTAGGCCACGACATCCACTAAGTCCATGGATAGTTAGATGCTATATATTATGACCCCACAAATTTCTGAATTTTGTTCAGTTTCTCTCGTATTCTGCAGTGAAAATCACATGTACTGCTTCCATTATTATAGCACTTTTAGTGTGCCTTTCAGCATAATGATTTTCGAAAATTTCTTGATTATGTGAGGTTATCCAAATGCCCCCTCATAGACCACTTGCCCCTCTCTTTGAAATCATCTGGATACGCCACTGCAGTACTAAAATATTACAACATGACAAAACCACTCGAGTCAAGGTCACGATCATGATATTGTTATGTAGTGCTCTAATGGGTAGTTTTTTTTATCACCTGGTTTTAATATTAGTTATTAAGATTTTTTCCATGTGACAATAATTATTTGAATACAGATGTACCAATGGTCATGACATCACAATTGCATTATTTGGGCCACTGTTTTATGACATCGTCAGACATCTGCAATGCTGGTGATGTCATAACTGTTAAAACAGATCTCGCTTTGACAGTGATGTTTTAAAAACATCATGGGTCCTGATATTTAGGCTGTAAACAATTTGATAATATTCATAGCCAACCAGCTGGTAATACTTAAATTATGTCTTCTCTTGTATGAATATTTGTCTCTCTATTTACAGGAACGTGTGAGCATACTAGAGGTGGCAGAAGAACTGGAGTGCCAGCATCGCCAGTGATAGTTTGATATGGTAAATATGCCTTTGTTAGACGTCATTGATAAAGTCTGGCTACTTTTAAAAATGCCTAAACAGGTATCATTTCTACACTCAACAAAAAAACTAACGTCCCACTTCATTTTTGCTTATAATATGAAGAAAAAAACCAATTAAATAGTATTGATCCTATTATAAACAAGTATCAATGTGCCAAAAATCATTCTATTGTGACTATATCTTGTTTATCTTTGACTTTGTTTATCACATTCGGGTATTTAAAAAAAAATTCCAATCCCCACATCTCGCCAAAAAAATTGGGGTGTCATTTCGAAGTGTGTGACATTGAGCCCTAAAGCAGAAAGTTACTTTATTTTAGCTTCAGATCACCTTCGAGATGTGTGTTTGGTACAGCAAGTGAAATGACTTTTATGAAAAGTTTACATGACATGACCATTGGCATCTATATCATATATGTAAAAAATTTTCCACTTTTTAGGGCTCTCTGTCACACAATGCGAAATGACGCCCAGTGAGATGTGGGCATGGGGCCATTTAAAAAAAATCCCAACTGTTATAAACAAGGTCAAAGACAAACAGGAAATGGCCGCACTTGAATGATTTTCGACACATTGATACTTGTTTATAATAGGATCAACAATATGTTGTAAAATTGGTTTTGGCCAAAAATAAATAAATTCTTACAAATTATAAGCAAAAATGAAGTGGGATGTTTCTTTTTTGAGTGTACAATAGCAAGATTCTATACCTACACTGCAATTTGGTCATTTCTGGGGTAGCTTAGTGGCTAAGTGGTTAAGATGCCCGCCTACTCCGCTGAAGCTCTTTGCCTCAATTCGCAACTGGGGAACCCAACATTTTCAGAGGACCCTCATAAGCCAAATTTCAGCTGGATGTCGTTCTGTGCCAGATTGTATGAACGCCAGATTGTATGAACGCTTAACCCGGGTTATCCTGAAGTGGTTAACTCCTATAACATTACTTTTAACAGGGTTATTGTGAAAATATCTAAGCATGTTTAAGCTGACCTCATATTATATAACGACTAAATCATTTTCCCAGTAACCCTGTTAAGAGATAAGTTTTAGGATAACCCGTGTTAAGCGTTTAGCACAGTTGAAATGTTATATTGGTGGCCGTTGCATCTGTGTCTGTGCTGGGCATATAAAAGATCTCTCACATGGGATAAATGTGTAACATGTTGACTGTTGAGGACTCCTGCTCTCTCTCACATCTCATCAATCAACCCTCGTGAGCGCCCAGAACTGGGCTTAGACTTCACAAAACTTTTCTTGAACAACTTGAAATACTTGTAAATTATTGCAGCCATTGTATTGTTGGTATTTTGTTTGATCCTCCTCCCTCTTCCCATCTATTGGTTATCTTTACCATTTTCCTTTTGTTCCAGGTGACGTGTCTGCGACTGATTTCTCACTGCTGGTAGGCAATACAGTTGTGATAGAAAAAACAAATACTTTCTACGATGCTCTGGCACTACCGTTTGCCACTTACTACGTCCTGAATATCGCTTATCCTCCAGAATATCGCTTATCCTCCAGAAGTGCCAACAACCTTGGAATTTATACAGAGGTAACATTATTCTATCTATCTGAAGGTTGAACTGTACTACACTGCGTTCCCAATTATTATGCAACTATGCTTTTTTGCATTATCTCAAAAAGAAATTACACTATTTAAATATCCTTTACACATAATGATAAGTGTACCATGGAGCTAACATCCTGCCAATTTTGTCCAATTCCCTTGACTCAGTTGGGAGTTATGCCATATAATGGTGTTGCATTCATAGCCAAGAAATTCATGTTATTCTCCTGCATTGAAATAGCATTGAAATTACAGGTTTATTGCAATAAAAACCCTCTGTTAGCCAGACAAAATGAAAAATCATTACCTAACTCATTTTCCACTTTCCTTAGGTTTAGAACTCTCCTGTAAACCAATGACAATTAATTTGCACCACTGTATTTGACAAATATCTTGAAATGAATTGAACGCATCCAATTGCCAGTGCTATTCCACTGGGAAACAGAAGTGTGAGTTTTTGATTTGGTGTCATATTTTGTAGAGATACCGGATTTGGTGTTTCATCTCACAGTATGACCGTGGTGTGCTAAAGATATATTCTTAGCTGGAATTTTATTGATATTAAATTTTTCAAGAGCATGGGAGGCTTCTTTATTGAGAAAAAAGCCATTTTCAAGGGTTTTTCAATGGAGTTGTATTATATTGATTTCTTGGTCATGAAGGCATCCACATTTGCAATGATGGTTCCATTTTTTATTTAGTGTTATTGTGTATATAACTCCTCGCTGAAACAACAAACTTGGACGGTAGTCACAGAATAGTTGCTTCATGACGCACATGTCATTATGTGTGAAAGATATCCCAATAGTGTTATTTATTTTTGAGATATTGCAAAAAAGCATAGTTGCATAATAATTGGGAACGCAGTGTAGGTACAGTGATTGATATAATAGGCCTGTAACTGAAGGCAATCAAGTGACAATACGAAATGTGTTATAGTAACTGACACTGACAGTAATACTGACTTCTCTGAATTAATAAATTGAGGCTGAGAGGTCACTACTGTTTGGCTATTTTTTGCAAACTTGAAAATGTGGAGGTTGTAACAATAATAAATTACCCAAAACAATATCTAATAATTAGTTTTGAATGGGTAATTTTTGTAAAGCTTTTACATTTTGAATTATTTTCTTTCAGATGTTTCTTCAAGATAATCCCGAAATGAGGAACTGTGAAAGTGAAAGGAAAGAAACATACGATGGTTGTGTATCAAGCTAATCAGTATACGTTACTGTTTATATTGTCTACATGTATGTATGGACAGCAGATGGCATACAGTGTGTGTTCATTAATTTAATGCGGACTATAATAATATGTAAATGGCACTGCCATGAAATTCGCGCAGCACTTTAAAAAGTTTTTGTAGGACTTATAGTTTTACCATAACTTTATGTTTATTTCATATTCAATGTATGAAAGGAGTTATGTAGCCGTTTCAGAAAATTAGAAAGACAGACACATGGAAAGACAGAGAAAAATGTAGAATAGCAAGATAAACTAGACAAAAAATATAGCCTAATAGATAAATAGATAAATATATCGATAAATAGAGAGATAATTAAATAGATAGACAGATAGATAGATAGATATAATGACTGACAGATAGATAGATAAATTAATAAATAGAGCTAAATAGATACATATATTAAATAAATGGTAAAAATGCAGACAGCACTGAAAGCTGCCAAAGTCAAGTCTATGTTAGATTGTTGATATTACATAATAGTATAAATATATAGTAATACAAAAACAATAACATTGCATGTAGATTATCTGTTCACTGTTACATAATCATCAGTTTATAAGATTATGTAACTTTAATTTTGTTATGTTTTTCTTGTTGTCTGATTGAAATTAAATGAATCACATGTTAATAATTCAATAATTTGATTTAGCTTGTCAATGCTAATAATTAACTATTCCATAAAAATTATTGGTACAGGATATATTACTAGAGAAAATTGAATTTTTAAGACACTTTTGAAAATGAATATGTTATGTTTTGTTAAATACGAAACTAAATCATTGATAAGAAGCTGGACCCACTTGACCTAATTCCAAACTGTGGACTGTTGATGTTGAGACCATCACTGCACAGATTTCTGAGTCTTCTCTTGCACTCAATTCGCTTCGCTCAACGGCCTTCGGCCGTTTCGCTGCGCGAATATTAAGACACATTTATTAAATATTAGGACACATTTATTTAATATTAAGACATATTTATTGAATTAGGTTCATTAAATGATTGATGTTGTGTGTGTGGAAATGTTGTCGGTTGTCACCTAATTAGTGAAATAATGTTATTGCGTGAAGCAGCTAATCAGTATCTATATGTTGTTTATAGTCTGCATATTAAATATATTGGAGGCAATGTGTTCTTACGTATATATTGCAGACTTAAATATTTTCATCAAAAGATTTTATTTTGTGTGGAAATGCTGCCGCCTATTTAGTGAAATGTTGTGTGAAGCTGCTTATCGATTAATAGACTGTATAAATCGTGAGATAAACGTTACATTAATGTACTCTGGATACAGTTTATTTTCACTTATTTATTGATGCTTTTAAATTAATAGTAAGACATCTTTCACGATCATGTCTTTTATTTGATATATTTGTGATTCTACATTAATAAAGTAAGTGAATGCATACATGTTTATTTGTTTTGATGAGCACACAAACCGTAACAACTGCATACAGCTTTCTTTCTTTGACATATGTCCCTGCAATTGGAGTAGACTTTTTCAATGACACTCCTAATAAAGCTGCAGACTCTCTTGGTTCCTTACAGTACATGCTATGTGCGTTTTATATTACTGATTGAACGGGCAATTATTTCCTGCCCACGTACTGTTGCGACAGTTCGCACCTCTGCCACTGTTCAATGTGTGCATAATTACAAAATAAAGCGGAATGTGAAATTTCCATAATAGTGTGCAGGCACATTTTTGGGTGGGAAAAAAATGCCTGGTGTGCTGAACTACTGTATAATCAGAAGGGGCATATCTGTAAACTACCTTAAGGGGCCAATAACATATGTGGCGAATATGTAGTCATTCGAAACTTCTGTGTTTTCCATGCTAATTTTGGTCCCTGTGTAATAAGACCACCTTTTGGCAGGCGTGAAGTGGTCTCTCATGGAGGGTGCATCTGTCACATTTCATGTATACAGAAGTATACTAAGTGCAATTATTTAAAACACATACTACAGCAGTCCCTGTGTAATAAGAAGTGGTCTCTCACGGGGGTGCATCAGTTCATATATACAGAAACAATTGCATTTTCTGTTACAACATCATCCTGTCATCCAACTTATGATCTAAGATAACGGCGTTGGTACAATTAGCTGTTAAATTAACGGCAAGTACTCGCTATAAAATGACGGCATGCTTAGCCGCAAGATTTACAGCAACATGCCGTAGCATGAACTTACGGCAAAATGGTCGTAAACTTTACGGCAACTTGCTGTATATATGAAATTACGGCATGAGTCTGTTGAATTTACGGCAACATGTCGTAAATGAAATTACGGCATAACTGTTGATTTTACGGTAAGTTACCGGCTAATTTGCTGCCGGTAATGCCGTAAAACCAACAGTTTCGGTTTTACAGTGCAGTTGAAGTCTGCTCCACTGACAGCTTTACATACGAGGGTTCAAACCCCATGGTGGGGAACCAAATTTTTTTAGATGACCTTCATGAACATCTTCTTCTTCAAATTACAGCACAGTCCACCTGGGTGGCTTATCACGTACCGGGTGCGAGGTGCGCATGCTCATATATTGTGCCAGCTAAAATCCAGTGTTTTGATAAAAAGTTTTCAAGCAGGATGTCATACATCATACTTTAAATTGGTGGCCCCATATATCAATGTCTGTAATGGGCAAGCAAAGATCACTCACATTGGGAAAAATGTAGTATTATTAAATGTTAAGTGCTCAGGACTGCTCTCCTCACACCGGAAGTGCCAGGGTCATTCTGCAGAAATTGTCCTTTTCCTGTCAACAGGTTACCAAAGTCATTTTAAAAGTGAAGAGGCCAAACAATGATGTTTAGTGTTCATTTTGTCATTCATAAATTCCTTCAATAATTTTTTACTTTCCTGAAGTCACTCCTGTACGTGTTTTTTGCTTGTCCCAACACTAATTTCAGGAAGACAGTAGACAGTTCAAGTATGGTGGCCATTTTGTTGTGGCCATCTTGGTGGCTAGCTTGGATTTCGATGTATTCCTGATTCACACCAATAAAGCAATATTTGTACCAAATTTCACAACTCTTAAGTAAAATACTGAGCTCACAAATGGATACTCACACAACTTTAATCGGGACAACAATGACCACAAATAAGATGATTGAGTGATGACAAATAGCTCTTCGTTTTCAAAGAATACGTACAAGCTGAGAATTGTACCTCTACATGTAGATTCATCTGACAAACAATAATATTTTCCTTAAATTGACTCGAACAGCTTGGAAATTAAGAAAAAGTTTCTAAATAGGACAAACTGATGACATATGTCCACAGGTTAAATTGAGTTAAACTGACATTATACTCTAAAACCTGAAATGGTTGAAGGCTATGAATGTACATTGTACATGCATGTAGATAAATCCTGGTCTTTGAGGAAGTTGCAGGTGTTAAAATATTGTGCTGTGTAAATGTGACTTGTAAAGCCAGATAAAAATGATAAGATCCAGGCATCATGTCTGAAAAATATATATCAGAATTAGGTTAGCCTCAATTTGTTTACAACCGATCAGTATATTCATTTGCATAACTTTTATTCTGAAAGTAGCTGTATCATGATCGTAAATTACTTTAAACGTATGTCTTTTTATAAAATAACCAGCCTGGTGAAAAATTGTCAATACAAACATTTTAATTTCACGTATAGCTAGACACTTTTAGTTAGATGTGCTTTACAGATTCCTTCTTGCATATAAATGTAAAAAGGGCAGGGGTCTAGTAATCGCTCTCGGTTTCCAATTGCTATAGGTTTGGGGTTCGATTCTAGCTCAGGTCAGGTGATCCAGATTTACTGCATGCGCCTTGTCTGATAACCACAAGACCTCTCAGGCTTTTCTTCAGACCAATGGGATAGATATCCTGCCATGGCCAAAAGTCCCTACATGAAGCACTGAACATGTTTGGGATGCCCTAGACAGAAGAGTCGGACTTCCAGATCCCCCCTCCTGGAAATCTCAAAAGAATTACTTATCCTGAGGCGAAGGAAATAAGGGTGGTCAAAAATTTTGTAGTTTTTTTCCCCGAACCCCTTGTTGACTTTCACTGTTACTGCGCAATTACTGTGAATTTCATGTTAATTAAGCTCATAAATGTTCTTGTAATGATATCCCCTGATACTCTGGTTAAGTTTGCTAAAAATAAGGAGCTTAATTTGGACCTTGATAAACTAGTTTATCGTGGAGGACATTTCTTTACTGCTGAGTGTGTAATTGACTCTGTCATGCTTCATCAGTCAATAGATATCCTTTTTTTTTCAATGTAAAGATTAGTTGGTTTATATTTCAAACATTTGGTTAGGTCACACCTGTTTGGTTCTCAGTGAGTTGAGAGTTTCCAAATATGCATTGTCACAGATGTATTATTTTCATCTTAGCTGCTTTACGTATAAAAGCAGACTGTGTTTTTGATGATCAGTACTTCATTTTCTTCGGACGAGGAAACAATAATGGTGAGTGCTTTGCATATCTCCACCAGATATCAAGATCAGATGTCAGCAACTTTCTCGAAATGTTTTAATTTGTCCTTTTTCAGATGTTGACATACTTTGGCATCCTTGCTCTTTGCTTCACTGGCTCCTTTGCCCAGTATTTGGAAGTGTCTGGACTAGACTTAATTTACAAAGGAGAGAAAGTGTTCCTGTCAGGAATGAACATAGCCTGGGAATCTTTTGGTTATGACTTTGGAAATGATCAATATGAGAGGGAAACTGGAGAAGCCTTGGAGGGCTACCTGAGAGATATTTCAGCTGCAGGAGGGAATTCCGTTCGTGAGTTGTATTGTATTGTATTGTATTTACTCTCAGTCATGCACAGCAATGCAGGCACACCATTTGTTGTGCCCATATATTCAGATTCAGATTCAGATTTTTTTATTTGTAGGTCAGAAAACATAATTGGTATTTGCGCAGAAAAAGAATGACAAAAAATAGAGTGAGCTACAGGGACCCCTCTAAGGCAAGAAGTGCCGCTATCGAGGAGCCCCTGTAATAATTATATTCAAATAAGCAGTGGTACAGTGGCTGGTCTAGGAGAGAAAAGGAAAAAAAATTGATATTATAAGTTATTAAGATTATTGATATTAATATGTTTCTGCTGACTGACCCAAAGGAGGAGTCCAGCCGTACCTGGGAGATGTAGTGTGAAAATGGTATGGAATAAGCTGATTTCATTATTTAATTGCAAATATAGCAATTGGGAATGGAACATATAGTAGAATAACTCTCTATCATTTTTTTCTTTATATAAATCTTAAAACCAAATTGACTGTGTGTGAATATTTTTTGTTTGAAAGAAACTGGCATCGTCTTAAAAATGTTAGGAAATCTGTACTTGGTGCCATTCCTTGCGAAGTCAATAGGCAGAGACAAGGGCAGCATTGTCCAAGGTTCCCGTACCATAGCTCTCTCCAGGATTGGGGATCGCCATATGATGATAAGACTTTGAGACTGGCATATACGCTATAGATTCATTCAGGGATGTCCAGGGCCTGTCAGTGCCACAGCACAGAATGTTTGTTTGTTTGTTTGTTTGTGTTTTACGCCTCTGCAGCACCTTAGTGGGCTATATCGAGGCGGGCGATCGCCGTATGATAATGAGATGAGAAGACTGTGAGTCTGGCACATACCCTTTTAATTCAGGGATGCCCAGGGTCTTTCAGTTGCCCCAGCATAGAACGCTGGATACAACCCGCCTCCATTTAATGTCCCATGGGCTCGGACTAAAGTGAGTTCCCGGGGTGAGATTTGAACCCACGCCCTCAAAGCCAGTTGACAAGCGCACTTACCAATTAGGCCACGGGGGAACTCCAGCACAGAATGCTTCAATCAGAAAGGATGATCTCAATCCAAGTTGCATCAAATTAATTTTGTAAAACTGTTGCAAGTAAAGTATGTTAATGTTGTAAATCACTGAATGTATGTTAATAAGTCCTTAATATGATCAACTGTCCGTGCTTCAGGTATCTGGATCCATACTGATGCACGAGACACCCCAAGCTTTGATGATGACGGCTACCCAATTTCACCTGACAGAACAGGATCGTTCATAAGTGACCTCAGTCGATACCTTGATGTGGCTGAACAGTACAACATTCTTGTCACTCTGGTGCTGTGGAATGGAGCTGAACCCCCTCTGCAGAAAGTTATTGATCTGATGTGGGATGACTCCAAGCTGGATGATTATATTGCAAATGTGCTGGTGCCGACAGTCAGCGCCTTGAAGAATAAGGTTAGATTTTCTTAGTGGATGGACAAACTTCTTACTATCCTTCCAAAAAGTACATAGATAATCTGAAAAATCAGGAGAAATTTTGGTTTGTGACATATCAAGCTGGGTTTTGTTATGTGAGATTCAAAGTTATTACAGTGAAACACTTTGATATAGGAAAAATCCTTTCAGGTTCATGTTGATTTTTGCATTCTGTGAGTCATGATACACCATGATTTGTCATGATCATTGCATCAGTATAGGAAGCATATATGCTGTTGATGATTCATGATCGAGATTACATGCCATAGCTGTGAATCTGTAAGATCCAAAGCTGTGTATGAAAGATTTTGACATGGGATGATTGGTCATCATTTGGATGATTTGTCATAACCAGGCTCTGGCAGGGATTGGTCTTCCTTCATGATGACAATTTCCTATTCATCTGACAAAATGAAGGCGTATCCACCTGAGCTGAGATGGAGAGTCATTTATCTGAAATATTTGCATGATAAAAGCGTACAAGAGATATCTGAAAGCCTTTGTGTCAGCAAGGGACTTGTGTATAGAATGGTACAACTACATACAGAAACAGGTGGTGTCCATAAGAAGGAAAGGCCTGGAAGAGTCAGGTAGAGCCCGGAGCCGCCGCCGTATCAAGCCGCCGTCAGTCATGTTAACCTCAAGTCAAGTCAAGCCATGATCAGGCTAAGCCGCCACTGCCTATTGAGAATCAAGCCGCCGCCGTCAAGAGCTTTATTGGACTTTTTCTGAGCAATTAAATCCATCAGGAGCACTTCTATAATGCTAATTGCAATTCTGCAGGTTGTGAGGCTTTATTTCACCCTCTGTTTACTTAATTGTCATTGAGGAACAGCCCTTGGGGTTAAGCTGATAAGTGTCAAAACTGATTGCACTTGGCCATTTAACTTTGATATATAGACCTAGGAAGGCTACCAGCCATGATGTAATGGCCTTGTTTCATTGAAGGGGGTTGGAGTTTTTTTTAAATGTACAATTTCTTACCTAGTTTTGGTGAAATAAAACAAAATTTTAATAAATAATTTCTGGAAGGGGTACTTCTTGTCAAGGTGTTGCTTGATATAGGAAAGAATATCCTAGGACTTAATAAATAATTCTGCGGCCGTTACCGTGAAATAAATAATTTCCTGCTGAGGAAAACTTTTAAACTCCAACCCCCCCCCAGAAATTAAATGGTTGCCCCCTTATGATTGTTCAATGGATGATCTGCAACTTGGAAAGTGAAACACAGTTTTAGGTCTAAGTCGCCGAAGTTAGTTAAGTTAAGTCATGAAGCACTCAAGTCATGGTAAATTACCAAGTCATGAAAGTTTATCAAGTCAAGTCACCAAGCACCCAAGTCAAGTCATGATGCTTAAACTCAGTGACTCCGGGCTCTAGAGTCAGGAAATTGAACAGTAAGTACATTTGGGGTCAACCATTACATATTGGGGGGGGGGGGTTGGAGGAGAAAGTACTGCACTGTGATACATGTATCAGAGTCAGTTATTTATTTCAAGCACTCGCTGTACAAAACTTGATTTCAAGATCGAACAACACATAAGAGAAAGAAGGAATGATTTTTTTAACTGAGGCTAGACAGGACATTATTGTCATTTAGGCCAGACTTTTAAATTTTTTTGCTTCTCAGAGCGACCGAACCAACCGATTTTCTGCCTATGGAAAAAAAAAATTATCATACCCACAATTTTTGATCGAATTGACATGTATAAAAAACTGAGATTTCACCTTCTTTTTCGTCCTACCGACCTACCCTAGAAAAAGTGCATTGTCATTGAGAAGATTAGAGAAACTAAAGATCAATTATGTCTGGCCTTACAGAAAGCATCAAGCCAAGCCAAGGCCGATTCAACATTGCAGTACCCAAGCTAATGATGGAAGTATATTTTTATATTATCCATAACCGCTCCTCCTCCCATGTCTTCATCCTGTTGGCCTCCAGTTGCCTTGGACTGGCATTGGTGCTCTCAACAGCTGACGAACAAAATCTCTTGAGCGTATGGGCTGTGGTTATGCAGTTATGACAAATCATGCCTGCGATGACTCATCATCCCATGTCAAAGTGTTGCACATATTTAGTCACATTTACAACTATATTACATGGTAGTGATCATGAATCATCAGCTGCATATATTTTTCCGATACTAATGTAATGATCATGACATATCATGGTGTATCATGACTCACAGAATGCAAAAATCAACATGAACCTGAAAGGATTTTTCCTATATCAAAGTGTTTCACTGTAATATTGATTAGTTATTCTTGTCAGGCTTAGCTCTGTCAAACAAGAAGATCACCCCTTGTGTTTGTCAAATGTAAACTGTTGGGACTAGCACACGAAATTGATGTGGTATGGGTGCAGTTTTTGCAGTCTTCAGTGAGGTCCTGTCTAATGAGTCTTGGCCATCATTGGCTGAATACATCTGCGCCCTCACACAGAATGCTTGATTTGCATAAGATGTCATACTCCCACATTGGAAGAAACATTTTGATGCTACTTACTGTCTGGAAAGATAGTATTACTCCAATTTACTTATGCCATATACCTGTTCACCCACTTCATATATTACATCATGTATTATATCTATTGTTTCAATGCAGAAAGCACTGGCAGCCTGGGAAGTCATAAATGAGCCTGAAGGCAGCTTGGACAATATCACTAAGGTCCCTGATCCTTGTTTTGATGGCACAATACTACAAGGCACAGGAGCAGGTTGGACTGGTGTCTACATACCAGTTTATCAAATGCTTCGATTCATCAACCGCCAGATTGCAGCCATCAAGACAGAAGACCCGAAAGCTCTAGCAACAATTGGATCCTGGTCTGAACGATCTCAAACCGACAATTTTGGATTCAGAGATTTTTATACTGATTCGTAAGTAAAGGCAGGCTTTTAAAGTAGAAACTACTTTGTACTTACTTATATGAATGTTACTTGCAATTCTTGTCTTGATTCAAACTTGCTTTACAACAGATGCCTTATCAGTGCTGGGGGTGAGAGTCTTGGAACCATCGACTTCTACCAGATGCACACTTATGCGACTGAAAGTGATGGTTCCTTCAGCTCTTCATCTCCTATGAGGCAAAGCAACAGTGCCTATGGGCTCACTAAACCACATGTTCTTGGTGAATACAGTCAGGATGGTGGAGATGGCAGGGACATCACAGACCTCCAGGAGTGGGCTTATGAGAATGGATACAGGTTTGTTCCAGTTGTTTCATTGATCAATCTTGCTACCAGTGTGCTAATAATTCCTTACAGGTGATTTTGTTGTCACGCGATTCTGGTCATTTACAGTTGCCATTGCTATTTCAATGCAATTCAGGCACTTGCTATGTTTGATATATTAGCTGTTTAACCTTCTGTGGTTTCTGAACCAATCGGATTAACTAAAAATGCTATGTATTCAATGGCCAAAAACTGAATCGCGTACTAATTAAATCTTCTGTAATAGAATAGATTTTTTTCCTCCAGGTATCATATATGGTAAATGTTATATGACATGCATCAAAGTTAATGCAGTTTTTCATTTAATGTCTTGTTTCAATTGCAGTGGCGGATGGACCTGGCAGGCAAACGGAGGAGGCTTTCATTCTGATGATTTTGCTACTCAAGCAAGGGGTCTGGGAGCTATTGCTGGGCGGACCGACAATGGCAAGATTGATATTGAAATAAGTTGAATGTCTATCAGGAAGGAATAAATGTTGAATATCCAAATCAATAAGTTTGTGTTATAATATATTAATTCACTTCAATGTGATCACCAGGAATAGTTGCACACATCAACGTATTCTCTACAAGATAGAGAACTTTGCAAAGTCAATGAACCTGGTCCTTGAACCAAACAAACGCAAGTCACTATCAATCAAATCGGGATCCTCTGCTGTGCATGTTGAGTTTAGCCTGTCTGATTAGAAAATTGGATCCATCAGTGATTCTCCTGAGAAATTTCTTGGATCTCTAATCACTTTCCGGGGAAACAATCAGAGATATTCGATCATATTCAACAGGCAACATCACCAAGTCTCGCCAATATTGACAGCCCACACATTCCGTGGTCTGCCAATTACTTCTTCTGGCAATCAGGTACAAACTCACTGTTCATGACCTAACAAACACCAACCTCACTAAACTTGATGCAATTGGAGACTGGTACATCAAGAATTGGCTCAAAATGACACCCTCTGGAACACCGGCAATTGCCCACTGTAGTGAAGTACTTAACATTCAGAGCTTGTTGCACATATACAGTGAGGCACATGCAGTGAGTCATGCCTGAATGAAGGCTAATGACACAGTTAACACCGCCCTTGAAAGTCGCTTACTGTGAGAACAAAAATGGACCAGGAAAGCATCAACTACTGTATACAGCGAAGAGAACTTCATGGTTGCAGTGGACTTCCAACCCCCGAAAGATACTCTCCAAAACAGCAAGAGACAATCAAGTCAAAAATTAAGAAGAACATAAAAAGTGAAATCGAAAATATGTGGACCGATCGTGTAAAGACTCTCACAGTCCAAGGGCGCTTCTTGGAAATTCTCGCAATGGAAAGCTCATCGGTGTCCTGGAGAAGCATCATGTACAATTTACCAAGAAGCATCCTGCAATTTGCCGTGAATGCTGGTATTGACAACGTTGCCACAAATGCCAACCTGAAGCGCTGGGGCAAACGTTCCAATGCCAAATGTGACCTTTGTAAATCAAGGGAAATATTTCATCATGAGCTGAACTTCTGCCCTGCAATGATGGACAGATACCTTTCGCGCTACAATAGTATCATACAATTTGTGGTTAACACCATCAAGGCTCTTCCGAACAGCGATACACAATTCAGCTTGAGTGCTGATTTACCAGGCCAACACAAAGGCAACACAACAGTTCCCATTAATGCAGCTGTGACAAACCTGAAGCCGGACCTCAATGCCTAGATGATGACAGCAATTGGGAACTTTACATGTTTGAAACTCTCTGTGCCTTTTGAAAGTAACACTGACAGCACGCATCAAATCAAAGTGGAGAGATACCAGCAATTAATTAATGACATACAAGCTAACAACCTCCAAGCGAAATACTACCCAGTGGAAATATGTTCCCGAGGACACATTACTGAAGACAATGAAAAGAGACTCAAAGACTTCTGTAAGCATTGCACAGGAAAATTAATTTAAAAAAAAGACTCTGCACAAAATCAGTAAAATTGCTTTTGTCAGTTCCTAGTGATTTATCACTCAAAATATGAAATATTGAACAGTCCAGTTCAGTCCCCTTTATGTAAATATATCAACCTAGCTTGTTTCTTTCAAATTTCTCTCATCCTTACCTGTAATTCTAATCTTAACTCTTGCTGCCGGATTAATTTTTATTAGAAATTGTAAAAAATTACCATAGTTCCCCAGCCTGCTCAATGTACCATTTGTTATTCAATGAATAATAAATAAAATATAAATTTGTGAATAAGTTTAGTCACATTTTAACTACCCCAATCACTTGCTTGTTTTTACCTCCAATTGGAAAGAATCTTTTTGGGAGTCTGTTAATTTAGATTAAGGATGAGATATCGACCCATACCTAACTCCAACAACAGCGAAGAGAATTGGCTGACATTGTTATCCAACATGCCTCAAATATCGGCCTTTATGACCCAATATGCTTTCCTCTTATTGGATGAGAATTCATGCTTCCACAAAGGTAACACCTAGTGTCCTAACTATCTCCGTTGTTTCAATTGAAAGATTTTCAACATTGTTTGAGTTTATTCTGATTTCAAAATAGGGCTTACTCACTGGAGCAATGTAGGACTTGGCTATGACTGGACCAAGTTTAGAAAGTAGGGAACAAATGTGAGAGGCAGCTTTATGAAGCTAGGCACATTTGCAGTCTATATCAAGACAAACAATTTCTGATATGGACTCAATTTGAGCCAATCTTGAAACTTGCATACTGATGAGAGCCATTGTTCAATTTCACGGACTCAACCATGAGAATTCCCTAGAGGCAGCCAATTTTGTCAAGTGTCAAGATCAAGTAACATTTCCACTGAAGTAGTGTAAATGCTTTCCTGTTCTGACACCGAGGCACATATTATTAATAGGGATGCCAAAACCTGCTAGGTGGAGCTGATCGCAGTTTTGCTTCTTGTGAAGAAAAAATGACACCTAAAATCTCAGTGCATAGTGGTCTTACTAGTTACTTTACAGGCTTTTTCGCACTGAAAACAGTCCGGAATTTTTCGAAATTAGATGGAATCTGTTTCTAAGATATATTAGCTTGCTGTATTTCACTATTTGGTTCACATGTTTACATTTGCCATGTGAAAAAAATTGAATTTAAAACTTTGGAGATGAGAATGGACAAGAAATATTTAAAAGACACGCATCTTTTTGATATGTGAAGAAAGCCAATATTCTCATGAAACATTCTGTAGCCTTTGCAGAATTTTCAGAGGCCGTAGAGTGCAAGCACAACCCAGTTTTTGACTTCACCTCAGCTTCCAGTTGAGGGCAAGGGAGACTGACACCTGGTGGTCATTTTTTGAAGTTCTGTAAAAATGCTCGAAATATCAAAACTTTTTTTTATTGTAGGGTTTTTGTAGATAAAAAGAGTTGTTTTCAACCAAAATAATCCATTATGACGTTGTCAGCAAACCTATTCAAAGTCAAGCAAAATTTGATTTTAAATATTTTATTTTCCAAAAATGGATATTCTCTCATGCAAAATAGCTCCCTTGAGCAAAAATGAGTGAGGGGACCCTGCCTTTTTTCTTCATAAATAGATAAATCTTGCTGAAACAAAATTGCTGTACAGTTATTTTTCCGGAAAAGCAATGGAGCAGATTTTTTTTCCAGTCTAAGAAGCTCTAAAAAGACATTTTTGGAATATGTGGAATACTTGTCCTTTCCTGTGACAATACAGATTTTTGGCCTTTGAAATTTGTATTCCCAAAATACAGGCCTATTTTCCTTTGCAAAATTTGGAGTAAATTATCCAAGTCATACAATTATTTTAGTCCTTTACCCCCTGGGGGGGGGGGTAATTACTGAAAAACGAAATTCTTATCCATTAAGATCCACAGTGTGAAGTCGACCAAGTCAATAACAAGCTTACCTCAAAACAAACATTTCTACCAAATTACATCCACAGTGTAACAGCAAGTCTTAAAACTGCCAAATATACAATTAAAAACACTAGATATACTCAATTTTTTTATTTATTTCATTTCACCTCCACAAAGGGAGAAAAAAATACAAATAATACACATTGAAAATGAGATAATACACAAAAATCATATGATTTATGTACATTTTAGAAATAAACATTATAATTGTGACAGTTTAGATAGCTGTTGTTAAAAGATGCACTAAAAAATGTTCATCAAAATATGGTTTTACAAAATTTTCATGAAAAAGTAACATTTTTAAAGAATCAACATGTGCTTGTGACAATGTCTCTACTGCCATTGTGTCTAAGATCAAAAAGTGCTTTTCAAAAGACTTTGGATATTCCAAATAGCACTTTGAGGATATTTGAAAAGGTCAAATATCCCCAAAGATGCTATTTGGATATTTCATCAGACCCTATTTCATCAGATGATATTCCATCTTAAGCTTTGGCTGACCGTATGGAGCTTTGGCAGAGCGTATGGAGCTTTGGCAGCTGCCAATTATTCTCCGGGTCCTATTTTTGGTTCCAAAATATCCAGCAGAGGGGGCTTCAACTTCAGAGGCCTGGATACATGCTGCACTTCATTTACATTGAAGTGCCCTCTTGTGTTGTAGAAGAGATGGCAGTGCATGACTGCCCAAAGTTCTAACAAATAGTGTCCAAATAGTTCCTAACCGTGAGACACTATTTGGTCACTATTTGATGTAGAAGAGATGGCTGTCAATATGCTATGACAAAGTTTCTAACACAGCATATTAGAACTTTTGGAAAAGTTCAGTAGAAAATGTGGCTTGGTTGCACTTTTTGGATATTTCGTGAGGGATATTGGCAAAGCATGGTGAGGGGAGTAGATATTGTGACGAAGACCTATTTTAGTGTCTGGCATGCAAAAAGCAGCCCGATTTACAAATCGGGCATGTAGACCTTTCGGCTGTAACAACATGACCATCAAATGAATTAGTGCTATTTCTTATAGGAGGATTTAATAATAAAGATATGACTGATTCACCCCTCATTAAAACTCTTGACAATAATGTACCTGGTAAAATTTCATTACATAATAGAAAACGTGACACATAATACAAAAGTAAATTTCTACATGGGCTCTCTACCTGCCCTATCCTGTGAAGCAGATTGGTACAATTTCTGTGAACTATATCACTAACTTTATTCAAGCCCATCGCTTGTAACAATTGTGTATTATGAGACCTTTTGCTAAGACCTAAACATTGCTTCATAAGTTTACCTTGAACAGAGTCCATTTTATCAATGTCATTTGAATTCAGATGAACACAATCTGAACCATAAACAAGAGAAGGTTGACATATATGTTTATACAAATGTGCTTTAACATCAGTTGATGCCCCTGGATACAACATACCTGCAGATGACAAACTATAAAATGATTTCGTGCACTTACTGAATCGATGGTTTACATGATCAGAACTTGTACCCGTTTTATTATACACACAGCCCAATATTTCAAGGGTGCTAACATTCTCAAGTTTACTGTCATTTATCAACCATGAGGGTTCAACAACAAATGGATTATTTCCAATAATCATACATTTTGACTTCTCCTTGTTATAATTAAACCTCCATCTCTTACTGTAATTCACACAAAGGTCTAACATATGTTGCAGTCCAGTGATAGAAGAACTCATAACAGTCACATCATCAGCATAAGCAAAGGAATTGTAAATCATGTTACCAATTCGCACACCAGTGTCTAGTGATGACAATTCCAGTAATAACCCATTTATGAATATGTTAAAAAGATATGGTGACAAAATACTCCCTTGTCTGGTACCTCTGGTTACAATAAATTTACTACTTAACTTACAATTCCATTTAACAACAGCATTCAAATTATTGTACCATTCATACAGAAATAACCACTTGTAAGCGGGAAGGACATCTATCAGTTTAACAAAAAGAGATTTGTGACAAACAGTATCAAAACATTTTTCTGCATCTAAACTAGCCACAAACAGGGGGCTTTGTTGTGATTTGCAGTAACTTATAACATCAGTAAATAGGTTGCAAGCCATACTAGTACCTCTACCCTCTCGAAAACCAAACTGGGTATCACACAGTTTTACACTTGGGACAATTAACAGCTCTACAATCTTGGTATGAACAGAACTTAGTGTAACTGGCCTATAGTGTTTTGTTATATTTGGATTTAATGTAGACTTCTTTAGTATTGGAATGATAATACCAGTGGTAAATACAGAAGGAACACAGCTTTTAGATAATACAATACTGTAAAGATTAGCCAAAAGTTCATACAGTTTCATGCATCTGCCATTCTTCAAGTGTTCAGAGGTAATTCCATCTATTCCAGGAGACTTCCCTGTTGGTAGATTAACTATGATATCACTGATACTAGAACTTGTGATGTGCTGGTGTATAACTTCATTTCTGCACTTGCAATATGAATATTCACCCCTTTCAACCTAGATTATGAGGGTAAATTACCCCAAGATATATCAAAGTCGAAATTGTACCTGCATTATGTATCCGAGTCAACATACTAACAATTTGCAAACATTTTGAAATACAAATGTCCCAGTCAATCAAAGTTATAGCTATTTACCCCCTTTAGGGTAAATACTCCCAAAACATAATTTTTAGCGTATATTATTCAAACTAGCATAGTACCCGTGATAGGTATAATGAGAGTAAGAATGGTAGAGAGAGGGCCAGTGTTTCAACACAGTGGGCCCTCCCTCCCTCCATTTGAGTCCAGGGAAAACACAACAACAGTTACTGCTCCTGCATTGGAGAAGATTATAGTCGTGCATGTATGCATGACTATTAAGTGCACTGGCGTAATATGACCAGTTTGAGAAACCACACCCGCTTATGGTTGTTGTAAGAGCTGAGATGATGTTGCTTGCAAATTTTGAGTTGTGGGCATTGAGTAGTTTGGGGGGAGTAGCGTAAAGCATCCATGAATTAAGGGTATGATTCATGAATACTATAAACACATCAAGCTTCACAAAAGTCCCTCCGTTCAAACGAAGTTCAAGTGTAAACTGTCGTCACAACTTCTTGAATGAAAAGGCCTGTATTTTTGCATAGACATTACGTACTTTGTGCTATTGTAGACGATGATAATTTGATACTATGATCTTTTTGTCACTTGAACTAGTTAGTATATCATTCCAGCATTCAAATAAACACAAGAAAGTAATTCTTAAATGATTTTGCGGGCATTTATGGTCATGGTGTCACTTTTTTTTATAGTTGGGCGTTTTAATTTGCCATCGAGTGCCCAGACTTCATATTGTTAAATTTGGCACAGTGAAGTTAGTTTCAATGGTAGGAAAGCTTTTTTGGTTGATTTTTAATCACAAAATCATAGTGCATGCCTCTGTATCAAGAATTATTACTTTTCTTCATTTATTAGAAATGGTCTGTCGTCCCTACACATATGTGAGTCATGGCAAGTTTAGTTCTGCATCTAGTGTTAGCTAGAAATAGTACACAATTTGTGATATATATTTTTTCAATTTAGTAACATAATTTAGCATACAATGCTTTATAGAACATTATACCAGTTCACTGATTAATGTATTGAGTCATGTTTGGTAAATCTGCTCAGGTGAAATACCTTCTAAAAGTTCCAAATGTGGGAAAAAATAAAGTTAAGAATGTTCCCTGGAGTCCCAAAGTGTGATGACTTGATACTCGAGAGGTACATTTAGGTATACTCTGTCGGGGAAATATAGTTTCTCTAAACATTCCAACTGGTTGATGCCATCTTTTGTTAACCTTACCAGACTGTGCAGATCCAACAAAACAATTTACAATCTGTCTTTTTGACGTCATTACAGCAGCATAAATGACCCAGCAGGCAATAAGCTGGGGATGCACATAAATGTCCCTTCTATTCAGTCCGGTAAGGGTTAACCAATAATAATTTATAAAAGATACAATGTCTAATAATTCATGACTGGTTCAGCACCTAAATGCTTTGTTTGCATATTATCCATACACACTCAGAAAAAAAGGTTACACAAACATCCATATGTGGTTTTTTGGCTTGTCACCAGTATAAAACCACTTCTGGTTTTTTAAAAAACCCTTTCGATGTGGATGTTTAAAAAACCACCGTCTTAAAAACCACTTTGGAATGATATAAAACCTTCAGTGGTTTATCAACAAACCGATGACTCATTGTTCAACACAGATTTTCTGGTTGTTTATTAAACCATTTGTGGTTTATGGAATAATCAAATGTTTCATTAGTTGGTTTTGTACATATTCATCCTTGGTTTTTATGGAAACCAAGTGAAATATATATTAACCCTTTTTGGGTTTTACAAATATCCATAACTGGATTTATATTATTCCATCATGGAGTGCATTTTAAACCAAAATTGGTTTTTCTGGTAATCAGTTGTATATTTTCATCATTCCCATAGGGCTTTCATAACCATATCAAGAATTCAAATAAAAGTTAGCTGGTTTGCTGGATAACCATGATAATATTTTCAAATGTCCATGAATGATTTTTCACCTCACCATCGGTGTTTTGAAAATATAAAATTCTAGTTTATAGACAAATTTCATCTTTCTTTTTTTTTATATATTGAGCATACAGGGAGAAAATCCTTCTAAGCAGAAACACAATAGGAAGCCATCTGACTTTATTTATTCGTATCTATTTATGAAACTTTCAAAATACAAGACCAAAAAAAAATTGACATGTAGGGCTATAAAGAAATATACTTAAGTGTTGGAAGAAATAACATGTCTATAGCT
Source organism: Platynereis dumerilii (assembly GCA_026936325.1). Taxonomy (NCBI): domain Eukaryota; kingdom Metazoa; phylum Annelida; class Polychaeta; order Phyllodocida; family Nereididae; genus Platynereis; species Platynereis dumerilii. Next base: position 58,978,877 of record JAPTHN010000001.1, read on the forward strand.
ACTACTCAAACATGTTCAAACATAAACTCCAGGAAAGCACAATACACATAAAAGTCAAATGAAATGCATATTTTTCATATTTAAATATAACATTTGTAAAAACACAAAAATGAACTGCCATCCTGATATATGTTACATTGTTAATGTAATAGTCCATGAAGAATGCAATGTAATGTCCATAAAGCCCCGTTCACATCTTGGGGATACCTAATTGGGACTGGAGTGCGTCAAAAGTTGCTGCTAGCCCTGTGCACCCAACCATGACCATGTGGGTTCAGTGAGTGTCCAGTATGAGTCCAGTTGAGTCCAGTCTGTGTCAACAGTGGGATGCCTGGCTTTTTCTCTAACAGCTACTAATAACGTCATAAACAGAAGTGTTTTGTTCAGCCTCACTGTCGCAGCCCACACACAATTTGTCGCTATGGCGACACAAACCAGACACGAACCAGAGGCTGTGCTGCTAAGCAACATGAAAATGAGCGCACAGTGCACGTGGACAGAGCGCGCACTTCAAGCACACATGACACTAAGTTGACGGCAATTTGTAATTTGTTTCCATGGTGATAATAGCTGTCTCACAGTATACGCACGTCAGGGCCACGTATACATTGTGTAGAATGTGCGATGTATCTGTGTATTGCCTGTGATGTTTTTGACGCAGACTGACAGCTGAGAGAATTTCGACCAGCCCAAATTTTTTTCTTGACCCTGCGTCCAGTCTGTGACAGCCTGCTTCACGCTTCATTAGGCAGGATCCACCTCACGTAAGGCTGTGTCTCTAATTGTCAGTAGTCCACGTCCAGTCTGTGACAGGTAGTGTGCAGTCTGTGTCAGGCCCTGTCCATTCTGGAACAGGCCACTGTGCTTGACGCAGACCACTGTCAATTCCCAATCACCAAGGTGTGAATGGGGCTTAAATGTGAAAATGTTCTTCTAAATGTTGGTTAACGCTGGATGTCGTACACTTGGTAACGAGTATACTGATGCAAGAAAGAACCAAGGTAAAGGCCCATACTGTCATCCTCGGCAATGCTGATTGTAGCTGACGTGTGTCCAATGGACTTCGAGATGGACCACAATTCTTTAAGATTTGCTGTTGCGCACTTGGCTTCGCTCCTGAAATGCAAGCAATCACAATGTTACTTTTCATAAGTGCAAAAACAAAATATTATGCAGTGCTTATTGCATTGGATTCATGCACACATTGAAACAATGAGTTTTAACTTCCTGCCTGATTTTGAAACACTCTTCACAGCATTGCATAATTGTGCCACATACAGCAGTTGAACGTTTTAACTTGAAATAGAATACAATTCTATAGCATATTTTATGGCAGTCGATCCACTGGTTTTATTAAAATATCTAAATAAGCTAGGAAAGAGAGCTGAAATACAAAACAGCTGTTATTTGCTCATGATGGTATGTGCACTTTGCTAGCTACATCAAAATGCAAAGCAAAGAATTTGTGACTTGCAATGCCCTTCATTTAAGAATTAAGAGAAAGACAACATAAACATAGAGCACAGAAAAAGTATGACACAAAAATGAGACACCCACCATTTCATTTGTCTGCCTCAAGGGCATCACCAATCTGGGTCAGAGAAAAGTTTTTCACGGATGATTCCTGAGACCTATCCAGACCCCCTCAGGAGGTAAGCGCATCCAGTTCCACTGGTTGGATGAGCCTAATTTCACGTAGAAGCTGAAACACAAATAATTTAATAGTTAGCCACACTCTATTAAGAAATACCCCACCACAAATCATTTGTTTCAAGACTGCCCAAACGTTATTTATTTATTTCACCAAAACTGAGAAAGAAATTATTATTAAAAAAAAAAAAATCCAAGCCCACCTCCTTGAGATTAAATGGTGGCCCCTTAGATAGAGACATATTATGTATCAAATTACATGTCAATTATAAAAACTGTTTCCATCGTGATTTCTGGAAAGTGATCAAAGACCATACAATCCTTACTTCCCTAAAATAAAATTTTATGATCATCAGCGACTAACCAGTTTTTTTTTTTTTTAATGTGGACACTCTGAATAAAGACCTTTAGGTGACTTGTTTGTCAAATAAATGTTAGCTAATATTCCCATGCGACTCATAAACAAAAGTTAATGAATCATAAAATTCCTACCTTGGAACTGAGGGTAAATCAGGATGAGCTTGCCTCTTCATTCAATAAACAAATCAGTCAGAGATGGTTACTTATGCCATATACCTGTTCACCCACTTCATATATTACATCATGTATTATATCTATTGTTTCAATGCAGAACGCACTGGCAGCCTGGGAAGTCATAAATGAGCCTGAAGGCAGCTTGGACAATATCACTAAGGTCCCTGATCCTTGTTTTGATGGCACAATACTACAAGGCACAGGAGCAGGTTGGACTGGTGTCTACATACCAGTTTATCAAATGCTTCGATTCATCAACCGCCAGATTGCAGCCATCAAGACAGAAGACCCGAAAGCTCTAGCAACAATTGGATCCTGGTCTGAACGATCTCAAACCGACAATTTTGGATTCTGAGATTTTTATACTGATTCGTAAGTAAAGGCAGGCTTTTAAAGTAGAAACTACTTTGTACTTACTTATATGAATGTTACTTGCAATTCTTGTCTTGATTCAAACTTGCTTTACAACAGATGCCTTATCAGTGCTGGGGGTGAGAGTCTTGGAACCATCGACTTCTACCAGATGCACACTTATGCGACTGAAAGTGATGGTTCCTTCAGCTCTTCATCTCCTATGAGGCAAAGCAACAGTGCCTATGGGCTCACTAAACCACATGTTCTTGGTGAATACAGTCAGGATGGTGGAGATGGCAGGGACATCACAGACCTCCAGGAGTGGGCTTATGAGAATGGATACAGGTTTGTTCCAGTTGTTTCATTGATCAATCTTGCTACCAGTGTGCTAATAATTCCTTACAGGTGATTTTGTTGTCACGCGATTCTGGTCATTTACAGTTGCCATTGCTATTTCAATGCAATTCAGGCACTTGCTATGTTTGATATATTAGCTGTTTAACCTTCTGTGGTTTCTGAACCAATCGGATTAACTAAAAATGCTATGTATTCAATGGCCAAAAACTGAATCGCGTACTAATTAAATCTTCTGTAATAGAATAGATTTTTTTCCTCCAGGTATCATATATGGTAAATGTTATATGACATGCATCAAAGTTAATGCAGTTTTTCATTTAATGTCTTGTTTCAATTGCAGTGGCGGATGGACCTGGCAGGCAAACGGAGGAGGCTTTCATTCTGATGATTTTGCTACTCAAGCAAGGGGTCTGGGAGCTATTGCTGGGCGGACCGACAATGGCAAGATTGATATTGAAATAAGTTGAATGTCTATCAGGAAGGAATAAATGTTGAATATCCAAATCAATAAGTTTGTGTTATAATATATTAATTCACTTCAATGTGATCACCAGGAATAGTTGCACACATCAACGTATTCTCTACAAGATAGAGAACTTTGCAAAGTCAATGAACCTGGTCCTTGAACCAAACAAACGCAAGTCACTATCAATCAAATCGGGATCCTCTGCTGTGCATGTTGAGTTTAGCCTGTCTGATTAGAAAATTGGATCCATCAGTGATTCTCCTGAGAAATTTCTTGGATCTCTAATCACTTTCCGGGGAAAACAATCAGAGATATTCGATCATATTCAACAGGCAACATCACCAAGTCTCGCCAATATTGACAGCCCACACATTCCGTGGTCTGCCAATTACTTCCTCTGGCAATCAGGTACAAACTCACTGTTCATGACCTAACAAACACCAACCTCACTAAACTTGATGCAATTGGAGACTGGTACATCAAGAATTGGCTCAAAATGACACCCTCTGGAACACCGGCAATTGCCCACTGTAGTGAAGTACTTAACATTCAGAGCTTGTTGCACATATACAGTGAGGCACATGCAGTGAGTCATGCCTGAATGAAGGCTAATGACACAGTTAACACCGCCCTTGAAAGTCGCTTACTGTGAGAACAAAAATGGACCAGGAAAGCATCAACTACTGTATACAGCAAAGAGAACTTCATGGTTGCAGTGGACTTCCAACCCCCGAAAGATACTCTCCAAAACAGCAAGAGACAATCAAGTCAAAAATTAAGAAGAACATAAAAAGTGAAATCGAAAATATGTGGACCGATCGTGTAAAGACTCTCACAGTCCAAGGGCGCTTCTTGGAAATTCTCGCAATGGAAAGCTCATCGGTGTCCTGGAGAAGCATCATGTACAATTTACCAAGAAGCATCCTGCAATTTGCCGTGAATGCTGGTATTGACAACGTTGCCACAAATGCCAACCTGAAGCGCTGGGGCAAACGTTCCAATGCCAAATGTGACCTTTGTAAATCAAGGAAAATATTTCATCATGAGCTGAACTTCTGCCCTGCAATGATGGACAGATACCTTTCGCGCTACAATAGTATCATACAATTTGTGGTTAACACCATCAAGGCTCTTCCGAACAGCGATACACAATTCAGCTTGAGTGCTGATTTACCAGGCCAACACAAAGGCAACACAACAGTTCCCATTAATGCAGCTGTGACAAACCTGAAGCCGGACCTCAATGCCTAGATGATGACAGCAATTGGGAACTTTACATGTTTGAACTCTCTGTGCCTTTTGAAAGTAACACTGACAGCACGCATCAAATCAAAGTGGAGAGATACCAGCAATTAATTAATGACATACAAGCTAACAACCTCCAAGCGAAATACTGCCCAGTGGAAATATGTTCCTGAAATATGGAACAGTCCAGGTCAGTCCCCTTTATGTAAATATATCAACCTAGCTTGTTACTTTCAAATTTCTCTCATCCTTACCTGTAATTCTAATCTTAACTCTTGCTGCCGGATAAATTTTTATTAGAAATTGTAAAAAATTACCATAGTTCCCCAGCCTGCTCAATGTACCATTTTTTATTCAATGAATAATAAATAAAATATAAATTTGTGAATAAGTTTAGTCACATTTTAACTACCCCAATCACTTGCTTGTTTTTACCTCCAATTGGAAAGAATCTTTTTGGGAGTCTGTTAATTTAGATTAAGGATGAGATATCGACCCATACCTAACTCCAACAACAGCGAAGAGAATTGGCTGACATTGTTATCCAACATGCCTCAAATATCGGCCTTTATGACCCAATATGCTTTCCTCTTATTGGATGAGAATTCATGCTTCCACAAAGGTAACACCTAGTGTCCTAACTATCTCCGTTGTTTCAATTGAAAGATTTTCAACATTGTTTGAGTTTATTCTGATTTCAAAAAAGGACTTACTCACTGGAGCAATGTAGGACTTGGCTATGACTGGACCAAGTTTAGAAAGTAGGGAACAAATGCGAGAGGCAGCTTTATGAAGCTAGGCACATTTGCAGTCTATATCAAGACAAACAATTTCTGATATGGACTCAATTTGAGCCAATCTTGAAACTTGCATACTGATGAGAGCCATTGTTCAATTTCACGGACTCAACCATGAGAATTCCCTAGAGGCAGCCAATTTTGTCAAGTGTCAAGATCAAGTAACATTTCCACTGAAGTAGTGTAAATGCTTTCCTGTTCTGACACCGAGGCACATATTATTAATAGGGATGCCAAAACCTGCTAGGTGGAGCTGATCGCAGTTTTGCTTCTTGTGAAGAAAAAATGACACCTAAAATCTCAGTGCATAGTGGTCTTACTAGTTACTTTACAGGCTTTTTCGCACTGAAAACAGTCCGGAATTTTTCGAAATTAGATGGAATCTGTTTCTAAGATATATTAGCTTGCTGTATTTCACTATTTGGTTCACATGTTTACATTTGCCATGTGAAAAAAATTGAATTTAAAACTTTGGAGATGAGAATGGACAAGAAATATTTAAAAGACACGCATCTTTTTGATATGTGAAGAAAGCCAATATTCTCATGAAACATTCTGTAGCCTTTGCAGAATTTTCAGAGGCCGTAGAGTGCAAGCACAACCCAGTTTTTGACTTCACCTCAGCTTCCAGTTGAGGGCAAGGGAGACTGACACCTGGTGGTCATTTTTTGAAGTTCTGTAAAAATGCTCGAAATATCAAAACTTTTTTTTATTGTAGGGTTTTTGTAGATAAAAAGAGTTGTTTTCAACCAAAATAATCCATTATGACGTTGTCAGCAAACCTATTCAAAGTCAAGCAAAATTTGATTTTAAATATTTTATTTTCCAAAAATGGATATTCTCTCATGCAAAATAGCTCCCTTGAGCAAAAATGAGTGAGGGGACCCTGCCTTTTTTCTTCATAAATAGATAAATCTTGCTGAAACAAAATTGCTGTACAGTTATTTTTCCGGAAAAGCAATGGAGCAGATTTTTTTTCCAGTCTAAGAAGCTCTAAAAAGACATTTTTGGAATATGTGGAATACTTGTCCTTTCCTGTGACAATACAGATTTTTGGCCTTTGAAATTTGTATTCCCAAAATACAGGCCTATTTTCCTTTGCAAAATTTGGAGTAAATTATCCAAGTCATACAATTATTTTAGTCCTTTACCCCCTGGGGGGGGGGGTAATTACTGAAAAACGAAATTCTTATCCATTAAGATCCACAGTGTGAAGTCGACCAAGTCAATAACAAGCTTACCTCAAAACAAACATTTCTACCAAATTACATCCACAGTGTAACAGCAAGTCTTAAAACTGCCAAATATACAATTAAAAACACTAGATATACTCAATTTTTTTATTTATTTCATTTCACCTCCACAAAGGGAGAAAAAAATACAAATAATACACATTGAAAATGAGATAATACACAAAAATCATATGATTTATGTACATTTTAGAAATAAACATTATAATTGTGACAGTTTAGATAGCTGTTGTTAAAAGATGCACTAAAAAATGTTCATCAAAATATGGTTTTACAAAATTTTCATGAAAAAGTAACATTTTTAAAGAATCAACATGTGCTTGTGACAATGTCTCTACTGCCATTGTGTCTAAGATCAAAAAGTGCTTTTCAAAAGACTTTGGATATTCCAAATAGCACTTTGAGGATATTTGAAAAGGTCAAATATCCCCAAAGATGCTATTTGGATATTTCATCAGACCCTATTTCATCAGATGATATTCCATCTTAAGCTTTGGCTGACCGTATGGAGCTTTGGCAGAGCGTATGGAGCTTTGGCAGCTGCCAATTATTCTCCGGGTCCTATTTTTGGTTCCAAAATATCCAGCAGAGGGGGCTTCAACTTCAGAGGCCTGGATACATGCTGCACTGAAAAAGTAACATTTTTAAAGAATCAACATGACCATCAAATGAATTAGTGCTATTTCTTATAGGAGGATTTAATAATAAAGATATGACTGATTCACCCCTCATTAAAACTCTTGACAATAATGTACCTGGTAAAATTTCATTACATAATAGAAAACGTGACACATAATACAAAAGTAAATTTCTACATGGGCTCTCTACCTGCCCTATCCTGTGAAGCAGATTGGTACAATTTCTGTGAACTATATCACTAACTTTATTCAAGCCCATCGCTTGTAACAATTGTGTATTATGAGACCTTTTGCTAAGACCTAAACATTGCTTCATAAGTTTACCTTGAACAGAGTCCATTTTATCAATGTCATTTGAATTCAGATGAACACAATCTGAACCATAAACAAGAGAAGGTTGACATATATGTTTATACAAATGTGCTTTAACATCAGTTGATGCCCCTGGATACAACATACCTGCAGATGACAAACTATAAAATGATTTCGTGCACTTACTGAATCGATGGTTTACATGATCAGAACTTGTACCCGTTTTATTATACACACAGCCCAATATTTCAAGGGTGCTAACATTCTCAAGTTTACTGTCATTTATCAACCATGAGGGTTCAACAACAAATGGATTATTTCCAATAATCATACATTTTGACTTCTCCTTGTTATAATTAAACCTCCATCTCTTACTGTAATTCACACAAAGGTCTAACATATGTTGCAGTCCAGTGATAGAAGAACTCATAACAGTCACATCATCAGCATATAAGCAAAGGAATTGTAAATCATGTTACCAATTCGCACACCAGTGTCTAGTGATGACAATTCCAGTAATAACCCATTTATGAATATGTTAAAAAGATATGGTGACAAAATACTCCCTTGTCTGGTACCTCTGGTTACAATAAATTTACTACTTAACTTACAATTCCATTTAACAACAGCATTCAAATTATTGTACCATTCATACAGAAATAACCACTTGTAAGCGGGAAGGACATCTATCAGTTTAACAAAAAGAGATTTGTGACAAACAGTATCAAAACATTTTTCTGCATCTAAACTAGCCACAAACAGGGGGCTTTGTTGTGATTTGCAGTAACTTATAACATCAGTAAATAGGTTGCAAGCCATACTATTACTAGTACCTCTACCCTCTCGAAAACCAAACTGGGTATCACACAGTTTTACACTTGGGACAATTAACAGCTCTACAATCTTGGTATGAACAGAACTTAGTGTAACTGGCCTATAGTGTTTTGTTATATTTGGATTTAATGTAGACTTCTTTAGTATTGGAATGATAATACCAGTGGTAAATACAGAAGGAACACAGCTTTTAGATAATACAATACTGTAAAGATTAGCCAAAAGTTCATACAGTTTCATGCATCTGCCATTCTTCAAGTGTTCAGAGGTAATTCCATCTATTCCAGGAGACTTCCCTGTTGGTAGATTAACTATGATATCACTGATACTAGAACTTGTGATGTGCTGGTGTATAACTTCATTTCTGCACTTGCAATATGAATATTCACCCCTTTCAACCTAGATTATGAGGGTAAATTACCCCAAGATATATCAAAGTCGAAATTGTACCTGCATTATGTATCCGAATCAACATACTAACAATTTGCAAACATTTTGAAATACAAAAGTCCCAGTCAATCAAAGTTATAGCTATTTACCCCTTTAGGGTAAATACTCCCAAAACATAATTTTTAGCGTATATTATTCAAACTAGCATAGTACCCGTGATAGGTATAATGAGAGTAAGAATGGTAGAGAGAGGGCCAGTGTTTCAACACAGTGGGCCCTCCCTCCCTCCATTTGAGTCCAGGGAAAACACAACAACAGTTACTGCTCCTGCATTGGAGAAGATTATAGTCGTGCATGTATGCATGACTATTAAGTGCACTGGCGTAATATGACCAGTTTGAGAAACCACACCCGCTTATGGTTGTTGTAAGAGCTGAGATGATGTTGCTTGCAAATTTTGAGTTGTGGGCATTGAGTAGTTTGGGGGGAGTAGCGTAAAGCATCCATGAATTAAGGGTATGATTCATGAATACTATAAACACATCAAGCTTCACAAAAGTCCCTCCGTTCAAACGAAGTTCAAGTGTAAACTGTCGTCAAAACTTCTTGAATGAAAAGGCCTGTATTTTTGCATAGACATTACGTACTTTGTGCTATTGTAGACGATGATAATTTGATACTATGATCTTTTTGTCGCTTTAACTAGTTAGTATATCATTCCAGCATTCAAATAAACACAAGAAAGTAATTCTTAAATGATTTTGCGGGCATTTATGGTCATGGTGTCACTTTTTTTATAGTTGGGCGTTTTAATTTGCTATCGAGTGCCCAGACTTCATATTGTTAAATTTGGCACAGTGAAGTTAGTTTCAATGGTAGGAAAGCTTTTTTGGTTGATTTTTAATCACAAAATCATAGTGCATGCCTCTGTATCAAGAATTATTACTTTTCTTCATTTATTAGAAATGGTCTGTCGTCCCTACACATATGTGAGTCATGGCAAGTTTAGTTCTGCATCTAGTGTTAGCTAGAAATAGTACACAATTCGTGATATATATTTTTTCAATTTAGTAACATAATTTAGCATACAATGCTTTATAGAACATTATACCAGTTCACTGATTAATGTATTGAGTCATGTTTGGTAAATCTGCTCAGGTGAAATACCTTCTAAAAGTTCCAAATGTGGGAAAAAATAAAGTTAAGAATGTTCCCTGGAGTCCCAAAGTGTGATGACTTGATACTCGAGAGGTACATTTAGGTATACTCTGTCGGGGAAATATAGTTTCTCTAAACATTCCAACTGGTTGATGCCATCTTTTGTTAACCTTACCAGACTGTGCAGATCCAACAAAACAATTTACAATCTGTCTTTTTGACGTCATTACAGCAGCATAAATGACCCAGCAGGCAATAAGCTGGGGATGCACATAAATGTCCCTTCTATTCAGTCCGGTAAGGGTTAACCAATAATAATTTATAAAAGATACAATGTCTAATAATTCATGACTGGTTCAGCACCTAAATGCTTTGTTTGCATATTATAGCTAGTGAGTGTGCGATATTGAGTCATTGGCATTTTCCAACACTTTTGCATTATTATAAAATTTTAAATTGAATTATATCAATACACTGGTTCTTTTCACCCTGTCAATTAACAGACATCCAAAATTTTATTTTTTTAAATTAAGATGCAAACATTGGGGTAGTTTAAATGTTACTAAACTTATTCACACACACAAGTGAGTATATTACAGATATTACAACACCAACTAATTGATATGGATATTCAACATTTATTTCTTCCTGATTGACATTCAACTTATTTCAATATCAATCTTGCCGTTATCACTTCTACCAGCAATAGCTCCCAGACCCCTTGCTTGGGTAGCAAAATCATCAGAATGCGGGCCATTGCCTCCATTGGCCTGCCAGGTCCACCCGCCACTGCAATTGAAAATGATATCAAATAAATAAATGCATCTTATGCATGTCATATAATATTTATCATGTGATAATGGTAGAAGAAAAAAGTGAATTCTATTAAGGAATTATTAGCATCTTGGAAGCAACATTAATCAATGAAACAACTGAAAAAACCTGTATCCATTTTCATAAGCCCACTCCTGGAGGTCTGTGATGTCCCTACCATCTCCACCACCTTGACTGTATTCACCAAGAACATTGGGTTTGGTGAGTTCATAGGCACTGTTGCTCTGCATCATGGGGGATGAAGAAGTGTAAGAACCTCCATTCTCATAAGTGTGCATCTGGTAGAAGTCGATGGTTCCAAGATTCTCGCCGCCAGCACTGATAAGGCATCTGTTGTTAAACAAGTTTGAATCAAGACAAGAATTGCAAGTAAAATTATTATGAGTTGATGCAGAATAGTTTTTACATAAAAAGCCTTTCTTTACTTACGAATCAGTGTAAAAATCTCTAAATCCAAAATTGTCGGTTTGAGATCGTTCAGACCAGGCTCCAATTGTTGCTAGAGTTTTTGGATCTTCTGTCTTGATAGCTGCAATCTGACGGTTGATGAATCGAAGCATTTGATAAACTGGTATGTAGACACCAGTCCAACCTGCTCCAGTGCCTTGTAATATTGTGCCATCAAAGCAAGGATCAGGGACCTTAGTGATATTGTCCAAGCTGCCTTCAGGCTCATTTATGACTTCCCAGGCTGCGAGAGATTTCTGTATTGAAATAATAGACATGTGAGCTACAGCAAATATAATATGGCATAAGTGCATAGTACACAGGTTACCAAGGACACAAAAAGAATATTTATCGGTGTCGATTTACACTTTTTCAAGAAAACTGAAACAGTACCTGGTGTCTCAGTACTCACTAGTTTGCACAACAGCCAACTGTTATGTCTGTCAGAACACATAACCATCATCAGTCATTATACTCATTATCATTATCATTAGCTCATATTTTCTTCCTTGGGATTGGGAATGGGAAGGGACGGGGATTTAATTTAATGTGGGTTAACTTTTGAATAAAATGCTTTTCTTCATAAACATATGTATGACTAATGAATAATAGTGGGTAGGTCGATTACAGCATGAAAATGCTAGTGACTGTCCCCACGAGGTAGAATGTTCTGTTTGTATTAATGTTCTGTTCCTCATGTATGTAACAAATTAGCTCTATATAACTGTTACCATTATAACTTGTCATGATATCTGTACATACATGTGTAAATTCTCAAATAAATTCAATTCAATTCACTTCAACCTCACCTTACGACCACCTCTCTAATACGGGCGCCTCGCAATAACGACCATACAGGCCTGGAACCGAATATTTTCCCCCTCTTTTATGCTTAATAAAACCTCTCTAATGCGGGCACCTCGCTAATGCGGGCACCTCGCAATTACGGGCACTTTCTATGGCACTAAAGGTCATTCTGACCTCACCTATACGACCAATGACTGATTAAGCAGCTTATAGTGTTGTATCAAGCAGAAAATGCGTATTGCCGACGCTCTGTCTGGCCGTTTGTTTGCTTTACTTCCTTGAAAGGCAGCAAGCCAATTTTAACAATTGTCAATTGAGTTCTGTCACAAAGCATAATTGCGTGAATTATGGCTTAGCTTATAGTTCCTGATTGGTATTGAATGGCAAGCTCTGACTATGATGTTTTCTTAAACGCAATTAGGCCTAGGCCTATATTCCACCAATTGAAGTCCTATGTTTGCAGTGTCACAACTGGGGGAAGGGGTACCTGCAATGGGCTACAGCAGATAACCTGCTCAAGTTTAAACACAACCACATTTGACTCTGTTAATTTTAATTTCTGTAATTTCACATTTTATTTATTCATACTTCATATTGTAGGTTCAAAAGTTGCGTAAATAAACATAGGATTTTCAGGATGGAAGCAAGAGGCGGCTGGCACTATTGTTACACAGAGCCACTGTGCATTAAGGAAGACAACTTATGTCTGAATTCGGTTTTTTTAAATGATATGGCCATCAATGATGAACTCCTAACTTGTTTCTTATAATATCTATTAGAAGTGAAATAAATGGACCCTCCTAAGTGAAATTCATGATAGACTTATTAAATTGCACTTCAAGTTCACACGTTTGTATCAGAAAGCACACGGCAGTTAATCTTCACCAGCACCCCCTAGTGGCACCAGAATCGCCCCTAGTGGTCAATTGGAAAAACTTGACAACCTCTTCATTACGGCCACCTCGCTATAGCGGCCACCTTGGCGTGGAACCACTGGTGGTCGTAATAGAGAGGTTGAAGTGTACATACATATGTATGTTGCAGTAAAGTATATAAGAAGGTCACCCCATCCATTGAGTAAAGCTAACCTTATTTTTCAAAGCATTGACAGTAGGCACCAGCACATTTTCTATGTAATCATCCAGTTTGGAGTCATCGTACATCAAATCAATCAATTTCTGCAGAGGTGGTTCAGCTCCATTCCACAACACCAAAGTGACAAGAATGTTGTACTGTTCAGCCACATCAAGGTATCGACTGAGATCATTGATGAACGATCCTGTTCTGTCAGGTGATATTGGGTAGCCGTCATCATCAAAGTTTGGGGTGTCTCGTCCATCAGTATGAATCCAGATGCCTGAAGCACAGACAATTTGTCATGTTGAGGATTTATTACTACAAAATTAATTTGCTATCTGAAAATGATCGTTTTCTTGGTGAAGACCTTATTTCATTAGAGTTTCGAAAGATATCTAGATCATGCAGCTGAGAATTAAAGAGCTTACTCTTTCAGAGTTAAAAAGAAAAACATTCTTGAATATTGAAAAATCGACACTGCATATATCGATTATTCTTTTCTTGAGGATCCAACTAAGTTGACTTGACTTAACATCTCAAGAAGTTGTCAACTCTGACCTAAATAATATCAGTCTAAGTGATGATCGTTACTTCTCTCTGCTGACACTGGACAAGGTTTATTTGCTCAGGGGGTCTGGGTGCTCTTTAGGGTATGTTTTAGCTGTGTACAGCAAAGTACTTAAAACTGAGTGTGCGAGCAAGATATTGCAATGACCCATGTTCAACATGCCTTGTGCTGGGCAAAATGCAGTGTTGCATAATCAAAAGAGATCATCAGATGCATTCTTGTGTATATAAATAACCAACTCACGAACGGAATTCCCTCCCGCAGCTGAAATATCTCTCAGATAGCCCTCCAAGGCTTCTCCACTGTGAAACTCGTACATGTCATTTCCAAAGTCGTAGCCAAAAGATTCCCAGGCTATGTTCATTCCTGACAGAAACACCTTCTCTCCTTTGTACACCAAGTCTTGTCCAGACACTTCCAAATACTGGGCCAAGGAGCCAGTGAAGCAAAGCACTAGGATGCTTAAGTATGTCAACATCTGCAAAAGAACACATTTGGACAGTTGTAGAACCCTTGATAGTAATTTGTTCTTTAATGGAGTTTTGTAAAGCACTCACCATTATTGCTTCCTCGTCTGAAGAAAATGAAGTACTGACCATCAGAAATACAGTCTACTTTTATATGCAAAGTAGCTCAAGTGAAGATATATAAGCATCTGTGACAATGCACATTTTGGAAACTTTCAACTCACTGAGAACCATACAGATGCAAGTGATGATATTTTTTAAATGTTGACCAATTTTTTTTAATGACAAAGATCTGTTGACTCATGAAGCATGATAGGGTCGGATTTAGAAAGTGCCAGTGCAACCTGCGTTTCAAACTTAACACCAGAAGGACTTCTGTACAGTTTACTACATGGTGCGGCAAAAAAACTTGCACCAGCAGTATGCCAACGTTGGTAGAAATAAAGATAATGTCTTGAATGATAAAAGCTATGTTAATTTTACTCTGGTCAATTATATGTAATGCAATGTAATGTACATGTTATATCAACCATTAGGCACTCATCATTATTTGCATCTTCATAATCATTAATCTCCCAGTAATTATCATGCTATTCGCCAAAACAAATAGTTAATTGTTCTCCTTCATCCAGCAATAAAATTAACCATATCGGGGATTTTTAAATTTAATCAAACTTTGCTAAATGCAAAAGCAATAACACTCTACATATATTGTATTTACATATATGTTTTTAATACATTTAGCAATTTAGGCATACCACATTTTGAAATTTTTGCAATGATGTTGCATTCATATTGTACGTTTAGCTATTTACCTCTATTCGAAATGTAACAAACTATTATTATTTCTGCATGGGTATATTCATGTATGTTGATGATGGAAGTTTCATGTCATGTTTCATTTTAGCATTTATGAAATGTTTACAACTACCTTTATAATAATTGTCATAATGTATATATGTTCCCCTATTTACTCTTTATACCTGACGAATGACTTAATTGTTTAATATTAGAAATAGATATTGTGTAATTTATGGATAATTATTTGGTAATGGCATATACGCTCATGGCTTCAGCCAACCATAATTTCATACATGTAATTAACTGTTCATTGTCTCTCAATTTTGTAAGCCAGTTTCTATGGTCAATAAATCAATCAATCAATCAATTTATTAATTCGAGGTCAAAATGCAACCCATGTCAATTGATGCACTCAGGTCATGTTATTAGTCAATATTTTAGCATTGCTGCTTCCGACTGTGCCCCTGATTTTTTTCAGCCTTACAGACATCTTCCCAAACCTTTGCTCGCAAAGAATAGTCTATTTTATTCAGCTGTGTTCATGAGGTAAGCAATTGATCATCAGTCTCAGTATTAGACTTATTTGTTGAAAATTGATCCCAAGTCCCATCCCATTGGATTATAATATAATAATAATAATAGGCATTTATAGTATAGCGCTAATTCCATTAAACTGCTCGATTTATTTGTAGAAACTCTTAAATAGGTAAGTTTTAAGATTTCTCTTGAAACCTTCAAGTGTTTTAGAGGCCTTGACAGTCTCTGGGAGTTGGTTCCACAGTTTTTGAGCGGCATGCGAGAAGGCTCGGTCCTCATATTTGTTTTTGTTGAAGGAAGTTGGTTCATTTAAGAGCATTTTGTTATTGCTTCTCAGATTGCAGTTTCCTGATTTCAGCAATGCACTCTTGCATTTTGACTACCGAGAATGAGTTGTTCGTTATCGACATACTTCTGGTCTTTTACTTGTTTTTTTGCGGCCACTTCTCTTAATGGAGCGATGTATTAATTAAATGGGATTGGTCCTAGTTTTGAACCTTGAGGAACCCCAAATTTGAGTGGCAGTTTGGTCGATGTTTTGTCATTAATTATCACTGACTGTGACCTATCAGAAATGTATGACTTGAACCGGCACCGTGCGGAATCTTTAACACCGTATCTGTTTTCTAGACGTTTCAGTAGAATCTTGCGATCAATAGTGTCAAAAGCAGAGCTGTTGCATCATTACATATTTCATTTATGTTATATCATTACATTTCTTAACAATATTACTAGCATGGAATGGCTTAAATGAGAGCTAATTGTGAAACTTGCTTGCTCATGATCATGAATGGCATTACAACAAAACTTTTTTTCAAAACTAAGTTGAATTGCAACGGAATCGGTAAAATGTTTCGGATGATCACCAAAATAGTTTATGGAAGATCATTAGTTGCCTTTACATATAATTTGGTAAAGTATGAAAATCATGATTACAAATCATCATGAAATATGTATCTATGTAATATGCATTACGGTAATGCAATGGTAGAAGGTAACCAGAAGCAGAGCACTATCAAGCCATTCTAAATCAGAAGTCCTCTATCACGCTTCATGAGTCAGCCACTTTGTAATCCAAAGAAAAACAGGTCGACATTAAAAAAAAATCATCACTTGCATCTGTATGGTTCTCAGTGAGTTGAAAGTTTCCAAAATGTGCATTGTCACAGATGCTTATATATCTTCACTTGAGCTACTTTGCATATAAAAGTAGACTGCATTTCTGATGGTCAGTACTTCATTTTCTTCAGACGAGGAAGCAATAATGGTGAGTGCTTTACAAAACTCCATTAAAGAACAAATTACTATCAAGGGTTCTACAACTGTCCAAATGTGTTCTTTTGCAGATGTTGACATACTTAAGCATCCTAGTGCTTTGCTTCACTGGCTCCTTGGCCCAGTATTTGGAAGTGTCTGGACAAGACTTGGTGTACAAAGGAGAGAAGGTGTTTCTGTCAGGAATGAACATAGCCTGGGAATCTTTTGGCTACGACTTTGGAAATGACATGTACGAGTTTCACAGTGGAGAAGCCTTGGAGGGCTATCTGAGAGATATTTCAGCAGCGGGAGGGAATTCCGTTCGTGAGTTAGCTATTTATATACACAAGAATGAATTTGATGACCTATTTTGATCATGCAACACTACATTTTGCCCAACACTATCCACATTGAACATTTCAAAGGATGTTTTTCTTTTTAAATCTGAAAGAGTTACCTCTTTCTCGCCTGTACAATGTAAACATTTTTTAAACCTTTAATGCTTCAAATTAAGTCTTTACCAAAAAAACTAATCATTTTTTATATATATACAATAGCAAATTAATTTTGTAAGGTCACTGAATGGACGTTAATAAGTCCTTAATATGAACAACTGTCAGGCATCTGGATCCACACTGATGCACGAGATACCCCAAACTTCGATGATGACGGCTTCCCAATATCACCTGACAGAACATCAGTGACCTCAGTCGATACCTTGACGTGGCTGAACAGTACAACATTCTTGTCACTCTGGTGTCACTCTGGTGTTGTGGAATGGAGCTGAACCACCTCTCCAGAAAGTTATTGATCTGATGTATGATGACTCCAAACTGGATGATTACATTGCAAATGTGCTGGTGCCTACAGACAGTGCTTTGAAAAATAAGGTTAGCTTTACTCAATGGATGGAGTGATATTCTAAGTATATATATATATATATATACTGTACTGCAACATACGCATGTATATGCTATGCACTACGCCATACTATATTTGCTGTTACTCATATATCTATTGTTTCAATACAGAAAGCACTGGCAGCCTGGGAAGTCATAAATGAGCCTGAAGGCAGTTTGGACAATATCACCAAGGTCCCTGATCCTTGTTTTGATGGCACAATATTACAAGGCACAGGAGCAGGTTGGACTGGTGTCTATATACCAGTTTATCAAATGCTTCGATTCATCAACCGCCAGATTGCAGCCATCAAGACAGAAGACCCAAAAACTCTAGCAACAATTGGATCCTGGTCCGAACGATCTCAAACCGACAATTTTGGATTCAGAGATTTTTACACTGATTCGTAAGTAAAGAAAGGCTTTTAAATTAGAAACTACTTTGTACTTACTTATAAGAATGTTGCTTGTGATTATTTTCTTGATGTAAATTTGCTTTACAATAGATGCCTTATCGGTGCTGGGGGTGAGAGTCTTGGAACCATAGACTTCTACCAGATGCACACTTATGCGACTGAAAATGATGGTTCCTACAGCGCTTCATCTTCCATGATGCAGAGCAACAGTGCCTATGAACTCACTAAACCCCATGTTCTTGGTGAATACAGTCAGGATGGTGGAGATGGTAGAGACATCACAGACCTCCAGGAGTGGGCTTATGAGAATGGATACAGGTTTGTTTCTGTTGTTCCATTGATCACTCTTGCTTCCAAGGTGCTAATAATTCCTTAATAGAATTCACAGAGTTTTTTTTTCTGCCACTTATCATGATATGGTAAATGTTATATGACATGCATCAAAGTTAATTAAGTTTTTCATTTAATGTCATGTTTCAATTGCAGTGGCGGATGAACCTGGCAGGCGAACGGAGGAGGCTTTCATTCCGATGATTTTGCTACTCAAGCAAGGGGTCTTGGAGCTATTTCTGGGCGGAGCGATAATGGCAAGATTGATATTGAAATAAGTTAAATGTCAAACAAGATGGAATAAATTATGAATGCAAATACTTTGTGTATGTGGATCTTTCACCCGGGGAGTCTAACCTAGATGAATCACTAATGATGTCACAAGCATCTTTGCCAATCAGCGAGTAACATTCCTCTCAACTTCAAATCTTTGCCAACATGTGTGAGGGCCTTTTCATTGGCTTGATTTGTCGGTGTGTCTGACTTGAGCATTGAAGGTTTTCCTGAAGTGGGATCTATCTGTTGTTGATAGAAAGACTACTGCTTGCAAAATTAATTTAAGAGACCCTTGTCATGCATAACATTATTCATTTCTGGAATTTCTTTCTATAGAAAGAACTCTCTTTTTTCACCAAATAATTAATGTTGGCCTATACTTTAAAGATCAATAACAGTATTATATATTGCCAGGTAACCATCCTGGCCCTGTTATGAACTGTTGTTCAAACATTTTTGGCCCAACTTTTTGCCACATTCCTTTACACTTGCATTGCTTACACATACATGTACCCATCAGTTAATTCTTTTGGGTTAAACCGATATTTTAGAATATACAGTAGAAAGTTGAATAACATGTCGGTTGGAATGATGTCAGAAGTTCAGGTGTGGGAGTCATAGATTAAATCAACACAAATCACGATTTCTATTATCAACCGTACAATTACTAGGCCTCATGATTGGAACGTGTTTACCTCTTCGGCGCAAACATTTTAAGGTACTTTATCAAATAAGAAGATTTGGATACCAACAGAAAACTGCCAATGACGTGGCAAAGCCAGTTTGCAAGTGGAAAAATTTTTTCCTGTGGGTCGTCAATCTGGTCCCAAGACAAACAATGTTGTATATTTTATTGAGCCACTTTTTTAAACTTCTTTTGGGCTTCAAGAGAACCATCTTTCTCTCAGACTATTTTGGGCCTCCGAAAATTTTCCCTTTCCAGGCTCTTTTAAGGCCACTTTTCCAAATATAGTTGAGGAAAATAAGACATTTCTTTGAGTGATCTCAAACTGTGGATAATGTTTATCATGCAGGAGGAGGGATTATCTCATATTTGAAACTTCAAGAAAATGCGGTCATAACATATATACTGTTATCAGGGTGGCCTTCTAAAGGACAGCAAGATTTCAAAGTGGATGGTAAAGAGTTGCCTATATCGAAGGCATTTGACACACTAGACCATCAAATTTTATTTCACAAATTGGAATACTATGGTTTGAGGGGTAAATCCTTAGAACTATTAAAGTGCTATTTAAGTGACAGGAAGCAATTCGTAGAAATTGACAGTGTACAATCAGACCTAATGAATATTACTTGTGGTGTCCCCCAGGGATCTATCCTTGGCCCTTTACTATTTATAATTTATCTAAACGATCTACCATCCATTACAACCAATTTAAAGGCTCTTATTTATGCAGATGATACCACTTTATTTGCTACCTTGAACAATAACAACTTCAATACCATTGAAAGTGAAATTAATCAAGAATTAAAGTCAATTACTACCTGGTTAAAGTTAAACAAATTGTCTTTGAATATTGAGAAGTCAAAGGCCATGCTGTTTCATACGATAAACAGACAAGTTGAAATACCAGACATCTATATTGATGATATCAAAATTGACTTTGCTGATGAATTTAACTTCCTTGGTCTTGTTCTGGACAAAAACTTAAAATGGAAATCTCATGTAAATCTCATATCCAAAAAGATTAGTAAAACCATAGGTATTATGACAAAGCTAAAGAAATTCCTGCCACTTAATGCATTGCTTAATATTTATAATGCTCTGATTCTACCCCACCTGCATTATTGTTCCTCAATTTGGGGGTGGCAATCGCAAAATTTAGTTAAACTTCAGAAAAAAGCAATACGTGTTATAACTAACAGCAAGTACAATGCCCATACAAGTATGTTATTTAAACAGTTAAAGACCCTCAAAATCCAAGATATATGTGCACTGCATGACTACAAATTTTGCTACAAATTAATTAATGGTTTAACTCCTATATTCTTTTTTCGTCACTTGGATCCCTTTGCAGCTGTAAATCATAACTACAACACCAGACATGCAACTGACTTGCGTCTGCCCGCTGTGAGACATGAATTCGCAAGAAATGGCATCAGGTACAGGTTTCCAAATATTTATAATAATATGCCTGATCTCTTCAAACAAAAAATATTTACACATAGTTTTCTAGGCTTTAAATTTTATATTAAAAATTGCTTGTTGGAAAGGTATACTAGTACATGTACGAATCCTTATTGTCATGTCTGTAGTTAATTTTTCAGTTTCTTCTAAATAGGATGGTCTCCTTTTCTAGCGGTCAACCATAAGTATTAATTTTCTATTGAAGTGTTTTCTTTTTATCTTTCTTTCAAAATTTTCTAAGATTACCAGCCTCTGTACCAATATATTGTGAATGAGGTAAACAACAGGGCCTCCTCGACAGCGGCATAATTTTGCCTTTGAGGAGGTCCTGTAGCTTGTTTTTTTATACAATTTTGATATTTCGTTATAAAGGATGTTTGATATGAGCTACGAATAAAAGATCTGAATCTGAATCTGATCTGAATCTGAATCTGCCTATACCTCATAATTGCATTTTTTGTGTCTTAAAAAAAGACATAATTTAATTTTGCAAAAGTCATTTGATTCTAAAGTTTCTTTATTGTCACCAATGCTGCTACACGGCAGATATGATAAGCACTGAATCAACTAATTAACAATAACTGACATAAACAAAACACTTTTAAGCCAGTGACATCACAAGACCAAGTTTAAAATTAATTTTGAAACTGCTGGGACCACCAATCTGCAAACAGCTACAAAGAAACAAGGGCCTCAAAATGTGTGAAGTAAAGAGTTATTTTCTTGAGGCGTCAACAGTGGTTGGAAAAGTGGCCTTAAATCATAAAAAAATAGATGTTTGCCATGAGGCCTTAAAGAAATCTGGAAAGCCGATATTTTTCTAGAGACTCCCTGACAAGAAGTTTGCAAAAAAAAAAAAAAAAGATGTAGTGGCCAGTTCAGATCTCTCACAAAATACTTATCATGATATTTTACAGATGACTTTCAAGGCCTGTCTCAGTAACTTCCACATGAAACAAACCCGGTACTTTTCTATGAAACTTTTCAATGTGGGCCAATAACAATAAAGGAGAACAAGTTTGGCTCCTTGTAATATTGTTTGAAAAAAGCATTCCCTTCATTTCGTCATATTTTATGTGAAGTCATGAACCAGTCATGAAGTAATACAAAATTGGAAATTTAGAAAGTGTGTATATGTTCAATGTTCACGTGCCTTGAATAACGGTTAAAAAAAGAAAATAGGAAAAGAAAAAGAAGGTTTTTGTGGGTCTAGTGCCGGATCGGAAATCACGCATGTCCGAGGGCCTGAGCCAGAATGTTTTTGTAAGAGTATATATATCGACCGCTCTGCGCAAAAAGGAGCTTAGTGCGATTTTGAGAAAAAGGCCTTCTTATTTTTTACTGTTGTTTTCAGTTCTGGCCAATGAATACTGGTGCGATTTGAATGATTTTTGGTATGCAACTATGCATAATCAATTTTAGTCATATGAACATTTCCAACAAATATATATGTAAAAATTATGATTATTTTTCATGATAAAAGACCAATGCACCTTCTAGCATCAGACAAAGCATTATCGTTGTGCAAAAAGGAGCATAGATGCACTTAAGCTCCTTTTTGTGCCGACTGGTTTCTGTTGTAACTGTTGTTTGAAGCAAAAAAGAGCTGAGAGCTAGTATTCTAACTATCAATGTTAAGGTAATTTCGGTGCCAAAAGGTGATTAACACCACTATGCTCTTTTTTGCATTGGGTAAAAAGGTGCTTTACTGAATGAAGTCCCTTGTTGCATCGGTTAAATTTTCTAATGGCTGCAACAAAAAAGTACGAAAGCTTGGAAATTTCAAATATTCCACGAATTGTGTCATCCTGTATGTTCACATGCAGTATCTCCTTGAGTTGAACCCTCATGGATCATTCCTGACCAAACTGAAGAACAACAAACTTCGACGTGTGGGTGTTTTGACTGTACATATTGTCACTTTCACTGGTATCAAAATGTTATTTTCCATTAATTCAATGACAGATACATAAATATGTTATTCATATTGTACTTGAGGACTGTGCAAACAGAGTAAGCAGATGACAACTCATAATTGTCACAGCTGTTTAATAATTTAAAAAAAGATAGATTACCATCATGCACACCTTTGTCTTGTTTCAAATAAAAAGGGTGTCTGATCATTTTGCAGTTGCAGTTTAGCATCGAAGATACCAAGGCATATTAAAAGGTGAGAGCATTTGAAACAGTTACTAAAAATTGAGACGAGAATGAATTTGCTTCTTCGCCATTTCAAGTGAAGGCCTATTATCGTTTGATTTGATCTGATTTCAACCCTTTATTGTCTTCACTTATCTCTTTAAGAGGCATGTCTATATCTGTGCACTATAATCTGACATAGTTAGTTTATTTTTTACAACATATTTTCTCCAGAGAAACATTTTGGTGTAAGTTGTGCCATTTCAATTGGGGTAAGTTGTGCCAATGGTATAATTATCATTAATTAGGGATGTACCGATCCGATACTAAGGGTCGGTATCGGGGCCGATCAAACACTAAAAAGCAGGATCGAATCGGTAGCACTACTCTACATTTGACCAATGGCATCAGTATCGTAACGGTTTTGGATATCAGTGCTATCGGCAACAAAATACCAGGATCGGTATCTGATCAGAAGTGAAAAAGTGGAATCAGTGCATCCCTATCATTAATCTCTATTTTCAGATGTTAGCATTTCTTGGCATTTTTGCCTTGTGCCTTTCTGGCTCCTTGGCCCAGTATATGCAAGTGTCTGGCAAAAACCTGATGTATAGAGGAGAGAAGATATTTTTGTCTGGGATGAACATTGCGTGGCAATCTTTTGGTTTTGACTTTGGAAACGGCAACTATGCATGTTGCAGGGCCAGCGCTTTGGAAGGTTATCTAAAAAGTGTTGCAGATAACGGTGGAAACTCTGTCAGTAAGTAACTTTTCATGATCAAATGACTCTTTATTGCAATAAGCTGAACACTTTCTGTATCGATGTCTTAACCTGTAAAAAAACTTATATGTAAGTATACTTAACAGTAAATCGATTCATCAAGGTTAGGAAATCATTCTGGCGATGTTTTTAGCGTGTGAAACGTCATCAAATATTGTGTACATCATTTTCAATGAAAAACTTGCCATAAAAACCTTAATAAACGTCCGATTTTCAAAATTTAAAAACCTGCGTATATCAAATAAACTTCCCCGCATTCAATGCGCATTTATTTTGCTCTATTTGCCATATTTAGCTCGCAAAATGCGTTTCGGCGCATAACGGGTTGAGGATACAAAATTTCTAAAACCAGTGAGAACAACAAACTTTCTTCTTTTATTTGCAAATCCAAGATTATTTTTGGAGGGGAGATATTTCCTCATTTTTTTTTAAGAAATGGAGTTTACTTTTTTTAGGTTCCTGAAATAACTGAAGTTTACTTTTATTTCACAAAACAAAGGGAGGGGTCTTGGAATTTTTTTCTGTGGCCAACTATTCATAGAAATGCCTACTTTGAGATATCAACACTTTTTATTACATGCCTTATGCCTTCAGGTTCATGTTAAGATCGATACAGTACCCTTTTTTAAGGGTACTTTTCTTGTTTAAATCAATGGCATAACCCAAATGGTTGGTTTGTGGCGTTTTGGCACTCTGAATACTCTTTATTGCAAAAAGCTGAACCTTTTTTCTATAAATGGCATTGCCCAAATGGTTGGTTTGTAGCGTGTTGGCACTCTACATACAGTCTTTAATCAATATATCCGATTTGTTGCACCTGCCTCAATTTGTCACACAAATTTACTTAATCTGCTCATATCTGTGGTCACTGTAAGCTGGCATCCTCAGGGTGAATGTCAGCTAATTGTTTGACCTACT
This sequence comes from Platynereis dumerilii, assembly GCA_026936325.1. NCBI lineage: Eukaryota > Metazoa > Annelida > Polychaeta > Phyllodocida > Nereididae > Platynereis > Platynereis dumerilii. The sequence goes on from JAPTHN010000001.1 coordinate 59,003,565, forward strand.
TCTGAGTGCTGTATGGCATGAGGACTCTGCCAGAATTCACATGCAATGGAATGAGAAAGCATCAGTGTCCTCCAGCTAAAGCTGTTCAGCAAAGCGGGACTGTGTCAGTCTGGCGTGTTGGTGTAAATACAAACTGTCCGTAGGCGTCTTTGAAAACGGAGGAACGCAGTATATGTATAGAGCAATGTTGGATAAAATAGTAGGAAAACAGAAATTCGCAATTCTATATTTCAAATAATTCTCAGTAATTGACTTTCTTAGGAATGTGGGTCCACACTGATGCAAGAGATACTCCGAAGTTTGACAGTCAAGGTCGAGTTTCAGCAACAGACAGAACAGGCAGCTTAATAAGCGATATCAGCAGATTCCTCGATGCTGCTCAGCGAAACAACATTCTTGTCACCCTGGTGCTTTGGAGTGGAGCAACCCTGCCCAAACCTGAACTTCTTGGCTTACTGACTGATGACAGCAAGTTGGATTCTTACATTAATAAGGTTTTGGTACCCATGGTCAGAGCACTCAAGCACAAGGTATGAACAAGCCAAGTAAATAATTGAAATTAAGTGCAACATTTCAGTGATTATCGAATTTTAAAGTATATTTATTGCATTTTGTAAAGCGTGCTTTGGCTGCCTGGGAGGTGATGAATGAACCAGAAGGAAGCTTTGACATCTATTCCTACAACTCTGACCCTTGCTTTGATGGAAGGGCTCTTAAAGATACGGGTGCTGGATGGGCCAAAACAAATCTGTCTGTTTACAAAATACTAAGGTTCATTGCTCGTCAAAATGTTGCAATTAAGAAGGAAGATCACAAAGCACTGACTACCATTGGGTCGTGGTCCGAACGATCTCAAACCAATAGGTTTGGATGGAAGAATTACTATACAGACGCGTAAGTTCAACATTACTACTTAGTTGCCTAGATTATATAATGATATAAGAGAACATTTACCTGTTTTGACATGACACACGAATATCTGTCAAACAGTCATGATGTTATTTTGTGGTTTCAGGTGCCTGCGCAAAGCTGCCGGAGGTGACTACCGAGCTGTCATTAACTTTTACCAAATGCACACTTACAGTTATAAAGGTTCATACAGTGGCAGTTCTCCTATGCAACATAAGAACTCTGCTTTTAATCTTGACAAACCAAATGTCATCGGGGAATACAGCCAGGATGGGAGTGATGGAAAAGATATCACATATCTGCACAAGTGGGCCTACACCGGCGGCTATGCGTAAGGAAGAATTATTACTGAAATAGAATTGTCTTCACATTTCACTTATTTCTAGCTACATTGTCACAGTATACATGACACTTTTCTTGTTACATTTATATATATATATGATAAAATATACGTTTTATTTTAGTGGCGCCTGGACCTGGCAAGCAAATGGTGGGGGCGATCACTCCGACAGCTTTAACACTCAAGCCCGAGGACTGCGATCAATTGCTTGGCGTTCCGATTATGGAAGGATCAAAATCAATCTGAATTGAAAATCATGATTCAATGTTAATAAGTCAATATTTGAATATGAAGCTTGAGTTTAAACTTGTTACAGTGAATAAAGCTTTTGATCAGTGTCCGACTGTCCGCAGACTTCTTGTTAATTCTCTCAGGCCATTTAAAATATCACAGAACTTTTTAAAATGTTAAGTAAAACATCATTCACGGTGACCTACATGTCAGCTGCCAACCCTTCAAGTTGGTCTCCAAAGACCAAATTTTCGTAATATATGGTTTTTGTGCCCGAGGGACGAGGTCCCATTAGTCGTCATCAATGGCTTCTTATGTCAACAGGAAATGGAAATATTAAGTTGTTGTGGGGACAAAAACGTTTTATGGATAGAATGACGCACCAAAGTGGTGATCCCAAATGACTACATAACTGTTTAACATGTGCACTTTGTCACTCTTTGCACCAGGTCTGTACTACTGACACTGTAGTAAATGAAAAATGTCAATGCTACAAAGCACAGTCGATCACAACGCCAGCCAAAAACTACTTCACGCGCATGCGCAGGTGAGTACTCTGTAAACAACGTTAAGGCAGTGGCAGGCGAGCGCACTGTAAAACAACGACGTTATTACATTGCCCTGTCAAGAGCCTAACCATGGATATTCCACATGTTCATTTGCAGTCAATTGAGTCCACATTTCAGTTAACTGCTTCTATCTGATATTTGTTGCTATTTCATCTTTGTTGAAGTATTTGACACTCTCATGCCATAGACTATGTGTTCATTTTAATATGAATATAGTATTCAGAAGAAAAGATACTAAAAACATAGTTAAAGTGAAGTGGCCTGCTGCCCTCAGTTTATCATGCTGATTGCAGTACTGGTGGCGCCATCTATACAATCAAATGAGATATTGGATACTTGGGAGAATGAAGATAGGTAGGAGGGGAGTTAGAAATCCGCTAAAAATTAGAGGAGGGAGGTGGAATAGAGTCACACCACGGAATTTAAATTAAAACAAAAAGAAGTGTCAGCCTAATGTCTGGTTGGTCTATGACCCGGCCTATTTAGTGCAGGGGATCTAACTTTCTGAGGTGTTTTTACATCAATCTTCTTGGGTCTGTTCTCAATTCTCATCATTTGGCCCATATTACAAACAAAATGACAAACTGAATTGCCCGAGGCCACGGTGCATGCATTGCATGCTATTTTTTATGATATGTATTTATTTCTGAGTATGGTACAAATAAATTCATTCTGATTGTTTGTCTGTCCGGGGGGTTGTCTCTAGCTGTCTGGAATCTGGATGTCTGTCTAGCCGTATGTTCATATCACAGTTCTACCTGAACATGACTTTTCTTCTAACCTGAATGGAGATACATATCACTAACATGCAGCTGTATTGGCCTAAGGACAGCTGTACTATAGAATGTTATATTTTGAAAGTGTTATGAACAATTGTTGAAAGGCCATATATATCATATCTGGGAATGTGTAAACAGCTGAGAAATCGAAAATACTAGGACTGCTTTTTAATTAGTTGTTTTTCCAGGAGAGTTTCGACAAACTAGACTTACCAGAGTTTTTGTTTCACTTTGGTCCTGCTTAATAAACTGTTCTTATTTTAATTTTTTGTCATTTCAATTCTCACACTATTGAGATGAATATCGATGTTTGTTGAAAATGGCTTGTTTTGTTTCAAAAACCAAATAAATTTTTTAAAATAACGATAGATAAAAAGCTTAATTATTATCTTGTGGTATGCATAAACGACCAAAATTCAGTTCTACATTTTGACTCCTTATTCCAGTTATATCTTAGAGGTGATAAGCTCAATGGTATACCCTGGGACCCGGGTTCAATCTCAGGTTTCATCCTGAGAGAGCGCACCTCACTTCATTACCATGGTCCCTATGTGCATGTCCTGTTAAGCCTATACATTAGCAATTGTGCAGCGTGCATATTACAACTCACAAATAAGAGCCGATCTGTGGTACGTACGTACATTTTCATACGAATATCGTAAGAATTCGTACTAATTTCACACAAGTACTTTTTAGTCACTTTGGCCATTTTAGTGCAACATGGTTATCATAAATGGTTTAAGTTTAGACCTTGCATTGGCCTATATATAAAGAAAAAATAAGCCAACAAAAACAAGTTAAAGCCAAAAAAAACAACTTAACACGTATGAACTCCATATGAAAATTTACATATGTTTTTTATGTACGTTACTTTTTGTACGTATTTCATACGGGAAAACAGCCAATTTACGTACGAAATACACAAGAAAGAGCTTCGTACGTTTTACGTACACTGCACAATTGGCCATGTTGTCACTTTCTTTAAATGGAGTGCATGAATAACTGATGTATAGCCCTATTATACCGACAGTTATATCTTAGAGGTGATAAAGTCGGTAAAATTAGCCTTGGTGCTAGTGTTGTCTGTACATAACACTGATTATAAATAAAAGTTTTGAGTTTGACAGGCCCCTGACACTCATACCTGAGTGAGGAAAACAATATTTGTGACTCTATGTAAACAATCTCGTCTTGCCTTTGGTGTAGTGCACATATAGCCACTAAAATATGATAGCATAAAAAAAGCAATACTTTGAAAAGCCTTTACTAAGACTGAGAGACAATTATGCACTGCATTCATCACTGTGATGGGTGATATCAATTTTCAGAGACAATTATGCACTGCATTCATCACTGTGATGGGTGATATCAATTTTCAGAATATCTATCTGTCACTTCTTAATAGAGATTTGGCACTAACGAAATGTACCAATTTTGGTTCATATATTCACAATATCGACAATAATTAGATAGTAGATCTAACGTGATATAACTAATGGTTTTCCTCAAGGTGCACTACGATATTTACTAACCATGAAAGAAAAATTAATGAGTATGTGCATAGGTGAAGAAAGGCAAGAAAATGGTTGAAAGCTCCGGATGAGCAAAAGGTCATGTATTGCTTGTGACGACGTCTCTACTGCCATTGTGTCTAATATCCAAAAGTGCTTTTCAAAAGACTTCGGATATTCCAAATAGCACTATGAGGATATTTGAAAAGGTCAAATATCCCCCAAGACGCTATTTGGATATTTCATCAGACCCTATTTCATCAGATGATACACCATCTTAAGCTTTAGCTGACCGTATGGAGCTTTGGCAAACCGTATGGAGCTTTGGCAGCTGCCAACTATTCTCCGGGTCCTATTTTTGGTTCCAAAATATCCAGCAGAGGGGGCTTCAACTTCAGAGGCCCTGGATACATGTTGCACTTCATTTACATTGAAGTGCCCTCTTTTGTTGTAGAAGAGATGGCAGTGCATGACAGCTCAAAGTTCTAACAAATAGTGTCCAAATAGTTCCTAACCATGAGACACTATTTGGTCACTATTTGGTGTAGAAGAGATGGCTGTCAATATACTATGACAAAGTTTCTAACATAGCACATTAGAACTTTTGGAAAAGTTCAGTAGAAAATGTGGCATGGTTGCACTATTTGGATATTTCGTTAGGGATATTGGCAAATCATGGTGAGGGGAGTAGATATTGTGACAAAGACCTATGTTAGTGTCTGGCATGCAAAAAGCAGCCCAATTTGCAAATCGGGCATGTAGATCTTTCGGCTGTAAGAAGTATCTTATATAAAAATTTTTAAAGTAAACTGGGTGGCACATTATGTGTGATAGGTGTTACAGCCAAAAGGTCTACATGCCCGATTTGCAAATCGGGCTTCTTTTTTCATGCCAGACACTAAAATAGGTCTTTGTCATAACATCTACTCCCCTTACCAAGCTTTGCCAATATCCCTCACGAAATATCCAAAAAGTGCAACCAAGCCACATTTTCTACTGAACTAGTTCTAATGTGCTATGTTAGAACCTTTGTCATAATATATTTTTAAAACAGCCATCTCTTCTACATCAAATAGTGAACAAATAGTGTCTCATATTTAGGAACTATTTGGGAAACTATTTGTTAGAACTTTGGGCTGTCATGCACTGCCATCTCTTCTACAACACAAGAGGGCACTCCAATGTACATTGAAGTGCATGCATGCATGCATGCCAGGGCCTCCGAAGTCGAAGCCCCCTCTGCGGGATATTTTGGAACCAAAAATAGGACCCAGAGAATAATTGGCAGATGCCAAAGCACCATATGGTCTGCCAAAGCTCCATATGGTCAGCCAAAGCATCTGATGGAATGCCATCTGATGAAATAGGGTCTGGTGAAATATCCAAATAGCATCTTGGGTGATTTTTTACCTTTTCAAATATCCTCATAGTGCTATTTGGAATATCCAATGTCTTTTGTTAAGAACTTTTTGATATTAGACACAATGGCAGTAGAGACATTGTCACAAGCAACAGGAATTTTTTTTAAAGTAGTGCACAGAAATGACAGTCTACAGCTATCCCAAATTAAGCCACAATTGTTGAAGGCTCAAGAAATTTAATGCTGAAATTCACGGAATCATTGTGCAACAACAAGGCAGCACTGCATGTGATTTCCTCTTTGATCAAAACATTTGATTAGAGAAAGCACATGTTTGAGAAAAAGTCAATTCATATAAAATCAAATTGCTGTCAACTATGGAACAACACTAAGAACTGTGCATATAATCAAAGTGGACCAAGCCATGCAAAGTATAACCTTGAAACATCTTTGATAGTCAATTAACTGCCTGTACAGTTTCCAAGTGAGTTGGCCATTTTTTTTCTGTGTTAACATGTCATAGGTGAACTTGTAAACTCTAATGTTTTAAATTGCTGTCCACAGGGTGTCACAATTAGTATTGACCATGTATGCATGTGCAATTTATCATATGTACTGTTCTATATGGATAAATGAATGCTCAAACGTGCTGATAGATAATTCTTGGGCAAAAAGTCACTGGCTATGCCACATTTTATTATGTTCTGACAGGATTTAAGGGGCCCTTTTTACAAAATACCACATTGGATTGGACTGTTTGTTATTGTCACTTGTTGCGATCCTCTGGTCAGCAGACAAGAGGATCTCAACAAGTCATCACTGCAAGACATCCCTGGAATACAGACTGACACAGTCTCTCTATGTCGAACAGCTTTAGCTGGAGAGACTGATGGATTTCCATGACCCAGTTCCATGCATGAGTTAATCCTCTTATCTGCTCTGTAAAATTCTCATAACGTAACTGGCTGCATCTGAATTCTTGCAGAGTTCACTGCCGGTGGCAGCTCACCACTGATGTCTCTTATTAGTACCTGGAATATGTGATAGATTGGAAGTCACACACAACCTCTGAAGAACAAATCTGATACCAATTTTTGTCAGAGAAATTCAAGAGCTTTGCTAAAATTATCTTATCCTTTTGAAGAGCAAACAGAGCCTTGGTCATGCGATAATTCTAAGCTGCTCAAAAAGGAACAAAAGTACATCAAGTGGTAATTATTTTGCTATCTTCATTTATTCCACCATTAAGAAAATAGTCAATCACGTGGAAAAAGTTGTAGGTTATTAACTGAGATCAAGTTGAATCTTGCCAAAATCGGAACGACCAGCAATGGATCCTAAACCACGTGCTTGTGTGTCAAAGTCATCAGAGTGGAAGCCTCCACCGTTTGCTTGCCAGGTCCAGCCTCCACTACAATTCAAATGCACTTGATTAGTAATAGTCAAATTTTCATTATGGATTAGAAATGGCAGTTTTGAAATCCAACAGAGACATTTACCTGTATCCCTTTTCATATGCCCAAGCCTGCATAGTTTCAATATCTCTTCCATCTGCACCATCTTGGCTGTATTCTCCCAGGACATTTGGTTTGTCAACCTCATAGGCAGAATTCTCATGGAGCATGGGAGAGCTGTCACTGAATGCACCGTCAAAACTGTATGTGTGCATTTGGTAGAAGTCGATGATTCCACCGTTGTCACCTCCAGCTGCTTTGCGCATGCACCTAAATACACATGAGTTAAAGGTAGTATGATAAATGCATACTGACTGCTGGTGGGTTATTATTATAGTATGCCGTTATATGATTATATTAATTTTTTTGATGGCCAGTGGACATTTTTGTAACACTTACTCATCAGTGTAATAATTCCTCCATCCAAATTGGTCAGTCTGAGATCGTTCAGACCATGACCCAATGGTAGTCAGTGCTTTGGGATCTTCGTTCTTAATTGCAGCATTCTGACGAGCGATGAACCTCAGCATTACGTCAACAGGAATATTTGGTCCGGCCCACCCAGCTCCTGTACCTTGAAGTGCTCTTCCATCAAAGCATGGGTCGGAATTAGGGGCATTGACATCCAAGCTGCCTTCAGGTTCATTTATCACTTCCCAGGCAGCAAGAGCATGCTGTAATGATGATTTAAAAAATTCAATTGACTTCATATAGGCTGACTTCGGACATAACATAACTTTCTAAACCAATTTTTCATAAACATACCTTTGACTTCAATGCTCTAACTGTTGGTACAAGAACATTGTTTATGTAGGAATCCAACTTTGCGTCATCATACATCATTTCGATCAGTCTGGCAAGGGGCATTGTAGCTCCATTCCACAATACCAAAGTGACAAGAATGTTGTTCTCCTGGGCAACATCCAAGTATCGGCTGAGGTCGTTGATGAAACTGCCTGTTCTGTCCGCGGAAATTGCATGTCCATCGCCATTGAAGTTGGGAGTATCCCGCCCGTCCGTGTGGATCCAAATGCCTGATAAAACAATAATGGAGCTATAGCATGTTGGGTCATTATAATTGTCAAGTTATTCTCTTGAGATCAAAAACTAAAACTGGTTCTTGACCTCCTCTAGATGATGGTGTCGTGCCTGTTGTGGCAATATGATCTTGTTTGGCATGGTGACCTGCATGAAATAAGGCAAATATACCACAGTTTGAAGTGATACAAGATGGATAAAACAGTTTTAACTTTCATGACTTGACACTGTATATTGGAAAGACTAAATCTATACTAACATAAATGCATACAGGTTCTAAACACAACATCACAGCATATCAGCATATGTTAATGATTTGGCCAATTCAATTCTCATAAATATTACACGATGACTATTATTCTTATGCTATATTCGTCAACTTACGAACAGAATTGCCCCCAGCCGCTGCAATTCGCCTCAGATAGTCCTCTAAGGCTGGGCCTTGGTTTTGATATTGGTCATTTCCAAAGTCATAGCCAAAAGCTTCCCAAGCAATATTCATTCCTGACAGGAAAACCTTTTCTCCTTTGTAGGTTAAGTCTTGTCCTGAGACTTCCAAGTACTGGGCAAATGAGCCCGTGAAGCACAGGACTAAAATTCCAAACACCACAAACATCTGCAAAGGATGGAAAGTCGTCAGTTGAGCAAAACATCTTACGTTGTAAAATTTGAATTTTGAGTCAGCTTAAATGATAGAGAATGATAGAGTGAGATGGTTGCACAATTCCTTTGAGCCAACACAGCTTTTTGTTTTATGTTATGATGACAAACATACTATCATAACTTAAAACAAGCTAAAACAACAAGCTAGGTTAGCTCAAACGAATTGTGCAACCAGCTCACTCATTCATTTTTTTCTAATGACTTGGTCTTCATTTCCAAACAACAAATAATTTTATCTTCAACAATATAAATTGGTGGCCATCGAAGCAGAGCTGACTCAAAATTTCCAATTTTACAGTGCATCATGTAAAACCATTTGATATGCAATCATATTTTCTGGTCAATTTAACCAAACTGTGAGTAGTCTGTAGTCTGACTTACCTTTGCTTTTGTGAGCGATCACAAATTCACAAACCAACCAAAAGACCAGTTCCTTTTTATATGATTCGGAACACCGAATAAAAAATTGAAAATGAGACGGCGATTGTTGAACAGCCATGACTAAGTATCCTTGAAAATCTTTTGGTCATTGGGAACAAAGCAGCTGCACATTGTGAAGGTATTCATGTCATGTTATTTTTTTATCAAAACAATAACTATTCACCTGCATGGTTTGACATTTTCACCTCGTTTGACATTATTTTTATTCACCTGTATGACATTATTACTTTAATTTCCAGTCACAGTGACCAGAACGAATACAACAATGACATTGTATTTCTGCGTAATTATAATATTATGTAGAACTCAAACTCGTCAATAACAAGATGTTTTTTTAATCGACATGCATGGACAACTTCGAGATTGAAGTGAAATCAGTTGAAACAATCCTCATCAGCATGTACTTCGCACAATGTGGTACACCAATTCTTTGCACTCGGTGTTCTACATCTCCAGGCTTCCAGTCCATGTCCATCTTCGCCTTCGCAATCATTGACGGAAACAGACACAATGTCATATTGGCAGATAATTCTTAATAATTTAAAATGTTGTTTATATTATAGGATGACACATAGTGGAAGTAGGGGTCAAGCATTTTCAGTAAGTTGGTGTGCTTATGATAATTATTGGAAATTTTAATTAATCTTATCAATGGCATTGTAAAGAGATCTCAATAACGATTTTATTTTCCAGGAACTCTTAATTTACTTGGAACTTATATCTTCATTACTTTCCATGCATACGAATTGATGACATGTTCATCAGTTTGCACCATGAGAAGACTTTTACAAACAGGCGCAATTAACTGGTAATGGTACTACATGACATATATTATATAGATAGTGGATGGTGAGGAGACCAATATTGAGTTTTATTGGCCGAAGCAGTAATATTGGTCGAGGCCGTAGGCCGAGACCAATATTACCTGCTAAGGCCAATAAAACTCAATATTGGTTGACTCAACATCCACTATTTGTTATATTCTGCACCTAAATTTTTAGACTTATACATATTTGTAAAATAATTGTTTTTCTAAAGATATTTAATTTTTTAATATGAAATATACGTCATTTTTCCCATTATTTACAGTGAGCATATTTATAAAATGATAGATAGACATTTCAAGAAGTTGGATTTCCTCCTACCCAGGTCCTCCCTTAAGTAATAGGCAATTAAGTGCATGGTTGCTGCTGAAAACATAGGGGCACACCAATATCACTCTCCACACACCAATAACACTTTAAGACATCAATATCATTATTTATTGGCTTGTCATGTGACTGATCTCCTGGTACATGATTGGCCTTAAAAATTTTGATGCAGAATATAGACATGTATATATAGAAAGGGATGCTTTGAATGAACTTGTGATGATGCGCTGATATTTGGAAAACTTGAAATTTTTGGAATGGTATCATTCTAACTGAATGGGAAGAATTTTGGTGGAGAATTGAGACGGGAAAGCCAGAGAGCGGAACGTCCGCAGCCACGCAGTAGCAGGGCGGCAGCCCTCGAAATAAGAAGCAGGGGATCCGCCCCCGCATTAAGAAGAAAAAATAATTCTTTGAGCTTGCCAAATAGGGCCAAAATGGTTGGTCTGCTGCTCCGCCATTTTTTTGGCAGCTTGCCTTTCCAGAATGAACTTTTTTATCAAGTGACCTACAAGTTGATCATTATTTCAGATATTGATGTAAAAATGAGTGAATACAGCATTTTTATTGAGACCAGTTACACTTGATATAATCTTCCTCCTTGTTCACTGGCTGTGTTTTCCAGTTTTAATCCTTTGTTGGTCAGTTTTGTTTCAGTGTACCTTCAATTTTGTCAACTTGTAGTCAGCCAAGCATGCAATATCATGCTCAGGTGTATGAGCTGTGATATGCATTATATCGGAGGGAAATCCTGCCTTCTGATTGGCCAAAAAAGCAAACAGTGGTATAATGTACTATATCAATCTTCCAGACATGCTTCTACAGGAAATGAATACAACTTCTTGATAGATTTATTTTTCAGGCTTTCTGCTGATATTTTTGCCACACAGACTGCAACACAAATAAAAAAAAATCAAAGCATTTTGTACACACTTCTCTGCGGTTCATATATAGCTTTTGCTGTACATTGGGTCATTGGCATTTGGCATGTCACTGAAGGCTACCATGGTGTAAAGACCAACAGAATGGCAGAGTCGTTATGCGTGTCAATACATATCGAATTTGAGCAGATTAAGTATTGATTATGCATGTCAGGTATAACTTTTGTAGAGTCTTACTGAACGATTATAATCTCAACTATCGGATCTTACAACAACAATGATGTTTAAAGTAGGCGTCTTCTTTTTGTCATTCAGCTGCATACTTCACATAAGTAAGTTCTGATACTTTTTATCAATATATATTGTTGTATTTTCACTGATAACCTGGTTCACGTATATGCGGTTCAAAAAGTGTCAAAATAACACAAAACAGTAAAAAAAATCATTTTCTCTGAAACGAAGATCCTGGAAATCGAGATTGTCACATTTCTATTGAAATCCAGGATCCTCCTTTATTATGTTGACGCGGAGCTAGACTTGCAGAGGACTTATTTGTAATTTTGACTTATACGTGCAAAGCAAATTTATACCTACGGATCACACATCACACCGTCCCTGAATAAAGTTTGGGTTTTAAAAACATAATAATTAGCGTAGTGTCACACTATGATTTTTATGGTTTTAGGAGATCTTAACCAATTAATAATGGCGCACTATCTTATCAAAATGATCCAATTGGCAATGACCATGTATATATTTTTCACTATTTGGCATGTTCACGAATTCGTGGAGGTGTAAAAACGAGCATGTACGAATTTGTGGACATGAAAAAACGAGCACAGGTGCTTGTGTACATGTAATAACTTACACTCGTGAATGTGCTTTATTATTCATTCTGTATCTGCTAATACCAACATTCGTGGAAGAGCTATATCATTAGGGTTTAGTGTTAAAGTTAGGTTTAGAGCAGGTTTTAGCCGATTTTCTGATTGCAATGTTCGTTATTACACATACACAAATTCGTGAAAAGCAATATTTGACATGTACACAAATGCCCTGTTTGTGTATATATGTTCGTTTTTACAGGTTCACAAATTCGTCTACATGCCAAATAATGAAAAATATATACCTCCAATGACAGACATTTTGATTTAAATTCATATAGGCCTATAGCCATTTGTAGCAAGTATGCATCATATATTTGAATTTTACCTATTTGTGTGTGATAAACAATATCTGTCTTAAGTTTATGCCAAAAATGACATTTTATGTTTGTGTAAAATCATAAATTACTGAAGAATCTTTCATAAAGTTGTCAATATACACTTAGCATGACTAGATTGAAAATAATAAGTAAAACTAATATTTTAAGTAACAAAATCAAGCGAAAATGCTTTACGTCATTCACTGTTTATACTGTAATGATCCAAAAGTAGCGGTAGATTTTTTATAGTACATGCAATATACATATATTCCTTCTAGTTCTTTCACAGATGATAGATACAGTTTGTGCTTTTTATTTTGCTATTTGGTAAACGTTTAAGAAATCACAAAAATCCAAGTGTTTTGTGATAAATTTGTTAAAAATTCACTATAAATCATTAAGACTTTGCATATATTGTCTTTATAACAACTGAATTTGCGCTTTTACTATTTTGTGACCTACAAATAATCAGTTTTAACCTTTTATTCACAGAAATTTGATAGTTTTGAAAAAAAAGCACTATATATATATATAGTATAAATTCAAAGAAGAGACTGAAGGAAACAGCTGAAAGAAAAAGTGGTTGTTATGCAAACCTTAACCAATGTTCAGGGGGGGATCCAGAAAATTCCGGTGGGGGGGGTCTATCACGATATCGCGTCGCGGAACGCATAGCTCGCGACATAACGCGACTGCGCGCTGATAAAATTAACATGTAAAAATATATAAATTTTGGTCTGGTGGGGGGGGGATCCATCCCCCCCCTTCGTCCGTCCCTGCCAATGTTGAGTTTAATTATTGTTTATAGAATATTTTCTGTGTGAAAAAAAAAACGATGCTGTAAATGCCACAGGCAATTGATCAGAATGCACTCCATGCACTAAGTAGAAAGCCTGAAAAATATCAGTAACAGTATATTTAAAATTTAAACAGATTAAATAAATGTCAATCTGTAGTTAAATACAGCATCATGAAAAAAAGAAGCAAATGAATTTGTTTTTTGAAGTAATTGTGCCTGTTTATCTTTCAATTCAAAACGGGTGTTGTCTGTCACACACATAGATAAATTTATCTACAAATTATAATTACATACTTCCTGAACAATAACTTTGGAAACCATATGTGAATAGTGGCCTCATCACAGACTCAACTAAGCTTTTAAACCAATTATAATTGATATACAAGGTTTTCCTCATCGTTAAAGCATGCAGTATGTGGTGTGATAAACCAAGATTTAAAATTTAGATTTTTTTAATCATATCACAAAGAATTCCAACAGAAATTTTTCATTTTTGAAATGTTCCCTTGAATGCCTTCTTGAACGTTGCACGAATGACGTATTTGTTAATTTTTTATAAAACCAAACTTTATTTAGGGACGCTGTGACAGGATTTCATGACTGCAGACAATGTGCCTGATTGTTACCTTTTTTCTAGAACTTGTTATTATGTTATCAATTCAGGGCCATATTAAAACTGGCGCGCGAATGTACTTTTCAGAATTTAGAGCGTTTTTTGGTGTGCAAGGGGGGGCCCATTAGAAACAGTTTGCCCCGGGCCCAGAAATGCGCTAATACGGCCCTGGTTATCATAACTTTATAATGTGGCAGAGAACAGTGAGGGAGTGCAGTGTTGTAAAACATTGAAATTTGGAGGTCAAACATTAAACTTAACAGCAACTGTGGCAGATGACACCGGGGAACAATTGTTTCTCTGTCACTGTGTGTGATTTGACTAGTTCAATTTGCTATTTCGTGTTTTTATTTGTTGATACTGTACTAACAATATGAATGTATGGCGCAATATTATTATATGATCACTTTTTTTTTTCATTTGGAAATCTAGGTGCAGCCATAAATTGCTATCAGTGTGAATCTTGCAGTCAGAAGTTCGTCAGCCAACAGTCTACAACTCAGACATCGTGTGCTGTGTGCATGAAGAGAACTGTCGACTCAGGTGAGAATATCTGCATCTCTCAATCTGAAGTTCATGACAATTAAAGCAATTTGCTTTAAGTTGCTTGAAAACATTACATCAGCCATTAGTGATTGACCTTCATATTCTCAAGTTTCTTTTGTCTGGAGCATCCAGGCATTTAGAAATAATTGTTTTCTGGGGCAAGAAAAAATTGACACAGAAATATGAGTTTATAACACACTTTTGTTTGTCACACTGACTGAGAATAGTGAGGCAGCGCATACATATTCTCAAATGGTCTCCCAGTGAAGTGCATGGTTAGAATTGTCTTGACCATTGCTAAAATATCACTGTAGTTAGTAAAGCGGGTCAATGGATGACCAACATTTTTCAGAAATTTCCATTGCTTACTTGCCGTCTCAAAATTAACTTTTATGCTGCATCAAATGTCAAAAATATCCTTCACTTGTTATTCAAGATATTTCTGATAATGTGATCTTTTTGTGTAGTGCCAGTTCAACTTTCAAAATTTTAATGGGCCTCCTCCTTATAGTGATATTTGGCTGCACTGAATGTACAGCATTAGAACAGTAAAAGTTACCTTTGTCTTTAATCTTGTTAAAGGAAACAATTAGCATGTTTAAATCGTAGAGAGCAGATTGAAGGGCTCTCATAAAAAATCAAGATTTTGTCTCTGGCAAAATTACATATATTAGTGTGGAAAGTTTTAAAGACTTCATAAATTGATCGAAGTTGTCTTCTTATGATATACTCTATGGAAATGGAATTGGGTAATTATAAAAAGTGTAAAACTAGTGGTACAATTTACCTGGATAACCGTGAGTAATTTACTGCCTGCTGGGAAAAATATTAGGAAATATAGTTTTGTGTGTTTTATTCAGTTATTTATAATTACTTAACTGAAGTACGAAGAGTAGATATGGCAGAGACTTTTTTTTTCTATATCCAGTTAAAATGAAAGCAGTTGATTTCCAATTTATTTCCCCCAGCAGGCAGCAAATTACCTGGTTAATTGCCATGAATAATTTCTGTAGAGAAAGCTAAGAGAGGTGTTGCTGTATTGGTAGGAAATAAATAGTAACTGTTAATTTAACTTGGGCAGTCACCCCCCATTGGGAACAGTAATAATCATTTACTCGGGGAGATTGCCCCCTACATATGTAATTTTCTTATTATAATTTGAAAACCATCCTTACGAATATGTCATGTCGGTACAGTGCACTCTAAAAAATGTCGGGACAAAATCGGTTTTTTAGATTCAAAATGTTTTTTTGAAAAACCAAATTTCAATGCAAAACCAACATGGATTTTTAAAAAAATCCATGTTAAAAAAAATCCATGTTGGTTTTTTGCATTGAAATTTGGTTTTTCAAAAAACCATTTTGAATCTAAAAAACCGATTTTGTCTGATTTTTTTTAGAGTGTGTATTTTGGAAATAAAATCTATAAATGTAATTTAAAAGTTTCACATCTTATTCAATTCAGAAACAGTGGCGAGGAGGTGCACCAATGCTCTGACCATAGCCTACTACCAGGGCCTGGGAATGGACACTGGAAATGGGTGTCGAAATGTGAGAGGCATCGAAGGCACAACCGGATCTTCTCACGTTTGCTTCTGCTCCACCAATTTGTGTAATGCCAGTTCAACTTTCAGAGACACACAATACATGCCATTATTGGCATCGACGCTAATTTGGTTTATTGCACATGCATGCTTTGGAATGAATAATTTAGTGCTCTTTTAATTGGTGCGTCTGTATCATATTAATAGGCCATTTGACTAATTATCCAATGTATACAGTGTGATGTAATACTTCCTGGGGATGAAAGAGAGGTGTAGAAGAGCTTATAAGCATAGTAATTAGGTCAATAGGTGATGGTCTAAATTGAAGTGCCTTGTATCCAATGTGATCTGAGCTGAAAGGAGATCTTCCTGACGCATTGTAGAAGTCACTCAAGTGTAACTAATATTTGATTCAGTAATCAATAAATCTGTGTTTGTGGATGGGAATATAACTGTTTTCACAATTTCCATTGCTTTTTGCAGTGTTTTATTGTAGGTTTTCTAGTTTTTTAAACGTTTATTAAGACCCTGTACATATTCTCTTCACATGCGCAAGAGGCACCAGCAGTGAGCTGCCACTGGCAGTGAACTCTTCCAGAATTCAATGCAGCAACAAACAGGCAACTGCCCCTTATGTGGAACAACTGCTCTGAAAGTGTAAACTGACACATTAAAGCATCTTTTGTCACATGGCATGATTTGTCTCAGAATAAAACTAGTATTGATACCAGAAACAGAGGTCCAAAGTTGGCAGTTTAAACAAGAAATAACTGAATTTACTTGTGCATGAAGATGAATTCTGCAGGTCTTTTCACAGCTTGCACTGTCCAGCAACAAAGGGACTGGGGTCATTCTCTATATGCCACATGTCATCTGAGTATGATATGGCACAAACTATAAACTATAAGTAAAAAAACAAAAAAAAAACAGATATCAACTTCAATGCAAACACCTGTTAATTTTGTATAAAACATTACCTTCAAGAATTGATGTTGAAACCTTCCCAGCATTACCCAGGACAAATGAGGGTCAGTCAAGTCGGCCGTGTTTGGAAACAAATCCTCACAACCCGTGTGACATGAATTACCCGTGTAACCCTTCCGTCACTAAATATGGCCTTTAGTGGCAAGGAAAGGCAGTGTGAACAATTAGGCAATGACACACTAAAAATGTACAATAATCATGTTTTATGACAATATTAAACGTAAATATACTGATTTTATATACATGAAAACAAAGTTATGCAATTGTGGCTTGTGATATACAAAATTATCAAGTTTGTTTCTCTCTCTGCGATACTTGAAATCAGCAATACAAATTAGATGCATCACCGAGGACTCGTTCAGTCTGTATTCATCCGGCTTCAAAAAAGGACAATATGAACTGACAGACAAAAATTCCACATTATACCAACTTTGTTGAACCAAATGAAACAAGATAATAATAATATTGTTATATTGTAATAAAAGCATATCACAAGAAACCTTGTTTTTCTGTCCTCTCATTCAAAACAATGAATCAAGGATCATATTGTTGCAACCAAAATGTTTCGATTTCCCCCATTCCTTTTATGAGCAGTTTGCTGTGACGTTCAAGGTTGAAGCCACCTTTGGAATTAAGTATTGCAACAGTTGTTTTGCTCACATGAACTCTGCTGCTGTCTCCCCCTGCTTCAAGTTTCTGAGCAATGTCAACAGTATCTCCGAAGAGCATGTAACGAGGCATTTTGATCCCCGCTATACCCGCAACTACCGGGCCGGTGTGCACCCCAATCCTTATCTTTATGCTCTCCCCTGGCGCATGAGGTATTGTGCATCTATTCACCGCCTGTAATAATTCCAAGGACATCCTGCAAATCTCAAATGCATGCTCATCCCCGTTAGGTACGGGCACTCCGCTGGCAACAAAGTAAGCATCACCGATTGTCGCTATCTTGTAGACGTCATAAGATGTGCTGACCTGGTCAATGACAGTGAACATAGTGTTCATCATGTGAACCACATCCATGGGAGTGCCAAGCGATGAAATCCTTGTGAAGGAAACTATGTCTGAAAACATGATGGTGACAGAGTTAAAACTCTCGGGGGCAACTTGTTTGCCTGCTTTCAAGCTCTCCGTGACGGAAACAGGGAGGAGATCTGCGAGCAGAGTGTCAACCTTTGCCTTTTCTTCCTGCAGCTGAAGTGACCTGCAGCAAACAACAAGTGAGAAATAATAGCAATCAATCCAGAATATGGAGATAGACTGAGAGAGGCATGGATAGAAATTATCTTTGCTTCATTATTAATTTCAATTGCAAAACAGGAATGATCTACTGCCTGTAATATCTATCAATTTACTAAGAAGAAAAAGAAAATATTGTCTATAAGATATCTCGAGTCTGTCCAAGCTAAAGTATCTTGACAATTTGACCAAGTTGCAACAAGTAATTCTCAATAAATTATCACCTTTCATGAACAATCCTCTCAAGGGAATTGGTGTGGTTCTCCAGATGACTGATCATGCTATCCACCAGGTTCCGTAGCTTGCCATGATTGAGTGTCTTGATGTGGCTGAGAATGGCCCTGAAATCTTTTCGGTTTGCTGGGTCCTCCGACCAACAGGTGGACATGAGAGAATGCCAATCGGAGTTACAGACATCTGGATTGGTGAAAAACCAAGTTAAACTCAATTTTGCAACTCAATAAACTTTTTCGATTATCAAGTTTTCTATCTTCATCTTCTTTTGTTTAGTAAAATGCAACAGATCGTGCATGTTGTTTATACTATTCACTTGTTTGTTTTTCGAGACTCATGATATGATTGCCAAATTAATCATAATTGTTAATGGTCATTAAGCTAATAAATTTAAGTAATTCAAGTTCTTGCAAAGTTTATTTGTCATGAATATTGTGCATGATCTCATAAGCTAATATCAAAAAAGGGAAGATTGCTGATAGTTTGTGAGCCAGCTTCATGTTGTTCATTGTTACCTTGACGGAGACTCATTTAATAATCGGGGGGGGGCTTGGAGTTTTCCTTGGCAGGAAATTATTTATTCAGGTAAAGGTGGCTGTAATTTTTTTTTTTTGACGTGAGATGTCCCAGAATATTTATTCCTAAATCAAGCAACACCTTCTTAAGAAATACAATGTACCCCCAACAGCAATTATTTATTTCAAGACTGCCTAAAAAGAATTGATTTATTACCAAAAAGATAGGCCTATTATTCATGAAAAAAACTCAAAGCCCCACCCGCCCGATATCAAATGATCTCCCCCTTACCTTCCGGAAGTTCGGGTCTGAAAACTGGGGAGCCTACCAACACCTTTTCAATTATTTCTGACAGGCTATATGATTCTCTCTCCTCAGCAAAAGCTACATCTTGCGTAATGATTTCTTGAAGTATGATGCCAAAAGAGTACACATCGGCTGCCTTCATGTCGACTTTTTGCAAATTTCGGAGTAGTTCCGGGGCTGTCCACAAGAGGCTCTGTGCTCTACTCTCAGTCATTACATCATCAAGCGGGGCATTCAAGCTTAGATTTAAGGTCTCTAAGCCATAGTCGGTCACTTTACAAATCCATCTGAAGTCCACGATGCAGTTTGAGCTCTTTAGACGGCCATGATGCCCTGCAAAATAATTTCATGAATTTTTTAAATTTTTTATTTAAAGTCGTATTTTGTCAGCGAAGTATGCATACAAATACAAGACACAAACAAGCAGTCACACGATCAAAGCACACTAAGCTTCTTCTGTACGACTTGAAAACAAAGTAGTAATGAGGTTTATTCACGATTGACCATATGGCCAGACACCTTTTGAAGTTGTGTCACAGTTATTGCAATTCTACTGTATTTGACAACTCTTTCAAATCTCTCTTTTGTTTTTGACCAGAAGTAGTCCGGCAGAAGTGTACGACAGTTGCAACCTGGAGAGTGTGCAAGCAACATGAGAACTTTCACTTGATTTGCAAACTCAAGGATTAGGTCCAGGTCCTGGTTTTTTTATGTAAACTGTTGAAGAGAAGTGAGGTGTCACTGACATTGGAATTTAACTATCCCCCTCCCAGTAAAATGCTTTCTCAAATTTTAATTTATTTCGGAGACGGCGAGAAACTATTGGGGGGGGGGGGTGTTTCTTTAATGACAGATTATCTTGGCAAGGCAAAAAGGTCCGATGCATTTTCAGTTTGGGCAATGGTTTTTATCTAAATTTGTGTTTCTGATTAACAAGTCCATTTCCGAAAAAATAACTTCCCACAAATCTGCATTGAGCTGACACACTTTATATATTCACATTTTATTCTCCCAGAAGCCATAACGTTCCCAGGGGCGTATCTAGAAATGGCCTGAGGGGGGGCCATTATATGGGGTGACTACGGGGCGCTCTGCAGCTTTTCCTGTTAATGTTAATTTTGGGCCTGAGGGAGGGGGGCATGGCCCAATGGCCTGCCCCTAAATATGCCACTGAACATTCCAAACACATGTTCATATTCACATTGCACTAGATAATATGAGGGGGACTTGGAGTTTTATTTTACGCGGCACTAATAATTATTTATATTAAGCCTGCAAATTCCTGAATTTCATTAACAAAATCAACAAAATTTTGCAAAAAAAAAGTATTTATCTCACAAAAAATTTATTTTAAAAAATGCTCCAAGCCCCCCCCCCCCCCCTTGATATTAAATGGTCTCTATACCAGCACATCAATCGGTCATTTATTATCAATCTCTTATTTTTTCAATCATCTATCTGTCTATCCATCTATCATATCAATCCATCTATCTACCTATCTATCTATATATATATAGAATTTTATTGGACAACGGAATATCTATATATATCTATATGTAATACCTACTTTCAACACCTATCTAGAATATCTATCATATCTATTATAGATAGACAGATAAGTATGGTAACTGCAGTCATCTAAGCCCACTTCTGGGCACTCACGAGGGTTGATTGATGAGATGGGAGAGAGAGTGGAAGTCCTCAACATGTTACACATTTACCTTATGTAAGGGATCTTTTACTTGCCCAGAACAGACACTGATACAAGGGACTGCCAATTTAAATTCTCATCAGAACGACACTCAGCTGGGATTTTGCTCATGAAGGTTCAATGAAAATTTTGGGTTCCCCACCCTAGGTTCGAACCCATACAGGCAAAGACCATCAGCGGAGCAGGTTGGTACCTTAAGCACTCAGCCACCCAACCTATTATATCTATCTATCTATCTATCTATCTATCTATCTATCTATCTATCTATCTTTCTGTTGATCTTTTCTTTTTTTCAATTATACATAATATTAAACTCCCATCTTCTTTCAAATGTTACTTTATATTCTGGCTGGCTTTCACATAAATTAATAAAGTATACCTCAGTTGATCTTATTTTGATTATCTAACAAAACTGTCAGAATTGGTGTGATACACCAAGTAACGCTTAAAAGACAATATAATTGTTTGGAGTTTTGCTCCATTGCACATCCAATCCAAACAATGTTATCAGACTTTAAAATGCATGTAAGTTGTATTTTTAATTGGCCTTTCTTCTTTCTCTTATTTCATGAATATGCACTTTGAATTAGGTGTAACTGTACATAAATTTGTTATGCCTTTTTTAGCTCATAATTCTGCATTAATACCTTGGCCAAAAGGGGGCTATTTCTCCAAGGGGAGTATTGCCTTTGACCACTTGCTGGTGAGTGAGGGGTCTGAGTCAGAAGTGGTCAAATACAAAAGAAAGGCATTGATGTAGGGGAGTGATCAGGCTGTTGTCAACACCTAAAGGTGTTAATCTGTGCTTTTGGCCATATGGTCAATCGTGAATAAACCTCAATACTCAAATAAAACAGAAAACAAACTAGATTACTAACAGCAACTACAAACTCTGGATAACTACAACAACAAAATCGGTCATTTACGTTACACAAGCAGTCAGTTTGTCCGAGCACCACAATGGTTATATTACAGATTTTAAAACATTTCTTATAATGATATTACAAATGTATAAACAGCACTCCAAGTTATATCACAGCACATCAATGGCCATAGTAGACTATTTATTGAAAATAAATTTCTCAATGTGAACAACTCCTGAACTCTCAGAAGTTATGAGTATGCCATATTATTTGTAGCTAGTAAAAACTTTTAATAGCATCTTAAAATGCTTTGTGTGAGACAATTTCTTTTATATTGTTTGGAATCATTGACCACATTTAAGCTACATAGCACGAGAAACTTTTTTTTTCCATTTTGATCTGTATATTGAAGTTAGGAATGTAAAACAACTTATTGTCTCTTATTACACTGTGGATAAGCTCAGACTTTATGCATCTCTTTTCTATATTCAATTGCTTTTCCTCTCTAAAAATATCTTCATATTTCATTAGACATTGCTGATGACAAATCTTAATGCTCTTTTGTTTGTTTTGTCTAGTTTTCAAAGTTGCTTTTCTTTGAAAACATCCATGCTAATGGCGAGCAGTTGAAATTACTGCTTATGAATGAGTTATAGATTATACCTTTACAAAGTTTATCCAAGCACTTCATTCTCTTTAAGGCATTAACTTGCTTGCTAGCCTCGGAAGGTAAGGTCTAAGCTTTGTTTAAAATCAGCTACTGTGGCTTGTGCTTTTACTATAAGTAAAATCTGTAATTCACAATATTTCACTGTGAAAAATGCACTTTGTGACTCATGATAGCCGATGAAGTGTCATCTTTTCTGCTTTCAACATGGGAAACATAGAGGCAGTCTGATTAGTCATGATTAAGAGAAGGCCATTTGACTTGTCAATGTCATAACTGATTTTGGATTGAAAATCAGATGCTTAATCCTTTCGTTTTGCTGTCACCAACAAGCGGGATAAGTCTCCTTAAATCAAAATAACATTGAAAGTATTGGGTATGATCATGACAGATCATCAGTATGATGACACACAAAGTGCCATTTTCACAGTGCTACGTACAGTACACTCTTTTTCGATATCAAATTGACAGGCTGTAATGTTGCCGTAGGGCCTCATGTAGCAGTGAGCCTGCCCAGCCCTCTGGGCAGTGATTCCTAAGCCGCTCAGATCCTCGACATATTCATAAGTCAATTATATCGTCGTGGATAAGGGTCAGCCTACCTTGCAAGAGTCCTCACACTTTCCCGCTTCTGTTGACACCAATTTCGGACATGTTCATCCAGTTTTTGTGTATTAAATAGCAGACGACAATCTTGAATCGATGAAATCCTGTCTTGTTGACAGCCATCATGGCCGCGCGCGCGCCTATGACGTCATCCGGAATCCCCTCCTTTGCCAAGCTTTGGCGCCAGAACACACAGCAAAGTGACTAGCATTGTGACTGCTCATCCTTTGTACATTATTACACAAGATCAAAGCCTCTGGGTGGCAATTAGACCTAATTGAGCGTCTGAATAATTACTGGTGAATGGAGATTGCCATTGACAAACTCCATTGAGGTGTGAAATCCAATTGACAATTGCCAAGTCTTGCTGATTGAAATCATTCAATTCAATGAATGACAAATGTCACACAGGTGCAGGCTGGCCAAGTTACTTTGTCAATTGGGTTTCACCAACTCTTCTCAACTTTTTAACTAAGGCTTTTGAGTTACCTGATTACTGGTTAAAAAAATTTATTAGGCCTATGCTTCAAATGTGTAAGTCTATATAGAAATATAATTCTAAGGTTTTCTTGACATTTATTTCGTCTATCAATGAAATAATAGGGGTAGTAAAATGATAATAAAATAAGATAAATTACTTAAAATGGGATAAATAATTTTTTTAATGTTTCTTCACTTATTTATTATTTTTAATTTGCATTATTTTAGTATGATAACTCCAATGCATTTTTTATAATAGAATTTAAAAAAAAAGATTGATGAAAGGTGAAATTTAATGTCTCAATGAGAATTGAGTTGACTCTTGAGGCTTGTTTGGTGGAGGTGTGAGGCCTAATTGCAAGTTGGTCAACGAGCCTCAGAGCTATTGTTCGGCAAAGAGCCAGCTCTGTTAATTGGCTTAATAACAGTGAATTGCAATACAACATTTAATAAAGCATTGTAGTGAAGGTGCAATTAGCAAAATATAAAAAGAGAGCCAAACTTGCAATCATGTTTTGATTTCATGTTTAATTAGGCCTGTATAGGCCTTGTTTAATTGTGACTTCTCATATATTTTTGTAATTTAATTTGTCATTAATTTAAAGGTCATGTGGTTCTGCAGCAGTTCTGCAGCAGTTCTGCAGCAGTTCTGCAGCAGTTCTGCAGCAGTTCTGCAGCAGTTCTGCAGCAGTTCTGCAGCAGTTCTGCAGCAGTTCTGCAGCAGTTCTGCAGCAGTTCTGTAGCAGTTCTGCAGCAGTTCTGCAGCAGTTCTGCAGCAGTTCTGCAGCAGTTCTCCTGCAGTTCTGCAGCAGTTCTGCAGCAGTTCTGCAGCAGTTCTCCTGCAGTTCTGCAGCAGTTCTGCAGCAGTTCTGCAGCAGTTCTGCAGCAGTTCTGCAGCAGTTCTCCTGCAGTTCTCCTGCAGTTCTCCTGCAGTTCTCCTGCAGTTCTCCTGCAGTTCTCCTGCAGTTCTTCTGCAGTTCTTCTGCAGTTCTCCTGCAGTTCTCCTTTCTAGTCTTCAACGACGTGCTCTACGTTTTGTGTGTGGTAATTATGATGCCTCATATTTTGATCTCCTTCATGAATGTAATACCATCTAAACAATGTGTCATAAAGATCGCTATAGCTATGTATAAAGTTGTAAACGAATTGTCCCCATCATTTGTTAATAACCTTTTTATCAAAAGTAGTTTAAGAAGTCTCAGGAACGATAAAATTTACTTTACAATATCCACGGACCACAAGGTATGGAAAACTATCACTCGCCTACATAGGTGCTAAACTGTGGAATGAAATTCCAACAGATATAAGAGGCTCTAGTCTGGATAATTTCAAAAAACTTGTAGCTTCATGTACCAGGGACGGCGTGTGGTCTTACGTAAATGAATTTTAAATGTTTTTAGAAACTCAATTGGTTTTACCTTATCTTGTTTTTATTGTTGTTTTTACTGTAAATATGTACATATTTCTCTCTTCTGTCACATAATAGCAATTTTGCTAATTTTTCTGTTTTAATCTGTGACGTTAAATAAAACTTTGTTATTGTTATTGTTATTGTTATTCTCCTGCAGTTCTCCAGCAGTTTTCCAGCAATACTGCAGCAGTTCTCCAGCAATTCTGCAGCAGTTCTCGATCAGTTCTCCATAAATTCTGCATCAGGCCTCAAGCTATTCTCTGGCAATTATCAAGCAATTCTGCAGCAGTTCTGCATTCTATAGCAGTTCTGCAGCAGTTCTCTAGTAGTTCTCCAGCAATTCTTTCGCAATTCTCCAGCAATTCCGCATCAGTTCTCCTTAAATTCTGCAGCAGTCCTCTTGCAGTTCTCTAGCTGTTCTCTAGCAATTATCCAGCAATTCTACAGCAATTCTCCAGCAGTTCTCTAGAAGTTCTCCATTAATTCTCCTGCAGTTCTTCTGCAGTTCTCCTGCAGTTCTCCTGCAGTTCTCCAGCAAATCTACAGCAGTTCTCCAGCAATTCTGCAGCAGTTCTCGATCAGTTCTCCATAAATTCTGCAGCAGTTCTCGATCAGTTCTCCATAAATTCTGCGTCAGTTTTCCAGCTGTTCTCTGGCAATTATCAGGCAATTCTGCAGCAGTTCTCCGGGAGTTCTTCTGCATTCTATAGCAGTTCTGCAGCAGTTCTCTAGTAGTTCTGCAGCAGTTCTCTAGTAGTTCTCCAGCAATTCTGCAGCAGTTCTCCAGCAATTCTGCAGCAGTTCTCTGGGAGTTCTGTGGTCTCCAGCAGTTCTGTAGCAGTTCTTAAGCAGTTCTTAAGCATTTCTACAGCAATTCTGTAGAAATTCTCCGGCAGTACTGCAGCAGTTCTGCAGCAATTCTGCAGTAGTTCTCGATCAGTTCTCCATAAATTCCGCAGCAGTCCTCTATCAGTTCCCTAGCTGTTTGCTGGCAATTATCGAGCAATTCTGCAGCAGTTCTACGGGAGTTCTCCTGCAATTCTCCTGCAATTCTCTATTTGTTCTCCTGCAATTCTCTATTTGTTCTCCTGCAATTCTTTCGCAGTTCTCCAGCAATTCCGCAGCAGTTTTTCATTAATTCTGCAGCAGTCCTCTTGCAGTTCTTTAGCTGTTCTCTAGCAATTATCCAGCAAATCTGCAACAGTTCTCTGGGAGTTCTGTGGCAATTCTGCAGCAATTCTGAAGCAGTTTTCCAGAAATTCTGCCACAGTTCAGCTTTCAAGCAGTTCAGCAATTCTTTAGAAGTTCTCTAGCAGCTCTCCAGCAGTTCTCCAGAAATTCTCCAGCAATTCTGCAGCAGTTCTCCTGCAGTTCTCCAGCAATTCTGCAGCAATTGTCTAGAAGTTCTCCTGAAGTTCTCCAGCAATACTACAGCAGTTCTCCAGAAATTCTGCAGCAGTTCTCCAGCAATTCTGCAGCAGTTCTCGATCAGTTCTCCATAAATTCTGCATCAGTCCTCTAGCTGTTCTCTGGCAATTATCAAGCAATTCTGCAGTAGTTCTCCGGCAGTTCTCCTGCAGTTCTACAGCAGTTCTCTAGCAGTTCTCTAGTAGTTCTCCAGCAATTCTTTAGAAATTCTTAAGCAGTCCACTTGCAGTTATCAAGCAATTCGGCAGCAGTTCTCCGGGAGTTCTCCTGCAGTTCTCTAGCAGTTCTCCAAACAATTCTGCAGCACATCTTGGGGAAGGGTTGGTCTTTTGGTAGCGTGCTGGACTGCCAGTCCCTGGACTTCATCAAGCTCTTGCCGGGTCACCTGAGCCTATGTTGGACGGCTGTTTCAATCGTCCTTCACCTTGTTGCCGTGTCCTCCTCCTGTCCTAATGAGTCTACCAAGTGCATAATTAAAGGACGTAAACATGGTAAAGCCCCACTCATCCATCTGCAGCACTTCTCCGGCAATTCTGCAGCACTTCTCCAGCAGTTCTCTTGCAATTTTTCTGTAAATCTCTATTGGTTCTCCTGCAATTCTTTAGCAACTCTCCCGCACTTCCGCATCAGTTCTCCATAAATTCTGCAGCAGTCCTCTTGCAACTCTCCAGCAGTTCTCCAAGAGTTCTGTGGCAATTCTGCAGCTATTCTGAAGCAATTCCTTGGTACCCAACGAAATTTGACAAGCCAATTCCCTGTATTTTCCCTGCTTCACCGGATGTTTTCCCCGGCGTAATTCAGCATTATCAGCGTGTCATCGCCACTAATCAGACACCAATAACTATAAATTATACAGCTTTTCGCTTGAAACAGAGGGTTTTTTTTTCACACATTAACCTGCGTTTTCCCTGAATTTGAGGCCAAATTTCAAATTCCCTGATTTTTCCCCCGCATAGAATTTTTTTACACCATTTACCCCGTTTTCCCTATTTTCCCTGTTTCCCTGTCTGTTCAATCTAGTTCCTTTCTGTGATTCTACAGACAAGCAGGGAGTACTGCTTACTGCGCTCTGATTGGTCTAGAAAACAATCAAAGTGATGTCACCGATTGAGAAAAGTTTTGTGACGTAACTTAATACGTGCCTAAGGTCATAAATGACCGTGCAGCCCAGATTGGTCTGTTGGGGACCCATAATTCTGCAGCAATTCCATAGCAATTCCGCAGCAGTTCTCCAGCAGTTCCCCAGGAGTTCTCCTGCAATTCTGCAGCAGTTTTCTAGCTGTTCTCCAGCAGTGCTGTGGTAATTATGCAGCAATTCAAAAGCAAATCTACAACAGTTCTCTTTCAATTCTTAAGCGGTTTTCCAGTTCTCCAGCACGTCTGCAGCAGTTCTCCTGCAGTTCTATAGCAAATCTCTAAGCAATTCTCCAGCAATTTTCCTGCAATTCTCTAGTGGTTCTCCTGCAGTTCTGCAGCAGTTCTCTAGCAATTCTCCAGCATTCTGCAGTAGTTCCCTTGCAATTCTCCAGCAGTTTTCCAGTTCTCCAGCAGTTCTCCAGCAATTCTGCGGCAGTTATCCTGCAGTTCTCCAATTCTCCAGCAGTTCTCCAGCATTTCTCCAGCAAGTCTCCAGCAGTTCTCCAGCAATTCTCTAGCAGTTCTCTAGCAGTTCTACAGCAATTCTGCAGCAGTTTCACAACAGTTTTCCAGAAGTTCTGCAGCTGTTCTCCAGCAGTTCCCCAGCAGTTCTCCAGAATTTTCACATAAATGTTCCAATACTTCTACCCCAGTTGTGCGGCAGTTTTGCAGCAATTCTGAAGTAA
This sequence comes from Platynereis dumerilii, assembly GCA_026936325.1. NCBI lineage: Eukaryota > Metazoa > Annelida > Polychaeta > Phyllodocida > Nereididae > Platynereis > Platynereis dumerilii. Next base: position 59,031,865 of record JAPTHN010000001.1, read on the forward strand.
TGCCGCCATAAATCTCAGGCAGTTGTGCAGGAATTCTGTAGCAGTTCTCCAGGAATTCATTGGCAATTTTGCAGCAGTTAGTTCTCCAACAGTTTTGCAGCAGACCAGCAGTACTGCAGCAGTTCTCCATCAGTTTTGCCGCAATTCTCCAATAGTTTTGCAGGAGTTCTCCAGCAGTTCCCAGTAGTTCCCCGGCAGTTCTCCAGCAGTTTCACATAAATTCTCCAATAGTTCTACTGGAGTTCTGCGGCAGTTGTGCAGAAATTCTGAAGTAATTCCGCCGTAAATCTCAGGCAGTTGTGCAGCAGTTCTCTGGCAGTTTTCCGGGAATTCAACGTCAATTTTTGCAGCACTTAGTCCAACAGTTCTGCAGCAGTACTGCAGAAGCTCTCCATCCGTTTTTCAGCAATTCTCCAACAGTTTTGCAGCAGTTCTCCAGCAGTTCACCGGCAGTTCTCGAACCGTTTTGCAGTTCTGCAGCAGTTCTCCAGCTATTTTGCAGTGATTCTGCAGTATTCCACCATCAGTTTTCCAGCTGTTCTGCAGCAACTCTCCAGTAGATCACCATCAGTTCTGCAGCATTTATGCTGCATTTCTCCAGCAGTATTGCAGTAGTGCTGCAGCAATTCTCCAGCAGTTCTCTGGCTGTTCCACAGCTGTTCTCCAGAAATTCTTTTTGGGTCACCATCTGGTAGAAGTGTATCTTACTGAGTGACTTGGTGTCTTCCTTCAAATTGTTATAATTGTGTGTCCCACTGGTAGAAGGGTATGTCACTGGTTGTCCTCCATCTCATCAACTTGTTTGGGTGTCCCACTAGCGAAGATGTATTAAAACTTAAATTTGTGGGTACAGATGACTCAAGATCTCTTCCAACTCGTGGAGTACTTCTAAAAATACCACCATACCCATTTGGTCTTATTATAGTAGGCCTACTGCTACAGAACCTTATAACTGCTGCAGAAATGTTGCAGAACTGCTGTAGAACTGTATAACTCTTGCATTGTTAGCGCAGAACTGCAAAATTGCTTCAGAGTTGCATAACTGAAGGATCGTGCAAGTACCACAGAATTAATGCAGAACTGTTGGAGAACTGTTAAAGAATTGATGCATAACTGCTGGAGAACTGTTGGAGAATTGCTGCAGAACTGCCACAGAACTGATGCAGAACTGCTGCAGAACTGCTGGAGACCTGATGGAGACCTGATGGAGAATTGCTGGAGAGCTGCACCAGAACCGCTGCAGAAGTATTTGAGAAATGTTGGAGAATTGCTGCAGAACTGCTTGAAAACTGCTGCAGAACTGCTTCAGAACCACTGCAGAACTTCTCGAAAACTGCTGGGGAACTGCAAGAGAACTGCTGCAGAATTCCTGCAAAATGGCTGGATAACTGATGCAAAACTGTTGCAGAATTCCTGCAAAATTGTTGGAGAATCGCTGGAGAACTCTTGCAGAATCAATGGAGAACTGATCGAGTACTGCCACTGTACTGTTGGAGAATTATTGCAGAACTGATAGAGAACTGTTGCACAACTGCTGCACAACTGCTGGAGAATTGCTAGAGAATAGCAGGGGAACTGCTGGAGGATGCTGGAGAACTGCAGCAGAATAGCTGCAGAACTGATGGAGAACTGCTGGAGAAATGATGGGGAACTGCTAGAGAAATGCTTGAGAACTGCTGCAGAACTGCTACAGAAATGCTAGAGATATGCTTGAGAACTGCTGCAGAACTGCTGCAGAAATGCTCAGAACTGATGGTGATCTGATTGAGAATTGCTGGATAGCTGCTGCAGAACTGCTGCAGAACTGCTGCAGAAATGCTGCAGAACTGCTGCAGAACAGCTGCAGAACTGCTGCACAATTGCTGCAGAATTGCTGCAGAACTGCAAGAGAACTGCTGGAAAATTGCTGGAGAACTACTGGAGAACTACTGGAGAATTGTTGCAGAATTTGCGGAGAATTTCAAAATAACTCCACGAGAATTGCTGCAGAATTACTGCAGAACTTCTCGAGAACTACTGCGGATCTGCTGCTGAATTGCTAGAGAGCATTACTGTTAAAGAACTGCTAGAGAACTGCCGAAGAGTTGCTGCAGAACTTCTGGAGAACTGATGCAGAATTGCTGCAGAACTGATGCAGAACTGCTGTAGATGGATAACTGATGAAGGACTGTTGCAGAACTGATGAAGAAGTGATGGAGAACTGCTGGAGAACTGATGCAGAGCTGCTGGAGAACTGATGGAGAACAGCTGCTACAGGCGAACTGCTGCTTAATAGCCTGTGAACTGCTAGAGATTTGTTGGAGAATTGTTGAAGAATTGTTGGAGAACAGCTGTTGAACTGCTGTAGCATTGCTGCAGAACTGGTAGAAAACTGCAGCAGAACAGCAGGAGAACACCTGGAGAACTGTTGGAGAATCGCTGCAGAACAGCTAGAAACTGCCGGAGAATTGCTAGAGAACTGTTGGAGAATTGCTAGATAACTGTTGGAGAATTGCTGGAGAATTGCTAGAGAACTGCGGGAGAACTGCTAGCGAGCTTCCAGAGAACTGTTGCAGAACTGCTTGGGAACTGCTTGAGAACTGCTTGAGAACTGCTGCAGAACTGCTGCAGAACCGCTGCAGAACCGCTGCAGAACTGCTGCAGAACTGCTGCAGAACTGCAGGGGAACTGCTGCAGAACTGCAGGGGAACTGCTGCTGAATTGCTGGAGAACTATGGGAGGATTGCTGGAGAACTGTTGGAAAATTGCAGGAGAATTGCTGGGGAACTGTTAGAGAATTGCTGGAGACCTACTGGAGAATTGCTACAAAATTGCTGTAGACCTACTTGAGAATTACTGCAGAATTGCCGGAGAACTAATAGAGATTGGAGAACTTCGAAGAACTGCTGCATAATTGCTGCAGAACTGCTAGGGAACTACTAGAGAACTTCTAGAAATCTGCCAGAGAACTCCTGGAGAACTGCTAGAGAAATGCTAGAAAAATGCTAGCGAAGTGCTGGAGAACTGCTAAAGAACTGCTGAAGAACTGCTGCTCAATTGCTGGTGAACTGTAAGAGAAGTGTTGAAGAACTTCTACTGCAGAAGTGCATGATTTCTTCAGGATCTTGATGAATTTCAGAATTATAGCAAATTTCTTGTGCACAGGAAGTTTTAGGTTCCTGCAAGCGGCCGGAATTGCAGAGGACTTCTCGGAAGAAAATGTGCAGAAGTACAGATTTCCTACAGAAGTCCATATGCCTACAGAATCACATAATTACTGTAGATCATACAGAAAATTGCAGAAGTGCTTAAGTCCTACTGGTGGGAAATAGCAGAGAATAAAAATTCATGCAGAACTGCAGAATTGCTACAGGAACTTTGAAGAATTCCTGCAAAGGTACTGATTTCTTGCAGTGCATAATTCCTACAGAGGTATTACATTCCTGCAGGAAATTACAGACTGCAGAAAGAAATGATATACCTCTTGCCTCTTCCCCTGCTGCTTCAATGATAGGAGGGGATGAGATAGGAGGGGGGAGTAGTCCCCTTCCAGTAATTGAAATCCTTATTTTCTTATGATGTAAATGATTTCCCCTTCTGTCTATATTTATCTTCCCCTCTTCATATCATATCACCATCTCCTATCACCATCTCTTCCTCCTCCTATCTATGATGGATAACTGCTGGAGAATTGGTAGGGATCTGCTATAGAACTGCTGGAAAACTGCCAGAGAACTGCTGGAAAACTGCCACAGAAATGCAGCAGATGGCTAGATAGCTGGAGAACTGCTAGAGAACCGATATTGCTAGAGGACCGATGCAGAACTGCTAGAGCATTGCTGAAAAACTGCTTGAGAATTGCTAGCAGGAACTGCGACAGAACTGCTAGAGAACTGCAGCAGAATTTCCACAGCAAACTGCTGGAAAACAGGTAGAGAACTGCTAGAAAACTGCTGCAGAATTTCAGGAGAATTGTGGAGAAGTGCTGCAGTATTATAGCCATAGATGACAGAGCTGTTGAAGAACTGCTGGAGAACTGCTAGAGAACTGCTAGAGAAGTGCCAGAGAACTGCTGCAGCATTGCTACAGAATCGCTACAGAATTGCCAGAGAACTGCAAGAGAACTGTAAGAGAACTGCTGCAGAATTTGCTGGCGAACTGCTGCAGTATTGCCAGAAAATTGCTAAAGAACTACTGGAGAATTGCTGCAGAATTGCTGGAGAGCTACTGGAAAATTGCTGCCGAATATCTGCAGAATTTCTGGAGAACTCCTGGAGAATTGCTGTAGAATTGCTGGGGAACTGCTAGAGAACTAAATGAGAACTGCTGCAAAATTGCTGCAGAACTGCTGGAGAGCTGCCGAAAAACTGTTGAGATTTGCTGGAGAATTGCTGGCAAACTACTGGAGAGTTTGGGCAGAATTGCTAGATAATTACTGCCAGAGAACTGCTGTAGATTTGCTGCATAATTGTTGCAGAATTGCTGGAGAATTGCTGGAGAACAGCTAGAGAACTGCTGCAGAATTGCTTCTACAGATTTGCTAGAGAATTGTTGAACTGCTGGGGAACTGCAAAAGAATTGCTAAGGAACTGTAGGAGAACTGCTGCACAATTTCTGGAGAACTGCTAGATAAATGTTCGAGAATTTCTGGAGAACTGCTGCAGAATTGCCAGAGAACTAACGGCTAGATAAATGTTGGGGAATTGCTGGAAAACTGCTGCAGAACTGCTAGACAACTCCTGGAGAATTGTTGGAGAACTGCTTCAGCATTGCCAGAGAACTGCAAGAGAACTGCTGCAGATTGCTACAGTTCTCCAGCAGTTCTCTACTCTAGCAATTCTGCAGCAGAATTGTCGCAAAATTTGCTGGAGACCTACCAGAGAATTGCAACAGGGCTGGTACAGAACTGTTGCAGACCAGAATCAAAACTACAGAATTTAGAACTGCTGGAGAACTGCAAGAGAACTGCTAGAAAAGTGCTGGAGACCTGTTGGTGAATTGCTGGAAAACTGTTGAAGAACTGTCAGAACATTGCTAGAGAACTACTAGAGAATTGCTGCAGAATTGCTGGAGAACTGCTTCAGAATTGCTGGAGAACTGCTGGAGAACTGCTGCAGAATTGCTACAGAATCGCCACAGAATTGCCAGAGAACTGCAAGAGAACTGTAAGAGAACTGCTGCAGAATTTGCTGGCAAACTGCTGCAGTATTGCCAGAGAATTGCTAAAGAACTGGTCGAGAACTGCTGCAGAACTGCTGCAGAATTGCTGGCGAAATGCTGCAGAATTGCCAGAGAACTGCCAGATAAATGTTCGAGAATTTCTGGAGAACTGCTGCAGAATTGCCGGAGAAGTGCTAGATAAATGTTGGCGAACTGCTGCAGAACTGCTGCAGAACTGCTAGACAACTCCTGGAGAATTGCTGGAGAACTGCTAGAGACCTACTGGAGAACTGCTTCAGCACTGTTAGAGAACTGCAAGAGAACTGTTGCAGAATTGCAACAGTTCTCCAACAGTTCTCTACTCTAGCAATTCTGCTGGAGAACTACAGGAGAATTGCTGCAGAATATCAGCAGAATTGCTGGAGAATTGCTACAGAATTTCTGGGGAACTGCTAGAGAACTACATGAGAACTGCTGCAGAACTGCTAGAGAATTGCTGCAGAACTGCTGAAAAACTGTTGAGAATTGCTGGAGAATTGCTGGCGAACTGCTAGAGAATTGCGACAGAATTGCTAGATAATTACTACCAGAGAGCTACTGTAGATTTGCTGCATAATTGATGGAGAACTACTAGAAAATTGTTGCAGTATTGCTGAAGAACTGCTAGAGAATTGCTGCAGAATTGGTTCTAGAGATTTGCTAGAGAATTGTTGAACTGCTGGAGAACTGCTGCGGAATTGCTAGAGAACTGTTGCAGGATTACTACAGAATTTCTGGAGAACTGTGGAACAGCAACAGGGCTGGTACAGAACTGTTGCAGAACAGAATCAAAACTACAGAATTGAGAACTGCTGGAGAACTGTTGGAGACTGCTAGAGCACTGCTGGAGAATTGCTGGAGAACTGCAAGAGAACTGCTGGAGAACTACCAGAAAAGTCCTTGAGACCTGTTGGTGAATTGCTGGAAAATTGTTGAAGAACTGTTGAAGAACTGTCATTGAATTGCTAGAGAACTACTGGAGAATTGTTGCAGAATTGCTAGAGAACTGCTGCAGAATTGCTGGAGAACTGCTAAAGAACTGCTGTAGAATTGCTGTAGAACTGCTATAGAACTGTTGGAGAACTGCTGCAGAATCGCTGAAGAACTGCCAGAGAATTGCTGAAGAACTGCTGGAGAACTGCTGCTAAACGTACTAAATTGCTGGAGAACTCCAAGAGAACTGCTGGAGAAATGGAGAATTGCTGGAGAACCGAAGGAGAATTGCTGCAGAACGTTCTGTAGAACTGCTGCATGATCCACGCAGAACTGCAGAACCTCTGCATGATTGCTACAGAACTGCTGCAAAGTTATAGAATGGCAGTATAGTCATTGCACTCCAGACCTGAATTGCTGCATAAGTTGCAGCAGCACTGCTGTAGAACTGAAGAATTGTTGCAGAATTATACAAGTGTGTGGAGATATTTAAGATCTACAGTGTGTTGGATATTTCAATTAGTTGAAATTTAGCATTGTGACATCATTAACATATATGATTAACTCACTTTAAGTGTGTTGCAACGTATCTCATCATATCTCAGTATCTATTGAACTTCCAAAAATAATTTTGACATTTTTAGAATCTAGAAGTGGGTGTAGCCCTTGGTGGCAGATTTGGTTTAGATTTTTTTCTTCATAGGACTTTTTTTATCCCTGAATTCAATAATGTCTCAAAAAAGGTTACCCAAATTTGCATTTTTGGTTGACTTAAGGCTTAGTCTTGAAGAGACCAAAAAAAAAAGGTAGAAAGGATGAAATCTCCACCTAAAGTTTCTTTTAACATGGGCATCTTTAGGCATGATTCCAGGGAAGTATTTTTTTTACAGAAGTAAAAAAAAAAGATAAATCAAAGTTCACTCGCTGACTGCACAAAAACATTTGCAGATGCAATAAATTTGATTAGCCTCGAGGAAAGAAAATATTGTTTCCTTTTTAATGCTTTTTAAATCTTGTAAATCGGATGTATATTAAGGTCAGGAGAGGCGTTTTACTGCAGCAGGTCATGCTGAGCTCTCTGGGCTTGCTTGTGGCGCGAAAAATGACCGCTAGGGCGCTGCAATCAGCTTGTGCTATTTTTAGGCGCAAGCAGCCGACTTGGGGAAGCCCTCTGAAGCGCTCGATGGAATGGACTGAAGAATCGCTTTATCAAACGAAAAATGGCATGAACTGGCCAAAATAAGGTGTCAACACAAGCGGAAGAGTGTTAGGAACAATATAATGTAGGTGAGTCATGTGCCGGACGATTAATTACGGCGGGGAATATTTCGAGGATCTGAGGACGCTCCGACCCTAGACTCAGACGTCTGCTGAGTCTCCCTGGACTAGGCCTCATGGTGACATTACCTATTAAACTATTGTGAATGTAACGCATCCCTTCCACAATATCCATTGACAAGGAAACCTTCAGGTCCCACATAATCTGCTCATCACTTGCTGGAAATCCCATGTAATGAAATGAAAAGACATTAGATAAATTGTTATTGCAACAAGCTCCATAAATCAAATTGTATTAGTGGGTTTATGTTATGGCTTACCTAAAATGTCCAGGAGGCTTCCCCTAGAAGCATAGGTCGTCAGGATATGGACACGAGACTGCTCCAAGCAAATCCCGATGAATTGGTTCACGTTCTCATGTTTAATCTCCCTCATCATCCGCAAGTCTCTTTTCACCTGGAGGACATAGATAGATAGTTGAAGGACAGAGATAGACAGATAGATAGATAGATAGATAGATAGATAGATAGATAGATAAATAGATAGATAAATAGATAGGTAGATAGAAAGATAGGATAGATAGACAGATAGATAGATAGAATTTTTTAGAGTGAACAGCTCCATGAAAGAATAGTCAATTTCATTTTCAGTGATCTGCGACTATTCTCCGTGCGTGACACACGATCATCTTTTATATTCAGAACACAGACTAAGTGCTGTATCACGATTACTGTCGATTTCGCTATCTAGTTGTTTCACATAGGCCGTGTAGATATTGTTATTTATAACTTTATATTTTTTTTACACATGTATTACCACATAACTAATTTTTCAATATATCGTTGTTTTATTCTTTCATTGGTAATGGCATAAATATCTCTAAGAGATGTCAGCCTACCACAATGTTTTTATGTACCATGACAATGTATTTCCTTGCTTTTAGTGGTCAATAAATTGTAATTGAAGTCTTCAAATATGGACTCCTGTACTATGACTAGAACTGAAAATATCATTATTATAATATACCAAATCATAGAAACTCTTACCAGACCAATCGGTGAGGTTTTCCGGCTTGTAGATAAATGGATAGATAGACAGATAGATAGGTAGTGCAACTTAGTTCATTTCTTGGTGTTTGGGAAAACATAGAGATCTATAGACGAAGACAATTAATAAATAAGCTGTATACTTTGTAGTGGAATTGTATGTTCACTCAAAACATAATTCGACTTGAAGAGCTGTCAGAGACCATCCAGTCTCCTTCTCCAGCTGTATACTGTATTCATTTTTTGTCATTGCATACTTAGGAAACTTTAGCCATTGGGCTAGATAGCATATGTGAAACAACTAGATAGCGAAATCGACAGTAATCGTGATACAGCACTTAGTCTGTGTTCTGAATATAAAAGATAATCGTGCATCATGCACAGAAAATAGTCGGAGATCACTGAAAATGAAATAGACTATTCTTCCAAAGAGCTGGTCACTCTAAAAAAGTAAATGTATGCCGATTTTCAGCATTTTAAAACCATTGATGTAAATTTTAGACAATATATTGTTTCAAAAGAATTTTTTTAAATAAATGGTCATGAGTTGCATAGATTGTAAAACCTTGTCCGTGATGTGGAAAGCCTTAGCATTCAGTTGCTTGACTGCAATGACATCTCCTTTGTATCGAACAACTCGAGTGTGGAAACAACGCGTTGCCATCATGCTGTTTGTAGAATTGAAAGAAGCACTTCTCTCTTCTATGGGTTCACATTCTTCTTTATTGATGAAAATTGCTTTCAGTTCCATATTTATCCTGGGAGGGAAACAGAAATATTGGTGAGAATCCCTCATAAGGCATATCAGGCTACTTTAAATAGCTGGCAAACTGAGCCTCATTAGTGACAGACGGGTTATTAATTTGACGCAGTTGTGGTGTCTTCATAAGAACTTTTACATGTCTTCATCAAGCACAGACACTGGTGCAAGGGGCGACCCGTTTTGCTCTTGAAGGTCCAATGAAAATACTGCAATTTGTGTTCGACAATCACAACTTGAATGAACGCTTAACTAAGGTCATCCTCAAGTGGTCTAAGTAATTTTACTGATCATATTGTGTCAGTGCTGAACATGAGTCAGATACATGGCTTTAATTAACTGAACTCTTGTTTAATTAAGTGAACTCGTGTTACAACATGCAGAAACCTTATGCCAGCAGGAGATAAGTTACAGCATGTGGACCATATTAGGATTATAACCAGTGTTAAGCGTTGATACAATCCGGTACCAGGGTGTAGACGAAGACCTTCAGTGGAGCAGGCATGTACAACCACCCAGCCTTATAATGACCAAGCAGGCACTGAATTAAATTTCAAGAATCATAAATTACCTGCGCCTTCCCAATATGTATCCGAATCCAATTATAGCTGCCACAAAAGAGACCACTCCAATGGTAATCCAGGAGGTGGTCAGGTTGTCCTTGAGTTCTTCCTTACATCTTGCCCCTTCCCATCCACAGACAGCAGAATCTTCTGGGGGCTGACTGGCATTCCCAACCCACACTAATCCTGCAAATAAATGACATGCTTGATTTGAAATATTTTTTACATGACCATCTAACATTAGTAACATTGATGCACAACTTTCTTTATGCTAATCACGTTTAAATTGGGTCATGTTTGGAGCGTTTTTACCTGAGTGTCCAAGCAACAACATAATCAACTATTAAAGCAAAGCTGAGAAAACAGCGGCTTAATTGCACAATGCCAATATAATCCACTCAGTTGTTCCCCAAGATGGGTCTCTCAAGTTCGGTTAGAAGCTAGGAATATGCGACTTGGCAATGGAGTAAATGCTTAAGATTTATTTATGAGAGCAGCTGGACATCCTTCTCTCCACACGGAATAGTTTATTTATCATACCTTCATTGCGAGTGACCTATCTTGCCACGACCTATTTACCCAGTGAAAAGCCTTGTTGCAACAAAATGAAAGGTAAGAGATTTTAATTCTCACATAACCATGTAAACACGTGAAAATTAAAACTCATCGGAGAAGTTTCAAAGCAGTTGTTTGAACATCAAACAAGTTCAAAAACAGTTCTATGTATTATTGTGTTTCGCAAAGACTAATTTCAAGTTTCTGTGATGTTCTTGTTTATCAAAGGTCTTTCCACTCTAAACTTAAGAGTTCAACGGGTTCACAAAATTGTGTATGTGCTGCCTCCTTTGGCCATTTCTGCGCCGTCTTGAATCCATAACAGAAACTGCAATCGAGCTCACACTCATGTGAGTGAGCTGTAACAGATTTCAGATGCAGGTCTGTTAATATAAATTGGGTCTAGAATTGAATACTTAATAACTTTTGATCGACCAGTTTATGCTTAGAATCATGCTATTGCTGCAAAGTGGTACTTGTTGTGGAACTTTTTTTTTTGGCAGAATCATGCTTTTTCTGTCCTGGGAATTGTGAGTAGTCCCTGTTTGGCAGCCAGCCAGACAGCCAAGAGCACCCTCCCTCTCAGTGTAAGCTTGTTAAGCTTGCCCTGACCACAGCATAGAATATTTGTGTAGTGTAACAAAAAGATTAACTCTCCTCCGGTGTGATAGACATAATTAACAGTTTCAGAACTCTCAAAGCAATTAAATGAATGCTTGAGTGTTCATTGTTGTCTGTTTCTTGTTTTGATTAGTTTCTTTGTAGATAACCATTTATAAACAATCATTTTAATCACACCAGAAAAAAGCTGTTAAAGATTTCAAAACTTCAGTATTTTAGTTTCGCTGTAATTTGGCCATAATGAGAGGCTGACAATAAGTGCACTGCATGTGCACTCATTGATTGCTTGACATTGTTGATTACAATTTTCTTACATCTTGCAAGCAGCTCAGCTGTGCGTATGAGCACAAGTGATGAGGTCTCTCTACCTGGTCTTGACCAGGTCTGAGCGAACTCCTGTATTACGGCGAGAACTGACAATATCATTATTAATAGGAACTCTTACCTGACCAATCGGTGAGGTTTTCTGGCTTGTACACTTTGACCATGTGACTCCGGACGGGATCCCACTCCATGACTTTGACCAGTTCATCCCTTTGGATGACTTCCACTTTATAACTTGGCTTTCTTTCTCCCATGTAGTCTGTTGCCACTGTGCCAGTTATCCCTTCAAAAGCCAGAGAATTTACATTCTCAGTAACTTTTATTCCGTCACTTGGTGAAAATCCTGACTCGACCGTCTTATTTACTCCGTATGCCCAGGCAAGAATCGCATCATGAACCATACCTAAAGAAAATGTTTTACTTTAAACTGTCTCTCAATAGAGTAAGAATAAATTTTACATTTTGTTCGCCAGTTTCTTACCTGCATAAACATTTACTGTGTCAGTGCTGCTGTTCGGAGGGGGATGCGGCATACCATCAAATTTGGGATGATTGAAATCTTCCAAAACCTGTCGGCAGAATTTCTCCCATTTATCCCCTGAAGGTTCCATGCTGTCCCTGTTGAGGATGCCCTCATACAACTCTGGACCAATCTCAGGTCTAAATGAAAACCCAGTCTCCCTTATTTCAGGGCCAACAGCTGATGTGACAAAGGCGTATTCACCCTGCATCATGCCTAGGTCCTTCGCAATGATGAGAAGATTTCTGCGATCTTGAGATGTACTGAAGATGTAAATGATTCTAACAAGAGATTTCAGATCGGTCATGACTTTAACTGCACTGTCATACTTATCTTTATTGATCTTTTCACCTGCCATTGTTCTTGCATTAGATCGCATAAAAACTACTCGACCGGAAGCCTCCATAGCACGGCTTGCTGCTTCAGCCATGGAGCGGTAGATGTCAGTCGAGTCATAAATAATTCCAACTCTGTTCCAGTCCATGATCTCTGCAATACCATTATATGCCGGTCCCGTAGCTGAGGTTGTTCCGATGACTCTGCTGAAGGTTGGGTAAGTTTTTCGGTCTGACAGTTTGGGACTCAAGCATCCCATCGACACGAAGGGAATAGACCAGGTTGCTGCAAGAAGACCAACAGGCTGGCAGGCAGCACTGCATGCCTCTCCGATGATAACATCAAGGCTATCTGAAGTGAATTTCATATCCACTGCCATTCTCATTGCTCGGAGCCCTTGGCACCATGTATCTCTCCAAATCCAATTTATTTCGAACTCATCGAGCAAGTGACGATTGCGCACCTCACGGATGCCTTGGATGATGGCAGGTGCCATGTTTACTCCCATTGGCCACCCTTTTGTGTAAGGAACTGCATATCCAATTGTCAGTGATTTCTTTGTCACTTCTTCAGAGTTTGCAAGAAGCATGATGTGGCAACCAAACAGCATGAGACATATCTTGAAGAGAACCATCATGTCTGAAAATAAAATAAGCTGGTATAATGTATAGGTTCCATCATTAATAGATCACAGCCAGAACTGCCAGCAAAGGACTGATTTTTAAGTGTTGGCCTATAGGGAGTTGCATGCAGGGTTCAGTATATTCTCTTACCAGTAGGCTACTTTCAAGCGCATGGGATCTTCGTGGTTTGGATAACAGTCTTATTTTACGTAATTTACTTTTAACTCGTGTTTTAGATTATTGTGTGGATTTTTACTTTTTATCGTTACAAGAAAAATTTAAGTTGTTGATGTCCAAAGATTTAGTTAAATTTACCGCAGAATATTTGTTTAAAGCTTTCCATAGAAGAAGAAGTTTGTTGTTTAAATAATGTAAACATGTGGTTGTAAATGTTTTAATATTGTAGTTTCCAGAAAATTTGTTGTTAAAATTACTTTTGAATTATTTTGATGACTTGTAAGCCCATATAGGGCTGGGTATATATTTTTTATACAGGTCAATAAAGATTTTGTCTGTCTGCCTGTCTGATAACCCAGCAGTTGTAGGGTTTGGATAGCCTAACTTTTGTGGCTTGGTATGGCAAACTCGGTTATATGTTGAGTTTCCCAATGACGGATATGAATGCTGTTTGCCACATTTAGACAGATGCACTATACATTTACATCCATGGTAAATATCACTTAGGCTGCAATTGTTTTTGAGCAAACAACAAGTGAATATACAAACTTTTTGCAACATTGATTGGTAGCAACACTTCTGTCATTGCTGAAATTGTGAAAAATATGACAAAGGCTCTTCAGAACAGTCTTATGATTAACTTTTCGATAATACGATATATGACAGAATGTTTTAAATTGCCCATTGCACATGTTGCACCTGTTGATAACTGAATGGGCCTTCAAATCATTTTGCAGCTAATATGTCTACTCTTTTGGTATAAATGGGTCAAAATTTGTGAAACGCAAAATTCTTGTGAGGGAGATTTATAGTACAAATAAATAGCGCCATTGCCAACTTTCCTGCATGTCCAAACTCCTGTTCCAATCACAATATAGCCATATACATGCCTACACATTATGAAAAATAAAAGCCTCGACAAAACCCTGATTGGTTTTGGTAGTTGTCCCAACATCTGTCTTTACACGACTGCAGGGCCTGCAGTCTTTAGAAATTGCAAGTCATGTGACTGGCCAGATCAGGCATATAATATGGATATTGGATAAGCCACAACTGGCTTTCTCAAAATATTGCAGGAAAGCTCATTTTTTATGACTGTTTAATGATCCTTTGATGTGTTGCGTGAAACAATCTCAGCTTCAGTGACCATAACAATCACATTTTATAACTTGATTTTAACAATGCCAAACACATTTTGATTTGATTTTAATACTGCACATCAAAATGGATTTCCTGGCTTACTGTCCATATTCTAGTCAGGGTAAGGGGGATACAATTACAGGAGTCCCTCTGACACTTCGTGTCATCGGCAAAAACTACTAGAGGGACTCATGGAGTGTGTCCCCATATTATTCCAAGGGACGTTTAGGGAGACACCAAATTTTTGGATTGAAAAAAACAACAACAACAAAACGGTATAAGCATTTTCAGTCAGACTCTTAGTGGGTTGAGATACTATATGTAGGTTGACCACCAACCTTCCTACTTATATAGAGACATGGAACAGATTATTTTGGTCATGATAGAATCATTCTAAGGACCACATCTAACGAAAATATTTGGCCCATCTCAAACTACAGCCCATTTTGAGGGCCTAATGAGCAATAACGTTTTTAAATATCTTATTCATTGTACATGATTAGGCATATTGATGATGTATATCATGACCTAAAAGCCACCTTTATTAATCTAAAACTCATCAGTGATAATACAAATGTCGATCGCGAATGTCTAATTTCACCTTGCATGATATTCCTGTTCTCATGGAATGCATGAAAGAAAATGAAGTGATAAGGAGCTAATTTTTTGTCATTAAGGAATGGCATTACATGTACATGCAATATGACCTTGCTTCAAAGTCAATACAGTTCCCTTATCATGTCATTCAAGAACTTATGGAGACAACGTTGCAGCCCATAGTTGTCATGACGAGCTGCCGGTGGCCTGAGAAGCATGGTAGGGTCAAAGCTAAACAGCATCCAAGTAGGCTACGGTATGCATACATTTGGCTGTAGATGAGTCAGCAAAACAAAAACAAGAATGTCCACTGATTATGCAGACTACCAATATAAATTTAGTATGTTTATTTAACTAAAATTTAGAATTAACTGACTTCCAAAAGTAACACAATATGGGGATTTGACTAAAATTAAGAAATGTGCTAATGACCAAAAGCAATACTATATGGGTTACACCACTTTGTGTCATCGGCTTATGGAGGGACTAATGCAGTCTGGGGTAAAACTAAAAATTTGCTGACTACCAAAAACAATTCAATACAAAAAAAAAATTCTATGATCAGCTTGTCTACTACAGCAAGTTTTTAAAACATATCATATATGACTATAGTGTTGGAAGGATTGCTAAACAGGTAAATGACAACAAATTTTCACAAAAAGATATCATGTTTAGTGCATTGATATTCTTTATGACGGATATAAATGCTGTAGACCACATTTAGACATATATACACATCTTTTGTAAATGCCACTTTTGAAATTATGGGAAACATACACGTTGTTGTTATTGTGTAACCAAAATGTGAATATGTTAACTTTTTCGTATTTGGTAGGAGCACTTAGAACTGCCAGAGACGAAATTGTGAAAAATATAACAAAGGCTCTTTGGAACAGTCTTATGATTAAATATGATAAATTACTGAATATTCTAAAATTGCCCGCTGCACCTGTTGATAACTGAATAGGCCTACACGTCATTTTGTTGCAAATATGACTATATATAGTAATTTGTTACAGGTTATCCATCCCACAGAATCTTGACAAGTTGGAAGCCTATGAGGCATACGAGGTCAAGTGGATGTCACTTTCACTCTTGATCAGCTTTGTGCCATCAAAACTAAAAGCTGTTTCACTTAGACTCTCAGTTTGTTGAGATACCAGGTTGACCACCGTCCTCATGGAATGGATTACTTTGGTGAAGATTGTGTTTCATTCTTCGGAACGCATCTCAAGACAAAAACAAGTTTCATCATAATAATAACTACTGCAATAATGGCAATAATGGCAATAATAGATACACACATATCAATACATTTGGCCCGTCCTACAGTGGGCTTAATAAGCAAAATGCTTTTGAAAATATATTGTTCATTGCAGATGATTAGGCAGTTTGATCATGCATATTATGAGGCCCCATTTAACCTCATAAGTCCCAGATGGAGGCTCCGTTTGGGACGTCCGGTACTTGTGGCACTTACTCGGACCTGCTGGTGCCTGCGGGACATAGCGGGACTAAGTGGGGCCTGCGGGACATAGCGGGACTAAGTGGGGCCTGCGGGACATAGCGGGACTAAGTGGGGCCTGCGGGACATAGTGGGACTTAATGGTGCCTGTGGGACATGGCGGGACTTAGTGGTGCTTGCGGGACATAGCGGAACTTGGTGGTGCTCGTGGGACATAGCGGGACTTATAGGTGCTTGTGGGACATAGCGGGACTTAGTGGGACATAGCGGGACTTATTGGTGCTTGTGGGACATAGCGGGACTTAGTGGTGCTTGCGGGACATAGCGGGATATGTGGGGCTTGTGGGACTTACTGGTGCTTGTGGGACATAGCGGGACTTACTGGTGCTTTTGGGGCATAGCAGGACATAGCGGTGCTTGTGGGACATAGCGGGACTTACTGGTGCTTGTGGGACATAGCGGGACTTATTGGTGCTTGTGGGACATAGCGGGACTTAGTGGGACATAACGGGACTTATTGGTGCTTGTGGGACATAGCAGGACTCGCCGGTGCCTGCGGGACATAGAGGACCAGCTGCGGTTGATCACTGGTGTTTGCCGGTATTTTGTGATGTTTGCTAGTAGTAAATGGGGAGTTACAAAATATTTGTGAAACTGAAATGGCAGGAGCACATCCCAGGTTTAATGTTAACAAAAAATTATTTAAAAACCTCTCAAATGTGGTCATGTGGACGGTAATGGACCAAGAGAATATATAATTTGTCGATTTTCTAAATCTTACAAGTAGCTATACAAGTCACAATCCATTTCATTGACCATATATATATATGTATATATACACTCTTCTGCAGCTATTCCATTCAGTAATACTTAATTTTCTTCACAATACATTTAGTAAAGAGACATAGAAGTCTCTTTACTTTTGGACAACCAAAACCAATTGTTCCCACAAAACATCTCACACAGCTTAAATCTATGTCTGTGTGACCGTCTGTTACACTATTAAAAAATATAATGTTTGGTGGCTTTTGGTGAGCACAATGGCAAAGGCCGCAGTCCCGTATTTTGTGACCTGGCAGAGGTTGGCTGGTGGCAATTGATATATTGCATTCCTGCGCAATATGAAATTACTTTTGCGGCAATTATCAAGTCTTTCACACTTTATCATTCCTAAACTGAAAAAGATTTTTTTATGAATGTTGCATTGAGTTTTGTCTTTCGGACAAAGCTGCCTGGTGCAGTTTCTGCACGTGGAAATTTACACCTTCTCAATAAAAAACTTGCAACTACAAAAAGACCAGAACTGCATGAGTAGTCTCTTTTTTTGGTGAGCTACCAACTAAAATAATGCCTCAATTGTTTTTCCATCCAGAAGACCCCCAAGATCATGACAGTTACATGGTAACTGTCATGCCCAAGATGAACCATGGAGCAATTCAACTTTATCAAAGGGATAAACTGGGGTTACACTAACAGTAATGAAGCAATTAACCAGCCAAATTGACTGATGTTTATCTTTAATGATTGTGTGTGCTGGATGTTACACACAAGTGAGTTAATGTGCCATTGATAGAAGAATATATTTCATAGGTTAGATAGAGAGACATAAGATAAGAAAGATACATACATACATACATACAATGGCAGTTTTTAATAAATCCTTGATTTTTAGTCACCTAAAAATCAAGGATCTATTAAAAACTGCCATTCGTTTTCTGACATGGATAATTAAAGTCCTAAGGTATGCATAATTACCACATTGACCCTTGTTTGTGGGTGTTGCAGATGCAAAAAATACGGAAATAATGTGTGGCACTGTCGAGAATACAATGAAATGTTCAGAGAGATTTGTGTAAGGCCCTACTCCACCTAAATCACCAAATAACTTCACTTATACCATGGATCTATAACTCAACCCCTTATAGCTCTATGCTTATAATTAACATTTGACCAAGTTAGATGTAAGTTAGATGTTACACTAAAGATTAGTAACTAAAAGAGGAAAAGTTCAAAAAGCTAGTCATATGCCTTTTAATTACTCGTCATTTATTGACTGTAAATGGCTCATTCTTGCTGCCATGTCATTATTTATAAATTATAATGGAAATCCCCTTTCTACCCTTCCTCTCTCTGCCCATCTGAGATTCCTCCCTCTCTCCATTCCCCACTCACTTCCCCCATCTCCTTCTATATCTCCCTTCCCCCTTTCCAGCTCTTTCCCTGCTAGGTCATTCCTGGCAGTTCAACATATTTATCAAATTCTTCCCACCTGAAGATTTCCCCAAAAAAATCACATACTGGGCAATATACCTCAAAGGATTTGTGCAAATTTTAAGGTCAATATTAAGCCTAGTTTTCAAACATAAATTGATAAAGGAGGCAAGAGGAGGCAATGTTACACATTGTTCATTTGCATGGCAAATCTCAAAACCAAGGCAAAACCAAAAATATGTGAATTAAATGATAGATAGATAGATAGATAGATAGATAGATAGATAGATAGATAGATAGATAGATAGATAGATAGATAGATAGATAGATAGATAGATAGATAGATAGATAGATAGATACATACATGACTGACTGATTGACTGATTGACTGACTGACTGACTGACTGACTGACTGACTGACTGACTGACTGACTGACTGACTGACTGACTGACTGACTGACTGATTTCATTAAAAGAATAAAATATTGGTTTTAGACAAGTCATACCCTGCAATGAGTATGAATATGATCTCCTTAATACTTGTAACAGGTACCACTTTCAAGAGCCTAACTAATGCATCTGTAGCTCAATGACTTTTAAAATATACTAATACAGAAGGTCATGAACCTTTGAATTATCACTAGACATCCATGGGTACTCAGGTAGCTATATAGAATAGATTACACAGACATACATGTCCTTGTATTACCCCTGGCAACTTCGTCCCACATATTCTTGACCCCATTAAAGGTGCATGGCTGTTAGGAAGAAGGGCACTGCTGTTTAAATGTCATGAGAGGTCACAAAGGGCCAAAGGTCACCAGCATGTGCATTGTGCACTTGTTCATCACCAATACAAGTTCTCAGTGAAAGTCTCAAGAAAATGGGTTTAAACAGATTCTTCACCTAAAGGAGAATGGGTCATCAGAGTTGATATAAACAAATCAGAGATATTAAAAGTAAACCTAGGTCAGTATAAAGGAAAAGTAAGGAAATGGAAAAGGAAGGAATGGAAGGAAGGGAATGAAAAGGAAGGAAGGAAGGAAGGAAGGAAGGAAGGAAGGAAGGAAGGAAGGAAGGAAGGAAGGAAGGAAGGAAGGAAGGAAGGATGAATGCAGTAGTGGGGAATGAAGGGAGGAAAGAAAATGGAAGAAGAAAGGAATTTGAAGAAGGAAAGAGGAGAAGGAAATACTTCAGGAGGACACAAGAAGAAGGAAGGAAGGTGAAGGAAGCAGGACTTCTTTCCTCTTGCTTCCTTCATCTAGGCCTAACCCATCTATCTATTTATCTATCTATCTATCTATCTATCTATCTATCTATCTATCTATCTATCTATCTATCTATCTATCTATGTCGATCTTTCCATCTGTCTACCAAACTATCTATCTATCCATCAGACCACAGAAAGAAACAAAAGGTGCAAGAATGTCTTTTTAACTATATTTTGCCCTATCTGCCAGGGAAGATTGCAAATATGACTCCTAGTACTACTGTCTTCCAGCAAGATGCTCCTTGTGCCACACAGTGTTTTGTTTCTATTTGTGGTTTTAACTGTGAATACTTTATATTGCCTGACCCTGGACAAAGTAACAGATTATTCCACAGCCTTAGCACTTAGTTACCAATGATATTTTTTGGACAAATGGAAAGCAAATCTCATCATAACTTATCAAATGACTAATTTTAAAACCACATTTGACCAATTTTGTGGGACGCTTTACTACTTTAAAGCTATATATATTTAATTGTCTCCCAATTTATTTTTTTAAAAGTCTTCTTTATAAACTGACTTATAACTGTGAAATTTAAATTGCCATTATAGGCCCAAGACAAAACAGAATTTGTATTAAAGACATAAACAAATATTATTTATTACATTGAAAAAAACCCTTGTGCTTTAAAAACCATTGCTGGGCTCTCCAAAGAAATTTTAGTAATAAAATAAATTAAAATCACTCAATTACAGAAAACACACAAAAGTTCCAGTGGCGTATTAGGGGGGTCATTGGGCCATGTCCCCCCCCACATGTAATGCCCCCCCCAGGCCATTTCTAGATACACCCCTGCACAAAACTTTCAATTTCATTGATATGCAATACCAATTATATCAGTTTGTGATCCTAGCTGATCCATAACTGCAAGTTGAGTTTTTACAGCTGCTTGCAGCCTGTATTACAGGAGACATTTTCGGTACCTCTTCTGACCATATAGGAGGTCGCACTATTTCACCTATCACTTTGAAACTTAGTATATTGTTTGAATATAATTTTATCTTGCTTCCATCAACTTTTGGTACACTTCTGTGACATTAAACTTTTTATTTACGAAACTAAAATGTTCGTTTTTGGCGCGAATTTCAAATGACCAGCTGCAGTGAAACTAGCACCAACAGCAGCAGTCAGACCCAGTGCTTACAGATATAATAGAAAGAATGAAGGAAGGGATGAAGGAAGGAAGGTATGAAGGAAGAAATGAAGGAAGAAATGAAGGAATGAATGAAGGAAGAAAAATAGGAAGGAAAAAAGGAAGGAAAAAAGGAAGGAAAAAAAGGAAGGAAAAAAGGAAGGAAAGTAGGAAGGAAAAAAGGGAGGGGAGGAAGGGAGGGAGGTAGGATATAGGGCCTACATGTAGATAGATAGATAGATAGATAGATAGATAGATAGATAGATAGATAGATAGATAGATAGATAGATAGATAGATAGATAAATATAGCTAGCTACCTAGATAGATAGATAGATAGATAGATAGATAGATAGATAGATGGCTGAGTCTATCTACAAGCAGCTGTTAAAGTGCTTGCACGTTATTTTTGTTATTTTACTTTTAGAGTCGGCAGATTTAATATAGCCAAGCAAAGCAAACTGATGCAGCCCAGTGCCCTCTCGTCAGGTCACATGACCCACTCATACCTGGTTAGGGGGTGCCTGCCCATCCCCATTAAATTGGATAGATAGATCTATATAGATAGATAGATAGATAGATAGATAGTCGGATAGTCGGATAGTCAGATAGATATAGATAGATATAGGGAGATAGATAGATAGATAGATAGATAGATTGTTAGGCCTAGATAGATACTGTGTCAAAAAACAGTTTCACTGACAAACATCTCAATTAATCAACAAATGACATGATTAGCTTATTAGTTTGTTAGATCATGGCAGCTATCAGGTAATTCAAGTTAAATAAATATAAATAGTATAAATAAATATAAATAGTAAAAGTTAAAGGTCAATTATCTAAATATCATCCTCTCATGCAGTACCCTGCCCAAACAGCAGCCCTCAGCCACTATTCCAGGCACTGACATAGTTTGCCTTCTCAGCCAATCAGCTAACGGGATTCAAAAACCCTAAGGGTATAGTTTATGTGACCTCCCAATTTGAGGACAAGGAATCTTTATAGGGAGGTCATTTTGAATCTTTAAACTTACTAACCACAAAAATAGCAACCCCTTATTGGATAATAGATGGGCTATTTTGAGTATTAGAGAGAAGATAGTGCTATAAACTCCCATTAAAAAGTAGTTTACACCATTTTGAAAATAACAGGGATGTCACATGCCAGGAATGACAACTAGCTCATGAATATCCAATTTTTATCCCAAATAGTTACTTTTGCAGGCTGTGTGGGCAGGGTTGGGAGTTTTGCCTGCGGGGGTACTAACTTTTCACATGTGTTCTGAGGGGGGGGGGGCACTAACTTTTGACATTATGTCCGGGGGGGGTGAGAAATTTAACAAAACAAAAATTTTATAAAATGCTCATATACTCAGTTTGACCACACATTTTTGTACGCAAAAGTCCACGAATCTGTAAGCGTGACTGTACAAGGGGCACAGCTATAACAATATATGTATGTATTTCTTTGTATGTCAAGGTGGGGGTACTAAAAATGAGCATGAAACCTAAGGGTGGGGCACTAAATTTCCGCATGGAACTCAATTTTTGACGGTAAGTTCTGGCAAAACTCCCAACCCCCCCAGTCATAAATTCTGAACGGTCCCTTAGCGAATCGGCCTCATTTGTCTAACTTAATCACTAAAGGCTTTGCTGAAGTGACACGACAGTGCTTGCAAGACCAATTGGGTAAATTTCTGGTCTGGAGGCCCTACCTCCTGAAAGTCAATGGGAGCCAGCAGGTCTAGTTGAGTCCCTGCTGTTAAGGAGATAGTACCCCTTCTGGAATTTACACAGATTGGCGGTTATACAGTTTGAAGAGACCAAACTTCATTACCTCCCCGTCTGTTTTGGCTTTGTTATATATGTCGTAGAGCCCTGCGCAGGACTGATTTTTCCGTCCCGCCCGTTTTCGCGGGATGCGGGCTCTAACATGTCGCAACAGTAATATCAGTGTCACTTTGTCCAGAACATAATGCACTTTCCGACATTGGTGCTTGCCAATTTTGTCAAGACTTTATTGGTAGATGGGACCTTAGTCATCCAGTGGCCCATGGGAAATATTGTGATTCCAAGAACATAGAGTAGGTCGGGACAAGAAACCCGGGTTAGGTGAGAGGCCCCCCCCAGGGTTATATCCAAACTTACATTTTTGGTGCGTTTATATATTGATAGGATAGAAGCTAGAGGCGTTTTAGGTGACGTCACAAATTTTCAGGGCAAACAGCACCAAACCATATTAGAAATTAAAGAAACAAAAAAATTTACATGGTTTTTGTAACTTTGACTAATTCTTTGAAAGGGGTTGTCAAAAATAACTTTGGAAATATTTAAAAGTATAACGGATATCTGCATTGCTTCACTTTATGACCATCACATAAATATGATTTGGATCATGTTTTTTGCATTTTAGTTAAAAATATAGAGGTCACATTAAAATATGTGGGTTTGGGGCGAGAGGCCCCACAAGATATGGGGCATGAGGCCCCCTTCACTGGGGGATCGAAGCTGCTTCAGGAACCATTTAATAATGTGTAGTTTTCCTTAAATCTTGGTAGAATAGCCAATTAAAATAGAAAAAATTTGGTCCGAAATTGAAACAGGGCGAAAAATATTAAAAATAAAAGTATGAACAGAAAAATTCAGGAAATTCAGAATAAGTGAATAGAATGCCTTAAACATGATAGAAGAACCCAAAGAAATAACTTTTAGGCTGAATGCGCTTGCAAAAAAAATTGCCATAGGATTATAATAGGGGGGCTTCTTGCCCGATGGGTGGAGTAAGAAGGCCATTTTAAATTTTTTACAAAAATGGCCATAACTCCTTTATTAAAATTGGAAGACATTTATTTCACGCGTCGTTAGTAGAGTCAAGTGATCCCTTCCTGACAGCATAAGCATTCAAATAATTGCCCATAAAAAGTAGGTCAAATCGCACCTCGAAGTTAAGGGGGGCTGCATGCCCCGACCTACTCTACTCAGCTTGTCTGGAGGACAATGAAATGGGGGTTTACCAGGACACATGGCACTTGCAAGCTTACTGGAACATGATGCAGGAAACAATTACTGGTGAAGCAGGGAAAATGTAAGAGAAATGCAGGAATTAAGTTTTCAACTTTCAGTGGATACTCTGCTGAGGGTACTTTCAGCAAATTAGCAGAACACAGAAGTTGCCGGGATTTGTTTGATAATAGGTGCTTGCCTACAATGCCTAGACTTAGCAGGACAAACATTGCTGGGACTCAGTAGAACATAGAGTGCTTGCCGGGACTGAGGGGGGCATAGGGTGCTTACCGGGACTTAATGGGACATAGGGAGCTTGTTGGGACTTTGTGGGACATAGGGTACTTGCAGGGACTAAATGGGACATAGGGTGCTTACTGGGACTTAGCGGGACATAGGGTGCTTGCCGGGACTTAGTGGGACATAGGGTGCTTACTGGGACTTAATGGGACATAGGGTGCTTACTGGGACTTAGCGGGACATAGGGTGCTTGCCGGGACTTAGTGGGACATAGGGTGCTTACTGGGACTTAGCGGGACATAGGGGGCTTACTGGGACTTAGCGGGACATAGGGTTCTTGCCGGGGCTTACTGGGACATAGGGTGCTTACTGGGACTTAGTGGGACATAGGGGGCTTACTGGGACTTAGCGGGACATAGGGGGCTTACTGGGACTTAGCGGGACATAGGGTCCTTGCCGGGGCTTACTGGGACATAGGGTGCTTACTGGGACTTAGCGGGACATAGGGGGCTTACTGGGACTTAGCGGGACATAGGGGGCTTACTGGGACTTAGCGGGACATAGGGTGCTTGTCGGGACTTAGTGGGACATAGGGGGCTTGTCAGGACTTATGGTGCCACCTTGGGATTTCGGGACTTATGAGGTTAAATGGGGCCTATTATGGCCTGAAAGCCACCTTTTGCATAATTAATCTAGACATATCATTGGTGAGACATATATCGGGAATGCCTAATTTCACCTTGCATGATGTTCCTGTTCTCATGGAATACATGACGGATAATAAGCTGATGAAGAGCTCATTTTGTGTGCATTTTGGAATGGCATTACATGCACATGCAAGATGACCTTGCTTCAAAGTCAATACAGTCCCCTTATCATGTCATTCAAGACCTTGTGGAGTCCATGTTGTTGCCCGGCTGTAATGCTCTTCTACAGGTGGCCTGAGAAGTGCGACTATAGGGTCGCACAACATGCATGAACATGAACTGCACGATGGCAATTAAACCCTAACGTATCATCCATCATCAATTTTGTTACTACACAGTGCATTAGTGACCATGCATACATTTGGCACACATCAATTTAGCTGTAGATAAAGCAGACAAACCCAAAATAAGAATGTCTACTCATTTTGTGGATAAGCAAGAGCATGGGTGATTATCAATTTTTAATGCTGTACTTACAGGCAGATAATCCAGACAAATATTACGTTTGACTGTGACGTTCAGGTAAAAACTGTGTAGGCCTATGGTTCCCAATATCTAATAGCTATGTACTGATATTTGAGACAATGAGATTGCAACAGGTATGCAAATTATATGACATGTAGTCAACCTGGCGTCACAATGAAGAAAGTGATACTTCCTTATCAACTCGCGAGCGAAAGGGTAAAGTGATAACACAAGTGTAAGACGCACTACTGAATGAATATCTCTGGGTTCCGTTTGCGTCGTTACAACACTTCAAGCTGTTTAATTTTTCAAAAATACGGCTCTCTTATTGGTCAGATTGCCGGAAGTCGGCTGTTTTCGTGGGCTGGCGACGAATGTCACGATTTTAACTTAAAACAAAAAATTGCAAAAAAAATTAGAAAGATTTAGGTATTAGTCAAAAACGTGACATTCGTCGGCACCTTTTTATCGTCCTTATATTCATAGTGACATGTAGGCTATGTATAGTTAAAAAGAAAATTGACAAAAAATTATTATTGTTTATTATGTAGGTATACAGAATAAAAGATGCTTGCTAAATAGAGATCAATAGAGTAAAACTGTCTTAACAATCTGAAATTAGTAACGTCGTGAAGCAAGGTGATATTTTATCTCCGGTTTAGTTTTCTGATTGCACGGATGTGCCGATTAACAGGTTAATAGGAAATTCATTTGAAAATGGATTGTACTCAGCAAAATAATGGGCCAAATGATGGCCCCAAACCACTGCTAAACTTCAAGCAAAATTATCACGAGATAAAGCTATTCAATAAGGTTGGCCTACACGACATTCAGGGATATATAATAAATTATTCAGGTAATAAATTATCTATTGTCTATTATCTGTTAATGTATCTGATGTCCTGATGTGTCATTTAGGTCTGGGAATTTGTACAATGACCAAACAACTGCAATTCTGTTGAAAGAGCCCCTGCTGCGGCTATCAGCATCCAGCAGCTAAAGATCATTTATATATAGAGGTTCTCAGGCTTGGAACAAACTGCCTAGTTATTTACACAATGCTAATGATGTCGAAAATTTTAAAAAGATGTACAAAAGGTTTGTAAAACGATAGATATTACGTAAAGTGTTTTCAATTGGTAAATGTACAGAAATGGCCAACACTGCTTAGTATTTGATTTTTGTTTTTATATAATGTTTTATTCTTTGTTACTTTTATACATACTGGACCAGTGGCAGGACCACAGTAAAAACTACAACATTGTATGTAGATGTGTAATCCAGAATAATAAAAAAAAGCAGCTCCACTCTGCTGCACAAACTGCGTAACTTTAGTGCCTGTCAGGGAGTGAGAAACTAGGTCCGGTGTAATAATACTAATAGTAGGCCAGTCAGTGGACAGGCAAAATGCACTAAGTGGCATGATTCACGCATGCTTTTATTGTAATATGTGCTGAAAACCTTCAGTGCATAAATTATTTATTATATTTTTGGTTCAAAATTTCAGTCAATTTGTAAAATAGTTGTAGCAAATTGCCATTTGGCACTAGTTACCCATCTCCTTGGAGCTCTTGAGCTTATTGTAAACACAGTAGTATTTGTTACACTCTATCAGGTCAATGTGGCAAAATGTGATTTTTGACAGCCGGGATCAATTTTGATAGTCTTTCAATAGCCTCAGTATGTGTGGGTAGTGTTCACTCTTGTTACTGAACATGTGCACTGAACACCCAAGTCAGGCAAAGTTGCATATTTGTGAAGCTCTTAGTTCCATCTTAGTTCAAGCACAGATTTCCAAATCCAGGGATCAGGCCAAACCAAATAAATTTTATGGATGACGGATTTTTTGGAGAGAAAAATGGAGCGAGCGAGCGATTTAAAAAAAATATTTTTTTTTAGATTAATTTTTGACAGATTTTCAAATGCAAGCTAGCGAATAATTTTTTTTTAATTTTAAATTCACTTTGCCAAAAGATGCAAATTTCGAGCGAGCGAAAAATTTAAAAGGTCTTCATGAAGCTCAATTCTTCCAAGCTTGAAGACTCAAAAGTGAGTGAGATTTTTAGCAGTGAGCATCTGTGGTTTGCCAGTTGTCCCACCAGACCAGTTATTTACAAGCTTCCAAAGTGATTTGAAAATTTGTTTAATGAAGTGTTATTAATTTAATCAAGGGAATTAACAAAATTATTAAGATTACCATGTGTCATATCTTTATACTTGTCTTTACCATTGGTATTTAAATTAGCAGTATTACTATTTTTTCAGTGTTTTTTCCAGGGAAAAAAATACCTTTTTAAGTGTCAGATTCACTGATTAATTGTGGTTAAAATAATTTCTTTATACAAGATAGATCCATCAATATTTTCATTTAATTCTTCAGATTCTCATTCTTGTCTTATTGATTGGTGGCCCAGGGTGGGAATCAAAAATGTTAGTGAACCTTCATGAACAAAATCCCTGGATATATTTAAGTCATTAAATTTGAGGCTTCTTCAAGCCTCATTGTATCAGTGTCTATACTCATGATACTGGGCAAGTAAAGATCTCTCACTTGAGGTGAATGTGTAACATGTTGAGGGCTCTCATCTCAACGGTCAACTGTGCTTAGAGGCTGTATAGAACTGGGCTAAGAGGGCTGCACTTACCATATCTACCCATCTCAGGCAGGTAAAACAGAAAATGTTGATAGTAGCTGGCATTCAAATTGATAAAGCGAAGGCAAAAACAGATTTAGTAAAGGTGCTAAGGCAAGAGAGAGAGAGAAATGTATGGCTTATGTGCTACCCGAAACAAATGAACAATGGTTCTGATTAAGTCAACAATTCATTTTCTAACTGTCTTTTAAGCATTTAAAAGCCGTCCATACAACTACTAATCTGCTTTGAGCAAGCTAAGCATAATCTGCGATTTCTAAAATGGGGTCTACCATTTTTGTACACCCAGTGATTGTGTTTTTATGTTCAATTGAGCTGGAAAAAAATCAATTTTTTTCCAGGCTCTCTGAATCCATGCGGGCGCAAAATTAATTTTGAAATTAATATTAATTTTAAATTTACAATTTTAGGAGCGGCGATTCCGTCATCCATAAAATTATTTTGGTGTGGCCTGACATGGGAATTTAAAGTCATTAAACTTGTGGGCCAATGACTCCAGGCCCCTTTCTGGTACAGACTATAATACAGTATAGACAATGCATGTATGGGCCATTCTCAAATTTCGGGACAACGTGTATAGGAAAATTGTCCTGTAACGGAGGGGACAATGTGGTAACGGAGGGGAATTTTGACGTAAAAAACCAACTGTAGGAACAGCAACAAAAGGAAAAATGATAAAAGATTGATGTAACTATTATTTTCAGAAGTACTTCATCTCGTATCAGTAGATTTTTTGGTCCAAATGTCGATTTCTTGCTCATGATCTGGTAACGGAGTGGACGGTAACGAGGGGAACAATTTTTTGCTTTTCGCTCATTACTGCTTTTTATTTTGGAGAAAAGACAAAATAATTGCAGAATATTAAAACCTGCCACCCTCAGCAACATATACATGAAATCGCTCTGTAAAATTATCATTGGTAAGCTTGGAAATGAAGGAAACGGAGAGGACATTTTAGTGGGACCAAAAACATTTTTTATGAACATTATGTCATAATTTATTGAATACATGTTTTATGAAGTCTGCAAGGCAGTGGTACTATGGCGCACATTCGTCTGATGATATTCAGTGAAAATAGCTCATAAAAAACAATAACAAACAGAGCTATGGCAAGTAACGGAGGGGACAAAAAAATTGACATAAATTAGTGACACGACTATTGTATCAATTTAATCAATGAAATTATACACACAAAAAATTGAATATGAACTAAATATAAATTCAAGTCTATATTCCCATGAATCGTGCAAAGAAACTTTGAAAATAATGGTATATTAGGAGGAAAATGAACACTTGATTTTGTCATGTCAGGTCCAGTGACAGGGAAAAACCATTGATTTTGCACGGATTTCTGGACATAATGCATTATAAAAAGTCTAATGAATGACTTTTGCTCCAAATGCAGTGGTTCTAAGTAGAAATATGAATAACAGATGCAGAGTGACGCTTCAGATAATTATCGCATTCATATTAATGTCAGGGAGCTAGAGTGACGCAAATTGTCCCGAAATTTGAGAATGACCCGTATGGACTAATGAGGGCCGGACAAAAACCTCAGGTTTAGTATGACGTGTTGTTCATAGGTACCGTAGAACGGGGTGATTTTGAACAGTTTTCACCTCAATTCCCTTATCTTCAAAAATATATAAGATCTATGTGGTATTTCATGGGATAAAATGTTGGCCACTGGCATGTAGTTAACCTGTGCATCTGCATTTTGAGATAGATATCATGTATATGCCTGTGTCAGTGGATAAATGGGCGTTCAAACTCACCCCGAGATCCGGGGTGACTTTGAACAGAGTGAGTTTCAATGAAAGAAAACCATCAATTCTCAGAAAACAAATGTTTATCTGTATTTATGAATTTTGCAGGGCTTGATTGCCTTTACCTAAAATTGTTTCACTTGTTTTTTTAATGTTTTGTGACTTTTTTATTCTTCATCTACTTTCGTGCCTTTGGAGCTAAATGATTGCCTTATATAGTGAAATATGCGTTCAGACATTGAATTATATGCATTGTATTATGAAATATGATATATCTGTGATTATAGTTTACGAGAAAATGTGATGGTCTCTGCGCTCACCATCACAATGTGGTGTTCAAAGTCACCCCGAAGTATGTTACAACTCAACATCATCCACTTATATTATTTGTTGTCCGTCTTTCTGAATAGCCTCCAGCAAGTTTTTGGTGGATTTTGGATGTATTTGAGTGACATTGTAATAAGACAAGTATTTATAAGGCCAGGGTCATTCAGTTCTGTTGTGGGCACAGAAGTTCACAGGCTATGGTATCTTGCTAAAATAAGTATGCTTAGTTTATTCATCAAAATCATGAAAAAAAAATTCCAGTCACAATGACTTTTTGTAGAAAGAAACTGGGCTTTAGTAGAATATAATCAGAAGTGAAATACTTCCAGTTACTCATTTAGCTTAGCATTCATAGAGGATCAATCTTTTTCAGAAAAGTGTTCAAAGTCACCCCTGCTGTTCAAAGTCACCCCGTTCTACGGTACATAGGTTGTCTTGCCTATGCTGATGATGTGGCATTGATTGTCCATCTTATCAGGCTTTCAGAAAATATTGGATCTTTCCATGTCATTTGCCAATTTTAGTTACTAGTGACAGAATGTGTCCTGAGAATTCTGAAAGCTTAACGATTAATAATGTAAGTTTATATAATATAAATAAAGATAATATATTGAGGTAATGTATTAAATTTATGTTTTTGATAGAGTTAGCATGCTGAACGCTGCTGAAGCAAAGTTTTGGAAATTCTCTGATATTTTTCTGGCTAACTTTGGTTAAGTAAGTTTTTCAAAAAATATATTGCTGTGACTATTGTGGTTTGGTTCTATGGTCACACAGAAGTTGTCTGAAAAACTTAATTGCCTGAAAAAGCAATACAGTGCAAAACCATCAATCAGTTCAAAAAAGAAATTGACGCTGTCCTGAGAAAAAGTGGGGGGCTATATATATAAGTCCCAGACTGACTGCCCCGGCAACCAGAGGCACTGAAGACCATTAATCTTTGGAGGATTCAAGTAAATCGAGTAGATAATTCTCTAGATTAAGTGTTGCTTTGCGTGAAGCTGTGAGAACTATTTCTAAAGCACCATATATGGCACATTGCTACTTACGTGTATTATATTTTATAGAGGACAGACATAGTGCCTACAACTACAGCAAAGAAAATTGGCTGCCATTGTTATCCCACATGCCTCACATATCGGCCTTTATGACCAAATATGTTTTCCTCTCATTAGATGAGAATTTATGCTTCTACAAGCAGTTTGGTTGAGGATGTTTAGTATTGATGCAAAGTCACAATATCATGCGTTTCACTTACTTACAGGCGGCACTGTACCTTCAATGAGAAGGCTTGTTTAACCTTGAATATTACTGTTGTTGGTCACACAGCCAAAGAATTAATTTCTGTGGAGATGGCGTGTTAGACAGTGTGTTACATTTTGATGAGAGTAAGGAATTATTAGGTCCATTATGTACTTAAAGACGTATTACCTACTTGGTGCTAATTTATCATTGTTAAAATTGTCTTTTCATCAAGTATTTTTTAAATGCTTTTTGATTGATTTGTTCTTTTATTTATAAATATGTAGGCCTATATAATGTCACTGTACGTGTAGGAATAAAGATCTATGTTGAATTTCATTTAATTGAAAAAAGGTCCCGTAGCAGGCAGGTCAGAATTGACAATTTAATTTGATAAATTTTGTCCTCTATAAATTGGGTTGGAACATATATCCTTTTTTCCCAGCCTATTAATCAAGTAAACTTATTACTATTAACGTTTTTGGCCATGATGAGTGCAGAAAAGCACAAAAGCAAAGGCGCACGTCAGCCATTTTGAAACGAAGTGAAAGAGCGGAAAGACAAATCTGTGTTTTCGATGGACCGCGGAATTAGTGTTTTCCACTTAAACCGGATAGAGTTTCAAATCAGCCAATCAGATCAGTAGTTGGGTCGGATCAGAAATTATAATGCTATACTCAGATCGATATCAGAAGTCGAAGGTGGTATCTGAGCATCCTTAAAGATAAACAATTACTCAAGGTTAGTGACTCAGTGCCATCATGACGAGAATTACTTTACCACAGGGCACAGGGTTGGCTTCAAATGTGAAAAAACGCATGGACGTGCCATGGAGTGCTGCCTTTCCATATTTTAAACTTTCTTTATAGATTAAAGAGCTAGCAATAGTATAGTTTCAATTAACAAGTCCCACTAAAAGAATGAAATAATTCAAATTTAAAATAATATTTATCAATTATGTTTGTTGGATTTTTAAAATGCATCACTAACTTTTTTCACTAAAACTTCAAACTGTCCATGTGCGGTACATCATCTTGCATTTGAAGCAATTAACTGGCATCCGCATCACGAATAGCTTTTTATTTTGACCGAGAAGTTCTTAGGGGCAGTTTTACAGTATTTGCACTCTAAGTGTCTCATGGGTGGTCAAAATAAAGTTTGAAATTTGAGAATTTCCATCATTCTATCATAAAATTAACATATTACTGTTTCTATAATCACAGAGGACTGAAGTGATTTGGTACTACCAAAATACCACAACTTAAAGTAGGCAAGGGTTGATTCTTGAAAAAACTGTTTATCAGGAAAAATATCCGTCCAGAAATAATTTTCACCCATTCTTATTCTTGAAAATCAAGCCACATTGTTGCATAGGAACATCAAAACCCATACAAAACTTAAATTTTGATTAGAAATGCCACAATTTTTTTTTAACCATTTTTATAACGAAGTTACAGAAATCTGGCTTGCCATTACCCTGAAAGTTTCTGTTGAGTAGGGTACTAGTCTCAAAAGACACATGATTTCCATGGTTAATAATCCCTAGGTATCCTATTAACCCCATGTTAAGTTTTGTCACTGTACGATTGAAACTCATGGTGTTCAGCTGTGTCAAACAGTGTTTTGGGGCAAAAAACTGCCGAAAATGACCAAAAATCAGGCGCCTTTGGAAAAATCATCTTTGATAGCTCCATTAACAAGATATTTGGTTATTATCCTTTAAAGTCATTCAGTTAATAACGAAAAATTACAATTATATTGATATATGACACAAATAAATCAACTTTTTTCTCAATTTTAATTTTTTCGCAAAATAGTGTAATAGATAATGAAAGATAATATATTTGACATTTTCAATACTTATAAAAACCCTTTTTAGCATCCAGGTTTACTTAGTTTGTATAACCATGGCCGTTTCTTCAATGAATCCAGTGTTAAAACGCACGAATCAGAGCAAAATTTCTGATGGGTTGGAGAGGACATTTTTTGACATCATGAATTTTAATTCCGAAGAAAATGCATGAACATGACCTGGATATCTTTTTAACTTGTATTTGTCACATACTTGTAAAGGAACATGATTGAGCAAAAGATACACAAATAGCTTGTTTTTCCTACAAAACCGTTAGTTTTTTTTCTATGGGTTGGAGAGGACATGCTTTTTTTGACATCACATTCAAGCCTCACATTCTGAAAACCAATTATGGTTAGTGAAACAAATGTTTCTGTTTCACCTTGAGATATGTCTCAAGCTTCAAAATTAACACAAACAGTATACACATTCTTTGATACTTACTCATAACAGCATATAAAGCAACTGATGGTCCATCGAAAACAAAATTTTTGACATCTGCCATTTTTTACATTTTAGGACCCAAGTCATGTTGTATATCACTTATTCACATGAAACCAGTTGAATTTTATACCCAGGCCGTAGGTCCAGAAAGGTATCATTAAAATTAATCACAACTGATTGAAAATTTTTTTCTGTTCATCCGTGAAATTCGCAAAAAAGTCTGTGAGACACAAAAATGTGTCAAAATTTGTCATAAATTCCTTACAGCTTCAAAACAAAGCATTGCAGAAGGGTAAAACATGGTGCATTTATTTGTCAGTGTAGTACAAGATTGCCACTGCCCGAAATTTTGATATGCCTATCATACTTTTCTCGTAATAATTGCATAAACATGAAAAATCGGCTGAGTGCAAATACTGTAAAACTGCCCTTAGGTTATTCAATACTATACTACTATACTATTCATTGATATTTTAGAATTTAAAGTGATATCTTTATTTGGTCGACCTCTTGGTTAGAGATTATCAACCAGGGCCTAAAATTAAAAGTTTTAGTAATTCTAATAGCAAATTGCAAGCGGCAGAGCAAAAACCCTGAATATCCCTGCTATGCCGGGGAATATTGCACTAAAATCTTGGCTGACAGGTTCACTCCTGGAGCAACTAAAACGCCTTCCCTGACATCAGTTGACCCAAGTGATTTTGGAATAATTAATATCACATTCGGGTCCCTTATAAATTATAATAATAACTAGTATAACTGATATTGCCGTACGGCAATATCGGATAATCCCCCGCGGGCCCCGTATGACCCGAGCACTGCATACTCTTCTCTGCCCATTCATGTCCATCATTTTTGTGTATTACCCTTGCCCGCTTTGTAGGGAATGAAGTTCTATTCCAAGAGTGAGCAATAACATCATTACTGTAGTGCCTGTATGCCTTAATGAGTTTAATGCACAAATACAGGATGTAAAACCCAATGAGGAAACCCTTACATATGATGCCCGCTCAATGAGCAATGTATATCATCCCAATGTGATTATCACACTCTACATGCATGGTTTTCTTGACATTAGAAACGCTGCCTTGGCAGTACAGAGCGGCTAGCTGCGATTGTTGAAGAAGGTCAGCTGTTGGGAAAGGTGGCAGTGAGACAGAATATAACCGACTGCTGACTAACATGCATCTGTGAAAGATTTTTGTTCTTTATTTTACCAGCAAAGTATTGGAGATAGGAGGATGTCCTTATATCACAAAATAGGCCAAAAAATTAGGAACATGTACATTGAGTTTTAAGTGATTTGAAATAATAATGCACAAGTTATAATTGAATATATAAAATCATTTATGTTAAATTGGCTATGAGGAATAGGTAAATGCCCTTGGAGTACAGTAAAGTCCATAATTTTACGCATCTTTTGGTATTAATTTCATGAAATTTGAATGGGTAGAAGCAGAGCAATGTGCATTTCAATTTTGAATTTCAAAAAATTCTCTTGGAAAAACCATTTG
This sequence comes from Platynereis dumerilii, assembly GCA_026936325.1. Taxonomy (NCBI): domain Eukaryota; kingdom Metazoa; phylum Annelida; class Polychaeta; order Phyllodocida; family Nereididae; genus Platynereis; species Platynereis dumerilii. Next base: position 59,066,806 of record JAPTHN010000001.1, read on the forward strand.
ATGCAGGCAAATTTCCTTTGAGGACAGTATGTAGGCCTAACAAAGGTATATAGAAAAAAATATTCACGAACATCCAAGAAGAACTTCATAGATTTTTTAGCCAAAAATGTTTTGAAAGTCGCAAAAAGTGACATGAAATTTTCAATGTCTGACGCGATTCTACGCCGCGCGTCTGACACCATCATGCCATACACCATTGGAAAGCTGACAAACAGACCTTTCTTGTGATATGTCAAACTTTGTTGTAGCTTAAATAGGGACCGAGATATGGCCACTTGAAAATTGCATTTTTGGACGTCCGTAGCGCCAAGACCGTTGGTCCGAGCGGTCCGTAACTTTGTGAAGTTAGTACACTGTGGTACATCTGTATGTTCACCCATTTTCAGCTCTCTAAGAGCATTCCTTCCCTGTTTTTCAAAAAAATTTTGGTCAGTTTTCAGGATATCCAATTTTCAAAAAATCATATCTTGAAATGTATTCATGAAATCTTCACAAGACGCCTTTCAGACCTGAAGACTTAGTCAAGGCATCTTACAAAAAATCAACAGGTCTCAGTTATGCTTAGGTTCTCAGAAACCTGCGCCGGAAATTTATTTTATATTTTCCTCATAACTCATAAGCATCATGAAATTTGATCATGAAATTTCGTATGAAGTAGCGCGCAATGGAGTCGCATATTACCCTTGACTTGTAAAACAGGATCTTTAATAGTTTTGTAGTAATCACAGTTTTCCTGAGCTCAATAATAATAATAATAATAATAATAATAATAATAAAAGGTAATCGAAGAATATCAATATAATCCCCCGCCGCTTCGCGAGCGGGGGATTATAATAATAAATACTTTATTTAGGCATGAAACTTTCTGTGCACAATCTAGCCCTGGGACCCATCCCAGGGGTCCACGGCTATGCACAGTCAATCATACAGGACAGACAATTCATCCATACGGGCACATGTAATCACAAAGACATACATAGCATACACACATAAATGAATACATACGCAACAGACATAGTCAAACATACACATTCATATATCACACACATTCTTATTAGACTTGCATCATGCTTAGGTCATCTGCGGCTGTCTCATTTAATTGTGCTGGTGCAACATCAATGCTCAATTTGATGAAACTTCTAGAATACCTTGCATGCTGCTCTGCATTCAATGGATCGATATTTACCTGATGGTAATGGACAGTATGGAACTCTTTTAAAAGGGGTGGCAGTCTAATGGTTATATATAATGAGTTATAAACAAAAGAATTTAGTTAATTTACGTTTACCCCCAAGGCCAATGGAAGCTGTCACAGGTGTGATGACAGAAGTCACTTCTGTCTTCACACATTTGAGAATGTGCCATTAGCCCATTAACACCTTTTGCCCATTCTTTTTCACCTACCCCACAGGCGAAATGATCACAGTTTTGGCCCTGAAATTCTTACTGTATATACATGTATAGTAAGAAATGCAGGGCCAATGTTACATTTGACCTGTGCCTCTCCTAATTTATTTGTCATTGATATACCAAATAGATTAGTTATTTCTTTTCAAACCTCTCTTTCACTCATCCCTCTGACCTCTCAAAATGTCAAACGAAGAATATATTTTGATATGTATAAAATCATTACATGCCTAAATCAAAATGTTTTTTTCCTCTGCCTAAATTACAATGCTTTATAAACCTCATTCGACACAATCAAAACGTCCAGGTTGTGTTTCAACTCAAGGGCCTCATGACACGACTCCTTATACAAGAAAATGACAGAAATATTCTACACTCATGCACCTTCTATTACTTCTACTGAAATTTCCCTACACATAACATGAAAGATACAGTTGCAGTCCTTTTAGAATGCTCGTGTTATAGCACAAAACCGCTTTAACACTGTGTACCGTTTGCTCTATGCGAAGCGACCTAGTTAATCATAAAATCTTAAATTTAAGTCAAGAATCCAATGTAATTACAATATAAAATAGCCAGTATGCTGTATTTATGTATTAGAAATATTTATGTAAAATTTCAAGCTTTAAATATTTATCAATCAAAAGATTTGGTGATTCTAGTAAAAAATGCACTAAAATTTACTAAAAGTGCCTAATCTTCTAGAAAACTTAACTGAGTGATTCCAATTTTTTATGTGTATTGTGTGTACTACAAGACAGCATACTGGCTATATGGCAAAGTTTGTTGCTAACTCTATATATGAAAACTGGCAAAATGTAAACAAAGAAAAATCCTTAATTGGGTAAATTGGTTGGTATGCAGTGTTAACCTTACCCTAACTGAGTGATACACAAACATACACTCATGCACCTTCTGTTACTTCCATTGCTTCAAACCAGCCTTAGAACTCTTCTCCATATCTTATGCTCTTTTTAACATTCTCTTAATGGATTATTCTGGAGTGGGATTATATATCTTTTTTTTTAATTACCGGTATCTTTGAACAAGACATTTGATTTCCTTGAACATTGATTGAGAGATACAGTTGCAGTCCTTTTAAAATGCTCATATATATAGCACAAAATAGCTTGAACCTTATCCTAATTGATTCACACACTGAGAAGATATCAATACTACACAGCAACAACAACTCCAACAAAAAAGATAAAATCGTACAAAAATTGACAAATTTCTGACCTTAAACTAAAAAGAAAAAATCCCTGCTGACGCAAGTGGTACCCTCGGCCATAGACGCTGTTTTTATTCAAAACAAATTGAGTTATGTATGGCCAACTGTCGCGCCAACATGAAGTTTTTACAAATAAGGCTGACGTGGTAAAAGAAATGTTTAAATGTCATTGATCAGTGTCAGAACTCATTCAAGGTCTTGCTACGATACACAACCCCTGTGAGTTAGGTGGAACGATAATAGTTTAACTATCGTGTGCATAAGCTTTTCACAAATACGGCTGCCAATCTCACAGATATAGGTCAAGTCGACTCATCATAGAAGTCATTCAAGGTCTTACTATGATACATAATCTCTATTAGTTTGGTGATTCAAGGGTCAATACAAGAGGAGTTATCTTGTACACAAGCTTTTCACAAATATGTCCATTAAGGTCACAGCTAGACGTAGGTCAAGGTCACTCCTGTCAGAACTCATTCAAGGTCTTACTATGATACACAATCCCAGTCAATTTCGTGATCCAAGGATCAATAAAAAAGGAGTTATCTTGTATGCAAGTTTTTCACACAAATTCAGCCACCAAGGTCACAGAAGTAGGTCAAGGTCACTCATGTCAGAACTCATTCAAGGTCTTGCCATGATACACAATCCTTGTCAATTTCGTGAACCTAGAATCAATACAAATGGAGTCATCTTGTATACAAGTTTTTCACACAAATATGGGCTTGTCCACTGGCTTTGAGGGCGTGGGTTCAAATCTCACCCTGGGAACTCACTTTAGTCCGAGCCCATGGGACATTAAATGGAGGCGGGTTGTATCCAGTATTCTATGCTGGGGCAACTGTAAGACCCTGGGCATCCCTGAATTAATAGGGTATGTTCCAGACTCCAAGTCTTCTCATCTCATCATCATACGGCGATCGCCTGCCTCGATATAGCCCACTAAGGTGGTGCTCAGGCGTAAAACACAAACAAACAAACACACAAATATGGCTGCCAAGAACACAGCAGTAGGTCAAGGTCACTCATGTCAGAACTCATTCTAGGTCTTGCCATGATACACAATCTCTGTCAATTTCGTGATCCTAGGATCAATACAAATGGAGTTATCTTGTACACAAGGATGGGGACAGACAGATGGATAGCTAGACAGCTTGACAGCTTGACAGACGGACGGACAGACGGACGACGCTGCCCTCTGCAATACCCAGGCCATGTGAACATCGCCAAGGGTAAAAACGGGAAATTTAACCTCATCATCAGGGCTATCAAAAACACACCATACTTGATCAATGTTGTTGCTGGTGCTTTTTAACAGAAGAAGGGAGTCTCAAGGTAAGGATTGATACCTAATACATTAATAGGTGGCCAATTTATTGTCTTATAGAAAGCTATATCAAGTGTCAGACTCAAGGAAACACCTCCAAATGTCAGAATCAAGGAATCTTACCCTATAAGCACAACTCATCAAACTGCTTCAGAGAATGTTTGACTTGAAATGACTGAAATAATTAAATGAAGCTAAAGTATACCCTACATCGCTAAAATTGTCAACAACGAAGTCCAGCAAGAGTGCATTGCAAAAAATTGTCACTTTGGGATAATTGTCCAAGCTTATGACACAACTTTTTGAAAAGGATGTGACTAACAAAATGTGAAAAACGCCAACTTGGGCTAAATTTCAACCCAAATACAACAAAATGCAGTAGTAAACATGTCTGAAGGAGTCAAGGTAACAACTTTCATTAACCATGAACTCTAAAAATGGGACTCTCGTGGACTTGATTCAAAATGTTTTCAGGCTCTATTTGCATTGGTTGTGATTTTGGTTTTTGAAGCGTTTTTTACTCAATGTGGCCTGAAGCAGCCGATTGTCAATTCTTTTCAGGGAAACTTGCACAACTTACCCCGGCCTCCCCTATTCAATAAACTCTAAAACGTTATTACTCACAATCCTTGTCTTTGTCTGTAATTTTTGTCAGTTGGTTTACACAAGATCATGACATGTTGTACATGAAACCATTGTATCTGGGATGAAACATGATAATTATGGGCCAGGTGGAGCCAACAGAAATGGTGGAAGCAAATTAACACAAACATAATATATAATCTTATTTGATATTCTCATGCATAAAGCATGCTGTCATGTTGTGTAAGATCTATCTTTGATCTTTGATCAACTTTCTTCTTTGTATACATGTATGCATGCTTTGGCACAACTCGCGGTATAATTCTACTGCTCGGTGCAAAAAGGGACTTCGTGCCATTGAAATATAATGGCTCTAAGTCCCTTTTTGTGCCGAGCTGTAGATATGTAGACAAAAAAACGAGTGCATACAGAAAAGCTGTTGGTGGCTCTCAATAACCTCATTCAAATAAGCTGTCAACTTGTCATTGACTTGTGACCTTATTGATGCTCCACTGGTCCACAGGTGTTAGCCTTTCACAGTTATTGTTTGGGTTTGCAACAGGAGATAATACCTACAAGTACCTAATATTGACAAGGTGTAGCAGCAACAGTAACCAAAAAATAATTGTTCTCTGTGATCTTATCAGAAGCCCAAGGTCACCTTGGACCCTGAAGGCCCTGAAGAGATTTTCTTGGATTTAATTATTAACCAGTTACTGTCTGGAACCCTATCTAAATCTAAATCTCTCTAAGAAAACATACTGCAATATAGCAAGATTTAGAGTAAGCTCTCATAATCTGAGAATAGAAACAGGCAGACATGATATTCCAAAAACCCCAATAGAGGAAAGAAAATGTGATAAATGTGACACAGGTGAAGTAGAGGATGAAATCCATTACCTCCTAACTTGCTATAATAACGCTGTCCCTAGGCATGAGCTTTCACATAAAGTTAGCAGTCTGATCCCTAACTATAATAATCTTGATAAAATCCAGCAATTCATATCAATTCTTTCAGACAAAAGGCCCGAAATCATACAAGCCTTAGGGACCTACCTAAATAAAGTAATGAAGTAACAAGAGTATCTCGGGAATAATTATGATAAATAAAAATAGTACTTTGTAGCTGAAAGCCTCTCTGTCCACCAAGCCAACAATTGTCTTGTGGCATTTTGTGAAATTATTGTGTGATAACTGCGATTATTGACTCAGCAATGTTTGCCTGAGCTGACTGACTGGCGCTATACTCAGCCTATAGCATGGACGTAATCGAGCGGTTGCCGCTGTTCATGCTTGCCTGAACAACTCCTTGAGACATTTTCTTGTGACATGGACATGACTTGTATTTGAATGACATTGGACACTTGTATTTTGATATATTTGCATTTTTAATTTATAATTGATATATTTGCATTTTTTAATTCGATGAACTGGGACCATTATTGTAAACTACCTAAGATTTGACTTTCATTGTGTAAATTTCTTATAGATGTAGAATAGTTTTTGATTTCTTTTATTGTTGTATTTTTTCCTATTTTTTGCGGACACATGTATCTTCTTGATATTCAGATGTCTAATAAAACTTTATATATAATTATATTTATACCATTCGACACCTCTGTCAGCCAATCACATTACAGTATTTCAGGGGAATAATTCCCATATTCTTTGTTGACCAGTTATCCTCTCATGCTTGACTGTTTGAGTGTTTGTCTCATGGTATAAGCCGCTTATTCACCATGGAATCAGGAATATGTGTTTATCACACCTTGGCCTAAAGGCTATGTATATAGGCTATGACCTCATAAATGGCTTATAACTCGTAGAGAATAACATGGCATGGACATGTCTATGGCCTTTCAAGGAACATTTCAGTCTAGTTCTCTAAGCACTTGTTTTTCATCAATTGTTATGAGACATATAGGCCTACGACCCAGCAAGAATAGAGTACTCTCCCATTTCAGCATTGAATGGTTAAACATTTGTGCGTGATCCCACTGATCTGACCAAGGTGTGATGGCTACTCAGCATATACAAAAAAAAACCCTGAATTGATTCAATGATATAAGCAGGGATCATCGTTATTTTGAGGTAGCAGTCAAAGAGACCAGCAACATCACTGTCATCAGTGCCTGCCAGCCTACATTGAATCGCAATGATGGGAGACATCAGCTATCTGATCTGTACAACTCTATCATACTCAGCAAAGTGAGAAAGCCAAAGAAAAGCTGAGAATTCGACTTCCGCCATCATTGTCATCCTTCCATTGCAGGGCTTATTTGCATTCGCCCTGCCAACTTGATAAGTGCCATTTTCAAATCATTTAACTACTTTTTTCCTGCATGATTTAAGTGATTGTTTACGGTTTTCTACAAAGAAACTTATTTAAACCACAAACAGAAAACGATGAAACACTCCAGTATTCATTCAATTGCTTTGAGTGATCTGAAACTGTTAATTATGTGTGTCACACCGGAGGAGAAGTAATATTTTTGTTACAACTTCACAAAAAAGTGTATGATGTGATCAGGGTAAGCTTAACAAGCTTACACTGAGAAGTGAGGATGGTCATTGTGTTGACAAAGGGTGCAGTTTGCAGGCGAAAATCCCAGGTTTATTTTACTTTCTGTGTTGAGAAAAAAAAAGTGTAAAGTTTCACTTACATATAAACAAAGTCTTAACCAAAGATTGGTGACAAATAATAATAATAATAATAATAATATGGATTTATATAGCGCTAATTTCAGTAAACTGCTCATCGGCGCTTTTTCTGATCGAATTACGTGTAGGAATTCTGGAACAAATGGGTTTTTAGATTCTTCTTGAAGCTTTCTAATGTTTGTGCAGTTCTCACTTTTTCAGGCAAATTGTTCCATAGCCTTGGTGCTGCATAGGAAAATGCTCGATCTTAAAACTTATTTTTGTTGCATGGAGCAGGTTCTGCTAACAGCAGTTTGTGGTTGCTTCTCAGGTTATGTTCTTGTTGAGATTTGACTTGAACAAGATCTTGGATGTATTGTGGTGCCTGATTGTTCATTGCCTTCCATGTAGTTGTCATCAATTTGAACTGAATTCTTGCTGTGATTGGTAACCAGTGCAGTTGTTTCCTACTCTGGCTGACACTGTCGTGTTTTTTCAATCTCTCAATTAGTCGAACTGCCGAGTTTTGAGCAACCTGAAGTTTATTTAACAATCGGGTAGCAGTGCCATATAACAGCCCATTTCCATAGTCTAGATGAGGGGTGACAAGTGCATTGACAGCAGTTTTAACTATTTCCTTGTCCAGGTTTTTTCGGAGTTTCGACAGGTTTCTCAAATTGAAATATGCGTTACGACACATTTTATTGATTTGCTTCTCCATGGTCATATTTTTGTCAAAGAGCACTCCTAAATTGCGGACATGGTTGGCAATTTTGATTTCAACATTGTCAACATTGATAGATGTCATTTGAAGTTTCTTCAGTTGGTTTGGTGCTCCAATCAGAAGAAGTTCAGTTTTATCTCCATTATTGCACAGCTTGTTGTCATGCAAGAAATTTCTGATTTCAGCAATCAATTTTCCATTTTCTGTTTTGCATGTTCTTCACCCAAAAAGGTTGGTTTAAACGACAGGATAAGTTGCTCATCATCAGCGTACTTCTGATCGTGAACTTGATTTCTTCGTGCTACTTCACTGACTGGGGCAACATAGGAGTTAAATAAGATTGACGTTTTATCATTAATTATTACAGACTGTGATCTTTCAGAAATATAAGATTTGAACCATCTTAAGGCTGCACTTTGCACACCATAACTGTTACGCAGTCTTTCTAGCAAAATGCCATGATCAATTGTGTCGAATGCAGCAGTCAAGTCCAACAACACTAGCATTGTCACTCCCCATTGCTCAGATTAAGCATAATATCATTGTGGATTTTTGTTAAGAGGGTTTCTGTGCTATGAAATTGCTTGTAGGCTGATTGTTTTTCATTATCAAGATTGTTCTGAGTGAGGTGATCAACATATTGTTTGATTACAGCACTCTCAATGATTTTACTCAGGAAAGAAAGGTTAGAGACCGGCCGATAATTCTTTTTGATCAATTCAAGACCTTCTTTTTTCAAAAGTGGTTTGACAAGGGCATGCTTCAGTTCAAGGGGCATTTCTCCAAGCGTTAATGACATATTAACAATTTTCGTTACGATTGGCAGAAATTCATCGACACATTCAAGCAGCAGCCATGTTGGCATTGGATCAAGTTGGCAGTGTTTGACAGGCATTTCAGTGATCAGTTTCTTAACTTCTTGTTCTGATAGAGACTTAAACTGATGTAAATTGTGGCTGAGGTCGGTTTGAGAGGCATCAGTTGTGATCTTTATTCCTGAATCTAATTTAGATCTGATGATTTTGATATTTTCATCAAAGAAGTTGATGAAATCATTTGATAGTTCTGTTTCATTTGTGTGATGGGGAAGAGGCAGATCTTGTTTTCTGTTGAGATGAGAATTTAGAAGTTTAAACATCGCCTTAGAATTTCCCTTTGTGGCTTGAATTTTACACCTCAGATCGTCTGATTTAAGCTGATTAAGTTTTTCATTGAGTGAGTTTCGTTTTTCTTTGAAGATATTCCAGTCTTTTTCTAAACCAGTTCTTCTCCATATTTTTTCTGCCTTTCTCTTTTCCTTTTTAAGAGGTTTTATATCTTGATTTGTGAATGGGTTAGGTTTGCGAACTGTCACAAGTTTAGTCTTAACAGGGGCGTGTCTGACTGTCTGTCAAAAATCTTTTCAGTTGATTTGTAGAGTGACACAAGTCTGTTCAAGTAGACTGATCGATTTTGGTGACATAGTTTTTGTGACAGATGCTGTTCAATGTCTTTCTTGAATTTGGCTATATCTATGCTGCGGGTCTTTCGGAAGGAAATCTTTTTCTGTGGATTCTTGCCCTTGTTAATGTCAATGTTAAAGAGGATACAGTTATGGTCCGACAGTAGGTCACTGACTGCACAATCTCTGAGAGTTGTTGCTTTATTGGTTATTACCAAATCTAGCGTGTTTCCATCTTTGTGTGTTGGTGAAGATACATGGTGAACAAGGTCAAACATTTCAAGAATGTTGTTAAATTGGATAACTTTGGCACCATCTGGTTTATTCACGTGAAAGTTGAAGTCTCCGACTACTATAGTTTCATTGTGATAGGTCTGATAGTGGGATAAGAAGTTTGTGAATTCATCAAAGAATTCTGATAGACTGTATTTGTTCTTTTTGGAGGGTTAAATAATGGGCAAGGGGCACTCGATTAGCTATTTCAGGGTTATTTAAGGTGTCTGACTCAAGGAGACACTCCTAAATGTCCGACTCAAGGAATCTTACCCTTATCCTTGAAGAAAATTTAAATTTCAGATTGCTTAAGATCTTGCTGATACTGAGTGATAGTCCGAACAGAGACTGAAGTTTCATAGGACCTGTATTATGACTTTAAAAATAATTTAAAGAGTAACTTTTCAAAAATTACATTCAGGTTTTAGATCAGATTGATGTAATGTGGAAAATACAAAATTGAAATGTGGACAATGATATTCCAAAGAAAATGAAGTTCTTCAGTCTTCACACTTCTGAAGTCACAATGTTCAGGGAAAACCTCTTCAGAGCGATGCATTTCAATTGATTAGGCCTACTCCAAATATTGAAGTTCCCTGCTAAGTTAATACAATGGACAATTGAAATCACAATTTTTAAAATCTCGTCTGAAGGTCCATCGATAACATATTATTTTGGAATAATGTTAGCTACTTTACAGTCTGTCACTTTGATATAGAAAAAATGAGGACCAGTTCACTGTGAATAATGCACTTCGTCACTCATGAGAGCCGGTGAAGTGTCATATTCTCTACTTTTAAACATAGAGGCAGCTCGATAAGTCATGATCAAGAGAAGGCCATTTTACTTGTCATAACTGATTTTAGATTGACAATCAGATGCATAACCCTTTTGTTTGACTGTCACCAACAAGCGGAAGAGTCTCCTAAAATCAAATTAACATTGAAAATATTGGGTATGATCATGACAAATTATCAACTGGTATGATGACACACGAAGTACCACTTTCAATGCAACAGTCCACTCTTTTTCTATATCAAAGTGACAGCCTGTAAAGGGAACTCGAACTCCATCTAATAATGCTGGCATTCTTATTGAGCATGCAATAATCAAGTGACAGTATTTTGTTTTCTTTCAAAATGATCCCTATGAATTGAAATCTAAAAAAAAGAATGGCAAGTCAAATCTACCTGCAAACAGGTGCATTTTGGCAGTTCTGGCATTGTTCAAGAAACAGTAGATCCAATCACACATCAATGATCAGCATAAAACCTCATCCCTTCGGAATGTTGCATTGCCATTAGGGTGCATCCAAACACTGAAGACTCAAAGTAGCAAAAAACTTTGTAAAATAAAAATAAACAATGATTTTCCATGGTTATTTTGACATGAGGTATTGAATTAGACATCAATTTACTTTTATCATGCCAAAAGAATACTCTTAAGACATATAAACACGAGTGATAAGTTCCTGGACACAATATCATTGATAACACCAAAATACAATTAACTGTGGTTTTTTTAAATGAATGGCAGGGCTGCACATTGGGCACACGTGTACGTCCACACTTCTTTCTTCTCCAGGGAGAGGCAGCTTTCCTCTGTAACTTGTTATACACTAACATGGTCCCACAACCATAGATATGGAATTCACAATTAAATTGGTACACTCCACTGACTTGAGGTTCGAGACAGGTGACTACAACAAACGATCAATGCCAATTTGATTGATTGATTGATTTTATTTTGGTCTATTATTTGGAAGTTACAGTAATGAAGAGACAACATATAAAGTAACTAATAAATAAAAGATCACGGATGGCACACAAAAGTTACATGAACTTATTTCCAGTGTGGTCCATTTGGAAAACACAAGAGGGCGACGAAGTGCAAAGTACATGATGTGCAGTAGAATTTAACGAAATTATCAAGTACGATTATTAATATTACATAAATTTAGTGGTTTCGAGCTTGTATTTTAAAGAATTTTTTAACTTTACGTTTAAAACAATTTTTATCATCTGTACATTTAACCCAAGAGGGCAATTCATTCCACAGTTTTGTGCCATTGTAACTAAAATTTGCAATTGTGATACCAATTGGTTTTGGTACTATAAAATTACACAGAGCTCCTCGAGTAGAGTAACGATGGTCAATCAAAACAAAATTTTGAGTTAAATAATTTGGAGCCGTATTATTTTTAACATCAAACATGTGGGCAAGAATCATCTGTTTTGCTCGATCTTGAGTGTTTAAAATGCCAACCTGGTCTAGTTCTGTCTGACCTATTGATGACCTTGGTTTTAAGTTTAGTACAAAGCGAACAATCTTGTTTTGAGAGACCTGTACCTTCTTTTTGTTGACACTTGACAAACCCATGTACCAAGCTGATACCGCATAATCAAAGTAACTTTGTATCAGAGCCAAAGCAAGCGTCTTCCTTAATTTTGAGTTTAAGGAGTCTTTATGCCGATACAAGAATTTTAAACGATTTGTACATTTTGACTGAATGTCTTTGACGATAGGTTCTCCAGAAAGAGTGCTGTTAAGTTTTAAACCAAGATATTTAACTTCCTGCTTTGGTTCTATTACATGGTTTTCTAGCTTCACAACAAAATTTCTCACTTGACTTTGTTTACGCTTGGAGCTGAAAACGATGACTTCAGTTTTGCCCATGTGCATAGAAAGAGAATTGTTAGTTAACCATTGAAAACATTTGTTGGCTGCTACCGACAATCTGTCCGACACTTCATTAACATTTTTGTGGCTAACAAGTAAAATTGTATCATCGGCATATAATACTAGGTCACACGATACACAAGAGGCAATATCATTACTATACAGCAGATAGCACCATGGCCCAAGTAGGCTCCCCTGTGGGACACCACACACAATAGATTTTTCTGATGACAGTTGTTAACGCTGACAATTTGTTTTCTTCCCTCTAAATACGATCTAAACCAAGTTTCGTCGATACCTGCCAGATGAATCTTCTCACATAACATACGATGGTCCACACTATCGAATGCCTTTTGGACATCGAGTAGCATCATGCCAAACAATGCTAAACAAGTTAATCCAGTTTGCTATTTGGCAAAAACGCCTCTTAAAACACTGTCAGAACATAAGAATATGTGGCAGAGCCAGGGACTAATTGCCTAAGAATGAATAATTAAGACATTTGATCATCCATTTATCCACATGAATTGTTCATGGGTTATAACTATATTGCATCGTATATCTCTTAAATGGAAAGAAAAACAGGTCAGATCGGAGAACACTAATTTACAAGACAAGGTAAGAAAAATTCTCCTGTGGTCATGCCAACACAGAATTTTTTTCCAACTCACATTGAAACTGTGGAGGCAGTTAATCAAATACCAAAGATGTCTCAAGGTTAAACTTTGATAGGTTTGGTCCACAGTGACTAGCACTGACTACATTCATACTTCTTAGTGGTTTTCTATAGCTGACAACAAATTGATTTTATATGAATTTGTTTTTTTAAACATGTGCTTTCTCAAAAAAAAATCCAGGGACTCATGAAGGTCCACTGAAAATTTCAGGTTCGCCACCCGGAGTTCGAACCCATGCAGGTTAAGGCCTTCAGTGGAGCAGACGGGAACCTTAACCATTTTTCCACCCTGCTGCAATAAAATTAACTGCCATAATAAGTATAGGTTATACAACGAATTTCAGGTGTATAACTAACATTTCAGGTGGTTATATACCGAGGGCTTTAGCCCGAGGTAAATAACCCCTGAAATGTTAGTTATACACCGAAAATGAGGTGTATAAGCGACTTATACTCCATATACGAGGGGCGTTCAGAAAGTTCACGGCTTTTTTTCATATGGACACTTATTTTAAATCTAGAACTATGAATTTTCTACAGGATAAAATTCAGCAGTTTTGGAATAGATTTCCAAAATTTTAGACAATTTGGACATTTTTAAGTCATTCTGTGGTTGCCATGGAAACAGAAAGTTTGGCTAGGTGGAGCAGGTAGTACGGAGATCAAGAAAATCAATGAATTGCGACTGCTGAATTTTATCCTGTAAAAAATTCATAGTTCTAGATTGAAAATAAGTGTCCATATAAAAAAAAGCCGTGAACTTTCTGAACGCCCCTCGTATGACTCCTGAAAGATTTTTAACTGAATTTGTTGCTTTGTTGTCATTTTTAGGTGTGTTGTTTGCAGAAAAAGCAGTACAACATGCTAACGTAATCCCCAACAGTGGCATAACTAACAAATCTGCCTCTATGTTTCCCATGTTGAAAGTATAGATGATGACACTTCATCAGCTATCATGAATCACAAAGTGCATTTTTCACAGTGAACTGATCATCATTTTTTCTTTATCAAAGTGCATCACTGTAAAGGACATAGGCGTCGGAGCAACATCTGATCTAGGGTAGCCCTGAGACCCTACGTGTAGCGCAGGGGTCATGAATCACTACGTAGTAAAAACTTGAGATTTCAGTCTACCCTTCAGGAGAATCAGAATGGTGTCACAGTGGCAGCTCTGTTGATCATTCACTGGTGACACCACAATCTCTGGTGATGTCTTGGACTAAAATTTGATCAAAATTTAATGTGGAATGATTATATTGAAAAGCTTTGTAAGCAGCTCAACTCTAAAATTTCAGTCCTTTCTCGTACAAGATGTTTTGTTCCCCGTGAGTCATTAATTAATATTTATTGTTCTACTATTCAACCAAATATAGACTATTGTATTACATCATGGGGATTCACTAGTAATTTAAATGTTGATAAGGTACAACGCATGCAGAATAGAGCTGTCAGGGTTATTTGTGATCATTTAGATTTTATTAATGTTAGAGGTGTCGACTTAGTCAAACAGTTAAAAATACTTAATGTCCGCCAACGTAGAGATTATTTTACAGCGGTTTTAATGTTTAAAGCTCACCATACTTCACAATTGTGTAGTAATTATTTTGCTGTTAGAGGACCATTGGTGTGGAATAGTTTGCCTTCTGATGTTAAGTCCACAGGAAGTCTACTACGTGATTTTAAAGCTAAATGTAAAAATTATTTTATGAATGTTTCTTTTTAACTTTTTTTTAAATATGTTTTTGTTTTTTGTTTTTTATCTTCCTTACTCTTTACATTCTTTGTATATACATCTTTTATTGTATTTGGTTCTCTTTTGTATTAAATCAGGGCAATATTGTAAAACAGTAAGTTTTTTACTAAATATTTTACCCTGTATAAATATATTGTACTATAAATAAATAAATAAATCATAGCGATTATCTCACAATAATCTCCTTGTATTTTGCAGCTGATAGCTCATCATTTCAGCCCAGAACGTCAGCACATACGCTGTAGACCAGAGTTTTAACTTTTCTAAATCACATTAAAACTGTCTCAAGAAAATAAAATGGCTGCTCAACAGTGATTGGTCTAAACAGAGCAGCAGCACCGTTATGATGTCATAAGCACTGGTGACATCACAATCTCTGGTGATGTCTTAGCGATTGTGTAAACAATCATGTTGTGACATCACAATGCAGCTGTCGCTCTTTCTTAGCCAATCATAGCGCAGTTTCATAACAATGTATAGGAAAAAACATTATTAAGTTCAACTTCAATGCCTATGTATTGTAGGTGTTAGCTTTCTCACAAAACTGAAAATATGTGCTATCAGCAGCAAAAATTTTCTATTTTTGATATACCAACACATAATATCAGTAATTCATGGAAAACTAAGCTACAGCCATTCTCTTAAACCCTTGTTGAAAATCTCAAGTTTTTCCAATGCGACCCATATGACCCACGTGCTAGCACATAAAGTTATAGGCCCACTTCAATTTACACATATATGATTCTTATATATTTTGATACTTGGAACATCAATTTGGAGCAACTGCACCAGACATACAATGAACATTACAATCGTAACTAATGTATTTTGTCATAGTTCTCAAAGAAACAAATTCAAGAATTTCAAGATTCATTTACAGAGACAAACATGTCTGGAATTTCCTGAAGATCAGTCTTAGCTGGGTCATGGTTGACCTCAGGTAGGTCTTCAGTCTGCGAAGAAGTGGGAATGACCTCTCTGCAGTAGCTGAACAGTCAATTCAATGGGCAAAGTAAATTCCTGATATGACTTAACAGTAGTTAGACTTTTTTGCACTTGGGAGCTGAAAAGGGAGCTGATCAATACTCCTTTGCCTCTTCATATTGTTAAATGTTGGCAAGTAGGTTAGGGTTGTTCAGATTAAGACTTTCTTTTTTCTTTCTTATGTTTACAAACTTTTTACCATGCTTTGGACCCTACTGAAGCCAAAAATCACAACCATTTTGGTCTCAGCTAGATGATAGGAAGCATTGCCACATTGAGCCTGATGTTTCAGCACTCAGAAACCTGAAAAAACGGTGATGGAGAATGATTTGCTCACATTTAATGGCCATTGGCCATTATTGCTGAACTATCCAACATAGAGCAACGGTTTTGGGACCAAATGAAAGCTTAATCAATTTACCATGTTTTCAATTACACATTTTTTGTTATACATGTAAATTTCTATTGCCACATTGAGCTTGAAGGTTTTGCCACCTAATTTTCCGACAGGGATGGTCATATTCTCAGCCATAACATGTGAACTACTAGTATGTTACATTATCAAACATTCTGGCACCAAATTGAAGTTTATTAGATTTATACTACATGTAATAGTGACTGTCATGTATTTATCAATAATTAATTCTTTGTCCAATCATGTTAATTGCTCCCTGAAACACAGACAATAATGTGATATGCATACTGTGCAATGTACATTGTATATCAGCATAGAAAATTCACAAAATTCACTGTCCTTGGCTACGCCCCTGCCTTTTAGGGAATTACTGACTTAATATAGTGCCAGATAGCTGCAGAGAGCAAAGGGTGCAACTTCTTAGGTCAAGTATAGTCATCAATTTTAACTTTCTTCAAATTTCTGATATCCAGCAGTGATGGCTGATGTTGCAATGAACAAGCCATAGGCTCAATTACAAGCTCAGGTGTTAGTAGTAAATTATGAAAATAAAACACACAGCTACCGACTTAGGTCATCACCCACACAAGCATAATAATACTAAATTGTTCTACACATGCAATGGTGCGGCCATACCTCAGCACCGTTAGCCGCTCTTGCAGCCTACAGTGCCATGGGTAGCCACACCATGCATTGTATGGTACCAGATCACGATATTAGAATATAATAATTAGAATCTGCTTGAAGCAGCAGTAAAACTAGCAGTGCACTTAATAATGCTAAGGGAGACATCCAGTTGCAGAGAATTGTCTCCAAATAAAAGTAAATTCACAGTTGGTTCCAAAGAAGTTAAACTGTTATTATCATAATATGTATAATATCACCTTAATTTTTTTAATTAAAAAGTGCAAACTTAATCTACCAAGTATTTATATATTCAGTGATATATCTATTGCAGCTATGGAAAGAGCAAATCAGTCCAGCACCATATATAGTCAATTATATGATATCAATGTTGTATATATATATAACTTTTGGGAAGTTTTGCAACTTCTTTTCTTGGTCAAAAACAGTTGCAGCTGAAACCTTAGAAATGCCAATTTGTCTGCAACTCAAGACTGCAAGAAGACCTGCAACAGATGTACAATACAAAAAGTCGACCAAAAGATCTTCACTGACTGAAATGGAAGAAATGTGCTGACCAGTGAGATCATAATATCATCCTTACTGCCTTTTGACATTATCATTGTGTTTTCACAGAGACAAAACTTCGGTGCATTGACCAGCGTTCTTAGAAGAGATAGAGTAGGTTGGGGCAAGAAGCCCGGGTTAGGTGAGAAGCCCTCCCAGGGTTACAGGGTGTCTACAGAAAAAGAGGACAGTCAACACAATTAGATTTGTTTACATTTTATTTTGTGCCAAGCATCATTATTCAACAAAACATGATTTGTATATGAACAGTATATTCAGAACAGTCAAATTACCCATTATTCGCACTCCTTGATGTGGTAACTTTCTGCAGATGAGACATACATTATGCAAAAGCGTGTTTGATGCTCTCCACAAACATTTTGCCCCATGCAGACATGGCGGAGGCCTTTAACTTTAATGCGAGGGTTGCGATAACTTGCTGGATTCTGTCTCCCAATTTGCCCATACTGAATAATCCACTGCGTCCAGCTCAGGAGACAAGGGGTGGCACTCTACCTGGCTCAGGAGGCTTGTTTTGAGGCACTCCTGAGTCTTCTTCGCAGTATGAACAGGTGCTAAACCTTGTAGGAAGATGATTTTGCCAACAAAGAGTTTCTCATCTGATGCCATGGCACCCCAAATTATTTCAGAATGTTATTATAAACATTTGCATTGATTCTGGTACTCTGGTCAATGGTTTATTTCAGACATTTTTGTGATTTTCTTGTCATCAGATGACTCCATGTTGAAGACCAAGTGTTAGGTCCTGAATTGAATTATCGGCAGCTGGAGCATCAGCAAATGTCGCACTACTCACGAATGAATCATTCCTACTCTCACAAGCACCATAAATGGTGAAAAATTTCTCATCAAGAATGAGGAAAACAGGACGACCTTTTTCAGCTTAGAGCAATGCAAGCACCTCTACATATCGTGCTTGCATTTAGCCTTTAGTAGTGATCTAATTCACAAATAAACATATTTGCAATAGACCTAATTATGGCTGACTATCAAATCCATTCTTATGTCAGACTTATCACCAAATTCTGGACTTGTATGAGTGTGAAAATGAAGAAAAGTGACTGTCCTCTTTTTCTGTAGACACCCTGTATATCCAAACTTACATTTTTGGTGCTTTTATCTACAGTGGTCCCTGCGTTATAAGACCGCCCCTTCTGCAGGGGTAAGGCGGTCTCTCGTGGGGGTGCGGTCTCTTGTGGGGGTACGACCCGATACGTTAGTTTCGACAGACAGTAGTGGATGAAGATGATGCAGGAATCAAAAATGTTGTACTAATAGCCATTTAGATAATTAATATTAATTGATTTTAAAATGAAACCCTTGACTTTTCTGTAATGTAAACTTAAATATTCTGCATCAAAATTTTAAGGCCAATCATGTACCAGGAGATCAGTCACATGACACGCCAATAGATAATGATATTGGTGTCTTAAAAGTGTTATTGGTGTGTGGAGAGTGATATTGGCGTGCCCCTATGCTCTCAGCAGCAGCCATGGACTTAATTGCAGTTACTTAAGGGCAAGGCTGTGGTTTGCAAAATTTAACTTTTTGGAAAGTCAATTTATCATTTTATAAATATGCGCATTGTAAATAATGGGAAAAATTAAGTATATTTCATATAAAAAAAGTAAGTATCTTTAGAAAAACCAGTATTTTACAAATATGTATAAATCTGAAAATAGTGGTGCAGAATATAACAAATAGTGGATGTTGAGTCGACCAATATTGAGTTTTATTGGCCTTAGCAGGTAATATTGGTCTCGGCCTACAGCCTCGACCAATATTACTGCTTCGGCCAATAAAACTCAATATTGGTCTCCTCACCATCCACTATCTATATAATATATTTTTTAAACATATGATATATTAAGTAATTGTTTAATTACTAGGAAATTTATTGGTCAAGCTTCTGAATTTCGTAACTGGAGATTGGTCATTGATCTATAGAGACTGTTTTTGGTTTTCTTTGTTGAGTGTTTTCCCCTAACATTAATTAAATTTAATATATAATGTATAGGTTGTGTGTCACTTTGCATTCTTTAATTGAGATGAAAACCAATAATGTGTGAACAGAAATGTTCAATCTACTAGTTACCAGTATGAAGTTGCACAGAACAATAAGGCTGGTGGTCACATAGCTTGGGTGGTCGCATTGGAGTTTCACCTGTTAGACCTCCAGAGGGCACTGCTTATTCTATTTCTTTAGTTCGACATTGAGTAGGCCTAAGTGGTGTCTCACTCAGTTGCAATATACCTGATAGCTTTTATCATAGTAAGTGAATGAACATCATCGACAATTAGCTTCATCCTAATTTAATATTATCATGATGTGAGCCATTGTTGCACATAAAGTCCAATTCTGTGATGTGTGCATGTCCTTCAAACCTTGATCATAATTATCAATTTAATTGTCACTAATTGAGTCTATTATTGTCCATTCCACTGTAAGACATTAGGCAAACATGGGGCAGGATGAGTGTTGGCAGTTGGCATTTCTGCTTGATACAACACCTGCTTGCTCCTTAATTATTGTCAAGACAGTCTATGGGCACAAAATGCATCGTGGTTTTTCTCCTCTATCAGTCGTTTGTGGTCGCCTGAGAGAATTAAATCAACCAAATATAGGTCAATTAACTCATGCATGCTCAGTGAAGCAACAATCAAGTGATAGCAATCAATTGTAATAACAAGCAATCAATCGAAATGGCAATTAACTGATTCATGGAAGCACATTTAATTGTCTTTTTGTACAAACTTCGAAACTCCTTGGAATTGCTCAATTGAAGCAGCAATTTACTAGATTGCAATGCATTTTGATTCATTGTCACTTTCAATGGCGCATAACATCGTGGCTTCGTTGCCGCAATTTGGTTGTTTCTGACAACTTCATGGTCGCATATGAGGATGAAATTAACCAATTCTGGTCATTCCAGCGGTCGTTGGTCGCGTTAGACAGGTTGGTCGTTTATTGGGGTGATATTTATAAAGAAAAACGTTAATGCAGGAGGTGTATGGTCGCATACAGGGGTATGGTCGCTTATGAGGAGGTCGTTCATGGCAGGGACCACTGTATTGATTGGATTGAAGCTAGAGGCGTTTTAGGTGACGTCACAAATTTTCAGGGCAAACAGCAACAAACCATAGTAGAAATTAAAGAAACAAAAAAATGTGCATGGTTTTTGTAACTTTGACTTATTCATTGAAAGGGGTTGTCAAAAATATTTTTGGAAATATTTAAAAGTATAACGGATATCTGCATTGCTTTACTTTATGACCATCACATAAATATGATTTGGATCATGTTTTTTGCATTTTAGTTCAAAATATAGAGGTGAAATTAAAATATGTGGGTTTGGGGTGAGAGGCCCCACATGATATCTGGCATGAGGCCCCCTTCATTGGGGGGTCGAAGCTGTTTCAGGAACCATTTAATATTGAGTACTGTTAGATCCACCAAACTCGTCTCCAATTGTTTCATCGTTTATTTTCCATCAATTCATCCAGTAATCAACAATCAAAGCAAGTGAACCTGAGGTTCTGAAAATGTTGCGGGCCCGTCTTCCTAGATAGAACCGATGACGTCGACAAGCGATGACGTCATTACAAGCAATGACGTCAGAGATACGTCACTGTTTATGAAAACGAGGCTAGCTAAAAATAGACCTAAATCACTTTACAGATCATTTACACCGGCCCCTTAAATGCAAATCATTTGCATTTACAATTTACCATAAGTACATTTAGATAGTAAAACAATGTGTAAATTATAGTCTATAAATCACTAGGTAAAAAACAATTACCTAAAATCACTAACAATTTGACTTATAAGTTAACATTTAAAAACAGTAGAACTTAGTCTACGCCTATGGACTCACTAAATGACATAACTTATTGATAGGTCGTTTCAACACACCCGAAATAGTCTGAACATTCGCAGATCTAATAAACCCATCATGACTGGCAATAGTTTCCATCACACGACCCAACCTCCACTCCCTCCGGGGCAAGTTGTCATCCATCAGAAGAACCACGTCGTTGACCCTCAGACTTGGAACTTCTTTCTTCCACTTCTGGCGCAGAGTTAATGAAGACAGGTATTCTCGTGTCCAACGCTTCCAGAACTGGTCCGCGAGGTACTGTACATGGCGCCAACGTCTGCGGAAACCATCTTCTTTGGAGAAATTCCCAGGCGGCAAGCTAGAAGTCTGTCCAACCAATAACAGATCCCGTGGTGTTAAAGGCGCTAGATCCTTGATATCATCGGATACAGTAGTAATTGGTCTGCCGTTGACAATTGCCTCAACTTCACAGAAGAGTGTTGATAGTCTCTCATCATCCAAGACTTGTGTCCCCACCACAGCAGCAAAGGTTCTTCTGATGCTCCTAATCTGTCTCTCCCACACCCCACCCATATGGGATGCGTAAGGTGGGTTAAACTTCCAAGTTATCTCCCGCTGAAGGCAATGATTTTGGACCGACTGGTTCTTTGACATCTCTTCTAGAGCCCTCCCTAGTTCTCGTTCTGCCCCTGTAAAATTGGTCCCGTTGTCTGATCGTATCAGTTTCGGTGTCCCTCTTCTTGCTTCAAAACGTACCAGGGCGTTAATAAAAGAACTTGTATCCAAGGAATCCAGCTTCTCTAAGTGAATTGCTCGGACAGTGAGGCACGAAAAAATACATCCATACTTTTTCTCTTGTGTGCGACCTCGTTTTACCAAGAATGGTCCGAAACAGTCTATTCCTACGTTTGAGAAAGGTAGTTCTCCTGGAGTCACCCGATCCTCGGGGAAAGTAGCCATCTTCTGCCGCATTCCTTCAGAACGAAGCCTTTTGCAGACAACACAGTCAGAAGTGACCTGGTTTATCAGAGGTCTGCAACTTGTGATCCAATACTTCTCTCTCATTCTTCCCAACACATATTCTCTTCCGGAGTGACCTGAGTTCTCATGTATGTCACGAATGATCAGCTTTGAAATGTGATGATCTTTCGGAATAATAAAGGGGTGTTTCTGGCGATCCCGTAACGGCGACTCTTGAAGCCTTCCACTGACTCTGAGGATGTCCTTCTCATCTAAATATGGTTCTAGTTTGTAGATGGGAGATCCTCTTGGAAGTGTTCGTCCGGTACTCAAGGCCTGTACTTCTTCCTTGAAATTTCTGACTTGAATACTCTTCATGATCACAATTTCTGCACTCAGTAGCTCAGAGGTAGTAATGCCTTTTTCAAACTTCTTTTGACGTCGACTCTTCAACCATAGAATGTATCTCCGTAGCCAAGCCACACCCTTTCTGAACTTGAACCAAGAACTGTAACGAGTAGACATTTCATCAATGAAGCAATCATTCATTGTCACTGCAGCATGAGATTTGGCTTGTGTCTTCACCTCAAAATCATCTTCCGGGACGTCAGCTTCGTCCAAATTCAAAATCGGCCATGTAGACTTGTCTTGCCTTAGGAACGCCGGCCCCTGTAACCATCGCTGACTGGACAGCAACTGAACAGCATCCAACCCACGAGAAGCATCATCTGCCGGATTAACTTCTGTTCCAACATGGCGCCATTGATCAGGAGACGTTCCTTCATGTATCACCGTTAGTCTGTTTGCCACAAAGGTTTTGAAGCGTTTTCTGGTATTTCTTATGTAGTGAATCACTATCATGCTGTCTGTCCAGAAGGTCGATGGTCCTACTTGTAACTTGAGCTCTCTGCGAAGAAAGGCATCCATCTGAACTGCCAAAGTTCCAGCCTGTAACTCCAGTCGAGGAATTGTCATTCCTTTTAAAGGTGCTAACTTGGACTTGGCCATCATGAAAGAACTCTTCACATCACCATCTGCACTTGTAGTTCTGAGATAACTGACAACACCGTAGCCCTTCGTTGAAGCATCACAGAAATGGTGCAGCTCCACATCCAAACAATCAGAAAACATGACGCATCGGTTGATGTGCAAATCAGTCAGGATTGGAAGGCCATCCAGCCATTTCAGCCATCCTTGCTCATTTGAAGATTCTATCCGTTCATCCCAGCCCTTCTGGAGTCTGCACTCATCTTGAAAAATCAGCTTCGCAATCAGAATGTAAGGTGCCAAGATGCCCATGGGGTCAAAGACAGAACTCATTGTGCTCAGCAAACCTCGCTTGGTCAGAACTGTGTCTTGAGGATTAATCTGAATTCCTATGCTATCCTCCTCAGTGTTCCAACAGAGACCCAGTGTTCTCTCCTCGGGAAGTATGCAGTCATCAAGGTTCAGAGATTTCAAGGTCTGACCTCTGTCTTCCACAGGTACTGAAGTCAAGACATCTCTACTGCTCGAAATCCATTTTCGGAGATGAAATCCACCTTTGGTCAATAGGTTGCACAGATGCGTCACCAAGTTGACAGCTTCTTCTACGGTGTCAGTAGACAGGAGACAGTCATCTACATAGAATGAGTCATTTACTGCATCAATGACTTGCTTGGGAAATTCAGATTTGTGATCTTCTGCCGTTCGCCGAAGAGCGTAAGATGCACAGCTTGGACTCCACGTGCCTCCAAATAGATGAGAAGTCATTCGGTAGCTCACTGGTTCAGTGTCGTCATCTTCGTCCCACCAAAGGAATCTCAGAACATCTCGACTTTCCGGCTTGACTCGCACTTGAAGAAACATGGACTGTATGTCTCCTGTGACAGCTACTTGCTTTTCTCTAAATCTCATAATGACTCCCAAAAGATTGTTGGTCAAATCAGGTCCTTGGAGACACACCTCGTTGAGTGACTTCTGTTCAAACTTCGCAGCACAATTGAACACCACACGGAACTTCTTCCCAGGCTTGTTCACACAATGATGCGGCAGATACCAAGTAGAAGGTGAATGTCCGATCACTTTCTCTGCATGGCCGTTAGACAAGAGTTTCTGAATTTCAGCAGCGTAGGCTTGAAAATCTGCAGGATTTCTCTTCAAACGCTTGGTCAACTGCAATAACCTCTTCTTGGCAAGCTCCAGGTTGTCTGGTAAATCAGGAGGTCTGTTCCTGAACGGGATGTCCATTTCATAGTGTCCATCCACAAGCCTTGTTGTAGTGTCCCACATCTCAACAACTTGTTTGTCTTCCACTGACCATGACTGCTGGGAGTCGACTACACCACTCATGTCTACTTCCCAAAACTTCTCAACTTGACGTGATAACTGAGCATCATAGTCACCACAAACCAGAGCACTGAGAGCAGCCTTGCTAGTAATTCCTGACTTCGCTGATCCAAGGGGTCCACTCAGCATCCATCCCAGAACTGTACGGACAGCATAAGGTGCACGGTCGTCTCCACATCTCACCTCCAGAGGTCGCATCAGGTGTCCATAGTCTTGACCAACTAACAGCCTGACCTCTTCATCCATAGGGAGTGCTAGACCGTGAAGATGCTCCCACTGTGAAACGTCATCAACAGTGTTTCGAAGACGTGGCAACTTCATAGCAAACACCCTATCTAAATAAGTTGACTTGGGTTTCCTTTGACCTCCTTTGACCTCAAATGACACTTCGTGGCCGTGAACCTCTTGAGATCCATGTAGTGTATCAAGGTTGAGAACTTGTTTTCTTGGTTCCAGACAAAGCTCCTGAATCAGACTGCTGTCACAAAACGTCCGAGTTCCTCCTGGGTCCAGCAGCGCACTAGTCTTGACACTTCTCCCATTGGCACTAATGGTCACAGATACAATGGGAAGGGCCGTCTCTGCCTTGGATGTCACAGCACAACTCGTTTCTGCGGCTTTCCTGGAGTCTTTCTCATAGTTCTCAAAAGCTTCATGCAACAACTTAGCGTGCTTCTTTCCACATTCACACGGAGACTTCTTACAATACCTAGAAGGATGATGCCCATCAAGGCAATTGAAGCATAACTTTTTCTCTCGGATGACTTGAAATCTCTCTTGCGGAGCCATATTTATCAATTTCGTACAAGATATAAGTTTATGGTCTCTTCCACAGAGGCAGCATTTCTTCTCAACCAAAGTACTATCCGAAGTTGTCTCACTATATTTCCTGTGACTGTCTGACTGTGACGTCTTGGTCTCCTTGAGATGTTTCTCATTTGCTGCAAAACTGGAGGTCTTCCTGGGTGCAGTCTTTTCGGGGTGCTTCGGAGTAGCTGTAAGTGTCTTGTCCTCAAGCCCAAATACGGGATCATTTATTTCTCTCGCAGCCCTGTCCAGAAATTTCACCAAACGCAGGATATTTGGGTATCCTCCAGTATTTTCAAGCTCATCGAACACCAGCTTCCTCCACCTGGATTGCAGCCATGATGGTAGTCTCTTAACAATTAACCCCATCCTAATTCTCGAATCAATTTCTCCCAGCATATCCATGGCCTTCAGAGTTTCAGCACAGCTGCGCAAGTCATCCACAAAATCCTGAAGAGCCCTGGGATCATTTGCCCTGAGTTGGGGTCCATCTGTTATTGAAGATATCCAAGCTTCAGAAATCTGGTATCTGTTTCCAAACCGCTCCTCTAACAGCCTCAAAGCAGTTTCATAGCCGGAGACAGGGTCCATGTAAACACAAGGGGCAACCACCTTAGCAGCCTTGTCAACACAACAGTCAATCAATCTGTTCAGCTTCGTGGCACAATCCACAGCAGATCTTCCAACATTACTCTCAAAGGATCTCTTGAACTGTGAAAACTTCATAGGATCGCCATTGAACTTCATCTGTGTAGCCTTCGGAATGGTCAAACTGTCAATCAGCGCCTGTTGAAGGGTAACAAAGTCATTTCCAGAACAAGAATGACACACATTTCCACTTCTCTCACGAAGTCTGTAATCTTCTTCCTCACGATGCTGATCTTCAGTCATGCGAGGAGCGCCTGTTTCACCTCCCCCAAACTTCGCTGAACTTCTCGGCCTTTCAGTAACTTGACCTTGGATTCGACGAAGAACAGAACCTTGGTCAACTTCATGCAATCTATCTTCATCAACAAGGGCATGATGAGTAGATTGACGACGTGTCTTCATCAGCTTAGAACTTTCCGTCAAACCAGTTCGCAGACCTGAATTTCTAGTCTTTGCCGATGTCTGACTATTAAATGTCTCTCGTCTCTTAATGTCTCCACAAAGTTCACTGAGAGTATTTTCATTCACAATTATCTCTTTTTCAAGTTTTGAAATCATTTCTGTAACTTCATTGTTCATAAATCTCAGTGATGATTGAGTAAGTCGGTCTTGTCTCCTGGATTCAGCAGGATCCTGCATCTTCTGACGAGCAAACCAAATCTCCTGATCAGACGAAGAGGGCTGGTAGTACCGCTGTGCCACCAGAGGGGTGGAGGTCAGAGTGTGTGATGGCCTAGGAGACCTGACTAAATATCTACCAGAACTAGCCATATTCATACTACAATCATTCACAAGAACATGTCAAACTTGAAAGTCCTGCACATAAAAACATGTAACATGTAGCTACAACTTGAATGTCCTGTACATAAATCGTGTACATCTCAAATGTCCCATGTAGCATTTTTAAATTTTTCAAATTTCTCATTCAAATAACCAACAACATGAATGTAGAAAATACTTGGTATGTTCAATAATATTTTCATGAACAAATCAACAGTAAGTGAGTCAACACCTAAAATAATCTATTTCAGACAATGCAATTATCACCCACACTTGTCACAAATTCATCATAGACAGTTCCAATGCACATTGAATACATCAACTCAAAATCCAGTGCACAAGCACAGACACAAATTTCAGTGCACTCAACACAGTCATATTTGCAAAACAACACATCAAAAGCATCATCGACCAACTGGTAATTCATTGTGACAAACAACTGGTAATTCATTGTGACAAACAATGCGAGATAAACAACATGCATCATGCAGAATGAAATAGCAAAAACATTTTTGTCAATTTTCAAATACTTTTCAGTGTCCAAATTCAAAAACACAAACATTGTCATTGACAGTCAATCACTCAGTCAAATAAGAAAGTTCTGTTCCACATACTGAAAACTTCAAGCTTGATCTATTAGCTGTTGCTTCAACTTCAATGTCTCTTGAATGACTTGATAAGCCAGTGTCAATAACGAGCTCTCGGGTAAATATTCTGTGCCTTGTGAAGTGTAGATATTCGTCAAAATCAACAAACGAACGATTGACAGCTCACACGAACGATTGACAGCTCACGAACGATAGTCAGCTCCCATCTTCTTCAATCTTCATCCAGAAACGACATCTTGGTAGGCTGCAGAAGTTAGGCACTTAAGTAAACGTAGTGCCGCGAATCCCACAGGTGGAGACACGAGGTAGCCCAAAAGGTTACAGTGTTTTGTCAGGCCAAAAATCGGCAAAAATATTGCTGGAAACAGACATCCAGATTTCACAAACTTTTCACTTGGATTACGGACGAACACAAACCATGTCAGAACATTTCCATGGAGTAAATATACTCATAAGTTCATGCAAAAACAGTTTTTCATCCATTTGAAAGCCTACGGCCGTCGTGGTATCCATCCTGACTTCACAAAGTTGACAAGAAACTTGTCAACAATGTCGTCTGCTCCATCCGATTTCTTCATCTGGTCAGTCAATCTTCATTTTTCTTTCGTTAGGGCCTCATTTTCAGTGTTAGATCCACCAAACTCGTCTCCAATTGTTTCATCGTTTATTTTCCATCAATTCATCCAGTAATCAACAATCAAAGCAAGTGAACCTGAGGTTCTGAAAATGTTGCGGGCCCGTCTTCCTAGATAGAACCGATGACGTCGACAAGCGATGACGTCATTACAAGCAATGACGTCAGAGATACGTCACTGTTTATGAAAACGAGGCTAGCTAAAAAATAGACCTAAATCACTTTACAGATCATTTACAAGTACTTTACGTTAAATCTTGAAAGAATAGCTAATTAAAATAGAAAAAATTTGGCCTGAAATTGAAACAGGGCAAAAAATATTAAAAAATAAAAGTATGAACAGAAAAATTCTGAAATTCAGAAAAAAAAAAATTGCCATAGGATTATAATAGGGAGGCTTCTTGCCCGATAGGTGGGGTAAGAAGGCCATTTTAATTTTTTTACAAAAATGGCCTTAACTCCTTTATTAAAATTGGTAGACATTTGTTTCACTAGTTATTAGTAGAGTCAAGTGATCCCTTCCTGACAGCATAAGCATTCAAATAATCGTCCTTAAGAAGTGGGTCAAATCGCAGCTCGAAGTTAAGGGGGGCCGCATGCCCCGACCTACTCTACCGGAAAGTTTTGACAAAGTTTTATACAAGTGGGTCCCTGCATGGGCCCACTTGAGCACTGTAAGTTTGAGAGCCAGGAACGACTCTATTAGAGTTGAGTTAAGGGCCTCCTGGGACCTTAAAGTTACCCAGAATGATAGGTCAGGATTCGACCTAAAGTTTCTCTAATTTTTACATTACCTTATGCAGTGAGTCCATACTAATAGGTATGCAAAATTCCTTTGCTGTACAACAGTTTTTTCTTAATGAAATGACCCAACAAACGCACTAAATGACCCCTGGATTTATTTCGGGTACGCACGGAAAAAAAGCCTGCCTTGCTTGCTTTCTACTTGGTGACGTCATCACCATTGTATGAATTTGTTAACTTGTAGCTATATATTCATAACAATGGCCATTGTGACGTCATCAACAAAGGATGTGCTGGAGGATGGAGGAACTATCTTGAAAAAGTTCAACAAATAACTAAATAATTTATGTTATCAAAGAAACACTTCAACAAATTGGTCAAAAATATTTTTTATCACAAGTTTATGTTATACTGTCTATGAAACCACCGCTATTTAGCAAAGGGTTTTATCATTCTGGGCAACTTTAATCCCTCCCTGCCAGTGCATTGACTGGGTGCAAGCAACAAAATGGTTGCAAAATTGCTGCAATCACCATGTTCAAGGCCAGTGGCGGATCCAGACACGGTCATCTAGGGGGGGCCCCGGGCTTGTTTCGGGCATTCGCAGGCTTGCGTCGCAGCGTATTTTCTTCAAAGTACTATTATTAATCTCAGTGGTCTAGGGGGGGGGGCCCTTGCCCCCTAGGCCCCCCCCCCCTGTATCTGGCACTGCAGTCCAATTTTGAGAAGTGAAAGCCATTGAATATATCTGGTTCAAGAAATTCAAAAGACAAAAGGAAACACATTCCCCTGAAATCCAAACAAATCAATGTTAGTCCAACTCTAGATCGACAAGTCTATCTAACTTCATGGTCTGGGGGGCGGGCAAAGATAGTTTTAAGGGGGAAAACCTCCTGGAGCCATCAATTGCGTACCAAATTAAATCTCATTAGATATACTATTTATTAATAATGAATTTTTATTCAAAACATTTTAATTTAATCCTGAAACAAATAGTAACAACTACAAAGTAGGTGTGTATAAGTATAGAAAGTTAACTTGTTTAACCAACATTATTTCCAGCCACTGGACTACATGAATACATGATGACATTAAACGCTATTCATCCGTTATCATTTGTTGTTAGAATAGAATAGAATAGAATAGAATATGTTTATTTGTACAACTGAAGTTCTTACAAAAAGTATGTACATTACTGTATAGAATTAAGGAAATAAAATGTTGTACTGGAGGACACCTGAACAGTAGAACTGCCGTAACCCATAGGGCAGGTGTACCCCCTCCCCCCTTAATTTACCCCAAAATTATATAATATATAGGCCTATAAAGATATCTACACAACAACACGAAATTATTTTAAACATGAAATATACACAAAAATTACAATAATTATTACAAATATATACACATAAAAATACATCAAATGGCTCATTCATACACTTCAAATCGAGACTTGACAATAAAACATAATACTCACAACATGCATTGGTACATTTCGCATTTGGCGTCCTGTGCTATCCCTCATCTGGTTCAAAGTTGAACTGCAGAGTTGGAATAGCCAGGACAGCCTATGCTTTACCTAAGATATAATTTGTATGAATACATTACAGCACATGAATAAATACAGTTTTTTACACGTGCTGCCCAGTACTATCCCTCATCCGGTTCAAAGTTGAACGGCAGAGTCGGAATAGCCAGGACAGCACATGTCTGATCTCCCTGTATAAATTAATGCCTTAATCTACATTATAGCTAAAATAGATATAACTATGCCTAGTGCTGAAAGCAATATAACAAATTACACAGGTCAGTTCCCGCTTGTTCGAATAGGAGGGCCTTTACCGACCTCAGTCTATTTCAATTTCAATACAAATATATGGTTAATAATGTTGTAATTTCATTTGTGCAATAGATTTACTAAAAGATTTTATGGTTATTTTATCTTTCACATCTTGAGGCATGTTTTGCCATAAATGTGGTGCTCTGGCTAGAAAGCTTTTATTGTATATTTCTAAGCAGTGATGGGGTGTTCTCGGATTATTGTTGTTTCTGGTATTATGGCGATGATTGCTAAATTCAAAAATGTTCACAATTCTTTGGGGCAGTATTTCATTGGTGTATCTGTATGATATTTTTAGTAGAGAATTTTCAATTAGATCATCCAGTTTCAGGAGGCTACCATTTTTGTAATATGGTTGAATTCTGACTCTGCGTCTAATGTTCGAGACTGCCCTTATTGCATTATTTTGTTTTACTCTCAATTTTCTTAAATTACATGCGCTTAACATCGGACCCCAAGCAGATATCCCATATAAAAGATGGCTTTCTACATTTGTTATATATATTTGTCTTTTGGAAAAATAGGGCAACATATTCTTTATCATATATAAACTGTAAGTACCCATAGTTAATTTGGTTAACAGATGTTGACAGTGAGCATTCCAATCCAAATGCTGATCAAGGTGCACCCCAAGGAACTTTACACTGTTAGTTTTCTTTACTCTAACCCCTTCCATTACAATGTTACCTTGATAATTTGCGAGCTTTTTCTTTGTTTTAAACAAAACATAGTACGATTTCTCAATATTTAAAGACAACGAATTTTTGCTGAACCACCTGGCAAGTCTATTCAAGTCATCATTCATTTTTCTCTAAAGAAATTTCAAATTTTTACCTGATATGTATATAGTTGTATCGTCTGCAAACATGATGCTATTGGTAAATTTCAGACATTTGGGCATATCATTTGCAAATAATATGTAGAGTAATGGGCCTAAGACTGAGCCTTGTGGTGTCCCAAATGAGACTGGAAAATCATCTGACATAACATTATTAATTGCCACTTTCAGAGATCTATTTCCCAAGTAACTCTTAATCCAATCTAAAGCTATTCCTCTTATGCCATATTCTTCTAATTTACGGAAAAGTGTTTGGTGATTGATGCAGTCAAATGCTTTGGTCATATCTAAAAATAATCCCAGGGTATACATGCCTTTATTGAAGCCATCCAGAATATTACCAGTCAGATCTAAGATTGCGTCAGAAGTGCTTCTTTGTTTTCGAAAACCATACTGACCTTCATATAATATTTTATGACGATCAAGAAATTTCATTAAGCGGATGTGTACTAATTTTTCAAGAATTTTAGAGATAACTGGGAGCAATGATATGGGTCTGTAGTTACTAATCTCTGATTTGTTTTTGGCTTTATATAACGGTTTTACAATCGCTAGTTTCATATCATCTGGAAATTTCCCTTCTGATAGAGATTTGTTGAATATGACATTAAGTGCAGGCAATATACTGGTATAAATTGATTTCAGCATGGAGTTAGACAATCCATCATGACCCTTACTGGTTTTGGCTTTTAATCTTAGTATTATTTTTTCTATTTCAATCTCTGTGGTTGGATAGAAAAAACAACTCTAAGCAATTCTGACTGATTGATTATCACTTGCATGGTCTCTATCTCTTCCAACATTAATATTTATTTTCTCAGCTAATTTTTGGCCAACTTCACTATAGTACTTCCCAAATGCATTACATATTTTCTGCTTGTCAGTTTCCTTTACTCCGTTTATTATCATTTCGTCACTGATATCATGTTTATTCTTTACTTTACCAGTTATCTTATTGAGTATATTCCACAACTTTTTTGAATTTGATCGATTATCATTTATCAGTTTATTGTAGTAATTGTGTTTAGCCTTGTTTGAGGATATAAAGTATATTTCTGTAGCATTCAACATCCTGACGTAGGTGCTATTGTATTGGTTGTCAAGGCACAGGCAACAACATGCATCATCTTATTACCACATTCAAAAATGTAATTTATAAATGTTGTCACAAATAAGCAGTGAGGAATTCTTTATTTTCTGGCCGCAATTCCACAGGCAATGCTACAGGCAGTTCACTGCTTTCATTCTCAAATCTGGCATACGGTACTAAATTGTAGTACTACATTGGCAAACTGAGATCAGTGTTTTAAATTTTATCTTATCTTGAAAAAAAAATTTTGGAAACACCAGGGTGCATACACAGTCCGGGACCAGTCCCAATTGTCTCCTTCGACTTTGGCGTATGGAATTGGGCAAGAAAGGTGGTAATTATTTACAGAGCTCTTTCACATTTCGGCAGCATTATAGGTTTTTATTACCTTTCAAGGTTCAAACTAGGTCTGGACTAGGTCCAAATGTGATTTGTTGTTACATGAATAATCAAACAGAAAATTTAAATATCAATGGTGATATGTGTCCTAAGAATGAACAGTCATACACGTCCATAACTGCTTTGCAAAACGCACAAATTTTGTTAACATTAGAAATGTCAAAAAGATCATGTAGTTCCTGCTCATCAGGTGGCAAAACCTTCAAGCTCAATGTTACAATAGAAATTTACATGTATAACAAAAAATGTATAATTGAACACATGGTAAATTGATTAACGTTTCATTTGGTGCCAAAACCGTTGGTCTTTGTTGGATAGTTCAGCAATAATTTCTGTAAATGTGAGCGAATGCATCCTTCATTAGAGAATTGAGAGTTTTTCAGGTTACTGCATGAGTAGCCTACTGAAACATCAGGCTCAATGTGGCAATGCTTCCTATCATCTGAGACCAAAATGGTTGTAATATTTGGCTTCAGTAAGGTCCAAAGCATGGGAAAAAGTTTGTAAACATAAGGAATTTTTAAAAAAAGTCTTAATCTGAACAATCCTAACCTACTTGCCAGCATTTAATAATATGAAGAGGCAAAGGAGTATTGATCAGCTCCTTTTTTTTGCCAAGTGCAAAGAGTCTATCTACTGTTAAGTCATATCAGTCTTAATCTGAACAACCCTACAAGTAGGTACCTTAAATGTCCTCTCCTCTCTCTGGAAAAGGTCCATGTGAGGACT
This sequence comes from Platynereis dumerilii, assembly GCA_026936325.1. Lineage (NCBI taxonomy): Eukaryota > Metazoa > Annelida > Polychaeta > Phyllodocida > Nereididae > Platynereis > Platynereis dumerilii. The sequence goes on from JAPTHN010000001.1 coordinate 59,100,394, forward strand.
ATCCATGACAGGGCCTCCAGCCAGGATCCTGTCTCATAATTGAGTTACTTTTTCAAAATGTGAATCATGAAACACTATCTTGTGTTCATTTGTGTCTCATAACGCATCAACTCTGGTCCTTCTCCATCAGCATCCAGGGGAATATTTGGTACATTTTTAAGAGGGTTTAGCAGAGCTAAATAACTTATAAATGCACCCATTATTTAATAGCTACACCAGAGACAGAATCCTCAGCACACAGTGGCAACAGGACCAGCATGGTTTCCAGAATGATAAACAGTTCATGGTTTATCAAGACCTTTGACAGCTGTACTTTAGGACCTTTTTGAAGTGCCACTCTCAGCTCAAAGGAAACAGATTATTTGTAGCCACATAGTCCTGCAAACATGTTATAAATGTGTAAGGTCTTTGGCTGTTGACTGGCATTGTTTTTGTTTTAACAAAGAATAATTCAACATTATGACACCCTGATCCTGGGGGGGGGGGCTGATTGATATTTCAGCCCCCCCTTACCTCCTACCTGGGGGGGGGGCTGTCGCCGCACCCACAGCCCCCTGCTCTGACGCCTATGTTAAAGGATTTTGAAAATTCAAAATTTTGTTCAGACTATAAAACACTGGATGCAACCTGCCTTCATTTGATGTCCCATTACATGGGCTCAGAGTAAATTGAGTTCTATGGTCTGATTTGAATTCAGAACCTCAGAGCCAGTGGTAGCACAAACAAGCACTCATATTCTCTTTATCATTAAGGCAAAGGAATAATATCATGCCAAGTCGAGCACCCCAATTTTACTGACTGATACATATTCATCAAATAATGTGCTCCAAGATAAGTACTTCATAAAATTAATTACATGAAAAAGAAATCCTTAACCTACCTGAGTCTAACTTCCTGAGGCCCACACAGGTACTGACTGTTGCTCTTAACACTTCTATCAGTCTTCCCATAGACGCTGCCAAAGCCATCCTCCTGCCGCTGAGTCCTCCTCTTCATTAGCATAAAATCATTGCTCTTGGCTTACTCCCTGTCATGCAAGGAGCAGGAGTGAAAGACATGTGCATGGGTAAACACAGGCAAAATGGCAAGACAGAAAGCAAGGAAAGAAACAAGAAAAGTATTGAAGAATGACGAATGACAGGTGATTTATTAAATCAAAAATTACCAATGATTAAATTTCATTGGAGAATGACCAAATTATTTTTTTAAAAAGCAATTTCAATCTATTGGGCCAAAGAATGCAGGATGATAATATATTATATATGCCGGTGTATTTGTCACTTGCTTATACAATTTAGAATTAAAATAATCCAGGCTTCCACTGACGCATAACTAATGATCTATCAAAGATTGACCAACAATTACAGCCTTTCACTTTGATACCGAAAAAGATTGTACTGTTGCACTGTGAAAATTGCACTTTGTGTGTCATCATACAGATGATTTGTCATGATCATACCCAATACTTTCAATGTTAATTTGATTTAAGGTGACTCGAGCGTGGTACACTGCACATACTTCTGAGCAGCCTGGTTGCCTAGCAACATAGCGTCACAACTGCTGCAGGCCCTGAAACAGTTGTGACGTTACCATTTTCTGTTCTCTTTTTTTTAACCGCATGGCAGCCAGTAATTTGCTATTTAAATTAGATCTAATGCAGCTAGAAGCATAATTATTTTTTTATTGAATGCAGTAACATCTATTCTATGCTACTTTAAAGTTTCAGCTTCTCAGCTTTATCGAAAAAATTTTCTCGGTTAATTTCAGTCCACAGTGTCAAAAAATTTCTTTATTTATTTAAATTGACATTGGCACAGTCATGGTACTGCAGTAAAAAAATGACTCGGTGAATTTTTTTTATTTTTTGCCATTTGTTTGACAATAACTTGTTTATGATATACGCAAATTTAAAAAAAAATCTGTATGATCGTTTTCCTAAAATTTGATTACTGCCAAAATTGAAGCATGCAAAATCTGCAATTAATTAGTGTGTTGGTGCCCTTTGAGCTCTTACAGAAAAAAGTATTTAACCATTTTTCTTCAAATTTATGGCAAATGTTTTGGTGTAAATCCTTGGGAAGACATTTCTGACGTTTCTGTGTAACAAATGCATGTAATGCTTTATTCTGTGGTACTTAACCAAAAACTCAATTTATGACTTTTAAGCAGTCATCAGGCAAAACATGCCGTTACCATGGCAACCAAACGAGTCAGTGAAATGTTTTTGTTTTTCATTTTTGACTTGTATGGGTCCCATAGAGTACCTGTGCAAAATTTTAGAAAAATCTGTATGATCTAACCACCATGCTTGAGTCACCTTAAGGAGACTTATCCCTCATGTTGGTGACAGCCAAACGAAAGGATTATGCATCTGATTTTCAATCCAAAATCAGTTATTGACAAGTCAAATGGCCTTCTCTTGATCATTACTAGTCAAACTGCCTCTATGTTTCCCATGTTGAAAATATAGAAGATGACACTTCATCAGCTATCATGAGTCACAAAGTGCATTTTTCACAGTGAACTTGTCCTCAGTTTTTCTTTATCAAAGCGAAAGGCTGTAATATAAGAATGACAAGCAAATTACTGAAGAATGATCATGAGTGGAAGTACCAGTCATTGATAGACATGGTATACTAGCATATATGACAAGTCCAAGAAATTCCCTGGACATTTGTGTTTTGATATAGTTGTCACAGATTTCAAAGTTGACAGTTGACTGTGAAAAACATTTTCTCAAAATTCACAGTTATCATTGGGTATTGTTAGTTCTATAAGTTGCAAATTCTTATACATTTCTACCTCACGTCTAACTGCTAAAAGCACACATAGTAACAAACAATGTATAACAGCTTGTGATCCCTGCTATGGTTGTATTCTAAATGGAATTTGTCATGTGACTTTGGAATAGGCTCCCACTAGTTTTGTATTTCTTCAAAATATGCAAATACTATAAACGAGAAAATACTTTGCATGCCAGAAAATTATCAGAATAAGTGAGATGTACAAGGTCAACTATTGCATTTTCACAATAACTGTGTGTTATTTGCAAAATGGCTCTGCTCCTGCCATCTCCAAATTCGAATTGCATACGCTTGTATTGTTTATAGGGTATATTATAATAAAACTTAATGGGAGTGTGGTTCACAGCAATGAGGTCGCGGAAGAATACAACACGAGTCCGAAGGATGAGTGTTTATTCTGCAGCAGACCTGACATGAGTCAGGTTCATTGCTGTGAACCACACTCCCATTAAGTTTTATTTATATATCCCACAATAAAAATAGACCTCCAGTAAAAAGAATTAACAATTTCAAGAGGTACTATTTTGTTTGAATGGCCGAAAAAAGATCCCTGGCAACCACACCGACCAATCAGAGCGTCAAAACATTGTGACGTCATCACTTCACTGCTCATTGTTTACATAACAACGTCAGATAATGATATGCATGGTTCACAACGATGAACCACATGGTGTGAATCACATGGTTTTTTGCTAGAATTTCACTGCCCATTGTGAGATATACTGTACAAAATGCTTGGAGATAGAGCCTCAACATGTCAATTTATAATTCGAAAATTTTGAGGTAAAAAACAATATTATTCGGAGGATCTCCTGTCAAGGGATTGCATAAAATATGACCTGGACGGTAGATCCAAAGGGGAAATATCTGTACTGATTTAAATGTAGGTCTCACTTCTGTCAACATAATCCTCAGAATGTATCAAGATACAAATGAATTGATAATGTGGTTTGCTCTCATTGACTTTTTTTGCTATGTACCAATAATGCTGATAGAAAGTGTAATGTTTTTTTTATTCATCTCATTATCGGGAGATACAATTCTGTTCTACAAAACTACAAAAAAACTTCTGAAAAAAAAGTCACTGTTGAAAGAGAGAAAGACGTGCAGGGAAATAAAAGCCAGACCTATGGGTCGATGGACAGAAATAGACAGATAGATCAATAGATTTTCTTGACTACAATGATAAACCCATCTCACTGATCAATGCTTTTAAAATTAGCAGAATGCAAACTTCTTAGCAAAACATCGATAATTAACCAACTTACGTTTCTTGTTAATGAAGTGGAGACTAGGTGTGCTTCAGGTGCCCCCATATTCTCCGATCCTGCTTAACCTTGTTTTGGTATTGCAGTTTACATAGTAAAAGTCACCCTTAAAGTTTTAGCTCATTCTATAAATATCTACCTTTACCAGAATACGCTTGAAGTTTATAATGCAATTCCCCATTGGCAAACGGCAAATCCTCAAGGTGGTAGCATCAGATCATTAGAGCTTTGGATGCCTGTGAACTTGAGTGTGCAAGAACTTCCAGGGAAATATTGCAAAATCTAGGAATGAGGATATATTGTCCTGTGTGTGACAGTGTGTGATTTAACCTATTCCATTAACAAGGAACCCAAGTTGGCTAATAATAAATATTTTGCTTAGCAGTTTGCTGTCAGCTAATCAAGCATCAGAGAGATTGTTTCACCTGTGCACAACACATGCACCCAAGGTTAAGTGCTGTAATCCAATTCTGGCTGATATTTTCACTTCAAATCAAATCAAATCATTTTATTTATAGTCGTTGATACAGAAATAAAAGAAACATTAGCCTCAAAGGCTATTTAAACGACTCTCTATTTAAACTCAACAAAGGAAAAATTTAGGATAATAAAAACAACAATTAAAAATTTATGACATGTAGAAGCTAAGGTAAAAAATATATATTACAGTTGAACAAATTAGTGTGACTCAAATTTGCACTTGTTGCATTTGCAAAGTGGCTCTTCCCACTTTTCCAGAAAACTGGAAAAAGTTTTATAATCAAAGTCTTTTACTTCGTTTGGAAGATTATTCCAGAGCACTGTCCCATAGTCACGAACACTGTTTTTACCGAAAGACTTTGTCTTGCAATGTGAAACAACTAGGTTTCTCTTGCTCCTTAAATTGTAACGTGGTACACTGATTTAAACAAGTCCCATAATAATGGGGGTGACAACTTGTTTACACTCTTAAAAACCTCTTTTAAAATGAGTCTTTTCCTTAGTGTTTCTAAGGTTGGTAGTTTTGCCTTGTCAAGCAAACTCTTATAATCACTTCGAAAGTCCATAAAAACGAATTTCAATCCCCTATATTGAATTTTCTCAAGTTTTTGAGAATTTTGAATTCCACAAAAATGCCATACAGGCGCACAGTATCTAAATTGAGACAGAATAAAATGATCGAAAATTTTCCGTCTACAGTCATAATCCAAAAATTTGGATAGTCTTTGCAAAACATTAAGCTGAGCTCCAGCTTTGCGACAGATTTCCTTAACGTGGCCTGTAAAGTTCAACATTTCATCGAAATTTATACCTAATAATTTAACACTTTCTTCACTAATAATTGAGCTTTCTCCTATGTTAATCTTAGCTCGAGATGGCTCTTTACAGTCTTTAAGAAACAGTATCTGGAACTTCGACGGATTCGCTTCCATCATATTGCTTTGGAACCATCTGATCGCCTGGCAGATCTCGTCCTCCAGGATCTTCACTACTTCATCTCGAGTGCTTGCGCTGACACTGATGGAATTATCGTCCGCATAATTATATAGGTGGCCCTTTCTGAAGATTGCGACGATGTCGTTTACGAACAGATTAAAAAGGGCAGGGCCCATGATTGACCCCTGGGGCACGCCTTTGCGCAATGTAATCCAGTCACTTTTGGTACCGCTAACTCTAACACATTGTTTCCGGTCACTGAGGTATGAGCAGATTAAGGCACATGCTTCATAACTGGCACCATAGGCTTTCATCTTTGCTACAATTAGTTGGTGCGGAAGGCAGTCGAAAGCCTTACTTAGGTCGATCATCGCACTTCCGACTCGTTTCGATTCATCAAGTAGGGCCTTCCAATCTTCTATCAGCTTGAGTAAAACAGTCTGACAGCTATAGCCCGGTCTATACGCCGCTATAGTTGGGGAAAGTACTATATCAAGGAAGGGGGTAAGCTGAAGTAGCATGAGTTTTTCGAGGATTTTTGAGCACACCGGTAAGATACTAATAGGTCTATAGTTTTTGATGTTTAGGTTGTCGTCCTTCTTAAAAGCAGGCACAACCTCAGCCAGCTTAGCTGCACTGGGAAAGGTACAGGTGTCCACACTAGTATTAAAAATTAGAGAAATGTGGTGGCTCAAGATATCAGGGACAATTTTGACTAGCTTGGCAGGGATCTGGTCTTGTCCAGTTGCTTTAGTTGCATCTAGTGACTTGATAACTTTAGTCACTTCGGAGGGGGTGGTATGTCGAAAACTAAAGTCAGATCTTTCCATAGATTCAATGCTTTTTATGCTGGGGTGTTCCTTAAAATAGTCCACACATTTTCCAACATAGGATTGACTATCTTCATTTTCTTGCTCTAAGTCAATTTTTGTTCCAATATTCGTCGCAATGTTGACGTAATAGTCATTCATGAGTTGTCCAACTTCGATAGGATTGGTAATAAGTTTGTTGTCGACTTTGAGCATGATTGATTCCGTGCTATTAGAGCCCTTGTTGGTCAGGAAGGGTTTAATAGTTGGCCAGAAATTGGCATTCTTAGCACTGTCTTTACACTTGTCATTAAAGTAGCTTTTAATAGAGTCACGTCTAACTTTAGCAGTGATGTTTCTCTGCTTGCGGTAGGCCTCCCAATTTTTGGACGTGGGGAATCTGGCATATCGATTTTGCAGCCTTTTTTTCTTTCGAACCGCCTGTTTAAGGTTCTTACTCATAAATGGAGGTTCTCTGGACTTAATTTTGATAGTTTTTAGTGGAGCGTGTTCGTCGATGATCTCACGCAGGATTTTTTGATAAGCCCAATAATTATCGGATGGGTCGTCAAAAATCTGGCTGACAGTAGGTGGAATAAGGCTGACATCATTTTTAAATTTGTCAGCAGAGAATAGTTTGTATTGCCTGTAAGTTATAGTTTTTGTGGGCAATCTGGGTACTCTCACGTTAATTGTAGAATAAATCAAGTTGTGGGAATCACTTAATCCTGTATTCACACTTCCAGCTGTTAAGCTTTTTCTTGGTGATCCCGTTATGATCACATCAATAAGTGATTGACCATGAATTGTCAAATTTGTAGGATCTTTAATTAATTGTGTCAAGTCAAAGGAGTCACAGAGGTCAGCAACGGGTCGTCCTTTATCTCTGTTTAATAAGTCACAGTTCAGGTCTCCTAATATCCAAAAATGGTCATAGTCTTTAGTAATTTCATCCAGAAGGCTTGACAGTTCCTCGGAAAAGGAAGTTAAGTTTGTTCTTGGCGGGCGATATCCAATCACCACTAACAGTCGAGTGGAGTTGTCAGGGCGAAGTTCGAGGGCAATCGTTTCAGTGATTGTAGTTTCAATCTCCTTTATCCGTCGACATGGGATATCGGCACGGACATATGATATAAGACCGCCGCCGCGATCATTTCTGTCCTTACGAAACATCCACGTAGGCCTTACACAGTCACAAAAAAAAAGACTGAGATAACAGAGAGGTTTTGCTGTACACATCTGTGGGTTCCATGAACGCATCTATAGGCTGCCATATAGAACCCATAGTAAATTACTTCCATTTATTGGAGATTGTATGCCTGTTGATATGGTATTTCACCAGAGGTTTTATACATTTTTTGTGAAAAATCTGAGATCAGATAATTTTTTAAGATCATCCATCTTCGAAAATGCTATGGTATCGAGATCTAGGCTTGGTTTGAATTATAGGCATGTTAAATCAAAATATTGTAATGTTTTGCTCTCTCACTCTGTTGAATCCCGACAGGGTGCGCTACGATCAGCTAGTATTGCTTTTATGTCTGGTTTCGTAGTAAATTTATTAAAAATTAACTTGCATTTAAAATTACAAATTTGATAAAATAAGATGCCTTTGATAGCGGTTTAGAGCTGTACAAAATATTATTTCTGTATCTTTAAAATTGAGAGCAGGAGAAGCATTTTTGTGATTTCAGTTTTTCTTGTAATGGCGGAAATGTGACGCTCGTCCATTCGCGGTTTCAGACAGTAATTTAACTTATTTAACATTAAAATTGAGTAAATCTATTTATTACAGACGAGAATTTATTAAGTATAGAACGTTCAGGTGAAGTATGATGTTTGTACACGGCGTATTTGTCATTTTATTCGCGATTTCATATTTTGACAGATTATGGGATTTTGTTGGATCTTGTTGGATCCAACAAATCTGTTAGATCGTTAATACACCGAAGCGCATGCGTGTGGGTTTTAATTCAATAAGAGGGTATAAAAGCAGCATGTTAGCCTAATTCGGTGTCTTCTCACTTTGACCGGTGAAAGGACAACACCAAATTATTAGCATTTCGACATTATTCAACATTATTCAACATTTCTACAAAGTTATTCAACGGTTTAATCAACCACTAGCCATGGCTACTGCCAAGGTAAAGATAATCCCAAAATAATGATAATTTAAGAGAATTATCCACCCTTATGGCCTTAAATTAATTTAATTAATTTAATTCTACTTTCTACTTTATTCAACATGTAAGATTAATTTACCCTATTATTTAATTTAATTCTACTCTGTTCTACATTCAACTTTAATTGCAATTCTACAATTTCTACTAATTTCTACACCATTTGCTTATGCTTTGCTTGCACAATTACCCCTTAGTTTAGTTCATTTAGACTTGCTGGGTTGGTTGTGGGTTCAGTTCTTGCATGCGCTTGGGTGTCATTAGTTATCTGTTAGTCGCTTAATTATTTATTTTGTTGCTTTCGCTTGCTGGTTTTATTTGCATGATTCCATAGATATTAAGGTGTGTGTTTTGCATGTATTGTACATAGTGTTAAGAGTTTTACTGTTCAATTTGAGTTCCTAGATTTAAGACTCTAGTATTAAGAACTTGCATGTGATGTGAAATACCAATCTACATTTATTCATGATTTTACTGTGATTCAACTCAAATTTCTTTTAATAAATCTTTAAACTTTTATTTCTGGAGTTTGTCAGGTCACTGGGATGGGATTGGTATAACGTTCAACAATTATTATTCGATAGCTTTTTTTTGGGTTAATATGGGAAATTGTTGGATCCAATAAGACAGTTATTGGATCCCATAACATTTGATACCACTTGAGCTTGTAGACTCATTTGCTATGTGGTCCTATTACTAGATAGCTCACTTGAGCACTTTGATGATAATTTAGGACAATTTTACTATTATTGAAAGCTTGTTGAAAGCTTATTGGATCAACTTGAAGTCCGTTTGAGGACTTGTGGAATTTTAACATTTTGAGGAGCCACAACCAGGAGAGTTCATCAACTCGGTCTAGTGTATTAGAGCACTGAATATTAAGAAGAAGATCACAGATGTATTAGAGCATCTTTAGAGTTCAATACAAATGATATGAAGCGGAAATAGCACGCTACCATAGACTAATCCGTAACATATTATTTTTGGTGGCAGCGGTGGGATTTGCATTACGTAAATCCAGAGATACGAACTCACTTTTCAACTTGGATTTGGTTGTGGCTGTAGAATTTTCAGGATTAAAATTCTTAAACTGAGTCTATTCTTAGAGAAGTTGTAGTTATTGAATATTGTCAACTTTATTGAATATTGTCAACTTTATTGAATATTGTCAACTTTATTGAATATTGTCAACTTTATTGAAAATTGTCAAAATGTTGGAACAATTGATTGAGAAAGTAGAGGCTGAGTTAATAGCCAGAGGTTTTGAGATCAGTCGACCCGAGGTTCTTGATTTTCAGTACTTGAATTTCCTTGTGATGTGTCTTATTGCTCTTGAAGATGATCTGTAGATCTGGTTCAACATGAATAGAGATCAACAACCAAGTTTGAGAAGATCCAAACGTAATGTAAAGTCAACTTATGGTTCAAGATCTTATTCAGATTTAAGAGGTTCGACAATTAGCGACATGGAAATTTCTACTGAGGAGGATGAAATAATGTTCAGGCCTCAGTCTACTAGTGTAAATTACACTGAAACAACTTCAACAGTTGGAGTTGGTGGTGGATTTCTACCAAGATCTAGAAGCTCTATGGGGTTTACTGTTGGAAACTCTGATGATTCACATGGATATTTGGGTCGAAGATCGACAAGGTCCAATTATGGAAATCAACAAGATTTATTGGATTTTATGGGATCATCTACGAGTTATGGGAACCCAGAAGTTAGTTCAATGGGAAATGCTAGAGAGTCTATAGCGACAAATCTCAACACTAATGCTAATGGATCAAATGGTATGGGAAGTTATGGGAACCCTAGGGTTTCTACTAAACAATCCACAACTAATGGGATATCTACAAAGTCAGATACCAATAGCAGATCTAGACCAATAGATAGTCAGAATCTAAGATCAGTGTGGAGTACCAATGGTCCTATATCATCGACAAGCCAAAACCATCACTCCGGAGGTGATGCGCAGAGTCGCAGAGTAGACGATTTAGCGGAAAAAGTAGATAAATTGGCAGGAATGTTAGAGACTGTTATGACAGCGATGCCTAGTTTGAATGAACAAACTGCAGATAGATCTCAACGTCAACATACAACAGGTCCAGAGCCTTCGGATTCAGAAAGTGGCAAAACGTCACATTCAACTGTTAGATCCAGTGTTAGTAGGAAAAACCACAGTTACAAACTTCCACCATTTACTGGAAAGGAAAGATGGGAAGTTTGGTTTAATAGATTTGACGAAATAGCTGCCAGAGGTCGCTGGACTAATGAGGATAGATTAGATCAATTGTTGCCCAGGTTACAAGGTCAGGCGGGTGAATTTGTATTTAGTCAACTTTCTCATGAAGTGAGAAGCAAATATCATCGACTTGTGACAGAATTAGACAATAGATTTAAAATTGTAGAGGTAGCAAAGACGTATCAAGCCAAGTTTAGCAAAAGAAACCAGAAAAATGGTGAAACTGTAGAAGAATTTGCTGCAGAATTGAAACGCCTCTATGACAAGGCTTACACAAGCCGACCTCTACAAATTCGACAAGAAGACTTGTTGAGAAGATTCTTGGATGGGTTGTTGGATAACAAAGCCAGACAACAAGTAGAATTTGTAAAGGAACCAAAAGGAGTAGATGAAGCTGTAGTCGAAGTAGTTACATTCCTAGAGAGTCAAAAGAAAATTTCTGAAATTGATGATAATCAGAATAGACATAGAAAACGGATGGGGATGGTTCGACCGGCGGATGATGATGACTCCGAGGGTAGTGACGTTGAATCTGAGGATGATGATCAACAGGTCAACAGGGTTCCTGATCTTAGGTCTAAGGCGAAATCCAAGCCCAGTAGTAGTTCAACTTCAGGTGGTAGGTCAGGTCAACATGGTCAAGCTGTTGTTAGCGCCAGGTCCACACCACAGACAGGGTCATCTGAAATGAAACAGATTTTAGAGTTACTCAACGGCATGAAATCTGAGCAAGATAGCATTAAGGCTGATCAAAAGTCAATTAATGAAAAATTGACAGAATTGAGTTCTACAAAAGAGACCAAGTCTGGTGGAAAATTCAACAAGGGAAAATGGCAAGCTAGCGGAAATAAGGACGGTCCTAGAAAATTGAGCTGTTTTCGATGTGGACAAGAGGGTCATTTTTCAAAGGCTTGCCCATTTGCTCCATGGAATGCTGGGAAAATGCAATTGGCATTTCAACAAGTTCCAGTTAGTGGAACACCTGTGACTACAGTTCAGTTGGATTCAACTAAGTCTACAGGAGTTGTGGGAAATCCACAGATGAACAGTCAACCAAAGTTAAACTAGAGAGGGTCGATCCTGTGGGCCAAGGAGAGACCCAAGTTAACAATGAATTAGTTAGTGATGATAGTAGTAAAGAAATTGAATTTAGTGAGAATGTTGGAGAGCAGTGGGTTAGAAATGCCGCACCGCCAAACATTCGAGGTGTCTACATTAATGGAAAAGTGGAAAATGTAGAAATAGTTTTCACAGTTGATACAGGAGCTTGTGCAACAATTTTGTCTAAGAAAGTGATTGACAAAATGGCAGAAAGTGTTAGACCACAAATTGTAGGGAGCAAAAGAACGTCATTTTCAGGTCCCACTGGGGGACATTTTGAAGTGTTGGGTGTAGTTGAAGTCACAATTAGTCTTGGGGATGTAAGTTTCAAGAGGAAACTCCCCGTTGCCGAATTATTGGATGATTGTTTGCTTGGAGCAGACATTCTACAGGGCTTAGAGGAAGGCCCATTTGATTTATTGTTGAGTGAGAATAGACTATTGTGGAATGGAGTTACTATACCAGTAGTGCAAGTAGGATCACAAGTGTGTGGTAGGGTTACTTGTGCGGAGACCTGTGTTGTTCCAGGAAATTGTGAGGTGGTACTGCCGGTTAGGGTGCAAAGTACTTGTTCAACTAAGTTACCAAGTGAGGTATTGTTAGAACCAGAGGCATCATTTTTGAAAAATCATTCACTTTTGGTGGCTTCAACGTTGGTGAATTTGGAAAATTGTGAAGTGATGAGAGTGATGAATCCATTTTTGACGGATGTCACGCTTCACCAAGGTGAAGTTATTGGACAAATTGGATCTTTCAACTTTATTTCAAATTTAGAAAATGAAGAAAAGCTGTTAGTTGAGGAAAAGGTCGATTCAACAGATACAGATTTAGTTAGGGAAATAGGTCAATTTCAACAAGATTCAAAATCTTTAGTTCCAGAGCATTTAAAAGATTTGTATGAGCGAACAGCGTCAGACAAAGATGATAATGTGAAATGTCGAATTTCAAATCTACTGAATGAGTTTCAAGATGTGTTTTCTAGAAATGAGGATGATCTGGGTTGTACAAATTTGACGACACATAAGATTGATACCGGTACCGCTAAACCGGTCAAGCAAGCTCCAAGAAGAGTCCCATTAGCTTATCAAGGGAAGGACAAAGGGGCATTGCAGAAGATGTTAGCCAGAGGAACAATAAGAGAATCAAATTCTCCTTGGGCCTCTCCGATTGTCATAGTCGCCAAGAAAAATGGATCCGTCCGGATTTGCGTGGACTATAGGAAATTGAACTCATTAGTTCGGAAAGATGCATTCCCATTGCCTAGAATTAGCGATTGTTTGGATACAGTAGCGGGATCTGTCTACTTTTCTACATTGGATTTAACGGCAGGTTATAACCAGGTGCCGGTGGCAGAAAAAGATATTGCGAAAACCGCATTGGTGACAAAGCACGGACTATGGGAAAGTTTGTTTTTACCATTTGGTCTTAGCAATGGGCCAGCTACTTTTCAACGAGTAATGGAATTGGCATTGCAAGGTCTGCAATGGAATGCCTGTCTAATTTATATAGATGACATCATAATTTATGGGAAGACTCTAAATGAGCATTTAGACAGAGTGCAACAGGTTTTGTTGAGATTGAGAAAGGCAAACTTGAAACTTAGACCAGAGAAATGTCACATTTTGAAAGATGAAGTGTTATTTTTGGGACACATAGTTTCAAAAGATGATGTTAGGCCAAGTCCGATAAATGTTGAGAAAATTTTAGGTTGGAAAGTTCCAACATCAACCAAAGAAGTAAGACAATACTTGGGAATGGCTACGTACTACAGGCGTTTTATTGAGCAATTCGCTAAAATAGCTTCTCCTTTATCAGAACTTACGAGCAAGAATGTAGAGTTTTCCTGGTCGGATGACTGTCAACAGGCATTTGACAAACTCAAAGAAGCGTTGACAGGACCTGAGGTGATGGCTTATCCACTCAACGACGGAGAATTTATTCTTGACACTGACGCTTGTGATGTTTCAATTGGTTCTGTATTAAGTCAGGTGCAGGATGGTTCTGAAAAAGTTGTGGCATATGCAAGTAGGACAATGAGTAAAGCAGAGAGAAATTACTGTGTTACCGACAAAGAGTTGTTAGCTGTGAAACATTTCATTGAGTATTTTCGACATTACTTATTGGGAAGAAAATTTTTAGTCAGAAGTGACCACGCGGCTTTAAAATGGTTATTTACTTTAAAAGAACCAAAGGGTAGAGTTGCGAGATGGTTAGAGATATTGGCTGGCTATGATTTTGAAATTGAATACCGACCTGGGAAAAAGCATGGAAATGCTGACGCCATGTCACGTTGTCCAAATCCTCGAGATTGCAAGTGTGTCGTTACTGATGATTCATTGAAGTGTGGCCCATGTCACAAATGTTTGAAGAAATCTGAAGAAATGTATAGTACATGGATTAGCAATTCATGTAAAATCAACAGAATTACACAGAGTAGTTATTCAATTTTTACTTGTCTGTATTTATGGATAATGACAATGTATTTCTGGCTATTTGGCAAATCAACAATATCCATTGAATTGGATGAATCTACAAGAGGTAGATCAACAAGAGAAGATGAACATCATCAATCTCTGAAAGATGACGGTCGACTCTGGCCAAAGTTAAAATCAACAATTATCAAATATTGGAAAATTTTCCAATACAGATTAAAGAAATTCAACAAATTTCGAATGAGACAAATCAGAATAGAAAATCAAATTTTACAAGGTTATAGTAGGAGACAATTACAAAAATTTCAAGAAATGGATTCAGAATTATCAATAGTCTGTAATTGGATACATAAGGGAAAACATCCACCAAGTAGCGAAGTTTGTGGGAAAAGTCCAGCGGTTCGACATTATTGGAATTATTGGAATTCAATAGAATGCATTGACGGGTTGCTATTTAGAAAATTTCACAAACAAGATGGTACAGATTTTTACTATCAATTTCTAGTGCCTAGAGAAATGAGAAACACAGTTCTACACCAGATGCATAATGTATTATTATCTGGTCATTTAGGCAAGAAAAAGACGAAACAGAAAATATTGCAAAGATTCTATTGGTTTCAATTGGAAGATGATGTAAAATTATGGGTGTCCAAATGTGAAACATGTCAACAAATGAAATTTTCAACAAGAAAACCTAGAGCTCCACTTGGAAATATGACAACTGGTTCGCCTTTAGATAGATTATGCATCGACGTTTTAGGGCCATTTCCAATTACAAAGAGAGGAAATAAACATGTTCTAGTGGTAACGGATAGTTTTAGCAAATGGGTTGAAATTTTCGCAATTCCTGATGAAACGGCATCAACATGCGCTAGGGTGTTACTGAATGAAGTATTGTGTAGATATGGGTGTCCACAAGATTTGCATAGTGACCAAGGTCGAAATTTCCAAAGTAAAATTTTTGCAGAATTATGTGATCTACTTGAAATTCGGAAAACAAGAACATCTCCACGAAATCCTAAGGGAAATGGACAGGCAGAGAGATTTAACAGAACTCTTCTACCAATGATAAGATCATACTTGAAAGGTCAACAAAGAGACTGGGATTTAAACTTGGGATGTTTAGCAGCAGCTTATAGAATGACACCACATGAGAGTACAACATTCACTCCAAATATGTTGATGTTAGGAAGGGAAGTCCGAATGCCTTATGAGATAATTGTGGGAAATGAGACTAGTGATGGAAATTCAACAACATCTTATGGGGAATACGTCAGTCAACTTAGAGATAGACTACATAAAGCACATGAGATCACAAGAAAACATTTAGAAGATACGGCAGTCAAACAAAAACTACGTTATGATGCGAAATGCAATTTCAACAAATTTCAAGTGGGAGATTTAGTGTGGTTACTAAATGAGTTAAGAGAGATAGATGTTTGTCCGAAATTACAACCAGCTTATGTGGGTCCTTATGTAATTTCCAAGATTTTGAGCACTTTCAATTATGAGGTATTATTGGGTATTTCGGGAAAAAGAAGGATAGTTCACCATGATAAACTTAAGATCTACGTAGGAGATACTCCACCACATTGGGCAAAGACTCAGAGCAAGAGATTGTGCAAGCAGGGCAAGTAATGGTCAATTATAAGTAGCTAGCTCAAAAATTTAATTAGTTTTATTTTTATCTACTTTAGACGGGAAACAAAAGAGGTCGTGTCTACGAATGCGTCACCTGCAATTTCACGGGAGCCAAGCAGACGACCCTTTATCACATCTTGAAGTGTCATAGGACGGCATCAGAAGCTCCTTATTATTGTGTTCTGTGTGGATACAAGGCGTTTACGTGGGAACGACTGGAATTACACACACGAGATTTTGCCACCCATCAGCAAAAAGCCAGAAAAAATGGGGACAGTGCAAATAACCTCAGGAGATCTGACCACCCAAGACCGATATTAGAACGAGTGGACTATGTGGTCAGATCTCCGGAAGAAAGCGCGGAGATTTGGGAGGCCCGGCCGAAAAGAAGGACATCAACAGCGACGAGACCATCATCGACAGTCACCCTCGAAACACTCAAACAGAGCCTCCCTGTGGACGTACTTCAACAAGTTATAGACAACTGCGGAATCGACCTAGACGACAACCGACCGACCAGCCCCTCGTTTTCTGACTCTGACCCCCCTGAAATCACCCTCGAAACACCCACAGAATTTTCCACTTCAACGATGCCGACCCCCCGTTCCACTTCAACGATGCCGACCCCCCATTCTACATCCAAGATACCGACTACCCCTTCCCCTCGTTCAACACCCAAGATGTCAACCCACTCAACGCCCCACATTTCGACTCCCCGTTCTTCGCCCCCCTCTACAAAAATTTCAACTTTATCAATGCCAACATTTTCGACGGACTATTCTACTTCCCTGATGCCGACTTCAACGCCTTTTCTGACTGCCACCACAACGACCGCGACAACTATATCCACTACATGCACCCTCACCTCATCGACCGTTTCCATCAACCGCCCCATCGTCTCCGCCCGCATTCAACTTCCAAGTCGTCCTCCAACTCCGTCCCTGTCCTTTTCTTCGTCATCATCTTCGTCATCATCTTCCGCCAGTTCTTCCAGATCATCATCCCCATCACCTGCAAATACGCCTCAACAACAACAAATTAATAACGAATCTCCTTCGGACAGTAATTTTATGACCCCACAGATGGCATCCTTCATCCAGAATATTGTCACCTCATCCATCACCTCCCTTCTCCCTTTCCTTCAGCCCCCAGATGTATCGTCCGAACTTTTCACCCAAATGTCATCCGTAACAAATCAGCTCACCGTCACCAATCAAAATTTATCAAGATTAGCGGAGTGTGTCCAGGCCCAACAGAACCATATTCTAGATATCACAGACTTTAGGAAATTAACTACGGAACTCAAGGAAATCAAAGACATTCTAAAATCATCATCATCAACTCAAGTTCTCAACTCCGTGTGCGACTCGCTAGGAGTCTTGTCATCATCGCTCTCCGATCAAAGAAACAGTTTTAGACTATTGACAAATAATATCGCCTCCACCTTCATTCCGGCTACCAATTTCATACAGAATAGTTCACCCTCCAGTTTACATCCGGTCACTTCAACAGTTTCATCCTCAACAAATTCAACTCATTCAACGACATCATCAACATTACCCTCGACAGTCTCGACTACACGATCGATCCTGACAGAGTACGACCTGCAACAATTTAACCAGATCAACGAAGACATTCAAAATTCCATGACCGACAAGCCGCCCCGAATTATTACACTGGAAGAGAGAAATGACAAAAGGAAAGACAAGGAAAACAACTCGGAACCGAAGAAAAAGAAACCCAAACGGAACGATTAAGTATGTGGACAATGTTTATTAATAGACTCTTTGTTTAATATCTTTATTTGTCGTCATAAATATTTTTAATTCTGTAAAGTAGGCCTTATAATTTGTTTGCTGATTGTCATTTAATATTTTACAATTTTAAGATCCTAATTACCTGGTATTTGATTTAGAAATTTAAAATTGCGTCTTGCAATTTTCCATAAATTTTATGACATATTTTGTATTAAAAATTAATGCAAAGTTTTATCTTGATTACCTGGTATTTGATGTAAAAATTTAAAATTGCGTCTTGCAATTTTTTTTTTTTTTATGATATACTTTGTATTGGATGTAAAATTTTATGGTTATTTAAGAAATTGCGTCTTGCAATTTTTTACGACATGCTTTGTATTGGAGGTAAAATTTTACGGTAATTTAAGAAATTGCGTCTTGCAATTTTTTGTGTCATACTTTGAATGTAAAAAAATTTTTATGGTAATTTAAGAAATTGCGTCTTGCAATTTTTAAAGAAATGTATGACATTGCTGAGATTATATACAATATTTCAGAATTGTATTATCTTAATTATCCTGTATTGAATGGTAAAATTTTATTGAAATTTAAAATTGCGACTTGCAATTTTTCATAAATTTTAAGACATACCTTGTATTGAATGTAAAATTTTACTGTGTTGAGCAATTGCATTTGAAATTGTTTGCAAGTTGTATTGAATGGTTTGGATTGAATACTATGTTAAATGCACACATTTAACAATATAGAAAAATTGTATTAGATTTTTCTTATGGAAATTGCAATTATTGTACTTAATTTTCAATTTCACGTGGTATTTAGAAATTGTATGATTTATGAAAATTTTATGGTTCATGAGGACATTTCACCTTAAGAAGGGGGTAATGTAATGTTTTGCTCTCTCACTCTGTTGAATCCCGACAGGGTGCGCTACGATCAGCTAGTATTGCTTTTATGTCTGGTTTCGTAGTAAATTTATTAAAAATTAACTTGCATTTAAAATTACAAATTTGATAAAATAAGATGCCTTTGATAGCGGTTTAGAGCTGTACAAAATATTATTTCTGTATCTTTAAAATTGAGAGCAGGAGAAGCATTTTTGTGATTTCAGTTTTTCTTGTAATGGCGGAAATGTGACGCTCGTCCATTCGCGGTTTCAGACAGTAATTTAACTTATTTAACATTAAAATTGAGTAAATCTATTTATTACAGACGAGAATTTATTAAGTATAGAACGTTCAGGTGAAGTATGATGTTTGTACACGGCGTATTTGTCATTTTATTCGCGATTTCAGATTTTGACAGATTATGGGATTTTGTTGGATCTTGTTGGATCCAACAAATCTGTTAGATCGTTAATACACCGAAGCGCATGCGTGTGGGTTTTAATCCAATAAGAGGGTATAAAAGCAGCATGTTAGCCTAATTCGGGGTCTTCTCACTTTGACCGGTGAAAGGACAACACCAAATTTTTAGCATTTTGACATTATTCAACATTATTCAACATTTCTACAAAGTTATTCAACGGGTTTAATCAACCACTAGCCATGGCTACTGCCAAGGTAAAGATAATCCCAAAATAATGATAATTTAAGAGAATTATCCACCCTTATGGCCTTAAATTAATTTAATTAATTTAATTCTACTTTCTACTTTATTCAACATGTAAGATTAATTTACCCTATTATTTAATTTAATTCTACTCTGTTCTACATTCAACTTTAATTGCAATTCTACAATTTCTACTAATTTCTACACCATTTGCTTATGCTTTGCTTGCACAATTACCCCTTAGTTTAGTTCATTTAGACTTGCTGGGTTGGTTGTGGGTTCAGTTCTTGCATGCGCTTGGGTGTCATTAGTTATCTGTTAGTCGCTTAATTATTTATTTTGTTGCTTTCGCTTGCTGGTTTTATTTGCATGATTCCATAGATATTAAGGTGTGTGTTTTGCATGTATTGTACATAGTGTTAAGAGTTTTACTGTTCAATTTGAGTTCCTAGATTTAAGACTCTAGTATTAAGAACTTGCATGTGATGTGAAATACCAATCTACATTTATTCATGATTTTACTGTGATTCAACTCAAATTTCTTTTAATAAATCTTTAAACTTTTATTTCTGGAGTTTGTCAGGTCACTGGGATGGGATTGGTATAACGTTCAACAATTATTATTCGATAGCTTAGTTTTGGGTTAATATGGGAAATTGTTGGATCCAATAAGACAGTTATTGGATCCCATCACAGATGTATTAGAGCATCTTTAGAGTTCAATACAAATGATATGAAGCGGAAATAGCACGCTACCATAGACTAATCCGTAACAATATGGAGCAGAGTTTGATGCTGCTCCTTGGTTGGATAGATTTAACGAGGAAGATGTAGCTCATGCCAGCATTGTAAGAGGTTTCATTATCATGAAAGACAGTTTCTGTGAGTCTCCACTAAGTAAAAAGGAATATAATGTTATTATTGAAAGTCTCTTTGTGGGATGATTAGTGTAATTTTTTGTTCGAGATTTTTAGTTACCTCATTTTATTTTTAAATTGATTTTTTTTATGCTTGTTTTTACCATTTTTTAATTAATTTATACTTTTATGTTAAATTGTATGCTGCTATGTGGCGAATAAATGATATAATGATAATATATAGCAGCTACACGTACCTCTCTGCTAATTTAGTGAAGCCATACACTTTTGCATATACTGCCATTCATAAGCATTCTTTCTTCACTGTTTCTTCTTCAAAAATAAATTGACATTCTTCAAACAAAATAATTGCCATTTACTATTAATAATCATTGCATGGTTATTCATCTATTTATAAAAAAAACCATTTGTCAATTTTTGTTGTATGTTTTTTTTTTTTTCGTGATAATTTATGTGATTTCATCAGTTAAAGCATTCAGATCACAACCATGAGCTTCTAATTTGGCTAATAATAGCCCATTTAGCATACAATCAAATGCCTTAGACAGATCAGTTGATATGACTCCAATCTCCATCCCTTGTCAAGTGATTCCCTCCAGTCTTCCGTCCCCCTAACTGGTACATACATGTAAATTTTGACATCTACTACGCCCCTTCCAGAACCCTGGCAAAAATCATGAAATAAGTAGTGAATTTGGTCATAAATTTGATTTTAAATGAAACTGTCCCCATAATTTCGAATAGTGATAATAAATGAACTGACCAGTAATAGAGTGCAAATTGTATGCAAAAAACTCACAACTCAAAAAATTGATGACCACGTAAGTAAAACACACAAGCACAATTTCAGCTAATTTTATTAATATAGGTTGCACAATTCCTTTGAAATTTATAATGTAATTCTTCATTCGCACAACAAAATTTGGTCAATTTCCCAGAACTTTACTTGAAGTGAATATTTTTTGTATTCTCTCAAGTATATATGACAAACTTGGAAAAGCAAAGTATATATGGGAGGAGGGGGAGGGGATGGTTGGTTATTTTCAATTTATTATTCTTACTTAGTGAAATACATCCTAATTTGAGAAAAAATATGTTTGAAAATTGACCAATGAAACCTCTGTCCTGACCTGCTAAAAAACCAAAATTAAAAGAATATTAGACCTGGATTGGGTTCTATGAACATGCCCCAGAAAAGGTTATTTCATTAAAAAAATCGAAAATCATTGCAAGATTTGTAAATACAGATCTGTGATTTTACAGTTCACCAATGGGTAATCTCATGCAGAACTTCAATGGCTTCATGCAACCTCTGTATATTATTCAGTTTGGCTGAAATTTTGACACAACACCTTCTATACATATGATCGGAATGCCTGTTTCAATTTGGGGGGAAATTAGAAGAACGTTTCTTTGGACCACCCTAAGTAATGCTCACTGTAAAATTTTAACAACATTTGGAAGATCTGCAGAATAAACTGGAAGTGAAATGTGACTTAAAACACTGCCCTGTGGTACGCCCGATTCTATACGAAATTGATTATCGATTTTAACCTTTTGAAATCAGTTTACAAGAAAGCTTTCAAGCATTTGTAAAACTCATGCTCATAAATATGGAACATAGGCATATGTCAAAAAGTGAGTTGAAATTTGGTAACACCATTTCATGGCGGGAGTTGCAAATAAACTTTCAACAATTTTCTGAGTTAGGTTTGGGTCCATTCAGCGTCAGAGTGAACATTACAAATTTGTTGGAAATCTTAAAAATTGGGGTCAAAAATGAAACCCTAAAAAAAAATATATATATTCCAAGTTTTTGAATGGTTGAAATCACACGAAATATTGTTCATACATGAAAATATTCAGGGCCGTATTAGCACATTTCTGGGCCCGGGGCAAACTGTTTCTAATGGGCCCCCCTTGCGCCCCAAAAACGTTCTAAATTCTTAAAATTACATTCGCGCGCCAGTTACCCGACGCACTTATGTACCTACGCAACTCTTTTCAGCTTCTTCATGGGCCCCCCTGAGGTCATGGGCCCAGGGCAACTGCCCCGTTTGCCCATAGGTTAATACGGCCCTGAAAATATTGGTCACCAAATGAATGATTGGGGTCAAACTAAGTTTGTAACATGGTTTGTATTGGAAGGAATACCCTCCAGGGTAATCAGAATTATGTTTTGAATGGCATACCCCATTTTATCTTGATTTTGAAATGTCTTATTTGCTAAAATTAGCTAAGCTCTGAAATTTTAAGGGATAGAAGGCAGAGGATGCATAT
Source organism: Platynereis dumerilii (assembly GCA_026936325.1). NCBI lineage: Eukaryota > Metazoa > Annelida > Polychaeta > Phyllodocida > Nereididae > Platynereis > Platynereis dumerilii. The sequence continues at coordinate 59,122,751 of JAPTHN010000001.1, forward strand.
GTTAGATGAAAAATTCCTTTTGTCCCAATCATATTTTGGTTTGGATGAAGTTGGGAAAGGTGTTGATCCAGGAATTTTGACCATTTCTAGAAATTTTGAAATTGTTTGACAAACTTTGACTGTACAATATCAGAACCACTTTGTATGTACGGACGTACACCCATGAAGATCTCTTTCAAATGGTATCATGACTTCCAGTCAAAGTTGCTTTGGATTGCTCGCTATTGACTGCTTGTCACAACACAACGTCTGTTTACCATGATAGCGGATCACACCGGCACCAAAAATATAGGCCTACAAAATCTTTTCTAGTCAGGCCTATGTGTGATGCACATGAAGAGATGAGCTTTTGCGATATTTCTTATGAATCCACTCAGTGGTCCATATTTTTTAGCTGCCCTGTATGGAAGTAGTAAACTGGCACTTTTGTTGCGACAAACTGTCTATAGTGAGCGATACAAACAACTTTTAAATACCTCAAAGCGGGGAAATCGCCTTTCTGGAAGTTTGAGGAGTTCCGTTCTCTTGTTTGTAATAATGGCACGGCATCTGATCTACAGAGCTTTAGATGCTTATGAACTTGAGCATGCAAGAATTTCCAGGGGAATTGTGCAAAATCTGGGAATGAGTAGATATTTTCCTGTGGGTGACAGTGTTTCATTTAATCAGTTCCATTAGCATGGAACCCAAGTTTGCTAATAATAAATATTTTGCTTTAAAGTTTGCTTTCTGCTAATAAAGGATCAGAGAGATAGTTTTACCTGTGCAAGCAAGGTAGATTGTTGTCAAAAAAGTGGCCAATAAAAACTTTTAAGTCAAAGTTTAAATCCAACAAAAGCACAGGTAAAGCCTTACTAAATTGTGTCCAGATTGGTTCATCTATCGACCAGGGTCATTACTCCTAAATCCAATTCTGGTAGAAATTTTACTTACTTATGCAGTCACAGAAAAAGACTGAGAAAACAGAGAGGTTTTGCTACACCTTTATGGCTGCAATGAAAGCATAGGTTTCCATAGCAACATTGAAATTTATATAGTAACAACACACATGCAGGGGACACAAATACGTGTAGCAGATTGTAGCAAAACCTCTCGATTATTTTAGTGAAGCCATATACTTGTGCACACTGCCATTCATAAGTATTCTTGCAAATGAATATGAAGAACGTCCAAAAAAAGACGTCAGGCTGGAAAATTGCCTAAAATATTGCAAGTCTAGTAATATCCGTGCAGTGAAACAGCTGAAGTCCTCCGTTTCGCAAGCAAACTTAATTAGCACAAGCAGTTGCATCTAAATCTGTGTAGTGATGCCCTCAACATCAACAGTCCAAAGTGGGAAATTAGGTCAAGTGGACCCAGCTTCTTATTATCAATGATTTAGTTTCGCATTGGTTTAATTTGTTTTCGCAAATACCTCACAACTCCATCTTACCTAAATGGTATGCAAATACTTGGGTGTTCCCCGTCAAAACCGCTACTCGCTTGTTGTATGTAAAAAAAAAAAATTTGTTTGGATTGGATTGGATTGGATACATTTATTTACACAACATATGTACTTACAATATATATACATTAGTTCAATCATTTATAGTATAAAGTATAATATTTACAATGTTGTGCTGGAGGGTACCCGAGCAGAATTTCTGTCATGGCCCGAAGGTGGGTGCACCCCCTCCCCCCATATGTATGTACATATATTATGTAGATAATATAAGCTTTTTGGAAAAATATGGCAATGTACTTTTGGTCATGTTTAAACTGTAGGTGGCAAGTTTAGATAACAAGTAGGTTATCCAAATCTAAATGTTGATCTATGTGCACACCAAGAAACTTGACACTGGGCGTTTTCTTTACATTAGACCCTCCTATTTCAATATTGCCTTGATAGTTTGTTTGTACGTTACATCGGTTTTGAAGAAATTAAATCTAATCTAATCTAATCCACCAGAGGGACATCATCTTATTACAAATACCAAATGACAAAACGAACAAGAATGTCAGTCCTAGGCACTTCAAGTTTTCAGCAATAAAATGTAATTTATGAGTGCAGCTTTTTATAGCATAGCATTTGGCAGTGTTGTTCATGGTGCATAATAATGATGTTGACTAAGTGTGTATATAGGCCTATGGCTGGCATTGCCTTCTTTATCCAGTTCTTCATTGCACACAACAGTGGTTTTGCACAACTTACCCCATGGCACAACTTACCCTCTGAGACGTCTGAGAGACATCATCTTATTATCAATACTAAGTGACCCAGAAATAGGAATTTCAGTCAACAACACATCAAGTTTCCAACAATAAATATTAATTCCTGAGTGTAGCATTCCAAGTCATTATATTTGGCCCAGTATTTGATATGGCACATTGGGGCATTGCCTTCTTCACTTGGTTCTTCATTTTGCCCCAACAGCAAGCGGCACATCTTCCCCGAAGGCACAAATTACCCCAGTCTCTCCCATGCCATTGACCTATCATATTATATGGATCATAATAGATGAGGTCAGTAGCCTGATGTGAGCTAATGTAAAATACAGTGAATCTTTTAAACCAAATAAGCAGCCTGTCATGTAACTCAGCATGCCAATTATCGACCTGGAACTTGGATCTTGTATCATTTGCCTCACAGGAAACTTGCAACTTGCCACCAAGATAATCATGATGGTAACAGTATGACGCAGATTTCAGTCTAAAGATAAAATGCAAGCATACTTAAAGTTCTCGTTATCACTTCTAAAGTTACATTAAATATCCTATTTGATGTAGTCTTTCCAGGTAGACATTTCATAACTTTGCCAAACAGATGAGAAGAGCTGAGATGACAATCATACTTTCCGACTTTCCAAAGACATTTATGCAACTGACATCCTTCGAAGTATCATATTCCATTATTCCAATCTGTCAAGCATCAGAGACATATTACCAAGTGAGCATTCTTACTCCCCTGACATCAGGATAACGGCTGTGACGTCACACTGATGTCCCTTGATTAAAATATGTCAAATTGCCCCCAGGGTATATAATATGAATTGCCCATTGAATTTGGTAGAAATTGACCAAAGATATGATTAATATATGCAAGAACAGGTTAATGGTAGCATTAATTGTGTAGTTCAGTACTGTACAGGGTGGGTTGTCCCTGATTTTTGCTGTGCCTGGCTGCATGAAGAGGATGCATAAATAAGGCTGTTAAAATTGTCAATTAAGTGGTCTGAGATATAAAAAATAACGTGCATGGCACTGCACGCACTTTAAGAGATGTAGATAGACTGCCCATGATAGTATCTACCCCTTTGCCTGTCACCTGCACAAGGGTATCTGGCATGTGAGACCTGCACAAGGGTATTTGTCACTAAGACCTGTTGGAGGGTATCTGGCCTGTGACCTACTTTTGGTGATTGACCTTTGACCTGCAGAAACTCAGCCTGTTTGTTTTCTTTCTTAATTTCTTCATCTCAGAAAGACACCAAAAGTTTATCAATGCAAGATAAAATTCTATTGAGACAGTATGCAAAGTTTTAATGACAGAGATGAAACAGCATGACCAAGGCAGTTTTCATAAGTTTCAGAGCCTTCCTCCAACAATAGAGATGCCACTTGCAAGCAAGCAAGTATCACTAAAAACTGATTGAAACTTGTTGACTGGTATGTAAAGAAGCTTGACACAGGAAAATGTGGTCCTGCAAAAATCAGAACCCCTTAGAATAAAGACAAATGGTCACGCAGGACACAATATTCCAGGTCTAGGAGAGATTATTTTCATATTAGCAATAAAGTATGGAGGCCTAACATATGTTCCTTAAGAATGAATTGCTTTATGTCTAACTCTGAAATTGTGTGACAGGAAATGGAGATTTGAGGACCTGATTGGTCATTGTGTTCCACCAATCTCCCTTGTGCAGATAATCACTGAGGATGCTTTAATCCAAGTATTGTCATAATATTGACGGAAAATGTAGTTTCGAACTACAAAAACCAAAAAATGTTGTTTGAGGACCATATACAGTGTATTAATGGAATTTGAGCAACTACTACCTTGGTGGCTGACGGGGAGCCAAATATTTCATTATACATAATGGAGCTGATAAAATATATAATAGTGAACCCGGATGAAAAATACATCAAATCACACCTAGAGGTTTACAAACTATGTTCTGAACCTAAATATGCAGTCCGGCCAGTTTAAACCCATGAACAGGATCTCAAAAGTAGTCAGTCAAAATTTTGTAAAATTTCAATCAGAAGTAATCTGTTCCCACCAAGCCTTGACCACCCGCAATATAACTTTTAAAGTTAATCACCCTGAAGTACACCAGAGACACCTAGTGTTTGTTTGAGCTTGCCTGGTTGCTATAAACAAAGCCTACAGAATCACACAGACTGTCTGTTGTTCAATTGTGACATCACCACAACTGATGAGGTCACAGCAGCCAAGCTCCCATTGTGACGTCGTGCCCCTGGTGGATTAGAGACAGTACAGCTAAATTTGCCTGTTGTGTGTGGCTTCGACTGCCTGTAGCTCAAAAACGGGTGCGGTTGGAGCGCAATTTTTTTAAACCAATTTGTTGATAATAAAGCAAAGAACATATTATTGGAATTTGAAAAAAAAACGGTAATACTCTAGCTATTTTTTTATCCATAAAAACCAATAATTTGAGTATTTTTATTAACATTTTAATGCAACTTCAATTGGCCCTACTGAAAAAGTTTGTGAGGATAGAACACTTTTTCTTTGGCTGGATGTGTAGCATTCAAGCCCAGTAACATCATACCGCAATTTCATAAATATGGTATTACTTTTGGATTTTAGGGTGATTAACTTTAAAATCACAATGGCAAATATAGATGGCATTACCTTTAAGATGTTTAACCTATCAGCTGACTTTAAATTTTTTTCTGCAAGAGACAGACAAGAACTTCGAAGGACATAAATTTCCAGGATATAGGTTATATAAAGGGTTACTGAGAGGTCAATTTTGGAACTAGGACAAAATAACTTTAGCAGCGTTTTGTCAATATGTAGGTACATCTCTGTGTGTAATTTCATGAAGATTGTGTACTTTTCAGCTGCAGCGTGCATTGCTAAATTTCATTTACACATGTGTGAACTTTTTTTTAGTCACTATATATGGGATATACATATATATTATCATTCAGATTGAACAGGGTAATGCTACCAGAAGCCTGGGATGTAGGGGAGACCCAGAAGTGCCACAGATCCCAGGTGGAAGATGGTATTTGGAAATTCCTAGCTTTGATTATCATGAACCATGGGAACTGCAAGAGGTAAGTTGGAACATGCATCGTAAGAATCTACAGCATCAGCAAAATGAGCAGTGGGAATTACATGAGCTACGCCAAGTTCAGACAACAAACTACCCAGCTGACAAAACTCGTGGTTAACTGAGAGTTATCACGTGAAATTGCCCCTCAGTTATTTTATGGAAAACTAACATGTATTTGCGAATGCTAACCACCTGATTTTGTCACCAGTTAACCACACGATTTACTGGGGGCAATCTTCACCAGTTAATCACATACTTTTCTGAGGGGCAATCTTCACCAGCTAAAATCATTTGAGAAGAGGTAAAATCTCCCATCGGTTTTAAAACTTGGTTCTTCATCAAGCCAGTCTACTTAGCTTGTTTCAAGCAATATCTCGGGCTTTCAATAGCTGTGGGGCCGAAGTAAAAGCCACAAGAACTTCCTGAAACTTTGTCATAACCAGTGTAATGCAGTGAGTCTCTATTCAGTCTTCTTAATGGTTACATGAATCAAGGATTGTGGTCACGTATGTGTCACATTTCGGATAACTAGTCTTTTGTAATAATATCCAAATGCCCGATTTTTTTTAGCTAATAAGCATCATTCCACCAGATAATGTGCATTAATTCAGATTAAGAAATCATAATCATTTGATTAATTAGTTTAAACTCAGTTAAAGTAAACTTAGTGCGGAACTCCGTGAAGTTGAACAGCTGTGTTTCTAGTACAGGTGGCTCCATCTATATTTCTTGGGGGGAGGTATCTTCACCAGTTAACCACGTGATTTTTCTGGGAGGATCTTCACCACTTAACCACGTGATTTTCTGGGGGTATCTTCAACACTTAACCATGTGATTTTCTGGGGGTTATCTTCACCACTTAACCACGTTATTTTCAGGGGGTTATCTTCACCACTTAACCACATGATATTCTGGGGGTATCTTCACCACTTAACTACGTGATTTTCTGGGGGTTATCTTGACCACTTAACCATGTGATTTCCTGGTGTAAACTTCAGGTACAAAGCTACAAATGCATGTGTTTATCTGGGGAAAATCAGCATGTGATAATCTGGTGATGGTCCTCATGTATTTCTCCCATGAAAATTGTTGGGAAATTTCCCCATGTGAACAATAACATGTGATAACTCAGTTATATCATGAAGATAGCAACGTGATAATCTGGTGACATTCATCACATGGTTTTCCAATGAAAATGTTGGGGAGTTTTATCATGTGAAGAAAAACACGATTTTTCCACGTGATAACTCTCAGTTATGTCAGATGGTCAAGTGATAATCTGGTGATGGTTATCCCGTGAAAGTGCGGGAGTTTTTATCACGTGAACAAAAACTTTGTCATGTTCTCCAGTTTTCCCTTGTGTTTATCAAGTGAACTTCACATGCATTCCCAGAAGAAAAAAAAGAGTACATTTGAAGCACTGAAATTATTTAAATTATGCTTCATTTATACTCCCTATATGCAAATTTATACGCTCCAAATACGCTAACCTGTAGAAAAGTACAGGCATTTTTACAGTACAATCGGAGTATATTTGGTAATTTAAATAATTTGAGCGCTTCAAATGTACTTTTTTTTTCCTCTGGGCTGTCAGCTGGGTAGAGCCTTTCGGTCGAAATTATCTCATAAAGAGGGCAGTTGCGAGGAGCAATGTGATCAATTTTTGTAACAGCCCTAACTTTTTGGGTAACATAATTCATACTTGAAGGTGGGTAAACTGGTAAATGGTGAATTCATATGCGGGCGTCCGGGATAACGGGCGTCCCACTTGTGTATTGGGAGTAATGCCAAAACTGTAGGATGTATACTTTTTATTTTTTGGACATTATTGTATCTTTTATCACAGTTGTGCCTTTTAGGGGTTTAACCCACATGAGATGAACACTTTTCTCACAATTATTGAAAAATGTAAAAAAAATATTCTTTTGTGTATTGGGGGTCAAGCCAAAACTATGGCATGTATATTCATAATTTTTGGGTAATATGGTATCTTTTATCCCAGTTGAGCCTTGTACAGGTCTAATCCACATGACATTAATACTTTTCTAACAATCATTGAAAATTGTTATTTTTTATTTTTTTTGTAGGACAGAACTAAAAAATGACGTGCAAGCACTTTAAGCTGCGTCAAATTCTCTCCCTCCATTATATGTCCCCCCCCCCCAGGCCACTTCTAGATACATCCCTGCTATCACCCCTTATCAACAACCACTATTGTTCCATGACCATTTCTTTGTTTGTTTCTTTGTTTGCCTTCTATCTTGCTATTTATTAGGGGAGGCGGGGGTCAGAAGTCACAAAATTCAGAAAAAGCCCCAGAACGGAGCAGGTGTTTGTTAGATCTTAACGACCTTTGGCACAATTATGCAGTATTTAGTTGACTATAGTTGTATCACATGATAGCTGCTGTGCTGGAAATAGGCTTTAGTCAGTTCACAATTATTTAAGGCAAAGTCCGATGTGACTTTTTACCCCATGTCAGGGTCAAGAAGTCACAACCATGGGGTAACAAGTCACATGCAACTGTTGTGAACATACAACACTTTATGAGGTAATATGCAGACCTAGACTTGATAGTCATCCTTGTGCATGAAATTTATAGTGCGCCTTCCAAAGCTATCTGCATGCAATGACAATGCACCATCAGCAAAGCCGGCTTCAGAAATTGCCCAAAATTCGCGAAATGAAATTTTGCTGCAATGCTCTCTCATCAGTATTATTGATGATGGATGATGATAAGATTGTAAGCTAAAAGCTTCTAGTGTGGAATATTTTACTTTCCTTGGCACAAAATACTGACTTCCCGGTACCCTATGGTAAAATATCACAGTGCTGGGGTGAAATGTCACTGTGTGACATTTCACCCCTCAGCTGTTTTTTAAATTCAACATATGATCATGGCAACTTGGTGACCAAATGGGCAAAAATGGGTTGACAGCATGAACGACAATTATCCAAAAGACCTTCAAACACCAGCACAACTTCCTATGTCACAGTGACCAGACATTAATAGAGAAAGTTCAGAATCAATAAAACCTGTTTGGGACCCCAAAAATGCATGAGGTGGGTAAAAACCCACTTTGCACAATGAGCATAATTTTCATATTCCCTGCAGACCTTCTTCTCATGAAAGTGTCCCAAATTATAATTTAAGCTTAAGAATTAGGTCACTGCAAGTTGGTCAAAAAGGCCTGTGACTTTTTACCCCTGTGACTTTTCACCCCCTCTTCCCCTACTTTAATTAACTATCTATCTACCTGGTTATTTATCGATTTATGTATAGATAAGTATTTAAGCATTTATTTGTGTGCCTCTCTGTTAATTGTTGTGTCGGTCTTTCTATTTATAATCAATAGTCAATGGATTTGTGTGACAATTAATGATTATCTGACTATTATAGTATTGAACTATGAAGTGCTATTCTGAAGTGCAATTAGTGAATTACCCTTCAGTAATTGATAAAATGTAATTCTGGCTGCCTCAACTGATCCCTGAAACAGAATTGCTATTGAAAATCCCCTATTTAAACTTCAATTAGGCCTATATCAATTTATATGGTTCAATTGAGGGCGCTCCCAACAAAGAGTGGATGTGGCAGCTGGAAGAAGAAGAAGATGCATGCGCGCGCATCTCTGATAGCTTGACCCTTGACCCCAAAAGCAACAGTCCATTTATTTTCTTTATTAATTTTTTTGTTACGGTGGGCCACCAAAATCGACTGGGCTTTAGGAAAAAATCCATTGAGACTGTATTTCAAGTTTGAGTGAGATTGGTGAGAGAGGGCAATCGTGACAGTGCTAACAAGATCAGCCAAAATGCTTGGGGTAAGAGCTGCTTGACGCAGCTAATAAAAACTGCTGTACTTTTGACACTGAAATTTGCATATTGTATGCATTGAATAACCAAGATGTATTATTTGGGGGTATAAATGCTCTGAGAAAGTTGAAGTGATGAAAATTTAACAAAAATATGAAAAGATACTATTATTTCAAACCTGCATAATTCAGTCAATTTTGGAGTTAAATCTATGAAATTTCCCAATTAGATGTCTAAATTATGTCTCTTTAAACATCTCAACTCAGTTGGAATGTTGGTCCTATGAATTTTTATAAAAACCCAAAATGTAGAAAAAAATTCCAATTTTCCAACATTTCTGCGTGAAAAGCCAAAATGATGATGGTTAAATTATTTAAATTTAAAGCTTATTGTAGTTAGACACACTATGAACTAATATTCACAGCCATCGCATGAGTTATTGCAAATTTTTCCATTAGCTTTCATTGAAATTTATGATTTAAAATGCAAAAAATTGTTAAAATGTCTATTTACTCATTTTCTTTTCTGATGTCATACCAGTCCTTGACGTTATTTGTCAAAATTAACCTGACATTTTTCACATCATCATCACGCTAATTTTGAGCGATATGAAATTTTAAAATCACAGCAGAGGTCAATATTGGCAAAATTAAATAAATATTAAGGATTTTCAGATAATCATATATCAGTCAATATTTGGCCCTGGTCAATCAAATTTGCTACTTTAAACAGCCTCGACCTTTTGAACGATACTATGGCAATGCATGGCACAGTGACTTGGCTACCTACTTTGGCATGTCAGCCATTTCGTGGTTTAAAGATTTCAGCAGGAAATAGCAGTAAAATGCTATATTTTGGCTTCCAAATATTGTTAAATTAAAATTTCCCAGTTTTTGTTTCATGATGCCAGCATGACTAGCAGTCAAGAAAACTAGGTAAGACTGTCTACAAACTTGCATCCGTCCAAAATAAGATTTTTGTTCAGACCATTCTCTCACCCCTTTGCAAAATCTTGAACACCCAATTTCATGTGATAACTGGACACGGACGCCTCAAGCAGTGAGGTCAAGAAATGAACCATTTCTCACCAGTAGGCCCACACTGCCTGCACTTTATTATTATAGATGTCATCCAAAATTGTTAATAAAGCCAACACATGGTTTTCGGAGCAAACACTTTCAAAAGAAAGACAATTGAATGAAACCTGAAGAGTTGATAGAAAAGGGTACATTTCAAAAGCATCACTTAAACTCCATGGAAAACTTGGGAGGAATCGACAAAGCCCAGCACTTGGACCAAGAAATCAAAGATCAAATTTTGATTACATATAAAACGCAACACCTTGGAATGATGATGAAGAAATATTTGCATGTATATTTTCATGATACAAAATATTTTTGACTTCAGACTGACATTCTCAAACAAAGAATAAGTCAGCTGAAAATAATTGCCATCATGAGAGGCCCCTGTAAATCTGTTCACCAGCACTTGCCATACCCAACGGCAATCATATTAGCCATATGATATATGCATAGTTATAACTTCTAGACAATACCCAGAAATATTTACATTTCAAGCATACTAAATATTTCGCACTATGTATGTCATTAAACTCTCAATTTCAGAACAATTGAATGAAAGTCACATGCCAATAGTCGTACAGTTGACATTTTCATAAATGACACTGGAATGAACCAAAGTGATCTACATTCAAATTACTGATGTCTTATAAAAAGATTCATAAACACCTTTAAAAATTCACTTGCAGCAATTGCCAGACATTTCACATCAGGTATCGGACACCACTATAATATTATGTGCACATGTCAAGCCCGATTCGAAAAATCTTCAATAAAAAAAACAGATGGATTCATATTCTCTGGATCATTTCTGATTATCTCGACAACAAATGTCCCACACATTAAATGAAATTTATATTTTGATATTTGCTTTGGCCACCAACTATGCAATTTGCATACAGAGAAGAAATAGATGACAAGGAACATAAGAATAATGGCACAAGTAGTACATGTCCAAATATTTGATTCACCTATGATTTCAAGTTTAACAGTAGCTTGGTAGACCTCATCTTTAGAGGCAAATAAGCATACTATCATCCATTTAATTCCATTAAAAACAACAAAGAAAACCAGTCTTTAGATAGCAACATTACTAGTATTATTCTACATCCACATGTAATGGTATATATACAGACAAATCACAACATGCATTGATTTTTAACTAATTTGGAAACATGATTTTGTAACTTTACAACAAAAACGTAATAAATTGTTAAATAATATATACAGCTCAATCTAATATTGTTCAATATATTAAAAATCAGAGACATTTAGCATTTTAAACGACGATAATCAACCAGAATGTAAAATGCGATTGAAAGAGTTGTATCCATAATCAAGATCAAACAACAACTGGCGAACTTGTGAATCCGTCAATTCGTCAGAGGCCTGCATTCCATCCAGGGTTTGGAGCCTGAAGGGATAAAGATACATTTAGATACTCAATTCTAAAATGAAGAGTTTGAAGACTCACACTTATACAAACATATTATAAATATAATGTTGTCACTATCCAAGTCTGGCACATATTTTTTTTTCTATTTAGAGTTGATAATTTGAATTACAAGTTTACTTGACAAACTGTTATGAAGTTTAATTAATTTCAAAACCAGTTTTATAACTGTTGACATCAATACCAACAAAACCAAATTCCTCACCAAGGTTCAATTTTCAGTCTGCCGTCAAAATCTGGAGGAAGGATGGCCAGGCTTTTCATGTACTCCACCAAGTCAATCAGGTCAGAATGAAGCTGGAAAGAGAACACAATTTAATAGATAGATAGGCCTTTGATAGATATATAATTGCAACCATCTAACAGATTCTAACTTAAGTTCTGGGAGTTCACAAGAGTAGATTGATGAGGAGGGAGAGAGAGCAGGAGTCCTCAACAGTCAAAATGTAACACATTTACCCCATATAAGGGATCTTTACTTGTCTAGAAGAGATACTGATACTGATACAAGAGGCTGCCAATTTAGTGCCTCATCCGATTTTACTCAGGAAGGTCTACTGAAAATATGTTGGATTTTCAAACAAGGTTTTAACCCATGCAGGTGAAGACCATCAACAGAGCAGGCTTGACTGAGCATAACCGCCTAACCACCCAGCTGCCTTAAAATTGGAAAGATGCAACTGGCATAACATTGACACAGTGACAACCAGGTAGACTGGGATTCACAAATATGATTTATTATCAAACAGTGGAGGATCCAGAGGGGGGGGGCCTAGGGGGCCCAGCCACCGCCCCCCCCCCCAGACCACTGAGATGAATAATAGTATTTTTGAGAAAATATGCTGCAATGTGGGCCTGCGAAAGCTGAAAGACGTCCAGGCCCCCCTAGACTACCCTGTCTGGATCCACCACAGTCAAATTAATGATCACATTCAGATTTAACAAGCAAAGCCAATCATATACCTCATCCTTAGCTCGAATATCAAGTTTCAGTTTGTCCATGACCGTGATGAAGAGCTGAAAATGGAAAGAATGCAATTAACATTTCTGAGACTCCGATCAGGTGATAGCAATATTCCTTATTTGTCGCTCTTTCTATAACCAACTGAGGTTTATTCGTTCTAGCTACCAACTCTTGTGGAATCAGACACTTATCTCTGATGCACTTCAGTAAAATCACCATCATTTAAAATGCTTGAAAGTTTCAGTTTGTCCTATCACAGTACGGCTTTTGGTGTATGCCTCGGCTAATTAATACCCTCATACTCTCCCATTAAGGGGCCGACCAGATGATCTTTGGAGGGGGGCTATGGATATTTGGTGAAAAAAAAGTTTGTTTCCCACTTGACACTGAAAAAAAAGTTTGTTCACCACATGCAAATAAAAAAAAAAGTTTGTTTTAACCTGTAGCTAGGGCACCGTAATGTTGAAATTCCAATAAAAAAGTTTGTCAAGAGTCGCATACGAAAAAAATTGTTCGTTGACGCGCCGCAAATGAAAAAAAAGTTTGTCCCGGGGGCAAAGTCCATAGCCCCCCCAACTACCATCTGGTCTGCCCCTGAATTTGAGTGAGAAATGAGTGTTACGAACAGGACCAACACATTATTTCAATTTATTTGAAAGCCACAGGAAAATAATATAATGTAATGTCTCTGTCTTGATAGATTTAACTTACAGCAACAATCCCTGCAATGCATTTGCTGTCACTGCCTTTGTCCTCACGGATGGTGATTGGTCTGTCTTCCTTAATTCTCTCCAAAGCAATTGGACAATCCAACTGAAAGGTATTTCAAAAGCAAACTTGGAAACAGGCTTGGAAGTCCAGGGTTCGAAAGTAACACAAATACGAGCCACGCAAGCAACATGCAACATTGAAGATAATGACACAACCATTCCGTATTGTATTCAGTACATAAGATGGCAAGAAATTTCCATCACCTAAATCCTGTTACACAAGCATCAATTGATTAAAAACTTTGAGGTATAATTGCAATCACATGATTTACCTTGAATTCCTTCATAAACGCTTCAACTGTAGGATAATCTGAACCCTCCACTTGCTTGAAGGCAGCCTTGTATTGCACCAACAGCTTTGAACATGCGGCAGTGTACCTTTCAAACGAAGATATTCTTATGAGATACACATAAATATTATAAATTGTGACAACATTCAGAAGAACAGTACCATTTAAGCAATGAAAACATTATAGACATAATGAGCATGATATTTATTGAAACCGTATTGCCGAGTATTAGCAACAAGTCAGTAGATTTGAGAATAGACAAAGAAGAAAAATAAGAATCGGGTGATGCAAAGCAGGAGAGATTCTGATGCAAATCCAGCAAACCAAATTCAAGTTTGAGACTGGATTAGTCTTAAATGATGTAAACAAATCAGTAGCAATAGGAAATCTTTTAGAAAAGGGCATTTCTTAAGAAACTCACTCCTTTGGGGAGGAAACCAAGTCCTTGACGTAAGCTTTCTCTAAACATTGCAGCGTGTTGATCACAGCATACAGATCAGCCATGTTGTCATATCTGAAAAAATAACCAGCAGATTCTCAAATGAAGGTTAAATTACGGCAATACGGCAAACTGAGGAGTGAGGAAAATATGTACACTGCAAACCAAGAAATACAGGGGCCTGAGGGGCGTGGGGTTTGATAAATGAAAATGTAACAAAAATTCCGGAGCCATATTAATTTATCTCCCCTGCCTCCCGCCCAAATCCACCCTTGAAATAATAAATGTTTTCCACTTACTTTTCTCTTTCTCTTGCATTTCGATATAGTTTCACCTCCTGCAACAAAAGGTATACATACACATATGAATTTAACTACCACTATATATTGCATTTTGCAAGACAGCATTCTTGACACAAATAATGAGTTAATAATAAAAGGTAGGCCTAAAACAGATAACAAAAGCAATTTTTTACCTCAAACAGTTCAGGTCGATTTGAATCTGGTACTGAAAAACAAAAAAGAATAAATGATTATTATAATTTGTCAAATTTCAATGAAGCCATCATCTTGGACAATCTGTTGACATTCTATAAAGACGCAGTAGGCAACAATACCACAATGGAGCAAGCAGTGAATGTTTTTCTAAAGATTAACAAGATGAATCTTACTTTGGCAGCTTCAACTACACTTGTGAATTAATAAACAGCACTAATCAGACAAGGAAATTACCATCTGCTGATGACAACCAATGCCTTCAGCCCCACATGACACTCACCCCAGCACTGTCATATCTCTCCCATGACCTTCTCAAAGTGTCATGGCCCAGCCATGACTTAAGCAGTACTAGTGCTCAAAATCATCTTTGACTATTTAAAAATAACTGATGACTTTGCAGTACCTCCACTTCAGCAAAGCCTTCAGTGATTTAGTCAGACACACCCACAAAGCTGACCAATGAACAGGATTTCAAGCATGTTATGTAAATGAGGCCAATTTCGCTCTTACGCATATTCCCGTAAGGGTAAGAGGTGTGATTCTTATATGAGTAGATAGGTCTCTCTGAGACCTTTAAAATGCCGTATCATACGTCTCTGAGAAGTCAGTAGTTGCTCCGCAAATTGCCGGTAAAGTTTCGAAGTGGAGAGTAATACTGCACGCTGATTGGCCATGACGCTCGTGACGAAAATCTATGATAATATGCGGCAATAGAAGGATTCGTCTAGGGTAGATTCTCTGGGTGAGTACCTCACGAAATGGGATAGAATATGTCCTGCTACTGTCATGCTGCTGCGTAATGAGGATGGGTGCACAGAAATCAGACTTTCTTTTGTTACCCAACTGATCAACCCCACAAGCTCAATCATCCTGTCAGGGCCAGGACTTGTCATGTGATGGTAATTTCCCAGACTGCTAATTGATATAGCCAGGCATAATAACCTGACCAACCTCAGGCCACCTTAACGGGATAACCTTTTTTGATCTAATTAATTGATACACCATTGCTTTGAAGATATTTATTTTATTTACACTATACCATTACTTTTAAAGATATTTGTTTCATTTATTTAGACCTAGGCCTACACCATGTGCACTATTTGTTTAATTTGGTATGTTGCATCAACAGCTGCATTCCAGCAAAGAGATTCTCTGGGTTAAGTTTTACTGTTTTAGTAGTAAGTATCCTGGAATATGACAATCAGCTGATGTCAACAATGAATCATGCTGCATTTCTAGGCTGGGCAGGGTGTGACTCACAGTCACAGTGTCACTGACACTGTGTGTGACAGTCAGTGGCACCTCTTTACCAGACTGACTTTAGCATTTTATGGCTACTGTGCCAAATTAACAAGACATTTTAATGTCTCTTATAGTCCAAATAAATAAGGTTAACACTTCATCTCACCACCAGCTCCATGGTTGCTTGTGAGGCCTGCAAACATCTTGAAAACAGAGATTTATCTCAGAAACCAGCTCATCATCATCCAATGTTCAATGTTGACAAAATTCTGGTTTTCAGAGTTTTAACGCAAGAGGACGCTCTGAAGAAAATATTCCGCGAGATGTCGCATATGGAAAAATTCCTCCCGGTGAATCTTTCCCAATCGCGACACTTTGCAGAAGAGAAACCGAAAGTGCAAGTGGACACACGTGTGTTGATGTTTACCATGCATTTGTGCAATTAATAGATCAATCGATGAGTACTCTTGCTCCTCTAGACCCCGATTTTGTGCTGCGGGGCAAAGACGATGCAATCCACACCTTGACAGCCTCATCATTCAACAGCAATGTGCTGTTTTCTGGATCGCAGACAGGCCAAATTCTCATTTGGGATTTAGAAACCAGAAGAGTAGCACATAGAATCAGTGCTCACTCAGGCAACACGGTGCTTTGGCTTGATGTTATAGATGCAGACAACTTGCTGAGTGTGGGTCGTGATGGACAAGTGTGCCAATTTAACTCCACTGGTCCCACTTGGGTTTGTCAAGGTAAATTGCAGTCAACAATTTCAGGAAATTTAGGGCTTAGTCTCAGCAAATTGAGCATCAAGTCCAATAGGTGTGCAGCCAAAACGGTGATAAACCAGAACGGCTATTCGTATATTAACCATAACGGCGATGATAAATTTGACTAGAAAACAAGAACGGCTATTCCACTATTTTTTGGTAGAAATAGCTTGAAAACTTAGTAATTTTACTTTAACATAATACATTTTGTTACCCAGCATTGTTTCCGTTATCAAAAAGATCATTTAGTTACGTTTTTTGTTACGTTTTATCAAGTTTTACTTTTAGTTAGTTTTAGCTACATTATAACATGTCAAATTAGACAACAAAAATGTTCCGTTATTTTGCTATAAAGTAAAAAATATCATGGATGTGAACTTTTTTGTTACTTTTTAACAAATATTAGACTTTTTTTTGTTGAAAGATACTTTCTAAGTTGACTTTTTAACTAAAATTGTCATCGCCGTTTTGGACTTTGATCATCGCCGTTTAGGCATTGTTTGTAAATATACGAATAGCCGTTCTAGTTTATCGCCGTTTTGACTGGCAGTCGGTCCAATACACTCATGCATATATGTTATCATTTGGTAATTTCACACAGTAAATTTACATTATTATGAAGTAATTACTCAATTGGTCCACTTTTTTACTCCTTCAATTTTGAGATGCTCAAGGTGAAATTGGGATAAATATTAAAATATTCCTGTATTTGTACTTTCAGATTCTTGGAAGTGTGGAGCCCTTGGCTTCTGCAATGCTGAATACCTGAAAGAAAGAGGCGCTGTTGCTGTTTCCACAGAAAACATGTCTGAAGTTGGTGTTGTTGACATGAAGGATAGATTCATGGCTATGTCATTGAAACCTGCAGGAAACCGCGGCATGTGTGTCAAGATCAGTTTGGGGTCATCTGAGGAGGAATTGTTTGTCGCGTATGAAGATGGCAGCATCAGTTTGTGGGATTTACGGACGGGAAAAGTAAAATGTAATCTCGGATTACATTCTGAGGCTGTGATGAGCTTTGATTATTGTGCTGCTTTACAAAAAGGCTCCTCTGTCTCAGTTGATAATGTCATCAAAATATGGACATATGATGGAAGTGATATTCAGGAGCTGGACAGTATAGAAGTGACAAACAGTGGATTTAATGATGTCTTGTTTCGCAAGGATTCAAAATTATTTGTGACTGCAGGATGGGATGGGAGATCTCGCCTTTTCTCTTGTAAGAAACATAAACCCTTGGCTGTTCTTGCTTATCACAAACAAGCTGTCCAGACACTTGCCTTTACCACAATGAACAAACTATGCACTGGTTCTAAAGATGGAAATATAAGTATTTGGAGTGTGTATAATTGAACCTTCAGTGCCAGTTGTTACTGAAATTGAATATTTACAATATTTTACAAGTTCAACTACAATATTAAGAGACATAATTATTGGTAAGGTCTGCGCCTCTGTAAATCTGACAACTGAGTTGTCTGTGTTTCTGACAGTGAAGCCCAATTATCGGCATGCTTTTATGAGCTTATAAAATTGGAAGCTGACAATCTCAATTCATTCATTTAATTAAGAATTACAGTAAAAACTTCTGTAATTGTGTTCCGTAATAAACAAAGATCATGTAAATGGGTAAAACTTGTCCAATGCATGATTACTCCAGTAATTTCAGGTATGATCTCAATTAAAATCTAATTATCGAACTGAGTAGACTTGCATATCATTTTTTAAAATTATTAAATAAGAGGAAATTATTCTTAATAGAGAGGATTGTACGATGTTTCGACCTTTTATTCGATCATCATCAGGTGCAGAATGAATGATAAGTACGTTGAAACCTGAGGAAGGTTCAAATCACAAAGAAAACCAACGCATGTGAACCTTCGTGATTACTTTCCTGTTAGTGGCCGAGCAGATGATCTTTGGGGGCATAGGCGTACCGCGGGCGGAATTTTTTTGGGGGGGGGGCGAACGACATTTGTCTGAATTGTACGAGCCACATTTTATACCATTTCCAATAAAATTACTGGGAAACCCCTGATTTTTCAATTACATTTATTTGATCACCTGCCCAAATTTTTAGCCTCCCTGCCCGAATTTGGACAATTTCTCAAAGGTTTGACTGCCCCCACTCCGGTGCGCTATATATATTATATATATGTTAGGGGGATTTACCTCCTAAGTAAAGATTTTTCATGCAGGAAACACAAACTATTAAATTTTTTTATTCGCATGTGAGCGAGAGACTTTTGGTCCTGAACAGATTTTTTTTTCAGGGTCTCAAGTGAAATCTTTTTTTCCCAAAAGTCCATGTGCCTGCCACCTGCCACGGCGTAGCCCCCCCCCCCCCCCCCCCCACCCTCAAAGGATGATCACCTGGTCGACTCCTTATCTATTTAGGACTCACGTGGATTTTTAAATTTTAATTGATTAGACGCATTGAACTTATACCCCCTCCTTTGACGTTTTCCGCCCCTGGTTGCCAGTGGTTGGTTTATGTGTATCGGTGCGGCTTCAGCTGTTGACCTTTCCAAGTGGGGCCGATTTGACCGAATTTGCAAGATGGCGGCGCCCCAAGAGGTAAACATGTGCCATGAAACAGCTTAATTTTTCGCAAATGATTGTATGGAAAGCCTGTGATAACCTCGATAACCTTCTGAAATGAAGTCTGAGATGTAATAGCGTGTTTGTATGCGTGTCGGGATCGGTTCGCTGAAATTGAAAGAGAAAATGGGTGATAGAGACAGTCTGTGAGCGATAATGCAGGTTTTTCTGTCTCTGTGCCATGTGCACATTGGTGTTTTTCTGCATAATGACTGCATTGGCAACTAGCAAACTGTCTGTCAATTTCTTCTCCAATTAGTTATTGAGCATGAGGGGGGTTCTCGCCCCGAAATATGACGGTGTGCTCAGCTGAGCATCTCAGACCATTAACAGAGTGCCGTGTACCCAAAAAACAGGACCCAGCACTAGGGAAAACTCTCCTGCAAAGACTGAAAGAGGCTTTTTTTCCGCTCGGCTGTATTATTTCAATAATTTGTGCCGAAAAATAGCTTTTTTTCCACCATAGATGACTTTCGGAAGGAGATTTTTATGCGAAATTCGGAGCGCTGGAAATGTTGGACCATGTCTAGGAATATTCAGACGTCATTTTAGGACCCTTAGCTTGGGAAAATTAGCCCTTGAAGAGCCCTTTTCAGCCGAGCATAGGTGTAGACCAACTCATAGTGAGTGGTGCTCCAGGGTGTTTCCTATCTCTTCCATGTTAATTTAATATGCCACTGAATTTCGGCCTGGGAAACCTTGCAAAGATGGCAAGATAGTCTGACAGAGTCTGTGGCTTAGCGACAGAGGCAAGGCTAGCTCGGAATTTCAGAACACCAGTCCAGACAGAAGTAACCTCGGTAGCTCTCAGTAGAATTAAAACATGTAGGTAGAATTAGGCCTATCTCATGCTTGGTGACCCAGGTGGGGATTCTATATCTAAAAGACTAGAGTCCATCGTTGTTGTCGACTTATCATGCTTCCTCAATGAGGTTGTGCCTTAAATTAAAATGCACCAGGTGGCGCTCTGAGCGATGATACCAGCAGAGAGTTTGTTTACAAGTGGCTGACTGCAGGAAATTGCATGGTTTTCACTACAAAAACGGGCCTAGAGACATTAATACTTGTCCAATATGCAAAATTTAAAAAGCATCATGGAGGAAACAATATTTTCCAGCACTTAAAATCATCATAATTGTTGCTTCTATAAAAACTTTTACACGTTCAGCGAGTGAACCTCGATTTAGCATGTTTTCTCTATATTAAAAAATTCACTGCTCTGGAATGATTAAAGTTAGAAAGATAGTTTTGATGTCAAAAGATGCCTATATTAAAGGACAACACTAAGAGAAACATTTCATACTTCTCACTGTATTGGTTTCTTTGAGAATATAGCATTAAGTCACCCAAAAATGCAAATTTTTGCGATTTTTCGAGAAAATCTTGTTTTCAGAGGTTAAAAGTCTGCTATAAAGTTCGTGTAAAAAATTTCAAAGTGAATCTATCATCAAGGACTGTATTTTCCGTTTCTAAATATGTGAAAAAAAGTTTTCAGAGTGCAATAGTTACCGATCTATGACGAGATACATTTTAAGATGCACAAACTTAATTACGACGTCAAAATGTCAAGTTTCAACCTTTTCTGAGACAAACCTTTTCTCAATTCTTTAAAATCTGCTATAAAGTTTGAGGATAAAAATTAAAACCCAATCAATCATTAAGGACTGTACTTGAAGATTCTAAAAATGTAAAAATTGTATTTTGAGACTCAAATAGTTGCAGATTTATGACAAGATATGTTTCAACATGCACAGACAGAGCTATGATGCAAGGATGCCTATTTTCGGCAAAATTCTTGTTTTGAGAGTTTTAAAGTCTGCCATAAAGTTTGATAGAAAAAATTTAAACCCAATCAATCATAAAGAACTGTACTTAGAGATTCTAAAAGTGTAAAAATTATATTTTGAGACTCTAATAGTGGCAGATTTATGACGAGATATGTTTCCACGTGCAAAGACTGAGCTATAACGCCAGAAGAGAGCTTTAAGTCTGCTATGAAGTTTGAGTAAAAATTTTCAAACCAAATCTATCATTATGTACTAAATTAGCAGATTTTAAAAATGTTTAAAGAAAAAGTTTAATAGTTACTGATTATGATGAAATTCATTTTAAGTACAATAACTTAGTATGACATTAGAATACCAATTTTTCGCCCGTTTTTGAGACATTCTTGCGTTCAAAGCTTTAAAATCTGCTGAAAAGTTTGAGGAAAAAAACCAATACATATCCATTATTTAGGACACAAATTGTATACATATTCTCAAAATTTAACAATTATTTTTGGAAGTCTTATAAATAGATTTATGTGCATGGCGAGATACGTTTCAACATACACATCAAAACAACGCAAACTGAGTTACAACCTCCGATGCCAGGCTGTCACACTCCCGGACTGTAGGGATATGCCTATTGATCTTATAGAATGTATTCAATATAAGATGAAGTCTAAATTTTTTTGCTAACTCCTATTAAATTTACAAACACTCCCAAGTCCCAAAGTCATAAGATTCATAATATTAGAAAAAAGAAAGCGAAAATATTTTTCTAGTGGGCAAATCAAGCCAGATCTGCAACTCTCCCCTTACGTTATATTCATTACCAGTGGCATATCTAGAGCTAAATCTTCGGATTCCCACAGATTGAAGAAGGAGCGGCAGGGGGAGCACAAGAACGAGGATTGTGAGCGGAGGCGAGGATGTGAACTGGGAGATTAGAGGAACATAGGTTGGAGGAGATGGGAGCCAGATGAGAAGTACAAGATAGGCGAAGGAGGAGAAATATGAAGTGGGAGAAAAAGGTAGGAGGAAAAGACGGGAGGAAGAGGAGGAGAAATAGGAGGTGAATTAGGAGATAGCAGAAAGAGGAGATGAGAGGTATATGAGAAGAGATGGGAGGAAATATGTGAAGCAGGAGGATGGATGGATTGATGATTGGGGTTCTACGTCCTGTATTTGTGCACTTGGTAGATGTGAAGGAGGAGGAGGCCTGTTCTCCTACTCCCATCTCCACCTCCTTCTCCTCCTGTTCCTCCTCCCATTTCCTCCTCTCTTATCTCCTCCTCTCATATCCTCCTATCATCTACTCATCTCATCTCCTCCTACTTCTCCTCCCATCTCCTCCTCTCAACTCCTCCTAGTTCTCCTCTTCCTCCTCACTTCTCCGCCTCCTTTCTCCTCATTATCGTCCTCCCTTCTCTTTCTTCTCCTCCTCTCATCTTCCCTCTTCCTCTTCCTCTTCCCTCTTCCTCTTCCCTCCTCCTCTTCCCTCTTCCTCTTCCCTCCTCCTCTCCCTATTCATCATTGTTCTCCTCCTCCTCCTCCTCCTCCTCCTCCTCCTCCTCCTCCTCCTCCTCCTCCTCCTCCTCCTCCTCCTCCTCCTTAATTCAGTATGATGTCCTCCTCTCATCTCCTCCCACTCCTCCTCCCCATCCTCTCCCCATTTCCTCCACCTCACTACATCATCCTCCTATTCCGCTCTAATTTCTCCTCCTCTTCCTCCTCTTCCTCCTCTTTCTCCTCTTCCTCCTCTTTCTCCTCTTCCTCCCTCTTCTCCTCCTCCTCTTGCTCCTCCTGCTCCTCCCGCTCCTCGACAATTATCTATGTGATTTCCTCCTCTCATATCCTCCGCCACGTACTTCTCCTTCTCATCCTCCCCCCGTTTCTTCCCCATTTCTTCCTCACTATCATCCCATCTCTTCCTACTGCTCCTCTCATCTTCTGCCTATTTCCCCTTATTTCCTCCTCCTCCTCCTCCTCCTCCTCCTCCTCCTCCTCCTCCTCCTCCTCCTCCCCTTGCTCCCCCTGCTCATTGACAATTATCTATGTGATTTCCTCCTCTCATCTCCACCTACTTCTACTCCTCTTCTTCCTGCCATCTACTTCTCCTCCCTTCTCCTCCTCCTCCCTTCTCATTATCATCCTCCCCTCTCTACTTTTCCTCTCATCTTCTACCTATTCCCCCCCCCATTTTCCCCTATTCCCCTCTTATCTCCTCCCACTCCCCTCTAATCTCCTCCTCCTCCTTCCCTCTAATCTCCTCCTCCTCCTCAGGAGCTCCTCGATAGTGGCACTTAGAGGTGTCCCTGTAGCTCATTGTGTGATTCTTCTATTGTGCAAAGTACTCATGAAAATTATGCTATCTGAACTTCGCTCCTCTTCTTGCTTCTCCATAGGCATCTATGTGATCTCCTCCTCCCATCGCCACCTACTTCTCCTGTTCATCTTTCCATCTCCTCCTCTCTTATCCTCTCCTCTCATCCCCTTCTCCCATCTCCTCCTACTATCTCCTCCCATCTCCTGTCATCTCCTCCTGTCATCTCCTCCTGTCATCTCCTCTACATCTCCTCCTTTCTCCTTCTCCCATCTCATCCAACTTCTCCTGCTACTCCTCTCTATTCCCCACAATACCACTCTCCTCCTCCTCCTCCTCCTCCTCCTCCTCCTCCTCCTCCTCCTCCTCCTCCTCCTCCTCCTCCTCCTCCTCCTCCTCCTCCTCCTCCTCCTCACCTACAGACATATATGTGATCTCCTCCTCCCATCACCTCCTACTTCTCCTCCCATCTCCTCCCCCTCCTGATCCTCCTCCTCCACAGACATCTATGTGATATCCTCCTCCCATCTCATCTACTTCTCCTCTGACCATCTTCTCCTTCTCCTTCTCCCATCACCTCATTATAATTATCATCCTCCCATCTTTCCCTTCCAATCCATCTCCCATCTCCTCGACATCCATCTCTTCTTCTGCCTCCCATCTCCTCCTCCTATCTCCTCCTCCCATCTCCTCCTCCCATCTCCTCCTTCCATCATCTCCTCCCATCTCCTCTCCCATCTCCTCCTCCCATCTCCTCCTCTCATCTCCTTCTCCATTCTCCTCCTCCCGCTCCTCAATAGGCAATCATTGAAAGGACACCTATTAAAGACCATGGACTGCAATTTGCAATTAGCTAAGATTGCAGTTTTGAGAAAATAACTATGCAAAAAAACCTAGGCATAGAAATTTTGCAGCACTGCAGAGCAAACTAATATTATTATGCACTACAGAATGCATATAGGTTTCCTTGGGAAGGAGCTTACATGCTTGTAAAATTTCTTGACAGTTCTGCTTCACCCTGCACTCACTTCCAATATTCCCCTTTCAATATGTTTCCCAAGGTGCCTTCCCCTAATGTGTAGGCTCTTAAAATACATTATCAGTAACCTCACTTTTCCATAAATAGGTAAAAAGTGTATTTTTTCTGCCTCTTTCTCCATTGTCATTTTTGTACATGGTCCTTTTTCTGCCCCCCAACTCCTTTTGGTACACTCCTGCACTTGGCCACCCCCTACATCAGGGAGACCCACTTCATGCACCAGTCCATCTGGAGCCCATAACTGGGGAGGCACTACCCAGAAAAGACAATGAGGCACTATCAAAAAAGTGTAAGAGAAAAATCAATTAAACTTAAATCATATATTATGTTCTGGTAAGCTGTTCCACAGTCTAGCTCCCTATTGCCTAAGTGAATCAAATCCATGAGTTTGTGTGTCATTTGTGAGAGGAGTGTTGTACTCAGCTGTAGTGCATCTCAGACTGCATGCAGTTTGTATGAGGGACCCTCTAGTTAACAGTAATTTCTCAAGGGGCACTCAACATAAACTAAATGGTGGAGCATGTAGAGGGCTGGCATGTTGGTCATATATAGAAATATATCTAAGAAATCATGCCACTAAGTTAATTGAGACTTTTTCGAAACATTTGAAAACGTTGCCATAATGTTGCATGCTTACATCATATCTTTCATCTTTGATGTTGCTTCACAACTTTGTGACAATGTCATTTCTACTATACGATTCTGTAAAATTTTCACAAACATTGCGACGTTGTCACAACTTTAATGCAATGTAGATGTGCCCATTGGGTTCTAACTGGAGCTAGTAGAATTGATCTTTTGAAAGTCATGACTCAATTTTCAGCTGGGTCTATTTCGGGGGCGGGTTGGTGTAGTGGTAGCGTGCTGGGCTGCCAATTGTTGGGTCCAGGGTTCGAATCCAGCTCTTGCCGGTCACCTGGGCTTATGTTGGACGGCTGTTTCAATCATCCTTCACGTAATTGCCTCGTCCTCCTCCTGTCCTCATTAGCCTACCAAGTGCATAAATATAAGACGTAAAGCCCCAATCATCCATCCATTCTTGGTCAATATCGACGTCATAAGTCAGTTTGTTCATCTAAAAAGTATTTCATAATATGTAATATATTTTTCTAGAATATACAAGTATAGTGCCCTTGATAATGGATTTGGTTGGAATTTTTTTCTCAAACTTCATGGGAGAGTTTGAACCTATGAATACAAGAATATCTCTGAAAAATGTAAAAAATTGGCAATCTGGTGTCGTAAGTCAGTTTGTGCATCTTGAAATGCATCTCATCATAAATGAGGTACTATTTGAACCCTCAAAAATAATATTTACCATTTTTGAATATGAGCAAGTATTATCCTTAATGATGAATTTCGTTAGCATTTTTTCTATCAAACTTTATAGCAGACTTGTAAACTCTGAACACAAGAATTTCTCCAAAAATGTCGAAAATTAATTCAGAAACAATAAGACACACATGTTGCTGGGCTGACATATCATTAGTTTGCAACTATTAGACTCCAGAAAATAATGTTAGTATTTTAAAAATCTGCAAGGCAGTGCAAGTATAGTCCAGACTTTAAAGCTCTGAACAAAAGAATGTCTGAAAAAAAGATTAAAAATTGGCATTCTGATGTCATAACCCAGTTTCTGCATCTTAAAATGTATCTCATCATAAATCAGCAACCGTTGGGACTCTAAACAAGAAAAGTACCCTTCAAAAAAGGGTACTATAGCGACTTCATGATTACAAACTGTAGAACTGCTAAATCCATTGCTGTCATACATTATGTTGAACCTGAAACCTGAAAAGAATTTATGCTATGGATAAGGTCAAATTATTTGATTAGAGGAACATTTCCAAATAGCCCCCTCCCCCACAAAAAAAAAAACAAACCTGAATATGCCACTTGTTCGTTATTGTCACTGCATGGGTTTGAGTAACTGACAGCGTAATGCGCCGGCGGGCTAATTTGCGGGCTTAATATTGCGCATAGCGCAAAATAAATAATTCCATTGAATTCAGAACAATCTATTTGGTATTTGTACATTTTTAAATTTTGAAAATCGGCCTTTTATTAAGGTCTGTTAGGCCTACACAGTGTTTGATGACGTTTCACACGCATTTATTTTCGCGCTAGAGATCTTGTATTCATCCTATAGCTGATATTGTAACAAACTTTTTTATAAGAAACTATTTCTTACAGGTTGAGACTTCGCTATAAAAATATTTTTCGAATATGTAAGTAAGCCCTTCAGGGTAGATTTTGTTTGAAATTGTTTTCTCAAACTTCATAACAGACTTAAGAAGCTCTGAACAAGAGAATATCGCCAAAATTAAGCTAAAAATAGGCATTCTGGCATCACAGCTCTGCACATGATGAAATACCTTGTCATAAATCTGCAACCATAGGACTCGGAAAATCAAATTTTTGCATTTTTAGAATCTGAAAATACAGTCCTTGATGATTGATAGGGTTTGACATTTTCCCCAAACTTTATAGCAGACTTTAAAGCTCTGAAAACAAGAATTTTGCCAAAAATAGGCATTCTGGGGTCATAGCTCAGTCTGTGCGTGTTGAAACATATCTCGTCCTAAATCTGCAACCATTAGACTCTGAAAATCAAATTTTTGCAATTTTGGAATCTTAAAATACATTCCTTGATGATTGATAGGGTTTGACTTTTTTTTTGCAAACTTTATAGCAGACTTTAAAGCTGTGAAAACAAGAATTTTGCCGAAAATAGGCATTCTGGCATCATAGCTCAGTCTGCCCATTTCAAAATATCTTGTCATACATCTGCACCCATTGGACTCTGAAAATCAAATTTTCGTAATTTTAGAATCTGCAAAGACAGTCCTTGATGATTGATAGGGTCTGACATTTTTTTTTGCAAACTTTATATCAGACTTTAAAGCTCTGAAAACAAATTTGTCTCAAAAAAAGGTCGAAAATTGGCATTCTGACTTCATAATAGAGGTTGTGCATGTTGAAATGTATCTCATCATAGATCAGTTACTATTGGACTCTGAAAACTTTTTTTTACATTTTAGAATCTGTTAATGTAGTACTTGATGATAGGCTAGGTTTGACATTTTTTACTGAAACTTTATAGCAGACTTTAAAGCTCTGAAAACACAAATTTTGCTGGAAATAGGCATTCTGGTGTCATAGCTCAGTCTGCCCATTTCGAATTTCTTGTCATACATCTGTAACCATTGGACTCTAAAAATCAAATTTTCGCATTTTTAGAATCTGAAAATACAGTCCTTGATGATTGATTGAGTTTGAAATTTTTTTCGCAAACTTTATAGCAGACTTTAAAGCTCTGAAAACAAGAATTTTCTTGAAAATAGGCATTCGGGCATTATAGCTCAGTCTGTGCGTATTGAAACATATCTCGTCATAGACCTGCTACTAATAGAGTCTCAAAATATAATTTTTACATTTTTAAAATCTGCAAAGATAGTCCTTGATGATTGATTGGGTTTGAACTATTTTTTTCAAACTTTATAGCAGACTTTAAAGCTCTGAAAACAAGTTTGTCTCAAAAAAAAGGTCGAAAATTGGCATTCTGACGTCATAACAGAGTTTGTGCATGTTGAAATGTATCTCATCATAGATCAGTTTCTATTGGACTCTGAAAACTATTTTTTACATTTTTAGAATCTGTTAATATAGTCCTTGATGATAGGCTAGGTTTGACATTTTTTACTGAAACTTTATAGCAGACTTCTAACCTCTGAAAAAAAAGTTTGTCAAAAAAATAAGCTAAATCAAAGTTTACTCGCTGAATGCACAAAAGCTTCTATAGAATGAAAAATTGTAATCAGCCTATGTGCTGGGAAATATTGTTTCCTCCATGATGCTTTTTTCAATTCGCAAATTGGATGAAAATTAAGGTCTGTAGGCCAGTTTTTGTCTTGAAAACCATGCAGTTGCCTATAGCAAGCAACTTGTAAACAAACTCTCTGCTGGTATCATCGCTCACAGTGCCGCCTGGTGGATTGGTGGCGTTACAACCCCATTGGTGTCACCGCACCTGTCTTGAAATGCCCGCTCGGCTATCACAACTGACACTCGTAAATGTAATGAAGGTGTTTTTTGTCGAGTAGCTTTAAGCTTGATTCTGGAAACTTGAAACTACATAACTTGATGTGATAGTTTTGCCATTTTCATTTGTCTACCAGGTTCTGTTGACCAGTGAAAGTTCAGGGCAACTATGGAACACTTGTGTATGGGACCTTCACTCCGGCACCAGCCTCATGTCCTTCAAAGGAGGAACCTCCAGCCTGAAGACCTTGTGCATGATTGCAGAGGATTACCTAATTTCTGCAGTTGCTAATAAACCCTTGCTACATGTGTGGATGCTTCAGAAAAGGGTATGATCTGTCAAATAGTGTTGCTGAATAATATCAACTATTGAAAGCTATTGAAACAATTTCTAGATCGGAAATGTAAGTCCCTGCGTACAGTGCATAGTAGAAACTTGACTTCAATGAAATGTGACCCTTTTAATTCTTTCAATAAAGCGTGTAACAGGAGCAGGACCTGCATATATGTATTGACGGTACAAATCGATTGAACACTTTACTTTAATTTCAACTGCTCACAAGTAGTAATACACAATTATTACCCTTCTGAGTGTACATTTGATTGATCACTGATCAGGCCTCTGAAGTGGGGATGGTTTACCTGTTCTAATGATTAAAATAGAATTAGACCTTGACATCTATAGGGAAAAAGTCAAAATGCTACCAAATGCATCTTTGATGTGAAATAGATGCACTTCTCAATGAGTGCTATTTGGATGGAAGGTTACATTCTTCATGCTCTACATCAGGATTCAAGGAGTTAGCAAAATTATTGCGAGCCTAGTCAACTTATCACAATCATTGTAGGTGGTTGTTCAATTAATAGTTTAATTGCTAAAATATATTCTCTTTTAGGAACAACAACAACAGAGAATGGTGTGTCCTGGAGTAGTCAGTGCCCTCTGCACTTCTCATGACGGGGCCTTTTGTGCAGCTGCAATTCACG
Organism: Platynereis dumerilii; assembly: GCA_026936325.1. NCBI lineage: Eukaryota > Metazoa > Annelida > Polychaeta > Phyllodocida > Nereididae > Platynereis > Platynereis dumerilii. The sequence goes on from JAPTHN010000001.1 coordinate 59,152,107, forward strand.
AAAAGATACACATTTGGCAGGTAATGATTGAGTGGAAGAAATGATAAAAGTTTAATATATATATTGTGGCATTCACACTTGGGACACAAACTGCAAACTATGAACTGTCATATGGACTTGCTTTGACACATTTGAGTTTTCACTGTTGTGTGTATTATTTCCTGCCATGTGTGATTTTCTGTATTAAAATCAGTCCTTCAAAAGTCTTTGATGTGTTCACTTTAACGGTGACCCTGTCTAGAGTGTACTGGATTTACATTCAACATGACTGAGAACACAGGAATTAATGCTGTTGCAGTTAAGCTACCCACATTTTGGACTACCCAACCAAGCATTTGGTTTGCTCAGGCTGAAGCTCAATTTCACATTAAAATTGTGACACAGGACACTACAAAATATTATTATGTGGTCTCAGCACTTGACCAGTCAACAGCCAGTCGGATTATTGACATTTTGGAAAATCCGCCAAATGAAGGAAAATACAATAACTTGAAGAAAAGACTTATTGCAACATATGGACTCAGTCGTCGCGACAGGGCAAGTAGGCTTCTTCATATTAATGGTTTGGGTGATCGCAAACCCTCAGAACTCATGGATGAAATGTTGTCATTGTTGGATGGTCATGAACTCTGCCTACTTGCCGAACAAATTTTCCTGGAACAATTACCAGAAGACATCCGAATGCAAGTTGCTGATTCTGATTTTACGGATCCAAGGGCTCTAGCTCTTCGAGCAGACACTTTGTTGTTGGCTAAGAGTCAGTCAGCCACACATATAATTCATCGAGTCAGCAAAAGGAGTAATGCAGTTCATCCTGATTGGTGTTTCTTCCACAACAAATTTGGACAAAATGCCCGTAAATGCCAACAGCCCTGCAAACATCCGGGAAACGATCAAGCTGGTCGCCAGTAGCTCCGTTGACGGCCGGCCAACAAGAAGTGCAACACATCAACACTTGTGACATGCAGGAAATTGCACAAGTTGAACAACAAATGAATTTACATGATCATCCACGGCTACTTTATGTGAGAGATCAAAACTCTGGTCGCAGTTTCCTCATTGACACTGGAGCAAGAGTGAGTGTATTTCCTGCAACTGGTGCAGACACACGCTCTGGACGTTCTGGTCCTAAACTCGAGGCTGCAAATGGTACGTCAATTCGTTCTTATGGCACACGGAATGTTACGCTCTCACTCGATGGTCGCAATTTTCATTGGAAATTTGTAATTGCAAATGTTACCCAACCACTTCTGGGAGCTGACTTTCTCTGTTCATTTAATCTCATGGTTGATATTAAAGGCCAGCGTCTCGTTGACATTACAACAGTGGCCAGTCTTTGGGTATTCACAGTGTGTCCATGGATAGGACATATGCCAACATACTCGCTGACTTTCCGGAGATACTCACTCCAACATTTTCCAGCTCTACCGTTCGCCATGGTGTAGAGCATTTCATTCCTACGGAAGGCCCCCCTATCCACAGCCGAGCCCGGCGTTTACCTCCTGACAAGATGACAATTGCCAAAGAAGAATTTAAACATATGGAGGCCTTAGGAATAGTTCGAAGGTCAAGCAGCCAATGGTCTTCTCCCCTCCACATGGTTCCGAAACAATCGGGCAGCTGGAGACCGTGTGGCGACTATAGACGGTTGAACAATGCCACAACACCTGATCGGTATCCAATCCCTCATATACAAGACTTTTCAACAAATCTGGCTGGATGTTCTATATTCTCGAAAATTGATCTTGTACGTGGCTACCATCAAATTCCTGTCCATCCAAATGACGTTGCTAAAACTGCAATTATAACACCATTTGGACTATTTGAGTTCCTGCGTATGCCTTTCGGTCTTAAAAATGCAGGACAGGCCTTTCAAAGACTCATGGATACCGTTCTTCATGGTCTCCCTTTCGTTTTTGTCTACCTAGACGACATCCTCCTCTTCAGCCATTCTGAACAGGAGCATAAGCACCATTTGCGCTTGGTGTTCGAACGACTTCGGGAGCATGGCCTGGTCATATCTCCAGCGAAGTGTATGTTTGGTGTTTCGGAAATTGATTTCTTGGGTCATCACATCAACAAACACGGTGCATTTCTTTTGGATAAGAAAGTAAAAGCAATCAGAGATTTTCCCAAACCCACATCAGCTAAAGCCCTGCAAGAGTTCCTTGGAATGGTAAATTTCTACCATTGCTTTATAGCTCATGCGGCTGCCATCATGCGTCCACTCTACAGCGCAGTATCAGGGAAAACTAAGGCAAAGTTAGTGGTGTGGACAGATGAAATGAACATTGCTTTTGTACAGACAAAAGAAGCTTTGGCACAGTCTACTATGCTAGTGCATCCTCGTCCGGAAGCACCGACAGCGCTTACAGTTGACGCTTCTGATGTCGCAGTCGGAGGCGTTCTTGAACAATTCATTGATGGTAACTGGTTGCCCTTGGCTTTCTTCAGTCGTCAGCTTCGCCCTCCAGAGCGCAAATACAGCACATTTGACCGAGAGCTTCTTGGACTTTATTTAGCGGTGAGACATTTAAAATATTTTCTTGAAGCTAGACCCTTTGTTGCATACACAGATCACAAGCCATTAACTTTTGCATTCTCCAAAGTAACTGAGCCATGGTCCCCCAGGCAACAACGCCATCTTGCATCTATCTCAGAATTTACAACGGATATTAAGCATGTGGCTGGCAAAGATAATTGCGTTGCAGACGCCCTCTCTCGTTCAGTCATTAATGCCATCACAACTGAGATAGATATTGACTATTCATCTATGGCCTCTGCCCAAGCAAATGACCCAGAGATAGTTGCTTATCGTACTGCAGTTAGTGGTCTTGTTCTGGAGGACATTCCCTTTGGACCTGGAAAAACCACTCTCCTTTGTGATGTTTCCACAGGATGCATCCGTCCCATCGTTCCTTCTTCCTGGAGACGACGCGTGTTTGAAGCTGTTCACAACTTGTCTCACCCCTCAATCCGAGCAACTCCTACTTTGGTGGCCAGTAAGTTTGTGTGGCACGGTCTTCACAAACAGGTTGGTGCCTGGGCAAAATCCTGCATTGCATGTCAAACAGCAAAGATTCATCGCCATGTTAAAGCGCCACTCGATGTGTTCAAGGTTCCTCACAGAAGATTTGACCACATCAATGTTGACTTAGTCGGTCCACTTCCGTCATCACAAGGCTACACATACCTGTTTACTATTGTGGACAGATTCACAAGATGGCCAGAAGCAATCCCATTAACAGATATCTCTACCATAACATGTGCCCGAGCTTTGGTGAGTCAATGGGTTGCTAGATTCGGAATTCCTTCAGAGATTTCATCTGATCATGGAAGTCAATTTACCTCTGATTTGTGGGCTTCGGTGACAAAGTTACTAGGTGTACGACACAGTAGAACTACTTCCTACCATCCCCAGGCTAACGGCCTGGTAGAACGTTTTCACCGCCACATGAAAGCAGCATTACGTGCCCGTCTTACAGGCCCAGACTGGGCTGACCAACTTCCTTGGGTCCTTTTAGGCATTCGCACAGCTCCTAAAGAGGATTTGGGCAGCTCTTCTGCAGAACTAGTGTTTGGTGAACCATTAACTGTGCCAGGTGATTTCATCCCTGCTCCATCTGGTACTGTGCAGTTAACATCATTTCTCCCCACACTTCGAAACAAAGTTGGATCTCTAGCACCAGTTCCTACCTCACAACATGGCTCACATGCTGTAGCTGTTCCACAAGAATTGCACCGTTGCCCATATGTGTTTGTAAGACGTGACAATCATAGAACTGCATTTCAGCATCCATATCAAGGCCCATTTAAAGTTGTATGTCCTGGAGAAAAGGTTTTTATCCTGGACATGGGAGGGAAAGCTGAAAAGGTATCGATTGATCGTTTGAAACCAGCACACCTTGACCTTGATCAGCCAGTACGTGTAGCTGTTCCCAAGCGACGTGGGCGTCCTCAGAAAGAGCCCAGGAATTCATCTACCTTGTTGGACACTCCTCACAATTCTGCCATCCTTTCTTTCCCCGTAACCAAACGCTCAAGTGACCGCCCTCAGCGTAACAGGCGGCCACCAGTTCGGTACCAGGATTCCGGGACAGTTCCAGTTTAGCCGCAGTTCTGGGGGGAGGTATGTGGCATTCACACTTGGGACACAAACTGCAAACTATGAACTGTCATATGGACTTGCTTTGACACATTTGAGTTTTCACTGTTGTGTGTATTATTTCCTGCCATGTGTTATTTTCTGTATTAAAATCAGTCCTTCAAAAGTCTTTGATGTGTTCACTTTAATATGCAACCAGAGTAAAATATTGTAGCTTTCACAAGGTTCTCCAAATCTTAAAAAAGGTGATGGCCAGTATGTTTAAACTTGTGCATGACTTAAGTTCTGGGCTTTGAGGAGTGCACTTACTGTAATCTCTATGTCTTTTTGTTGGCTTACAACTTATCACAACATAAATACAAGAAGAGCATCTTCATAAGCAGCCATTCTAAGTGCTAACTTTTTAAAAATGGATTTGAATTAAGGTATTTTTTTGGAGACCTTGTCTTGGGTCCCTGTGTCAAATAGCTGCTCGATTGGATAATTATTCTGTAAAAGATCTCAATGAATCTTAAATTTTGGTTCATTCCAGACTTGCACGGGCCACCTAGTGACAGTCCTGACCGGCCATTACCAGGCCGTTCGCTGTTTGAAATTCACTGACGACTCCAGTCACTTGATATCTGGTGGGGACGACAATTTGCTTCTTGCCTGGTATTTACCGAGGTAAGTGAACTGAGAATTGAGCCGAGGTTTACGGAGAGACTTTAGAAATAGTTTGTCTGTTTGCCTCTAGAGGCCACAAATTTTGGTTCTACTTTGCACCAAAGACTGTTCATTCCTTGTATAATTGGCTTTACTTGAGGTGCCCATGTGATTTTGACAAGTATGTTGTGTGCCGTCATTGTGTATTATTGGTTACTCGATTGATATGTTTTCAACATAAAGCTTAGAAAGCCAGAGAATTACAGCTGCTTACAGAACTGACAGCTTAGTCAAATTATGAAGCTCACCTAGATTCATTTCTCTAAGAGCCATCTACATTTGTTTCAGCGTAATTACGGATGAAGTGTCTTCTGTTCAAGGCAGTGAACCCAGACACATGTGGTCCTCGCATTCCCTGCCAATCACTGACGTCCATGTTGGAAGTGGGGCAATTAATTCCAGAGTCTATTCCTCCTCACTCGATCAAACTTGCAGGGTATGTACTATGCACACCTGTTGTGCGCTCTACTTGTAAAGTTAAAGAATTTTGCTTGTAGTAACCTAATCTGGTCTATATTATTTTCAAATTTGGTTTCTAGCATGACTTGGAAAATCAAAAAGCAAGGATGCAATCTTCGGTTGTGCCAGTTTTGTAAATGGCATGGACAATGGGTCATTACTGAATTGTTTGATATTCAGACGCTCCTAAGTACCCTCAGGAAATAACAAAGTTGACTTGTCTTGATTTCCTCAATTTCATTGACTTCATGCAATTTTGTATTTGCAGATCTGGGATTTAGCGTCGGGAGAGTTGCTGGTCACTCTTTCGTTCGATGCTGGTGTTACCTCGTTAGTTACTGATAACACGGAAAGCAGGTTATTTGCTGGTTCATCAGATGGAAACATTTATCAGTTTAATCTTTTTGAAACGGTAAGATGTGTTTCAGATAATATAGATGTTATTGATCAATGGTTAACATTTCTTCCGGCCTGAGGTGGTGATGGCACTGGGTGATGGGACGTAAAAAACAGTCTCGGAGTCTTCATTTTCAGGTCCATTCTTAAAAGGCTTGCATGAGTTGTGAGAAATGTTTGTTTCCTATGATAGATCACAATTAACAATTTAAATAACTTGGTCGAAAGAAATCTTATTATTACAATCTCAATATACTGTTAATTTTGCTTGTCATTAACTAATGAAATACATTGCTTTATAAGCCGATGGTTTGAAGTTTCTTTCTCTGTCCTTTCAGCCTACTAAAACAGAGAGACATATTAGTGAAGATGATCAAAGTAGCATGGTATTTAAAGGACATAGGTAAGGAAAATTTTAATGATCTGTATTTTCTTCTGTCAATCCAATAAATTTGAGAAAGTGTTACCTGAGTTTTGCTTCAATCTGGAATTTTTATGACAGTTTCAAATTCATTGCAGATAGTTTTAATGTCATTCTCAGTTTCCTTAATAATTCTAATTTACTGTTCCAGTACTGTAAGTCCTCAGTCACTCAAAGCTTTCAGCTCTAGGGTTCCCCCAGCTCATTGGCACATCATGATATTATATGTTACAAACTCCATGTAATACGCATTTGGTTGTTTGTTCATATATCGCCAATGAAAAATAAATAAATATTCTATTCTTTTCTACTAGCCATTTTTCTTGTTTAAAATATTTTATATTTTATATGATTTACAGAATCAAAGAAATTTTTGTTTTTTACCAAAAATATGCAATTACACTCTAATAGCAGTAAATTTTGTTTTTGTAGCTTCTAAGAAATTCTTGTGTCTCTTTCAGTAAACAAATATCGTGTCTGGCGGTGTCATTAGAAGGGGACCGGTTGGTCTCTGGATCTCACGATTGTAATGTCAAAGTTTGGGATATTGCCAGTTTCCAGTGTATGAGAACTATTCTTCATAAAGGTAATTCAATTGTAGTTGTCTGCATTTCGCATATTTCTTTGATCTAAAGTCAAAGAAAATTGGTCTTGGATGTTGTCAGCTCTTGATTTTAATTCAGAAGCTCATTTCATAATGCGTGTAATATAGGGTAATGTTCTTTGAGTCGGACACTTTAGATTCTAGACATTTTTAAAAGTGGTATCTTGTTTGGCCTATGAGTTATAGATCGGCAAACAGGGCCTCAAAGTAAACATTTTTCCTAAATCTTGCAGAAAATTGAGAACTTGCACAACAGAAGAACTAAATTAGTGGTTAAATTTCTGAAATAAGAAATGAAATAGGGTATCTTTGAGTCGGACAGCTGGGTTCTAAAAACATGACATGAAATATACAGTTTCTTTAGATCCTTCCCTTCACATAAAAAAAACCCATATTAGTGCTCAAAATCGATTAAGCTTACTTCTAATTAAGTGACACAGACACTGAAGTCAGGTCAATACCAAAGGCCAGCAAAAGAGACCTTAAACATGACAAATTTCCACTAAAATTTACGAATTTCGGACAGGAAACTTGGAGGAAAACTGGATTTTTACCCGATCTTAATAGCGATGAAAAAGACACTTAGGTTGCTCATATTATGCTGATACTTTTTGAGTAGATAAAGAAAGTACTAAGCTAAAGATTGACACCAAATATATTGGTATAGGAGCTCTCAATTGGCCTACTCAACCCGACAAAAAGTGTCAGACTCAAGGTTACACCCTCTAAGTGTCCGACTCAAAGAATCTTACCCTACTTGAAAGTGATCAATTTAGGGAAATTATGATTTACTGCGTATGTAATGTACTTTTTCCAGAGACCTAATGATTGACATTGATCTACATTGAACTCACATGAATTTTTTTTGTATTGTGATATTTGCAAAATTGTGTTTGTTTTGTTCTATATTTGAGTGCAATTTTCTCTCCTTCACTCTAACATTGTGTTTCCCATTCTTCTTTCACCAGGTAGCATTACGAATATTCTGCTGATTGTTCCCCCTGAGCATTTGTTGAACATGGAGGTGCGACCCTTTCTGCAGCTTCAATCTTTCGAAAGACATTTGCACAACCAGAATGAGGAGAGGCCTAAAGATGTGCTGACCATGAGGATATCCAACCCAGTGGTAAATGGATTTGATTTCTGCCTCAGCCAATTGATATAACTGAAGTCTACTGTAAATAATTTTGATGATGAAATAACACCACAATCATTTTCATAAAGATTTTAGTTTGTTTTAATATAATCAGAAGATTGAGTTCATTAACATTTTTTTATTGTCAATGAAATGTTTGATACAATTTTCAAAGTAGCTTTCTTTGTCAAAGTCTGTATCTTGATGACAACATTCCCGAATTGTTTGCCAGACCCTGTAATTATTTTGTTGTACCATTAGAAAATATTCTTGAATGTAGATTCTCAATCTCCGGATTCATAAGTGTGACGAATCTACCTTCAGGAGATTTGACCAAAGTTTTCAAATATTTAGACGACTAGGCATCATCTTCATCAGTGATTGCGCTGTGAAATATTTGAAAACTTTCATCAAATGTCCTGAAGGTAAATATGTCACACTAACCAGAAAAAAATACAAAATATTAAACAACAATATGTTAGTCTCTTGCTGGCATGACATTTATTAGCTCAGCTGTTTACAAGCATGGTAAGAAACTTCATCAAATAGTGCCATGAGTAGTTCCATTTTTTTATGCCATGGGTGCTCAGTGCTTAACAGTGAATTTTTTTTGCTAGCTTGTGGCGACATCTGGTGTGGACGAGGAACTGAGGAGGCTGACAGCTTGCACAGCAGAGACGCAGGTTGGTGGCCTCTTGAACTACATACGATTTGGCAATTTGAAATTGAAATAATTCCATTCAGCGTCTGGCATATCATTATCATAATGATTTGCATAATGTCAGTTGTTTGAGGTAGAGTCATGTTGTGAGATTGAAGCGGCTGTCAGCTGCATATTCAAATATGGGGCATGTGATGGAAAAAAACTTGGCCCAAGGATCTGAGTGGAATAACCGCAATTCCCCAAGATATTCCCAATGTATGAAATGTGTGTATGTCCATTCAGGGCCAGAATGAAACATGAAAATCAATAGTTGATAGGATTGTGTATGTGAAATGTTGGCTAAAAGCAGCTGTATCTTTTTGACAGTTGGAAATAGCATTGAATGCTCAAGTCTGGAAGCCATACTGGCTGCTCATTAGTAGTGATGTCAAGGACGTTGTAAAATACTGTCTGATTACAAGATTGCTTGAGCATGTTGGCGTGAAATTACATTGCTAATGTCTTCGTGATAATTCTATGTTTTCATAAACTCTCTTTCTTTTTGCAGGGCCCTTCGACAGAGGAAGCAGAGAGCAAGCCGGATATGAGTCTCAAGATGTCAGAACTTTCAAGAATAAATTCCGATCTTTATCATTTTGCACTAAAACAAATTTTACAGCCGCCTGCAAATAAATGACAACTGTTTCTTGATTGTTATTAATTTCATTCCCTGTTTTGTTGTCACCCTTTCGGAGTAGCTACGCCTTGCAGTTTTTATGAAGCAATAACACTCTTTCGCTTTTAAAGGTTATTCATATGAAACTCTTTGAAAATGCCTAGTTCTTTGGCATGTGATTTTCATCAAAGGTATATAATGGAAACTGGCTAAAGTGCTACCATGACAATATTCCTGGATGCACTCGCATGTTCAATGTATTGTCAGTTGTGTGTATTTTAGTTCTGCCTCTCAGTGTTCGTCTGTTCGGTAAATATACAGCGCTATATGTGGGAGTTTTGTTGTTGGTTGAGATTTTGTCTGTGTTTGGAGGTGATTGTTTTCTTAAGTTTGTCCAGTAAGACACCGACATTCAATCGGAAGAGTTTGTTGTTGCTGAGGTCAATGGGGGTATACTTGATGAGGACCTTTCGGAGAGATTTCGACACCCCCTCTGGTGGCCAGGTGCAGAACTGGAAGAGGACGGGAATGATCGGTTTGTTTAAGGAATCTGCAAGAATGAGGTCCTGGATGCAGCTGTCACTTTGCAAGTATTTGGGGGTGATGCAGCAGAGGACTACGGTGGAGGCCCTCAGATTGCGATGCATCAGGCCCTGGCGATTGTCGCTAGCTCCATCTAGTGAGGGTGAGGCGTACCTCGTTCCGCTGTTGCTTGTGCCGCTGTTGTTCCTGAGGTGGTTGGTGCTTCCTCCCAGGGCTGCGGTGGCTGTGTCCGCCCAACTTGAGAGTTGATTTGCTTCGAGAAGACTTTGCAGCCATTCCACTCTCTGCTGTACATCCCATTGGTGGCTGATGAAGACGCTACAACCGGGCGCCCTCCCCTTGTCCAACACATCCACGTCCTTTGAAGATTTTACTTCACCTGTGTGATAAAAGAATTGAGAAAATCAAGCAGTGTCTCTATAGAAAAGATTAAGAGCCAAGTAAGACAAAAAACAGCTTGAGTTTAAGACAATGTAGCCGTTGCAACTTATGAGGCTCTCTAGTTTTCTTTTAAGAGATGCATGACAGTTATCTGGAGTTGCTTAGTGAAAGTAGAAAGAGGAAAAATCTCTTTTGAGTTACACCGTGAAGTTCCATGATGTGGGAAACATGCCATTCCTGATTCTTAATAAAAAAACATGTTGCAAAAGTATTAGCCATTATGAGTTTGCAACTGTCACGAGTTAGTAAGTTTCCCCAGACAATCTTGTAAAAATATCATTACCAGACAAAAGTATTCACAGATCCATACTTTATAATTACATAAGTCAAATGGGATTTGTAATTCTAGACTTGCAGGACATGCAATGGTTAATGCATGGAGGATAAACATGATGGCTGAGAAATGAGATGTTACTTGTGAATTAGTCAAGTGGACGGTGTGTTGAGAAGTAGGGAGAATTAGCAGAGGCAATATCCAAGAAAGAAAAAGTAGGGGATTTTGGGTTATTTTGTAAGTTTTGGTTTATCGGTAATTTAGATTTAATCTACAAACTGCTCCAAACAAGAGCTAACCCTGGGAGCTCAGAAGCCATAACATGATGCAATGAACAAACATACTAAATATATTATATACATGTATATTGGGTCATCTGAAAGGGATAACTTTAGATGATTGGATCCAAACCTGAGTTACTACAAGTTTAGCCTAATTAGTGGTTGCATTGGCATATTGCAGTTCACCCATTTTCTCAGATGTGCAAATGACAATGCTCTTGTATTGTGTTGCGGACTTGACCATCACACCGTGGTTTGGACCGAAAAATGCTGGTGTTTCTCAAGTCGCTGCATTTGAGTTAGCCTTTTTCGGAGAAACTGCAGTCCACACACAACTACCCGGTCCAGAGGTGAGGCGGTCTGGTCCAGAGGGGAGATGATCTGGTATAGCCAATTAATGCCCATTTTTCGATGAAAATCACCAGAAAAGTGGGAAAATAAAGATGTAAAAAATTAAGAATTTTTTTTTTTTTCATTTTTTGACCTATTTTCACTACCAGTCCGTACTAGTTTTTTGGAACTGAGGGCGGTCCGGTACGAAGAAGTGATGTACTGGACCGTACCGATCCATAGCTGTGCGGTTCGCGACACTACTCTTGGCAACTTGTGTTTGAAACTTAGAAATTTAAGAACTGATTAGTGGTTTGGAAAAACCATGTTTTCGTTTGGAAAAGAGACTATATTCATACCTTTTTTTTTTATATAATCATGGAATAAGCAAGGGAGTTTGATGAATCAAACAGTTTCTAAAAATTTCAAGAATTCTTGGTTGCTGGCATATTGCAGACAGCTCTTGATTGCTAACATGAACAATCACAATTTTAAAGTTCATAACGTTGTTAACTGTCATTTTTTGATTGGGCATGGTTGTTAGAAAAGGAATTATTTTTCGGTCAACTCACCCAGGAATGTTTTCGGGCTTGTCATTGCCCAAGGCTAAATGAAAATGTTGCTTTAAGTTGTCGGCCAGATTTCTGTTGCTACATGTAATGCCTTCTTGCACCTGTTTGATTTAGTGGTGTGATTAATAGCTCTACTGGTCATAGAGACAAATATCAATTGGATAATGTCTGAATCTGGATCAAACTGAGAATCTTCAACTTTTTTGGAATGTTGCAGAAGGTGAATGATGGGATGGGCTTACAGATCTTGTGTCAGGAGGCCCTCAGGGAGTTTTTTTTTTAATAAATAATTTCTTGCCCATTTTTGGTGAAATAAATAAATTCTTTTTGGCCAGTCTTGAGATAATTTCTGCTTGGGATATTTCTTAAAAAGGTGTTGCTTGATTTTTTTAATGAATATTCGAGGACTTCACACGCTTAAATGAATAATTGCTGCCACTGTCGAGGACAACCCCAAGGCCCCTGGCCCTGCTTGATATTAACTGGTCAGAGGTCACCCCCTATATTATGTCCCTTGAAGGTTAAAGATTGAAGAACAATAATTTTAAGTGTAATGCATTGATTATTTGATTCACTTAAATCCAAAATGTCAGCAAGTGCCTGTAAAACATCATGGTGTCATTTCACTGAGAATGGTGGCAAAAAATAGTTTTGATAAAAAGTCATTGTATCAATTCCATTAAAACATACAATGCTACAAATGTCACCAGGCTGGTGAACTAGTTCTACTCAGTTGATGTCATCTGACTGATTTGGAAAAAGTGGTCCCACAAATTAAATTCCTTCGCATTTATTTGCTCTCTTTTGGTTTAGTCTTCTTTTTGGAATGGTTTATGCCACATCGTTCTGTTCAGCACTTCATTAGTTCCCATGCAGGCCCTTTTTTTTTGCACCCAACCATTCATTGATGGTATTGGACTATTGTCTGACTGTTCTTAGTGTCCGATCAACTTGAGTAAATCATCCAAAATAACCAGCAGAACAAAGAACTTGTTCTCTTAAAGCATCGCAACTGGTTTACCCGCCGAGTGTCAATGCAATTTTGGAGGCTTGGAACACTGACAAACTGTCATGGGCAAGTCTACCTCTCATGAAACCAATGATTTCTTGCTATCACTTTTGGGATGACCACAAGACCCCAAGACTTGCCAGCCAGTCGCCCAAGAGCTCCCAAGATGCCTTGCATGGTGCCTCTATGACATGTGCACCTGCTGACAGCAGAACTTCTTGAGGGACAGCCTTCTCTGCTGGAGCCCTGACCACCATGCAGTGTAGCATTTCTGAGAGATGTCTCAGGCCTTTTTGCGATGAGGCATTGGTGCCTACTCTTTGAAATCAATTCTATATCCATTTTTTTCATTGGTTTCGAATCAAATAGTTCAGATTCAGAAAAACATACCAATTATAAATGTAAAGGAGAATATATACATCATCACAATCTCATCGAAAGACCGGAATTAACAGATTAGGATGGCTTTTTGGTACTATTTTCAAGACCTTTCTGCGATGTTCTCCCTGTACAAAAGAACACAGGTCAGACTCACATAAGTGACAGGTTACAGATAACCATAACTCAAAACCGCAGACAATGAAAACATTGCTCTAAACTTTAACAGAAGGAATGTTATGTACTATGTAGTCATGGTATAAATCTGATTTTTTTTATACAATTAAGCTGTGCTATCCTAAAAACAATTAAGCCGTGCTATCCTAATGTTATTTTGACTGCGTACTTCTTGTTAGACATCACCAAGATTCTTATACCATTGGAAAAGCTGGTATCTAACTGACAATTCTGCATGTTAGCGCCCGGCTAGGGATTAACTCTGTTTACAACAGCAAACAAACAATCAGATTATTGTTTATTTTGCCAAAATTATAAGTTAAAATGTATAATAGAAGGGATCTAACTGACAAAAAGGCATGTTAGAACCCTCCAAATCAGTGTCTAACTAATACTTAACATGTAGCCTGTGTACACCCTTGAAATGATGTCAGATAAAGTCAATCAATCGATCATACATAAAATCTAGCTCATTAACTCATTTAAATATTGGATAATTCATTTGAGGAAAAAAGGAAACCAACGCTATCCCAAAGTGAAGGAAAGAAGAACGTGCAGTGAGGAGTAATCACATCTGGCTGAATTTTCTGAGTCAAAAAGATGTTTAATGTTGAAGACTGGCTGGCTGTTGGCCATGCAGTGTTGGGGAATGACCACACATATTTTTGAGCATGGTGTACTTGCTACCAACGCTACCATCCTCAGTGAAATACCACTGTTTTACCAGCTTGGATTGCCCCTTAGTATGGTGTGTCAGTTTGAGCTCTTTCTGCAAATCTAGAATAGCTTAATGACTTAAATGCGTAATATGACCTGGGAAACCCAAATATGTTCTCAAAATTGAGGTATGACCATTTTTTTGCTTTGTAAAAGTTCTATAAAAATGTCAAAGTGTTCCGCCATTTTCAAAAATGTGTGGTTCCCTATTACTTTGTCACTTTGGATGGTAATGGTCTCAGAAAGATCCGTTGATTTGCATATCTTTATCTTACTTTCACGAGCAACTGTAATCATGGCCGATCTGATAAGGTAGTGTAGGCCTAAGCTTGTGGAACGGTGGTAACATGGTATGTCACTGAGGATGGTAGTATTGGTAGCATACATGTAACTCACATCAATGTTCAAACATTGGTGTGGTCATTCCCTAACAGCCAGCCAGTCTTTAACATTTTATTGTCTCCTTGATTCCGACAATTGGCCAGATGTCATTATTCCTCACTCCAATTGCATTCCTTTACACTTCTTGCTTTACCTCTATGCAGGATGGATGTAGTCAGATGGATGTTGTCAAGAGAAAACTTTTATTTTTAGATTTTTGTCACATCTTGATAATTGCTTGTTGTTTTGTTCAGTTTATTGGTTGCAAATCAAATATTGCACATCCCGTAATAGCTTGTACTACTTTTATATGACACAAATTTCCAAAATTACAATTATCACAACTGGTCAACTTTATTTTGTTTCTCAGAAAATATCATGGTAAAATCTGCCTCTCATGAAGCAGCTGATCTTTTGCTACTGCTATTGGGATGACCACAATACCACAGCACTTACCAGGCACACCCAAGATGCCTTGCATGGTGCCTCTATGACATGTACACCTGCTGACGGCAAAACTTCTTGAGGGACAGAGCCTTCTCTGCTGGAGCCCTGACCACCATGCAGTGAGGCTTCTCAGCTTCTCACACGTTCTCTTGAGTTTTGTGAGGAACTCCTGAGGCCTCTTTAAACGTTTTGTTGTGGCAATGATGCTGGCCTAATACTGAGTCTTTTTTAAAGTTTATGAAAATAGTTATCAGGTTATCATTGGGGAAATAGACTCATGTCAGGCAGGGGGGGGATTTTGGTCCAGGGGCCCTTTGGGTATGCTCTCTTAGTCTCTTACCCATGCTGGACCCTCCTCCTTTCCTGCATGCTTCTGCCCCGGAAATGTTTTCAGTAACACATCACAATCCCCTTGGAAAGTTTGAATTGTTAGAGAAGAAATCTCTCTGGAAATAGGTCTCTAAACAAAACAACCTTAGACAATTTAATATAACTGACAGATTAATGGCGACCATCATAACCCTCAACCAAGTTTGCTTTGGTTGGATACAGGGTGGTTCTTTTCTTTCCTGTACTTAAATTTATCAGATGACATAGTTGTGCATCATAGGATTATGAGCATACGCAATAAGCATAAGCAATACTGGACGCAGGATGACTCCTCAATGTCCAGATCTCCGTAGTTTTGTTGAGGTGCGCAAGACTGTAGATAAAATCCATGTTTTAAAAAAACATTTAAAGGGGCCACTACTACTGCCTCCTCCATTATGTTGATGTTTCATTTCAAATTTAGTACGTAGTTATTGTACAAATATGAAACTTTTTTCTTCACAGATTAACATAAAATGCAGCTCACTATCTCTTTTAAATGGAGGAAAATTATTTGATGAAAAAAGTAAACCGTATTATCATTACCTCGTGAAACATGTTAAGAATTAAATTATCAAATGACCAACTTTAAGTTAATACAAAACCAGTTTGTGCGCAGGCTAATAGATTGCATTGCTGTCACCTCATAAACAGTGACATAATTATTTGACTGACAGTGGAAGATCATTATTTGTGACTATATTAAATGTGTTTTAAAAGCAGACAAGCTAGGACAAAGGAAAAGAATTCCCTAAAATGAGCTGAAAAGTTAAGGAAATTTAAATACCATTAATTGTTTACCTATAATTCAAGTTTTAAGGTTTATGAATTATTTAGAATGCAAGCATGTCACTTTATAGATTGTGATTTTTATCTGTAAATGGAGTTAATGTATGCAATGACGTAGTAGTGTACTGTAAACCAAAAATTTAGACTGGAAATTAGGGGAAAGAGGGGCTATTTGAAGTGCGCAGTTAGTTGAATTTTTGCTCTTACTCCCCGGGGTTGAATTTTTTTACCCAGGTTCGACTTCAGGTAGATTATTTATTCATCATTTAAAATAAATGGTAGCATCACAGTTTACAGATTCAAGTGCTCGTGCCTGTATCTACTACCACAAGCTCAGTAGAATGCGAAAAAAATTGGCGCTTCAACTTATCCCAGTCTCCCCTATGTCTGAAATGTGATATTTCCAAGTTGCGGATATAACAAAATAATTCTGCTGCCCTGCATTAAATAATTATTCTATTATTCAAACGGACAATGATTGAAAGTGCAGTGTGTATTGGCATGATGAAAACAAGACTATAAAAAGGTCTTGAAAGCCTAACATAAAAACACTAGTAGAGATATTGATATGTCTTTCCTAACAATGTATCAAATTAATATTAAATTCAATATTTTTTCTGTCATAAAATACACAATTCAAAAGAAGCTTTCTTTCATTCCTGTGTTACACTAATTATCTGGCTTAAAAAACAAGTTCAGAGATTGATAACACGGTTGCCAGGTTTATGTTTCATTTCCCAAATAAATTTATTTTGTGCAATTTCTTTCGTAGTTGTGTAACTAAAAAGCCACAAGAATAGCTGCTCTCTGTTAAACATGTTTTTTGAGTGCCGGATCTTGCAGACCTTTTTGGTAGTAGAAAGAATACAGTGCTGCCAGAAAGTAAGTGAAATGTGATGTTGTGCCATTGGGTCAATATTAAGCATCCTCAATCAAACTGCTTTTGAGAGCACGGATTGTCATCCGATGAGATGAGAATTTATTTCAACGTGAAGAAGGATATTTCAGGTATGCCTGTGATAAATGTTTGCCACTTTTCTTTGCGGTAAACTCAGACTATTTATTATGAAGAGTCAAAATATAATGTTACAAGTATAATTGAAACCCAAAAGGCCACTATTTCTGAACATTTTCTCTGGATGGTAGATTCATATTTCAAGTTTTTTTTTTTCCACATCCATTGCTGTAAGAGCAATTTGCGTGTAAAAGATATTTTTTAATTATTCTGTGCTTAGGCATTGAGATTTGACCCATATTTTCCTGTCGGGTGAGAATCCATGCTCTCACAAGCAGTTTGGTTGAGGATGTTTAGCATTGACCCAATAGCAAACCATCACACTAACAGCACTGTAAATTGATGTACTGGTGCTTTTTATATATATTCAGATACAATTGATAGACTTCTCTGCTTGCGTTATTGAAATTTGGTGCTGTTTGTTCAATAATGATCCTATATTTAGAACTTTTTAGTTACTATTTGCAAGGATATTTTAGTGAATATGTATGAGGGGAGACATTTTGAGCAGTTAACAACTTGGCTGAGGGAGGACTGAGGGTGTGTTGCTGTGCAGTCTGTGTTTTGGTTTGTCACACTGTAAGTGACACCATATCAGACTTGGGTCATTGCTGTTGCTCTCCTCAATTCCTATACATGTGCAGTGTTCTACTGCAGTTTCATATTTTTGTAATTTGTTGATGATCATTGGCATAATTTGCCATTTCAAAAAGCTTGTGTAAAAAGTCGGGGGATGTTGCATTTCTGGACCAGTTTATCCACTGTTCAATCAACGAATCAATCAATCAATCATTTGAAGAAATAAGACAAGCAGTCTTGAATAGATAGATAAATATGGTAAGTGCTGCCCTCTAAGCCCAGTTCTGGGCACTCGCGAGTGTTGATTGATGAGATGGGGGGAGAGAGTGGGAGTCCTCAACATGCTACAAATTTACCCCATGTGAGGGATCTTTTACTAGCCCAGCACAGACACTGATACAAGAGGCCGCCAATTTAACGTCTCATCCGAATGACATCCGGCTGGGATTTTGCACATGAAGGTTCACGGAAAATGTTGGGTTCCCCACCGGGGGTTTGAACCCGTGCAGGCAAAGACCTTCAGTGGAGTAGGCGGGCTCCTCAAGCACCTTAAGCACTCAGCCACCCAGCTGCCCGTAGCCAGTATCTATCTATCTATATATCTATCTATCTATCTATCTATCTATCTATCTATCTATCTATCTATCTGCATGTCTATCTACCTTTATCCTGGGCCAACAGAGCCAGTGGCCTCACTCCTTCTGTCATCTTGCTGAGGTAAGACTGTTCAAAGATGATCCCGGTGGTTTGTCGTGGCTTCAGGAAGTTCTGCAGGAGATACAGACTGTCGTTGTACAATCTGCTTTCGAAGTCGACTGCAGGACATCCTCCTATTCAAAGCAAAAGTGATGCAGTCGGATTAATCCCTTATCATCAGACTTATGTATATGTTTCTATTTGTATCTTGGTAGATTTCTATAGACATTATGCTACTTGGACTATTCGGGAGTTTTCAATTTAAAGTATATATATCAGGAGGTTAGATTAAAGTTTCACAAAAATATGTAGAGTTAATCATCCAAAATGTACATTTTTAATATCGAAATAGGCGACTCCCTTATACTAAGTTTCATGTGGGAATATTGTTGTATTTGAAATATATGCCCAGTGAGATGGATTAGAAATTAACATAGAGCATGGCAGCTAAGCACATATGTATATTGTAGCAGATTCATTTGCCGAATGGCGCTGGAAAAATAATAAAATTGTTGGGGACCATTCAGTGAGTGACTGGGTGTCAGCACATTTCGAAGCCAGCAGCAGACTTTACTCTAGGCGTTGTAACCCGATATAAAAGTTGAGATATTTGTTCAGCTCTATTTGACTTACCTAGAACGGCTTTGAGGCAGGGTCTGAGGGTAAACCACATGTTGCTGAAGACTGCAGTGAGGAGCTTTTTGCCCAGCCAGTCAGCAAACAAGACTTCTTGGAAGAGAAAAGGTGAGTGGACAGACGAGTCGGTCAGTAGGACTAGGGCAGTAGAGCAGGTGGACAGCAGGGGGCCATTGGCTCTCAGGAACTCCTCCTTCGATCCTCCCAACTTGGTGTGGTGCAGCACCTGCAAGGAATCACCATTGTAGGACTCAGCATTCAGCATTCTACATGCACATGTGTTGTAGTCCCTCTCTGGATATATGCATTGTTGCCTGCTGCCTTTCAACATGGCATTGAACATGGACATGATGTACCATAAGTTATACATTTACATTTTGTATAATACATTGTTTGTTGCTGTGAATGCTTTTTGCTTTTTGACAAGCTTTTGTTGTTTGAATTTGTATTATTTTAAATTCAGGATAGTCAAAGCGCTTGCTATTAAGAACCAATTAGTTGAATAAGTATAACTGTTTAGTAATGTGAATTTTAGTGTGCAGACATTATTGATGTGCTTTCTTAAGCAAATGAGAGCACTCCTGTCCTACAGAGAGGGTATATATACCAAGAACTCTTTCATTTTCATTTTTCAGTGATGCCCATTTCAATCAATATTTATTCATTTTAAAAGAAAACTACTGCTACAACAAAAACAGCCTTGTCTGCTGGAGGTACATGCTTTTGCTTTGGATGTTTTCTGTCTGCTTTCTTCAGATATATATTTTCTTTGTGTTTTGAGTTGTTGTTTTTTTTCTGACATTGTCACTGGTCATCTTGTGGTCAGATATGGACCTTTCCTTTCTGCGTGTAATAAGTGATTGTGTTGCGGGCACTTCTTGCCTTTTTTGTGCCCATTGCTTCAACTGACCCCCATGTTTGTTGTTTGTGCCCATGACAATAGCTGTGATTCAAACGCCGGACCTCTGACCTCTGAGCAGAGAAAGCTGTTGCATGTAGACCTATAGATGCAATCGCTAAACCTCTAGGCCTTGGATAGTCAGTCTCAAAGATGGAGGCATTTCATGTTTCCATGTGGTGGGGTTTTATCTGATACCTCTCTCTCAGAAGTTATAAAACAGCATGGCATGCAGACCACAGCACATGTATCTGCTTTTGGTGGAAATGCATTTCTTGAATGTACATGTAGTCTTTTAGTATTCCGCGTTTTTTTCTCCAAGGCCACAGACGGTGGTGCAGTGTTCTTATAGTTTTTCTCCATGCTACTTTTGGTGCTGACTAATAAAGGTGTGTTGCAGGGAGTGCTCAAGTGATAAAGTCACAGACAGACAGAAGCAGAGAGACAAGATATAGACAAGACAGACAAGATCCAGTGGAATCTTTTGATTGCATTTGATTCGAACTCAAACTGAACGTGACAAAAAATGGCAGTTCGTGTGTGGGAAGGAAGACTTGTGTACACGAACATTCCTTCGTTAAAAAAAGGAAAAGAAAACAAACCTGGGGTTTGGGGACACCCTGAAAACAGAATATGCTGTCTGAAAGAAACCTGGGTCTTACAAACGTGACCCTTTTACTTTTGGGGTTGGGTTTAAAAGATATGAAAAAAATACTCCAAAAAAAGAGAAGAAACCTCCTTCAAATATATCTATAGCCATGGATGCATCTTTGTAATTCTCACATGCATAGATCCTTGGCTTCCTCCCATATTTATCAGGGAGTGAGGAATCTATAACTGGCAATTAGAGCTTGAGACATATGTTGTTTTGGGAGGCAGGACACCTTTCAGAGGAATATATATGCTAATAAGATTTTCGTGCCCATGCTCCAGCGTTTCTTCTTGGCTGAATCGAATCTCCAAGTAAACAATTCCTCTGTGACGTCACTAGTCACGTGATCTATTGTTGCATTTCAACATGGACAAATGTTAAACATCCAAACTACAAAAACAACATTGTAACGATCCATATGTAGCAATTCATGTCATTATTCTTTGACATGATTTCATTTTTTGTCTAATTGGTAGTCCTTCTTCTGCTTGTCGTTTAGAACATACATCACATTCAACACATTTGTAATGGAGGATTGGTTTAATGAAGGGAAAGACATGCAAGCCCAGAAATAACTTCAACTATAGACATTTAGACCAATTAATGCAGGCTTCAAATATATAGGAGGGCCTATCTTAACTTTGCTTAGCTAACTTCACTTTTCAGTTTGACCAAGACCTATAATTAATCAGGCCACCAATGGTAATCTATAGGCCTATAGGCCTATGTTGGGATTGAAGCAAGATAGTAGAAGGCCTGGTAGCTAGCCGTTTTCTTCAAAGAATCGAAGTGAAGATTTGCCAGGACTCCAATGCATGGCTGTTGCTTTGAGCAAGACGGAACATTGATGTGCCTAATATCAGCAATGGAGTTTTTCCGAATTTTGTTGCAAAATGAGAATTCTAAAAATACCCTCCACCATCCCCATGCAGCTTGCCTGACAGTGGGAATAAGATGACTGATTGATTGATAATTATGTTGGCTCATATACTGGAATGCTGTTACATGCCTTGAGTTGGAATTATGACAAAGCCAGGGGCTCCCAGAGGCCAACCCTGTAAATGAACCTTTTGATTTTGTTTGAATGAAGCTGCATCGACACATAGCATGGAATATCAGCATAGTAGCAGTCATTCAACTTCCAAATTGTGTGACTAATCCTTGCTACATTTTCCATATCCTTTCTTTCCCAATGTCATGGACTTTTTTGGAGTGGCTTACGGCAGTCAGGACTGCATTTATTCAGACTTTTATATTTCAAAGCCCTTTGCCAAAGCCAAATCCTTACTGTTGTCTGTCATGAAATAGATGAGTCCATTTTTCCTCCTTCAAACACTACACCAATACTACTTACATAACTCAATGGCAAACTACACCCCTACTATTCTTTGTCAAATAATTAGTTCTGATCATACAATGTGTAGATTCCATTAATATATGCATTGCTTAAAATCATGTCCATGTGTATTGGAATTCAAATATATGTTTCTTATGTGTCCTTCTCTGAGAGATGCATTTGAAACATGATCCAATTACAAATCAGCCAAATCAATCATACAAGCAATAAAGCAATGAAGTCATCAATCAACCAACAGGTTGGCAACGTCAATCAGTCGAACAGGCAGTCAATCGGCCATCAATCAATCAACTTGACTTGGGCAATCAACAAAGTCGACACTGACCAGCCAAAAAATCGATTATTCAGCCAAACAGGTCATCTTTCGTCTTTGAAGGTATATAGTTGAAGAGACAAATTGACAGGTCACCCAGTTTGCAAATCTGTAATTGGTAGAAGTTTTATGAAATGACTTTTTAAAAAATCAGAGCTTGGCTATCAATCAATAAATCAATCAATATATCAATCAATCAATCAATCAATCAATCAATCAACTGATCAATTAACCTATCTATCGATCGATCGATCGATCGATCGATCTATCTATCTATCTATCTATCTATCTATCTATCTATCTATCTATCTATCTATCTATCTATCTATCTATCTATCTATCTATGTATTTATTTAAACCCCCATCAAGTGAGGAACGAATTATATACATGTTTACAGGGTACAAAAGTACAATATATTAAACAGCAACACAAAAAGAACATAGTAGAGTCTGAAAATCACAATTAGTAGCTCAATAATAAAAACAAAAGACTATATTTATTTTTAAAATGTTCTGGTCAAAAGTTTAGTTAAAAAATACTCATCTGACCATGGCTTCACGTAATTGTCATCAAATACCAGTTGTCTAAGGCTATGTACAATGCCATTTTCTTCTTCACCATGACTAGAATAATAAAATTTTCCCTCTTTTGCAGCTAAAAACAGGGACCGAAAGTAGGGTCTTACTGACGCTACTGGCGTCAGGATGGGTACATTTAGTAAGCTGCACTGACGTCAGGAAATATTATACAATTATGGACTTCGGTTGAGGTCAATATCAGGTTTTACGGACCTGACCGGTGATATTCACCGAGGCCGAAGGCCGAGGTGAATATCTCTAGGTCAGGTCCGTAAAACCTGATATTGACCGAAACTGAAGTCCACAATTGTTTTGTTCCATGATGATTTTTTTTTGGGGATTTTTTTTTTCTGGAAATTTTCTTTTTTCGAAATTTTTTTTTTTTTTTCGAAATTTTTTTTTTTTTTGGGAAAAATTTTTTTTTTCGGATTTTTTTTTTTTTTTCGGAAAATTTTTTTTTCCGGAATTTTTTTTTTTTTTTGGAAAAATTTTTTTTTTGGAAATTTTTTTTCCAAGGAGGTCAATAACAAATGTTATATTCACTGATCAGTGAATATAACATTTGTTAGGGAGGTCAATAACAAATGTTATATTCACTGATCAGTGAATATAACATTTGTTATTGACCTGCCTGTCACACACCACCGCACACAGGTGAACATCACATTATGCAGGTGGGTTGTTGGCCAATCAGGAAGCTTGTTACATAGGGGTCATGGAACAATTAGTGTTGTTCCTGACTGTCAGAACAGACCATAAAAATGGGTCATCCTGACCTCTACTGCCACCATATTTGCAATGGTTTCTAGGGTCAGGAAGACAGTCATTGGCCAAGGATACTAACAGCAAAAATTACGTCTTTCTGACACTGCTGACGTCAGGATGAATGCATTTATTAACCTGTACTGACGTCAGGATAGCAATATTTTGTGTTCCTACTGACTGTCAGAACAGACCATAACAATGGGCCCTGACCTCCACTGCCAACATATTTGCAATGGTTTCTAGGGTCAGGAAGACAGTCATTGACCAAGGATACTGACAGCAAAAATTAGGTCTTAATGACACTGCTGACGTCAGGATGAATGCATTTATTAACCTGTACTGACGTCAGGATAGCAATATTTTGTGTTCCTACTGACTGTCAGAACAGACCATAACAATGGGCCCTGACCTCCACTGCCAACATATTTGCAATGGTTTCTAGGGTCAGGAAGACAGTCATTGACCAAGGATACTGACAGCAAAAATTAGGTCTTAATGACACTGCTGCCGTCAGCAAGGATAGTTTTTCCCCCATCATCCTGACGTCAGAACATGTCATATTATCATGCTCAGCTGACATCCCCAGCCAACTGGAACTCTGTCAGTCAGAGTCTAAAAATGCCCCACTTCTGATAGTCAGCAAGGATAGATTATTCCACCATCCTGATGTCAGCAACAAACTTAAAATATGACCTTTCTGACGTCAGTAGTGTCTGTAAGGACCCAAAAAAGGTCCCTGTTTTTATATTCTTTTGAGATAACCTCAAAAGGTGGCATACCAAAACTAACAATTTTATGTAAAAGGTTACCAGTGAGTGACCCTATTATTTACCATTACAATCAATAGTTGCACCGAGAAGTTCCATTTCATTGACAGCATCAATGATATCATTACCAATATACCCTACTGAGCTACAATTCTTTTGACCAACAACCATGACTTTACACTTTTTGGCTCCAAATTTAAATCGCCAATCACATGCATAGTTAACACATATATTCATCAAATGCTGCAGACCAGCTGCAGTGGAACTTAATAGAGACACATCATCTGTCTATCTGTCTATCTATGTATCTAAAGTCAATTCATTCACCATTAAACCTATCGACCGGTCAATCAATCAATCAGTCAATCAATCAACCAATTAATCAATAATTATTCTTGCAGCCTATCGGTTGATTAAATTATAAAAATTTTAAAATCATAGAGGTAACGCTTAGTAACCATTTATTTAAACACAGTTCTTCGGTGATGACATGTAATGCTTTTTCTGGCGATGTTTAAATCCAACTTTTAGTTCCACTCTCTTTATACTCATCTTCCCCCAGATCAATATATAATCCCAGATAGCTAGATGCTACCCCTGTGTGTTGAAATGCACGGGGGTGGCTCTGTATTAGCTCTCAGCTATTAAGTAGAGTGCATATTACACTGGGTGTTTTCAAGCTGCCATTCTGAAGCCATTACAGTGGCAAGCAATGTTGAAAATATAGTATTTCTTGACAGACGTGAGTGAGCATTGTCTTAACTTGCATGCATGCAGTATGGATTGCATTCGTATCAAGCATATGCTAGGTTTGGTTGTGCATATTAAAATACATCTATATGTAACCTTGAAGAAAGAAAAATGAAAGGAAAAAAGAAAAGAAAGAGGAAAAGAAAGTCGTGTGATGTACAGGGGAGTATTAGTGAAGTGCATTGGATTCGGAGGGGGGGGGGGTTGTGAGGACTTTCAGTGTTAGAATTGACTCCTGACAGGCCCAATAGCAGCAGTACCTGCAATTCCTGCAGGCACCACCCTCCTGAAGACAACCAACCTATATAAGAGCAATATGTCCTTTGACTTATGGCCACTTGCCAAAGAGACTGAACCCCCAAGAGAGACCATGTCCACAAAAGGGGTTGCTTGTTACAGGCCCTGCCTTGCAATACGACCCCTTCTGGTATGTCACTTATGCTACCAAACATTAAAACGGATCTTTCAAAAGGGTCAACCATGGATCCATAACTTAACCCCTTATAGCTCTATGGGTCAACTAATGGTTGTAGTTGGAGATCTGGTGGTCTTTAATATGGTCTGACTCTCCTAAGAAGTTGCCAGTGTAGGCCTGCAAAAAGAAAACCGTATTGCAGATACATTGTTTCCATGGGGTTGTCCAATGCTCCTGAGTGAGACCTCATGACCCCCCACCCCAACCTCACTTAATACGCCACTGTAGGTATGTGCTTTGTATGTATCTTAAAGTTGAATATATTTTTGTTACAACTAAACACTCTCTTTGCTTCATGTGGAAATGTGCTACATATCCTCTCTGTGTGCATGTGTTTCTGTGTTGACCTATCTCTGCTTTTTGTATTACACGAAGTTTAACACATTCTGCAGAGCTTTGTTTTGTATGCAAACCGCGTTAAAAGGGAAGCCAGCGAGACAGTATAAATTATAATGCAATTTTTTTTTCTGTTGAAAATTCCTTTGTGGTGTTTAATGGGCGATCATGCGGGATTTCTACTGATTTATGGTCAAAGTTACAGCAGCAGTGACAAGTTAGATGTAAGTAGACTCTGCTCAGATGTGAGCTGAAAAAATAACCACACTCTACTCTTTGATTTTAGTGGAGTTAACCGATCTGGAGTGACCACTGGGCAGTTGCTGGCCAGTTGGCCTGACCCTTGCATAGTTTTGGTGACCTTGACTTGGCTGTGATTGCACGTTTTAATGATGTTTAGGAATATTGCTGCCTAGGTATGTTTATATAATATCAGATGACAAACTAAAGGGTGAAATTGAAAACGAAAATCCATATTTCACTTAGATGGTGGAGGCTGTCAAGTTTTAATTTGGGGAGCATAGATTTCAGAGGGCCTTCTAGTAGCAGCTTGCAGAGCCATTGAAGGGAAACACTGCCATGATGTATAGAAATTTCTCTGGAGGTTTTTTGACGTAGCTGCGTCGGTTGGTGAAAGAGGCAGTTTTAATTTTGTTGATCTGAGAACACTATGCATAACATTCATTAAGGGGGAAACTTTTAATGTGTTAAGAACCGAAGGAAGGCAAACAGAGGAGTAAAACCCCTAACATTTTGATTCGGCACTGCAGGCTGCAATGACAACACGAATGCCAATAGTGTAATGGTGAAATTAGCCAGTAGGGAATTTTTTCCTCCTATTTTATGGAGGCTTGAATTTAATGAGAAGCCCCAGCGCTCAGATATGGCTGAAATATTCCCAGTCTGATGAAGTCATAATTATTTATGGGCCCGGAATGTGTTGAATTAATCATGAAAAATGGCTGAAAAATTTGATTGGAACTAGCTGGTCCCGCGCATATTGATAATCTAATTACATTTATATTCTATCTGGGCCAGCAGGGATATTTATCGAGCCTATTGATTCTCTGACTTTATTACAGCGCGCCACATTACCTTGCTATGTAATTTCCTCACTTGAGATGTAGAATTTCAAATGTTTTGATGAAAAACAAATAAGGGGACACTAGCCTGAATTTGGAATTATTAAGGAAGGCTGTGGGCTGGTTCTGGTTCTCTGTTGTTGGTGGCGTCAAGTCATGTTGCTGTTTCGCCATATTTAATTCATTTAAGGCTACAGCCATGATGCAACTGGGCTTCTAGAATTCTTTGAGATGAAAATGAAGATTGCTTCTGTATCAGTTATGAACTATATTGAATCGTGAGGCGCTCCAATAATGTCTAAAAGTTTCGAAGGTCATGCATCAGCGAAAGATTTTGGCTGTCCTAAATGGTCAAGAACCGGACAAATCAAAGCACAAGGCATAAGTATACAAACTGCTTCTAGAATTGTTTTCAATATAATCACTATTGAAAGAATTCTCTATATTCTTCCTGTATTAATCTGGCTGTTGGAAATTAGGCGATGTTATGGTCAAGACTGGACATGCTGGCTATTTAAATTTCGACGAAGGGCTAATTAATGGCTTTCTTTGTGGAGGCTGCCATGCTTTGATTTGAGGACATTTTTATTCAGAGGTGATCCTGGCCCTGCAACTTTCAGGGCACCATGCTGCATGGTGACACCGGACATTGATGGCCCTGCAGCCTGCACCTCAAAGGGCCACTGCTGCAGCAGCATGGGGCAGGTACCCTGGTTTTTTTGCTTTCGTTGGTCCTCGCCTTGATGCTGCAACAGCACACTCTAAAAAAGTTCAGACAAAATTGGTTTTTTAGATTCAAAATGGTTTTTTGAAAAACCAAATTTCAATGCAAAAAACCAACATGGATTTTTTTAAAAATCCATGTTGGTTTTGCATTGAAATTTGGTTTTTCAAAAAACCATTTTGAATCTAAAAAACCAATTTTGTCCTGGCATTTTTTAGAGTGCATGGTTAACTGCAGGGCAATAGTGTTAGTCATCAGAACATGTGAGCCAGCCTCCTCCTCCTTCTCCTGGCTCAGCAGCCCATCATCATCTGCCTGCATCATTATGATATAGCTAACTTGATTAAACTCCAATCCCCGTTTTCCCTGCCTAAGCCTCTTCCACCACATGGCAGCTCATTAGTACTTTCTTGTGTTGAACGCGCCGCACTCATATTGAAGGGAAAAAAGCAAGCAGGGCGGCCATATCATATATCTGGTTGAGTCTGCTCTCGTTGATCGATTTTTCTTTTTACATTTCAACCGATTCCGCTGCATTAACATCCTCCATGAAATATTGCATTAGTTCCTTGTGGGGCCCATGACATGTCTTCTTGCTGCTATAATGAAACTCGAACTGAGAAATTCCTCATTTACCCCCCAGTCCCCGGTTTCAAGTATTGCTAAATATTGATCCACGTTTCTGGATTTCTTTTGATGAATGAATATATTATGCATATTAATTTAGGGTTACGGCTGTCGATCAATAAAAATCCTCCGCGCTTATGTCACTCCCAACTGCATGCAAAAAATAAAATGAAATTCAACGGTCTTCTGGGACTGACAAAACCCTCCCTCCAAATATCTCGCTCGCCTCAAGAGCCATCTTTTTTTGACAGTTTAGTTTCACATCCTAAAACCTAGTTTACAGGAAAATTGCTTTTTACATAACACATCTTAATCCAAAGAAATGGCATTTGTGTGCGGCCGACATGCATGTTCAAGAACTATAAATCAGACTTTTTGAAAAATGAACTTTCAAGCTATTCAGAAAAACTCGAAATAGACATTAGAGATTCTAATAAAACGTACTCTACTCGGCAACAAACCCTCACATGTTCTTTTCTGGAATCTCGGTCACCTAAGAACTGCTTCGAAAGGTCATCTGTATACATATAGTGTTATCAATTGACCTTTCAATGTCTTAATACCATATCGAAGTAGGGACCTCGATCCTGGGTCTCTTTATAAATGCATGTACAATCATAACTCATCTCAGACAGGAAACTGGGAAGCTACAAAAGGCCGAGAAGCTCCAGCATGGAAGGGTTAAAGAAGTTGATTACGTTTGTGAGGTCACGGATTAAGGTCACCTCGGCAAGTGATCATCACACGTTGACAGTCATGAAATAACACTTGATGTTGCCTTCTGAACGATTATCAGAGTAACCTGACACTTCTGTATTGACATTGATGTCAAAGGTGAGGTCTCACAGATAGATAGATAGATAGATAGATAGATAGATAGATAGATAGATAGATAGATAGATAGATAGATAGATAGATAGATAGATAGATAGTTAGTGCATCGAGTGTAGAACTTCAATGTGGTCCCTGCCTTATTACCCAAGGTTAGTTGGTGACGCTCAATCCGTGATAGCCATTATGTGGGATCATTGTGTGATGTCACTGTGAGGTGCAACTGATGACACTTCGTGCTTGTGACTTCATTTGGAAGATGGAGTGGGTCTCTGCCAAGATAGTGGTTAGAAGCATGTAGTCTGCATAAAGCCTATCTCGTGTTTTGGGGACCTTTTTCGTAGCTGCGGTGTTGGCAAAACATGTACTGGCAATGTGGCTTAGCTGCTGGTCAGTCAAACACTTGCTACTCGCACAAGTGTAGGTCGTGCTCAAGAAACCAACCGCAGCGATGCGCATCATCAATTCAGTGACAAACGTCAGCTCTACCCATGCATATTGCTGCCTCGAACAAAGAGTGAAGTTTGACATGTCATTCATAATTGTGGCACTGATATGGATTAATTTTCCAGTGTTATTTGGCACCTTATAAACCTCTAGGCATATTACACTTATACGTCCAGTTTGTGCATTTGTTGGAAAACTTGTATGCGATGATTTAAACATTCAGAAATTGATTCTGTAAAAATAAATTATTTGCAGGTTAGTCAAGGACTAATTCTTTTGCAGATTTGAACTTTGTCTCAAGTCACCATACATTTTGCTGACACATACAAGCAAACAACATAATTATGACTGAGTCTTATTAGAGGAAATCTATAGTCCTATACCATGCAGAGATTGATCAGTTTGTCCATATATATTTACTCTTTAATTTCTTTTGTAAAGGTACTACACATTTAAAATCTGAAGTAGCTGTTGGAAATTTTATATCTCCTTGAAGTCTCCAATGCGAAATTTTGGGATGATCTGTTGCTTTTCATAAATTGTTAGTGTGACTTGATCGAATCCAATGATGGGCTACATTATAGAATTATAGACAGGGCCACATGTGGCAGGACTGACCAGCATGGAGCACACATTTATGCTGAAAATTATTCTTGAGGGGATACATTTACCAGTTTCCGAAGGTGTAAAAGTATAGTCAATTGTTTAGTAATTAGGAAAGGACCATTATATCTATCTAATCTCCTAATAACACGGAACAAGGGATTTAGAAACAGAAGCAATCATGTTTGAAATGGCAAACAAAAGAAAACAGTTGCTCTGACAGTTTTTTGTATCCTGTGCCTCCCAATTTGGTAATATTTGGTGGTGTAATTAACCATTTTCAGTTCAGCCAAAACTTTAGTTTGAAGTTCCAACAAACTTTGTGAATAGTGTAAATTACTGATATACGAGTAGGCCTATGATGTGTTTTTCTATTCTCATTAACTACATGTTATAGTAAAACCACCACTTTCTAATGATATTATAATCCCCACCTGAGAGCCCACACCCTTTTCCAAGAAAATTCTGAACTGGGGATTTCATGTTTTGCCTGCTTCACAGTTGTTAACATAACAAGGAGTTGTCATTAAAAATAAAATATGATTAAGAGTCACGTAAGCTAATCTGATTTAGTGACGAGCTGTAGAATTTTAACACAAACGTTTCTTCTGATCTAAACTGCTACAGGTGTTGATATGGATGGCTACATGTGGACTGCTGCAATTATCTTTTCTCGATTAGAATTGTCTATTATTAACCAATGGCGAACATATGAGGTATAACTTGACTTCCTGTCTTTCATGAGTAATGTTGGACAGCGGACACCAATCACTGTAAAGGACCTATTGAATCTTCCAACAATGCAGGAGACCTAGGGTGCCACCATACTGCTGGCAGATATATACAGAAAGAGGTCAGGACATTTCATGACCAGACAGCCTAATATTGATTTCAGATGAATTTATCATAGTCAGAATATTGAGTATGAAATATGAATTGCATCTTATATTCACCATTATTGACTGTGTGATGTGTTAGTAAACAGAATTTGTTAAGTTGCATGGTGTGACAAATCTGCGTATTCCATTTACTAACTTATCACACCACAGAGCTCTGGTTTATCACACCGGTAGTAAAGATATTGGTTAGAGTTTCTCCTCTTACACAACTGCTGAACAATGCAGATACAGACAGAAACCAGTCTATATATTTTTTCCATCCATTCAAACTATTTTTAGCATATATAGAAGATATGCCTCCAATCTATGAATGTTTAGGCAGACCATATTACACAGCCCCCTTAAT
The DNA here is from genome assembly GCA_026936325.1 of Platynereis dumerilii. Taxonomy (NCBI): domain Eukaryota; kingdom Metazoa; phylum Annelida; class Polychaeta; order Phyllodocida; family Nereididae; genus Platynereis; species Platynereis dumerilii. Next base: position 59,183,336 of record JAPTHN010000001.1, read on the forward strand.
AACCGTGGCATTATATTCCTGAAAGTAATTTAGCAGAGGCACTTCAGACTTTGAGTACAATCAAACAGTGGAGGGGAAGATATTGCTTTTTGTCGCATGTCAGTGTACTGCAACATCTTCTAACCATCTTCACCCAGTTTCCATGGAAACCTTCTTTCAGTAATGTCAATACAGGCGACCTGGAAACCCATTGAAGGGGAATTTAAACTTATCTTGGGGTTGAGTATACGCAACGGCCTTTTTCCCTAACGTGCACTGAATGTACTATTGCCTCACGAACATCAGAAGCAGAAAAGCAGAGAATTTGAGCGAAAGAAAGACAAGCCACAGGCACCCGATGGCGGCCCCTCCAGTATAATAAGACTGCCAATGTAATATATGGATCAATTTTAGTAGAGCCTGCTAGCTCCATGTGTGTGTTAACCGCATATATTTTGCAAGGCATATTTGAAATGAGTTTTAAGCCTTGGCACGCATGATTGCTTGCCTTAGTGCTCTATTACTCTCTCAGAAAATGAGCGAGCAATTTGCATGAGGGGTGGTCCCGCAGTCTTGCTATTAAATCGTCCTTTGAAACAATATTAAGGGTTGTTAGCATACCGTCAGTCTAGCCTAGTTTTATCAAGAGTCAGGCATGTTCTTGCATTTCACAGGCCATACTTTATTAGGCGGGGCTCAGACCACACAGCCTCAGCTAGCCTTTGCCTGCAGGAATGGTTTAGAACACTGTTGGAAATCTTAAGCTTCTATTAGATCTTGAAAAGAGAGGGAGAAAGTGAAGAAAAATGATTGATGAAAGCTGCAATCAACACGACGTTTAATTCGCAATCACATATAGTCCTGCTGACTAAAGATACATGGCCAGATTATTTACCTAGGTGGTATCTTTTGAAGTTTATCCTCAAAGAACTTTAATTAGAGCCTGTTCCTCTCTCCGTTTTGTTACAACTCTAATTTCCCATGAGTAAATACGTTCTCTCAGGTGACAATTAATTTTACTGGCGGAGGCAAGGCATGCGATGAAATTCTGGGCTCGTGAGCAGAACAATGGCAGGTCTGCCAGCGAGTTAGTGGAAATCACTGCAAGTTCTGATCTGGGAATTTCATTTCCAACGCGCCGTGCAATATGGATATTCCCCACTAAAGTCATAACTTGAGTTTGCCAAAAAGCTTTCACGAAAGTCTCGCTCTGCCTGTCATAAGCTGGCTGGCTTGAGAACTTGACATCTTCGATTAGATCTTGCCTATTATTCTGGGCTTCAGCACATGTTTCTTTCTTCTATTGACTTTTCAGCTACTCTTCTTTTTTGTTGAAAGGCTTATGCAATCATCTTGTTGTAATTTAATTACTGAGTTGAAACTTTTTGTAAAAATGTAAGCCTTAAATCTTGTTGACTGTGTATAAGGTAACTGTTGAACATGCAGTGACAGTATCTCTGCTCAAGTTCCGACAGAATTGGGCATATAACCATGAGAGCTCAGCTCAGTGGTGCGCCCTTGCATGGCTGCCAAATAGTGTGGGTGACAGTTCGGTCCTGGGTTTACTCCGTGCAGTCTCCAGCAAGTTTGGTGGTTGCTAATCACTACAGGGTGGTCAAGAAAAAACTTTACTCTCCTTCCTTGGCATAGTTCTATAAATTTGTCTGTTATTACTACCCAGTCTTTTCCGAAGTACAGAGGATAGTCATGGGGAAATATTATCTGTAGTTTGTTCTCCTGCATGGGACATAATGTGTAATCTTGAGCTATGATTTTGCAGAAATAAAAAAAAGGTCATTTGCACACATCTTGCTGTCCCGAATGCAAGGCATTGCCATCACTTCAAATATTTTGCCATTGCTTTCATATTCTTACAGTTACTTTGAGTTCTTCAGAGGTGTTTGGTCCCAGAATCTCAGCTCTCTTCGAGTGAAACTAAGTCCAGTGGGGAGCTTGAAAGAGAAGAAATGTGATAGAAATTGCTAGCTACCACAGTTTGTCTAAATGAGTCTCCTGTCGTAACGCCTTATTGAAATTAGAATCAAGACTAGAAACATAATACTGAGATTCCTACCTGAACTTCATGCAAGAATGAGACTGATTGGATAAGAACTCACTGAGTTGTGCCTCATGGGCCAAAGACTGTAAAGTCTTTTCTTGACCACCCTGTAAATCACTAGTTAACTAGCTGACCTTATGCATCAAGGAAGTGAAACTTTTCTTATTGTTGTTTTAGTGGTTACCTGTGGTGGTGGGGTGTTTCCCTCACGCCGAAAAGTGACCCAACAGACCTGGGTTCAAATCCCGCTCATGGAACTGTTATAGTGGCACCCAATATCTACTAGCAGACTCATGTCTCATCTAACCTGGCTAGCTGGATGGTTGTGGTTCAGGCCTGTGCCGCTGAAGGTATTGCCTGCATCGGTTCGAAACCCAAGGTGGAAACCAAAAAATTTTAGTGGACATTCATGAGCAAGATCCCAGCTGGACGTCATTTGGATGATATTTTAAATTGGTGGCCCCTTGCATAAGTGTCTATGCTAGGCAAGTAAAAGATCCCTCACATGGGGTAAATGTATAACATGTTGAGGACTCCCACGCACTCTCCCATCTCATCAATTAACCATTGTGAGTGCCTAGAGCTGGGCTAAGACAAAGAGTGCTGCACTTATCATATCTGTCTAATTGTGGCTAGTTACAATTGGCATAGGCAAGGGCAGGAGAAGGTAAAGGTTTGCGATTGGTAACGGGGAAGTTTCCCTCTCATCCAAAGTAGGGCTATTTGAGGTAACAGATGTTGACCTGAGTTTGTGAATTTGTTTTGTCCAAGTTATCACATCATCCACCCTTCACCCTTTGGTATACACTGAGAATACTCAAGTCACAGAACTGGGCTTGCTGGCATGGTGTATCTGTAGATGCTAGCTTTTAGTCATGACATTGGTTAATATTAACATAAACCATTGTCATTGCCTTCAAGTATATGATAGAATCTGTCAAACACTATGTTCTAAGAAGACCCTTCAGCCATCCCGGTGTCCTTTAGCTCCCTAGATTATTATGAATTGTAAAGGAGGACATTCACTGATTTGTTGGTTATAAGGTTGTTTGTTATTTAATTTACTCAGGGATATAAATCTTCATTCGTAAGGTGGTGCAATTTATTATGCAATTGTCCACTTCCATTATCTTCCAAATCACGACATTGTTCAAATATGGAATCCTAGACTTTCATCAAAGAAGTGAAACCTTTGACATGACAGTACTCCTGCATATTTCAAAGACTCATTACTGTCCAAGTCACTTCAATTGGTTTAAAAATATAAGAATAAAGTCAATTTCCTTGGGAATAAATACTTTATGTGTTGTAAACAAATAATAATTAGGCATGTTTGTTCGCAGCACCCAATAACTTTTCTCCATAATATGGCCAGAGAGTTTTGATCTTGTCTTCGAACTTTATGTTGATTGTCAGCTGTCACACTTTTTGCCAATTTGAATGACAGTTGTCACAGAAATTATATAGGCCTACATACCCGATTGCGTCTTTGGTTTGATTCAATAATTCAGTATCTTTGTCTTTTCTTTGAGTGATGCAAGGTGCATAGAAACCGGAAGTAAAGCTCAGCTCGCATACAAAAACGTCCTGGACCGATTTACTGAACTTCAGAGATTTGTAAAAGTATTTCTAAAGTTGTGCAAATGGGTTGTATTTGGAGATGACCTGGTTTTGAATGGACTGAATGTGTTGTGTTCACAACTGAGATTGAGAACAGTTACAAGTGCTGCCAGTGGTCATCGAGTAATGAGGTGAAAGAAACAAAACAGTAATCAAAAAGATGTGAGAGAGAAAATCGTGTATCGCCATGTTGCAATTAATCACTATTGTCTACAAAAATCGAACCCAAGATCACTGATCCATTAACCAAGATCTCAGCCATCCCGATATATGATATCACAACACTATACAGGATATAACTCATAGTAGCGGAAAAAGCCAAATTTGAAAAGCAAGCAGCATGCACATAGCGAGCACACTGGCATTTCACTTTAAGGAACAACAATGAGTCATGGCAACATTTCTTGCAACTGCATCCAACTTCAAATTACATGCTGCTTAATATCAATATTTCACAATGTGCCCAAACATGGAAAACTTCGCAGAACCCAAACTGAGGCAATAAGGCGGATTAGGTTTGCAATCCACGTACAGAGAAAATTACCAAGATTTAGAAGGGAAAGTAATTCGAGGAAATTTGATAGCATTTTGAAAGCATGGCGGCCATTTGGTCATTTAAAAGATAATGACATTTCAGGCGGAACACTGCCTTTACATGTGTCTGCAGAGCATAACGAATCACTCCCTTCAACTCCCAGTGATTCCTCGACTGTGGGACACGTTTGGCCACAATTGAATAATTTTTAAAAATTACAGGCCATTATTGAGCAAAGTAGACATTTATGGTGTATTTCTAAAAATCATAAATCCCACATATATGCGATTGGCCTTTTTCTCTGTTTGGGGCTATTTTAATGCAGGTCATCTCTATTTCACATCATGTCATTTGTCTCTCTCTGTAGCTACGTGAGTGCATTTTATGTGTTATGAACTATATTTAACATTTCAATAAAGTGGTATAAATGACATTATGCCCTCTGAAAACTTCATCAGTTGCAGATACATGCACCCTTTTAAAGTTATTGTTACCAACAATCACTTTGCAGAGTTGTGTTCTCAGATTCTTCATGCAAGTATAGCTATGTATTTTCATTGTGGGTTTGGTTTCAAAATACTTGTAAATACTTGTTGAAACCATGGCACATTGGTAAAGTCATGGCAATAAACTACCTCGTTCATTGTAAGATGTTTTTATGCTCGAGTCTGCTGATGATTTATACTCCTGAGTTTGTTTGTAACCGACCATCATCTAAACCGTCCAAAGATATTATTAATGAAAGCACTTTTAATTTTAGCATATATTTAGTTTATTTTATAATGCATGTTATCTGAACCCGGATTCAATCTGAAGGAATGGTGATGAACCAAAACAGAGCTCAACAGAACTTTCTTTATTGATATGACAAGTCCAAGCAATACCTACATCTGATCCTCCAAGCAATACCTACATCTGATCCTGGAAATGCAAGAAGCTGGGCGTACTCTTTCATTAAAAGGTGCTTGATACCCTTCTGATATAAGTTATGAAACAGTGAAAAGATGATTTATGCACAACAAGTAGCTATGTTCGAGATCAGTTCTGCCAAGGTGCACTGAAGGCCCTACCATCCGCAATGAAACGAATGACCAACACCTGCTGAACAGAACTTTACCATTGAATCTCCCCCGGCCTCCTTGCTTGATCAGGTGCATGGCACAAAAGATGTTACCTTGCACACAGATAGGGGGGGGGGGCAGGGTGTTTTGTAAGCATTTGATGACCAATACCTGTACCTCATACCACAATGATGCGTTGCATGTCTCCAATATTAGTTTTTAAAAATCAGACATTTCATCATGGGTACTGGAAATGAAAAGGATGCCTGGAAATGTCACTAAAATACTTTATTGACATATTTTTAATGTGTTTGTTTGTACCTCTCAAACAGTAAAACAAAGTGGTTTCTCTGTTTGCAACATCCCTGCATGTGTCTTTTTAGATCACTGTGATGGCAATCAATGGTTTATAAACAGTAACACCATAAGCTTTTTATCCCACAATCGCGTATCGCCCAAGTCAGGAGGGGAACTCTTGTTTGGGTGACTTTATGGAAACTGACTCTAAAAATGTCATGGCGACATTTAGCTATTTTAAAATGGAGATTATGACTCGAGATTATGACTCAATGTTGCAATTGTACGTACTTGAGTTGTGTGAGATTCGTCTAAGTCATTATTTTCTCAATACAATAAAATCAATCGAATGTACTGAAATGATATATATATTTTGATACAATGACAATCACTATTTCAAGCATTGTTTTAATCCCATAATGACATATGGATTATTTAGGTCAATTACAAACATTGTGTTTAAGATCCCAATTAATCTTATCTGAAGGATTAATGGTTTTAGTGGCAATGCATTTGACTTAAGAATATCCTAGTCCCTATAATAGCAGACAGTCACAAGTGTATATTATGACAACATATATATGCTACGAGGATTAATGTATTATAGTTGCTAATCCGAAAGCTGTACTATTATACAGACACAAAGGGCTACAGAAATAGCTATTAGCAGTATAATCATATTCAACAGTCAACACTGTAATAAAATCTTGCTGCATATCAGTGCATAAAGTGTGTAAATACACAGCCAATATTTACATATTCTCTATGTTAAAAAAGTTTTTTCTTTTCCTCTCCTAATGTTCAGTTTGTACTATTTAGGTAACCCATATAAAAAAAGTGCTTTTACATCACGAGCCCTTTAAAGCAAACACCAGCCAGGCAAGCTACTGTCATAAAAAAGATGAATAATATTACAGAGCAGGAACACCTGAGTTTGAAGTGGCTAAGAAGCTATGTATGTCATTGTTTGCTTTTTTACTTTGAACCCAAAAATCAAAGAAAGAAAAGGTGATCTCAGAAATAGAAATACTCAGAAATGAACAAGTGGAATTGAAACAGGCTAGGCATGCGAGAAGTGGGTAGTCTGTCTGCATAATCCATATAACTTAAGCAAACAACCTGACTGGAATTTTTAGATAAGACCTAATTTTACAAAGTTAAAACTGCCATATAGGGAAACTATGCATGTTGAACTTGCTTAACTTCCTTGCTTTTAGAAACTTTTAGTTTGCACTCAGCTCTTTTTTGTTGTGTTCCTTATTTGATGCTGCCATTTATTCAATTTTTTCTCTCTCTGAAAATAAACGATCTCTTGCAATTATACTTTGATTTAGAATCACGAATATGCTTTGCATACATGCAATGGCCTCTGTTCTGCTCCCTGCTCTGCTCTGCTTTTCAGCTTTATGTTAAGTCTAGTGCACAATAGATTCCAGTCATATATATGAGGATGTTTCAGTAGTTAGAAAATCAGTTTCTTTCAGTTGCTGCATCACAAAGTGCATGTTGCATGACATGTTCATCTCTGCTTTGTTTCATTGGCTTTGATCTGCCATATACAGGTTTTGCATACACATGTTTTGCAGATTGTTGTATGTAATGCCAAAAAATATGAATATGCTACTCAGGACATGACTGTATATCCCCTTCACTTTTTTTCTGTGGAGGCATATTTTGGTCACTAACCCTGCACCATACACTGATATGCAGTCAAGTCATTGAGTTGCGCATGGTTAGCAGAATGTCCAGCACAGTCCATGAGCACCCCAGACATGGTCACCAGAGATAGGACATAGCATTTCCTGGAAGCAAGTATTTCCTTATTCTGGGCTTTTACAAAAAGTGAATGTTGTCATGAAGTTTTAAAGGCAACTTCAATGTTTGCTTCAGTCAGCATATATAGAAATCGGGTGCTTCTATACATGTGCTTGGATGGGTGGAGGATGGGGGCTTTACTTCCTGTATTTATACACTCTTAAGGCCAAATGGGATAGCAGGGGGGCACAACAATGAGGCAAATGATGATTGAAACTGCTGTCCAACTTATGTATTTACATGTATGCTATAGCAAAGGCAGATGTAATGATGATATGGCACGGCTGTTGTGTCCACTCACCACTTCCTGTTCTTAAGATGGTTCTCTACACTACAAAGGTCATTGGATCAAGGGTCCTCAGATCTACTTCTACTATTCTTCAAGCTTCAACCAGCATCTTAAATGTGTTTACACTGTAAATGGTTCAGGATTACTATAACCACATTGTATAGTGCATTTCTAGGGCATTTTTCTAACAACTTTGAATGATGGTATGATGATGAAGCTAACGGAAGCTTATAAGTTCTTGTTTGTCTTGTGGGCCTGGTGCGTGTGTGTGTTGTCTGTGGAATTAATTAATCTTCCCCAGAAGAGACTGACTCTTTAATTGAAATAGTATAGTCTTAAAGTTTAAGAAGGGATGTTGTGGAATCCTCATCTGATATACAGGCCATGTGCATTTGAGAAGCTGCTGCTGCCGGGCTGAGTTTGACAAGGGCTGAACAATGAGGGCATCCCACACTGCGAGGCCTGCATCTCTTGGAATATTTGGAGATTATTTGGCAAGTATGAAGGGAATTTCATAAGAGAAAATAGCGCAGCAGCAGGCACCAGCAGGCGTTTCTAAATCCCATCAGTGAGTGCAGATCTTAGTCTCCAAAAACCATCAGCAGACTTGACAAATGACATGGGGCTAATTTCTTCTTGCGCTTTCAGATATAAATGGATTTTCACGTAACTACTGAAGTTACACATATCTCCTTAATTTGAGTTCGCCTCGAATCGATTCATGCATAAAAACAGAGATAGGCTGAGCAATATTTCTTGTGCCGTATTAAGACGTTCCATAATCAGATACAGCCTGGCTCAATTTAGTTCAAAACTCAATGTTTACCATGAATACAAAATTTCCTCATGATAAGTGCTTCACATGTTCTCTTCGGTTGCATAAATATTCCACGTAGGCATGTCTTCTGTTCCTCTAGGTTTAAGTTAACATTTATATTACAGAAAAAAAGTGAAAAAATGACATGGCTGGAATCACGAGCTTCTGAATAACTTGAATTCAACTCAAATACTCAAAATTGATGGGAAGGGGGGTGCACTAGATTGCCAACTAACTATTAGACAAACATGCTTGGTAGAAAATAGGTTACATAAATAGAGTTTGCCCACTTTGATCAACATTGGATTTAATTTTTTTTTCGGTTCTTCTGGTTATATTTCCATATACCACACGCACCTAGATACCAAAGAACTTTTTTTCACTGACAATGACTCGATTTACTTGTCTTTCTTTTTCGTTTTTCTGTCATAACATCTTGGGATAATATTTGCTAAAAAACAAAAGCAAATATTTTTCTAGAAACCACCGAATTCTTAATGGCTTACAGAATGTTTTTTGTATTAAAACATATATTCCACACGTAGTGTGTTCCATACATAGAGACATGCACATGGGCTAAATTCCCACTGCATGCTTGGGGTGGTTCATTAAATAAATTAAAATGATTATTTGGAGAAAGATATTATAGCCATATTGGCGGAAACCCCACCTTGAGCTGAATGGCAGAAAACCCTAAAGCGAAAAAAGTAATTTCAGAAAGGGTGGTTGGGCAAAGAAAGCTTGTTTGTGATCATGACAAAAGACTTCTGATGGCACTCAATATAAAAAACAGAGTAAACTAAAATCTAGAGTTGAGAAACACTGCAGTGACGCAGTCTGCTGCAAGAAGTAAATCCTCAGGGATTGAATACACAGAGAGAAAAAAGGTCTTAACAATTTGTAATATGTGCCTCATATTGAGTTGAACTTTCACTCCATATTAAAAGAGGAGAGAGAGAAAAAAACTACATGGCAGTTTAGATGTGTAGCTCATGCAAAGTTGAACTTGTGGCCTAATGATAGATATGATAAATATTGGAATAATGCTTAGTTGATTTAACCTATTTTTAAAAACAGAAAGTGGCGTTATAAAACTGTAATCCAATGTACCCCATTCCATTGTATTTTAAGCGAATTAAAATTTTGATTAGTCCACATTTCCGAAAAGGTCCTTATAATATATTAAATTTGCAGCTACTGTAAACTTGAACCTTAAGATATATGGTGCTTGTTGTGAAGTTGAATTTCCTGTACATGTTAAGGGAAACAGCATAAATATCTTGGTTTATATCTTACAGGTTTTTTAAAACAACAAAATAGATTTACAACTTATTACTTAATGTAACCCCAGGGTTGCCTCATATTCAGTTGAACTCATGGCCTACATTGTCAGTTAAAAAGTTATAGGCTTTAGTTGACTCATAAAGTTCAATCTATTATTAGTTAATGTAGTTTATGCATGCCATGTCATGACTACAAGTTCCTAAAAGTTAAATCTGCATTATCTTAAACTTCTTTTTATGAATCATACACAGCAAACATTGGTGTTTACTTTATAGAATACTCCATCATGTATATAAAGCATTTGTAAGAAATACTATTCAAAACCAGCCCACATATATTCAGTTTTAATACTAGAGTAAATATTCATTTTTTTAAATTGTTTGTCCTGAACAAGGCAAATGGCAAACGGTGTCATAATAAAACCTGTATGAAAGTTATGAAAGTCACGCACAGTAAAATATAACAATATTGAAACTTGATGACAGTGTGCTAAAAGTCGAATATAATTTGAGCATATTTGGCGCACTTAATAACCAGTTATTGTTGTAATTAAAGAACAATTTCTGAGTATTTCAGTATATGTGACATGTGTTAAAACTGTTCAACTGCAGTGCCACTGTGATAGGAGTGGCACAGTAATACGAAGGCAGATTTTAAGTAGAAAAGTTTTATTACATTCAAATAATAATAGTCCATGTAGAATTATTGTAGATATCGTGAAGAATGCCAATGATGCACCACCAGTCAGACATAGAAGCTGCATAGAATCATCGAAATAGCTGCAAAAAGTTGTCTTCAAGAGATGCACGAACTTGTCTTTGAGAGATGCAAGAACTTGTTTTTGAGTGATTCAAGAACTTGTTTTTGAAAGATTGGAGAACTTGTTTTTGAAAGATTCAAGAACTTGTTTTTGAAAGATGCAAGAACTTGTGTTTGAGAGGTGCAAGTACTTGTGTTTGAGGGATGCAAGAACTCATTTTGAGAGATGCAAGAACTTGTTTTGAGAGATGCAAGAACTCGTGTTTGAGAGATGCAAGAACTTGTGTTTGAGGGATGCAAGAACTTGTGTTTGAGGGATGCAAGAACTTGTGTTTGAGAGATGCAAGAACTTGTGTTTGAGAGATGCAAGAACTTGTGTTTGAGAGATGCAAGAACTTGTGTTTGAGAGATGCAAGACCTTGTGTTGGAGAGATGCAAGAACTTGTGTTTGATAGATGCAAGAACTTGTGTTTGAGAGATGCAAGACCTTGTGTTGGAGAGATGCAAGAACTTGTGTTTGAGAGATGCAAGAACTCGTGTTTGAGAGATGCAAGAACTTGTGTTTGAGAGATGCAAGAACTCGTGTTTGAGAGATGCAAGAACTTGTGTTTGAGAGATGCAAGACCTTGTGTTGGAGAGATGCAAGAACTTGTGTTTGAGAGATGCAAGAACTCGTGTTTGAGAGATGCAAGAACTTGTGTTTGAGAGATGCAAGAACTCGTGTTTGAGAGATGCAAGAACTTGTGTTTGAGAGATGCAAGAACTTGTGTTTGAGAGATGCAAGAACTTGTGTTTGAGAGATGCAAGAACTTGTGTTTGAGAGATGCAAGAACTCGTGTTTGAGAGATGCAAGAACTTGTGTTTGAGAGAT